>CAWUFW010005697.1:642932-1285864 GCA_963921515.1 Calotriton arnoldi
ATATAAAGGCCACAAATCACTACCATGATCCTTTGCAAATTCAACTGACCTGCCAGCACAGAACACCATCAGACAGCAAACACAGACACACTCACAACTCATCCATCACACAAGCCACACACCATTAGCACCTCCCAAATAGCACCCTCACATACACCCAGCAAAACCTACACCCACCCACCCTCACTTGCACACTCACACACACATCACCACCACCCACCACCATGCCCCCAAAGAAGAATCCAAAGTTCCTAGACAGTGAATTGGAAGTCCTGGTAGATGAGATCCTCAGGGTAGAGCCACAGTTGTTTGGTACATTGGTCCAACAGACACCCATGTCGCAGAAAACCAAGATGTGGGAAAGGATCGTCGACAGGGTGAACGCACAATCACCATGTTTGCGCACAAAGGAAGACATCCAGAACAGGTGGTATGATGTGCGCAGGAGGGTCAAGGACCTACTAAAGAAGGATTACGCCTTGAGTCATCGCACCGGCAGTGGCCCTCCTGCCAAACCAGTATACCTCAGGCTCTGGGAGGAGAAGGTGCGGGCCATCCTACCACCAGTGAGCGTATATGGACTATCAAACATCCCAGAGCCTGGTGAGTACACAACCAATATACCCAATATCGTGTGACAATACACACACATCACTGTCAAGGGGATAGTCAAACCATGCACCCTTAGCAAATCCACAGCAACCAAAAGATAATCATCCCAAGATGTGTATGGTAGTTAGATAAACACAATACATGCCATCTCATAGTGATATGTAACTGTGTCATGACATGTACAAACCTAACAACAAATAGAGCAAGGCAGTGGCACAAATCTAACCAACAAACACTGTCAGACATTTTGCCACCACTAGGACACCACCTCACAGGGAAGCTCACTGAAAGGAAGGAATGCTGTGTATGCTGGTGAAGTCAGTGTAGCCAATAGCATGATGGGAGTTGTAGTCACAGATACCGGTCACCCTCACAATTGGCCCATCAACACCACTCTGAACCATGCTCACATCACAGGGAGTGGAACAGAACTGACAAGATGGCTGACACTGGGTACTGCTGTGGGGAGCACAAGGCCCTGCTGGGAACTGTGCACCAACCAACAGCAGGACACCACTGTCAGCCATCTTGCCATTGCTGTCACACTCACACACAGTGAAGTCCACTCAAAAGGAAGGAAGCATGGGCATGCTGGGAAGGGGGGTGTAGGCAATAGCATGATGGGAGTGGTAGTCACAGCTCAACATCCCCCACCCACATGGCCCAGCAAGCTCACACTGAAGCATGCACACCTCACAGGGAGTGAAAAGCCACTTCAAAGATGTCTGACAATGGTCCTCTGTTGTGGGGAGTACCAGGCCCTGCTGGGAACTGGGCACCAACCAACAGCAGGACACCACTGACTGACATCCTGAAAGACAACTTGCACTCCCTGCAATGGAAGCATGTTCCATGGTGGGATATCTGGCTGGGTGGGAAGGAGGACTGACAGCTCTGACCATAGTCACAAGCAGCTTTTCTCACACACACCCTTAACACAAACTCCACACAACTCACCTGGGAGAATGCAATGCCTCACACTCTAATTAAATATCCCACAAAGAACCACCACCCTGTGTTATGCTGTGTGAAGCACAGGGACACTATTGGGACTTGTAGCCAAACAAACGCCAGGACAACACTGTCAGCCATCCTGTCAGCACAGGCACACTACCCCACAGGGAAGCAGAGTCAAAAGGAAGGAAGTATGGGCATGCTGGGAAGGGGGTGTAGGCAATAGCATGATGGGAGTGGTAGTCACAGCTCAACATCCCCCACCCACATGGCCCAGCAAGCTCACACTGAAGCATGCACACCTCACAGGGAGTGAAAAGCCACTTCAAAGATGTCTGACAATGGTCCTCTGTTGTGGGGAGTACCAGGCCCTGCTGGGAACTGGGCACCAACCAACAGCAGGACACCACTGACTGACATCCTGAAAGACAACTTGCACTCCCTGCAATGGAAGCATGTTCCATGGTGGGATATCTGGCTGGGTGGGAAGGAGGACTGACAGCTCTGACCATAGTCACAAGCAGCTTTTCTCACACACACCCTTAACACAAACTCCACACAACTCACCTGGGAGAATGCAATGCCTCACACTCTAATTAAATATCCCACAAAGAACCACCACCCTGTGTTATGCTGTGTGAAGCACAGGGACACTATTGGGACTTGTAGCCAAACAAACGCCAGGACAACACTGTCAGCCATCCTGTCAGCACAGGCACACTACCCCACAGGGAAGCAGAGTCAAAAGGAAGGAAGTATGGGCATGCTGGGAAGGGGGTGTAGGCAATATGATGGGAGTGGTAGTCACAGCTCAACATCCCCCACACACATGGCCCAGCAAGCTCACACTGAAGCATGCACACCTCACAGGGAGTGAAAAGCCACTTCAAAGATGTCTGACAATGGTCCTCTGTTGTGGGGAGTACCAGGCCCTGCTGGGAACTGGGCACCAACCAACAGCAGGACACCACTGACTGACATCCTGAAAGACAACTTGCACTCCCTGCAATGGAAGCACGTTCCATGGTGGGATATCTGGCTGGGTGGGAAGGAGGACTGACAGCTCTGACCATAGTCACAAGCAGCTTTTTTCACACACCCCCTTTACACAAAGTCCACACAACTCACCTGGGAGAATGCAATGCCTCACACTCTAATTAAATATCCCACAAAGAACCACCACCCTGGGTTATGCTGTGTGAAGCACAGGGACACTCTTGGGACTTGTAGCCAAACAAACGCCAGGACAACACTGTCAGCCATCCTGTCAGCACAGGCACACTACCCCACAGGGAAGCAGAGTCAAAAGGAAGGAAGTATGGGCATGCTGGGAAGAGGGGGTGTAGGCAATGGCATGATGGGAGTTGTAGTCACAGATATTGGTCACCCTCACAATTTGCCCATCAACACCACTCTGAACCATGCTCACATCACAGGGAGTGGAAAAGAACTGACAAGAGGGCTGACACTGGGTACTGCTGTGGAGAGAACAAGCCCCTGCTGGGTGTTGTGCTCAAAACAACAGCAGGACACCACTGACTGACATCCTGCCATTGCTGTCACACTTACACACAGTGAAGTCGACTCAAAAGGAAGGAAGTATGGGCATGCTGGGAAGGGGGGTGTAGGCAATAGCATGATGGGAGTGGTAGTCACAGCTCAACATCCCCCACCCACATGGCCCAGCAAGCTCACACTGAAGCATGCACACCTCACAGGGAGTGAAAAGCCACTTCTAAGATGTCTGACAATGGTCCTCTGTTGTGGGGAGTACCAGGCCCTGCTGGGAACTGGGCACCAACCAACAGCAGGACACCACTGACTGACATCCTGAGAGTTAACCTGCACCCACTGCAAGGGTGGCATGCTTCATGGTGGGATAACTGGGCTGGGGGGAGAAGGAGGTCCGGATGTCAAACAAATACCACCAATGCAGGTCATGCACACACCTCAACATCCACATTGCAAAGCATCAGGTTGGCAGGACAATGAGCCACACCAATATCAACCTCTGACTGTGACAACTTAGGACAATGCAATGTACAGGGCCGCATCCAGAGGTACAGTCACAACTGCCATGTGTTTGAACCATTGATGCCTGCAGAAACATAACATACATTGTGTGTCTCTTCCAAAAACAGGTGATGATGGGGACACAGCAGCAGATGAGGAGGAGTCCCTGTCCCAGGCTCCGGTGGCCCATGAGCTCTCTGGTGTGGAACAGCCTCTGCCCTCATCGGATGGCGAAGACCAACCTGGCACCTCCGGTGTGAGTCATCATGCAGCACCAGCAGGACCACCATCTGCACCCCTGCACCCATTCCTCCAACATCTGCCGACACACAGACCACCCCCGCCGACACGGACAGACCAAGGACACTCAATGACAACAGCACAGGGACCACAGCCCACCGTGAAGCAACGGACAACAACCCCAGTACCAACCCCCAAGGGGGCCTAGGGTCACCTGTGCGTGCCACCGCAGGTCCCGCACGTGTGGCCAGGGGTGGTGGGAGGGGTGGTAGGCAGAGGTCGCTGTTTGCAGAGGGGTCTGGACTGCATGATGACCCACAACTGGTACGCATTGCTGATGCGTACCAGAATAGCACCGGAGAGGTCAGCCAGGTAGTGGGGATCCTCAAGGACATTCAACAGCAGCAGGCTGCCCATCATGCCCGCTTGGACTCCCACATGTCCCGTGTGGAGACACACATGTCCTGTGTGGAGACACACATGTCTGGCATGGAGTCCAAGTGGGACACATTGGAAGAACTGACAGCGGTGCAGAGGGACATATTGACATGCCTCCGCCAGATTAGCACCAACATGGCCACACCTCCCTGTGTGCCCACAACATCTGGTGCTGCAACAACTGCAACTGCCACAGGGAGGGAGGATGACTCTGGTGGAGAGTCCTCTGCACCGCAGCGGCCTGCACGTGAGGGTCCCCCAGAAAGAAGAGGGGCCGTCCGAGGAAGGACAACTGAGAGGCCGATGGCCATGTACATCCCCCAGGAACCCAACACCTGTTCTGGAAATTCTCCTTTGTGTGCAAACTGTTCACCCTGTCAAATGCAACACAACTCTCCCACATGACATGGGGAGTTTAAGTTGGACTAATGCATCAGATGACTGTGGACTTTACTCAGGACATTTCTGCTACCAACACTTCCAACTCATCTGGGAACTTCGGATTCCAATCCCAATGTACAGCACCCACCATCCTGTGCACTATCCTCACACATGTATGTAAATAAACTCACTAATACACCATACTTGCCTCTGTTGTGATTCCAACATTGTTTTTGTCATGGAGATGATGATCTGCTAAATGACACTGTGCATGCCAACTGCTACAGCAAGTTCAACACTGTCATGTGAGTCATGGAGACGTGACACATATGAGGGAGACACACCACTAGGGCAACACAACACATACACACCAGGGCCATCTGACTCATCGCCTACACTGATGTTGCCAGGAAATACAGTGGAATGCACAGACACCACACCTATTCACAGTCTGTGTTAACTAGCCCACAGGTGCAGTAAGCAAATGTCAGTCAGATGTGTGACCACAGACAACGCACATCCCAAAGTGAAGCACAGGTTTATTACACATTTGCAACATGTTGTTTCCACTACAGATGCAAGGTAATCCCACGTGGCAGTGGCCACACAGTCAACAAGTGTAGAAGAAATAAAGTCCAGGGGTGTGGGGCACATCACCTGTAGGGAAACGACTGCTTCCACCCTGGAAGTTGAATCATGGTGTCGGGGGATCCGAGTTGACCAAACAACTCTGAAAGCACCCTGTGAAGGACAGACATGACACACAGTCAAAAGCACTGAAGAACAGGACAGAACTGCAATACTCATGCCCAATACATGTCACAAGATACCTACACAAAACCAAGTTAGCATGTCAACACCGTTGGGGAGTACAGACTACCTGTAAGGACACATCGCTGCACGCATACAGTCAAGTAGCACATGGCCACACTCAAACAGCAACAGAGCACCACCAACACATATCATGCAAACTCAAATCATTGACATGACATCTCTGGATACTCACATTCAGCTGAAGAAGTTGGTGATGAGCTGTGTGCGGACATCACCATCATCATCATCATCATCACTGGCATCGTGGCCCAGGCCAGGATCCTCCACAGGTGGCGGATGTTGGTCATCGTCATCCAGGATGAGAGGCAACTCCTTCCGCACTGCCAGGTTGTGTAGCATGCAGCAGACGATGACAATCTTGCACACCTTTGCTGGGGCATATGGGAGGGCCCTCCTGTCTTGTCCAGGCAGCGAAAGCGGCTCTTCAGGAGACCAAATGTCCGCTCGATCACTCTCCTGGTCCGACCATGTGCCTCATTGTAGCGCATCTGGGCTGGTGTCACAGGGTTCCTGAGGGGTGTCAGCAACCACGGCATGTTGGGGTATCCGGAGTCACCTACATACAGACAATTGCACATTAGCTGAGTTGGGTAAAGAGGGTGGAATACAACATTGCCGAACACACACAATGGTAAAAAGTCAGTACACACCGACAAGCCAGGCACGCTGGTTCTGCATCTGTGACATCATCCTCGGGATGCGACTACTCCTCATCACGTAGGCATCGTGTGCAGAACCGGGGAAACGGGCACACACATGTGAGATGCTCATATCTGCAAGACATACCACCAGAGCATTGATAGAATGGTAATGTTTCCTGTTCCTGTATGCCTGCTCATGTGCCTGTGGTGGTACCAAAGCCACATGTGTCCCATCAATGGAGCCGATGACATGTGGCATCCTCCCCAGGGCATAGAAGTCACTCTTGACGTCAGTGAGTTGTTGACGTTTAGGGAAATAGATGTACTGGTTCAGGTATCTCAACATTGCCTCCAAAACATCGCGTAGCACACGGCTGAACATGGTCTGTGACATCCCACCAGCAGACGCCACAGTGTGTTGAAAGGTACCGGTGGCAAAGAAGTGTAGGGCTGCCATCACCTTCACCTTGGGGGTCAGCGCTGTAGGGTATGTCCGGCCAGGTTGCAAATGTGGGGCCAACCGCACCGTCAATTCCTCAATCAGCGGCCTGTTGAAGCGGTACCGTCGGATGCAGTCACGTTCAACCATGGTTGCAAGGTCAGGGAATGGTCTATGGACAGCTGGTGCCCTGCAGTGCATAGGTGAACAAAGAAAGATTGTCAGTCACCCCACATATGTGGCATTGACCATACTCAATATCACATGATACATCATTACAAGACACAAGTACTTGATGTGTGTGCCGTTCTGTATGGACATATATGGCACCTACATGGCCAACATCTAACATCACAGTTCAACATGTGTTGACAACAAGTTCCAGGTCGTGCTATGGGAAATCATTAGGCTGTGTCACAGTACCCATGTACTGCTGTCACGTTCCAAACACACACCACAGTGACAAGTGAGGACAGATGTGCCACAGGCATCACAGCTCATTGACAGGTAGATTCCCAGGGACCCTGTATTGCCACATGGACAGTGGCATGACATGGCGTATCATGTACACGTCAGCAAAACAACCATGACTCCCACAGGTAGTGGCCCCTGTTGCCTCTGCAGGACAGACATGGACGTCTGTGACACACACACGCACAACATCAAAGTAGATGCACAAACAACGTGGATGTGGAGACTGTCTCCCATTGTGCACATTGAATCAGAGACATCTGAAACACAACATGCACACAGACTGTGGAGGGCCATCACTATTGTGGCAATGGGTCACCCTGTGACGTACATACCTTCCCACATGGGACTCAGGGTGTATGTGACATGACATACACAACCTGGAAAAGTGACCATGCCACATGCCCTGAACTGAACAGTTGCACATCACAGTGGTCATGTGCACAACACACAAAGGATTCTGTCCCCATGAACACGTGCACAGCCTGGGAGTGGCTGCCCCCAAGTGCCATAAAAAAAAACACATGTTGACCCCCATACACACACAGGTAATGCAGCCTTACATGCCTTTAGGATACAGTGTGGACAGGCTGTGGTGTTGTAGGTGTGCCCCTGAGTCCCTGGCAAGTAATTGTGGCTGGCATACATTCACCAGTGACAACCATGGTGACATATGCGAGTGATTTGTACAGGGACGCGTTGTACAGCAATGGACCGATCGGTGCGCACGCATTGGCCATTGCATATGATGTGGACAGAAATACGCGTTGTACAGCAATGGACCGATCGGTGCGCACGCATTGGCCATTGCATAGGATGTGGACGGATGCGTGTTGTTTTTCGAAATACGCGTTGTACAGCAATGGACCGATCGGTGCGCACGCATTGGCTATGGCCTGGCATGGCAACGGACGCGTTTTCGAAGCTTTAACGAGTCTGATGCAGTGAATTCAGTTGGCCACCCACAACAATGTTGCAAATTCATGGGTGTCATGAAGTTGAACTTTTGAAGGATGCTGTGGGCGTGTATAAGTGGTGCAATTCCATGGATTGGCCAGATTCAGAAGATGCAAACGACTTGGACCTATCACTTTGGACACATGGGACAGTATCTGCCTCTGCAGCACACATATAATGCTGGCTGTTCCCCTGAGAGCTCACTTGCCTGCACTACATGCTCCAGGACGACATCTGCCACCACCACTGCTGCTGTGTCTGCATCCTCTGGCTACTGCAATGGCACGTACTGTGGAGAGAGCCCCAGCCTTCAGCACTGAGGAGAACCAGGCCCTGCTGGACAGCCTCCTTCCACAGTACAGCAAGCTGTATGGGAAACCAGGGGAGCAGGTGAGTGTGCTGTCCACTGCCTTACTAATTGTGCATGTTGTCTGACTAGCAAGACTTACAGTGTGCACACCACTGGCTAGCATGCTCACTGAGTAGTTGTCAGCCCCCAAAGTGTGTAGTTACATGCACTGAACAGGTATAGTGCAGTAACAGTGCATTCCAACAAGGTTTGACTTCCCAGGCAATGATACCATTTGGTAACTGCTGGCAAACTGTTCATAGCCATAGTTGCACTGCCTGTGTACATCATATGCCCCTGTGATTGAGACATGTATATCCAACTGTGTGATGCACGGAAATGTTGCATGTGTAGTAATGGCCTTTTCACTTTGTCATCCTCACAGGTTGATGCCCACCAGAAGCAGGAAATCTGGCTGACCATCGCCCGGGCAGTAAGATCCGTGGGGGTCTACAAGCGCCGGATCCGCAACTGCCAGAAGAGGTGGCAGGACCTTCGGGGCTGGACCCGGAGGATCGCAAGGGTCCAGCTGAAGCTGTCGCCTCCTCGCAGGAGGGGCGGACACCGGACCCTGACCCCCACATGCTCAGGATTCTGGCGGTGGTCTTCCCGGACCTGGATGGGCAGCTGAAGGCCAGACAGCAGCAAGGAGGGGGTGAGTCCATGACTGCACTGTGAACTTTGTCTGACATGCTATGTGCCCTCCTCTGGCCTGGTTAAACTTCCACAGTACATCAGTCTTGTGGTCCAGGACCCATGTCCCTCAATTGTGACATGCCCACTCCTCATCTGATACCCAGGTGTGGCCCTTACAGTCAGGAAATTGTGTCACTTGGGTACTGTGTCCTTGCATTTTGCTTAGCTCAAGGTGGGGGACAGCATTTGTTCCCGTAACTTTGTGGTGGGCTTCATGGGTGGGTCAATTGCTTACACAATGCCTGAGTTCTGACATGTAATCTGCGTGTAACTTTGATATGTGGTCCAATTGCTGATCTGACTCACCACATGTGCCTGGGGTATTTGGCACACACCCATGCTGCGGGTGGGAACAATGTTTGGGCCTCAGGAGTATGTATATCAAGTGTGTCACACATGCTTAGCCACCTGCCTACTGTCCAGGGCTCATCCCTCTTTCACGTGGAGCAGGACAGTCATGCCTACTCCAGGGCATACAATACACTCTGTACTCCCACTCCCGTGTATCAGCTGACACGTTGTGCTCAGTGAAATGTTCCCTCAGGTGTCTGCCTCTGTGTCATTGTGCTGTGGCTTCGTTGTCAGGACTACTGGGGTGTTTATCGGTTAGGGCTCAGCATGCCATCTGAGATGTGACCATAGGAGACGATACTTGTGTGACATATAGGTGTTTGATCACTTGACTGTGCAGACTGGTGTATGCGACTGTGTAGTTCAGGCAGCTGTTTTTCATTCACAGCAGACTGTGAGGTGCTCAGGTTCAGAGAGTTGTGTTTCATGTCTCCCATATGTCCAATTGGTATGACGTGGACAAATAAGAGTTCAGATGATGTGGTTTGTGGGGGATGGACATGTGCACTTGTCAGCTACAGAACTTGCATTCCCCATGACCTAGGATTGTGACACAGTGCAGACTGTTGTTGGCTGGCTGCCCTGCCCATGTGACTGGAGACAGTGATGTATGACTTTGCAGGCATGCCTGTGCCATGGCATTAAACTTCCTAAGAGTGATCCTGCAGGGGAGTGACATGTGCTACATGCACCCCATTGTGGCATTGACTATCAGGACATGGGTGCATCATGGTGTCTGGTGCTGGTATGCATCACATGCATTTCAAATTAGACTCTGGCCATCCCTTTATCCGGACACCTGTACTGACTCAGTGGCAAGAGATGTGATGTGTGCATGTTCACATACTTCACCGTGTTCTCTGCAATGTCCAACAACTGTGTAGGTGGTGCATGTGTCCACACTGGGGTATTACCATCCGACAGGCACCAGACAGATGGGTGCAAGGCCAGGAGGGATGTGAGTGCCATGGTTGACCATCAGACTGACAATTGGCTTCTCCTAATCTGTGTGAGCACTTTTGGCAATGTTCAACTAAGGATGCCAGGGCTTGCTCTGTAATGTGCTGTACTTACTGTGGTGTGTGCGGTCAGTGCAGGTGACTGATGTTTGTCTGTTTCCCTAATTGTTTGCAGATACATCCACGGCCACAGGAGGAGACAGCTCCACGGACCAGGAGGAGCTGCAGAGCCAGACTGGGTCAGCAGCCGATGAGTGGTCGGAGGGACCCAGTGGCACGGAGGGCGAGGGGAGCCACACCGAGGAGTCCTCAGCACCATCCACCTCAGCTGAGGACCACAGCAGCTCGGAGGATGACTCCCTTGTGGAGGCGGGTGTCAGCAGCCACCACACCCCAGCTAGTATGGCTGGCCCCGCCACCACCACCACCACCACCACCGCCCTCCCATCGGCTCCCATTCCAGAGGTCCGTGGAGGCTCCCGTGTTCGGGAGCGTGTCTCCTTCGTGCCAGGCACCGCACCCCCTGCCCCTGTGTCCCCTGCTGCCCTGAGTGAGGAGTCTGTGTACTTACTTTGCCAGCTCCATGTAGGGCAGACATCAATGCTGAGTGTCCTCCATGCACACACCACTCTGTTGACACAGCTGGTGTCGTTCATGGAGGGCATCTCATCGGGCATGTCTGCCCTACAGAGGAGCAATAAGTCCATGGCCTCCTCCCTGACGGCAGCAGTGTCCCTCCTCCAACAGTCCCTCACCCCTCCTACCTCTGCCCCATCCACACTTCCTGGCACCCTACCTGTCCCAAGCACATGCACACCTGCACAATCACCCAAACACACAGACACGAGCAGCACAGAAACACCCAAAACAAAGTCAAAACGTGCACGCAAGCATCCTCAGGGGACTGATACCACACCCACAGGGGATGGGGAACAGACACACACACAGGCATCCACAGTCACTCCGCAGTCCTCCGATACCTCTCCCTCCAAGACCCCTTCCCTTGCCTCACCTGCAACCCCACCTACAAAGCAGCTCTTCCTCTGTGACCTCGGCCTCTTCCCCTCCGATCCAGCTGATCCAGCATACAGGGGGAAGAGGAAGTCCACCCACACAGAGGGGAGTGCCCCTCACCCCCGGACACCCTCCCCCAGGCACAGACAAACTGAGGCCCCCACCCGCAAGTCCCCCGGACCCGGAAGAGCAAGACCCCGCCACCGCCCTGCAGCTCAACCACACAGTCTCCTTCCTCCATCCCTCAGGCCCCCGCAACACAGGTTCCCCCACCACACCCTGCCCCAGGTTCCCCCACCCACAGATACACCATCCCCAAAATGATCCGGCCTTCTCCCCCTACCACTTGCTCTTCCAGCTCCACCACCCCCGCTGCGCATGTTTGTGCCACTGGTGTGGAGACCGTGTCCTCCCCCTCTGTCCTGCCCACCTTACCTGAACCCCATTCTACTCCCCTGGAGATAGGCACTGCAGTGGAGTCCACTACCACCCCGTCTGACTTGGGCACTGCAGTGGGGAACCTGTCCACTCCATCTGGCCAGCCCACTGCAGTCGTGCCGGCACCCACACCATCTGACTCATGCCCCCCAGTTGTGCCGGCACACACCATGTCAGACACCTCCACTGCAGTTGTCAGTGACTCTCCAGCACCCACCACCCCTTCCCTGCCTCCTTCTGGTGAGCCCTGATCCTGTCCCTGCGGTGCCTGGCCTGCCCCCCGTATGCCCCTCCGAGGGGAATGTCCCTGGTCCGTAGCAGTGCAGGCAAGCAAAGGGTGACATCTGCCACTGTCACCCTGTTCGGACTTTACTGATGGACTGGCCATTGGCCTTTGTGTTTTTTCAGGACTTTCAATGTTACACCCACATATGCTGAATAAAGCTACTTTCTGTTCTCTAGTGGTTTTGCTTCAGATGTACATGATATTGATGATGCTAACCATGCCCTTGCTGCAGTGATGGTGATTTTTGATATCAGGAAAATGAAGTGTTACTGTGCAGGAGCCCATGTGGTCCAGGGGGAATGTGTCCTATCCTGGTGTGTATCCATGTCATCCTTTGCAGCAATATGAGGGTGTCATGTTTATCAATATTTGCCAATGGGATTTCCTACTTTTATTTGCAATGTCACATCTGTGGCTTACACCCCTGCACATCTGTTGTGCTTGCCATTGTTCAATTTGTCTATTTCCCTGACTGTGTGACCATCTCCACTGGACATGCAAGTTTGGGCATCAATGGGGAAGGACTCATCTGTGTTATCAGTGCAACTTGCTATACATGTGTGTTGGATCTGTGCAGATGATTTCGGTGACACTCCCATGACCAAGCTGATGTGACGAGAGCCTTCATTTTGTGCTAATTGTTGACTGAGTGACCAAGTGTTCTGCTGACATGATAGAGCCCTGCAGAGACAACGTATGGCACAGCTTTCCTTACACAGGAGTGGAGTCCCCTCATGGCAGTGTGTAATTCCGTGACATTGCCTGAGCCCAAGGTGTGTGTTGTGTGAGCATGTCTGTGTGTGTTCACTTCCATTTTGCTACGCAGGCTGGGATCCCTAGTGATGTTCCTGTTTGTGATGCTTGCTGAGTTGACCTATGTTTCACCAAAATCTTCGCCCTTGGTTCTCTGGGATGTGGGTGCATGGCACATTACTGGTCATCAGGGTGTCATTCATAGGTGTGTTTGCTGTCAGGGCTGAGTTTGTGGGCAAACGCAGATGAGACACAGTCAGGATTCCCCTTGGCACTTGTTGGTTACACAAGTCATGTAATTTACAGTTTGTGGTAGCTTTCAGTGATTGTGACACGTTGTGTGTGTGACTGCTGCCACTCCTCAGGGTCAGAGCTGCAATGTTGGAAGTTGTCTATGTGTGTTCTTTGTGGGTGACCTTGGCTTCTTCATTGGTGTGTGACTGTGGCCGGGATCCCATTGGTTGGTGTGGATTTGATGTCATGCCCATGTACGGCGTACTGTGCAGTGTGTCAGACATTCACGAGTCTTGTTGACTGGCCATGTGTGATGGGTTTCTGCACCTTAGTTCCCACCACCACCCCTGGGATTGTCATGGGTGCATGTGCAATGTCACCAGTCCATGTGAGCTTCACTGCTGCACATTGGTGGAGATCAAGGTGTGTGGTGTTGAGTGTGTGCAAATGAGAGTTGTTGCACGGCTAGACCCCTACCTCCATATTGGCCTTGGCTGACAGGCCGTGCTGATTGATTTGTGCTTGTGTAGGTGTGATGGTAGTTTGTTGCTCAGGACACATGACTGTGGTTCACAGTGTGAACGACATCTAGCTTTGTCATCACAGTGGGATTATCATGCAGGCCAGTGTCACCACAATGTGGGGTCCCTGGGGGTAGTGCTGTGGTGGGTCTGTCTCTTGCTGTGTTAGTTGCTGTTCCTACAAGCTTGTGTGACATGTGTAATTTGGGCTCCCTCTCATCTAACAATGCCTGATTGCCCACATAGGGAATCCGATCCATGAGTTACTTTTGTGTGGCACTGTATACAAATCTGTGTAATTGGGATTCAGGCCTCCTCATGTGTTGTGTGGTTGCCTGGGGACACTGGGACACCACCCCCCCCATCACCTGTTGTGTTTGATATGCAGTGTGAGGCTGCCTGTTTGTGTTTGTGCATCTGCACCACTGCATTGGCATATCTTTAGTGTGCCATTGGCTGTATGTTGTTTGATGGGTTTCCCTTGCTGTCCCTGGGACTCCTAGGTCATCAGTCAGCCCAATGATCATGGTTTGTATGTCCCATTGCTGCCATGGTATGGTATTTGTTCACCTCACAAATACAGTCTCCACAGGATATCTACATTTGTGTGTCCATTGGTGCAGATATGTGGGTCTGCATTATGATGGTCACTTCTGTCATTGTGTTATTGATGAATGTTGACAATGTCAGCCCCCATGGGTGATGTTTGTCTGCACATGGCCAAAGGTATGTCTTATTTGCACTGCACTGTTTGCCTCACGAAATCTATGTTGCTATGGAACACAAGCACTACTATGCCACTGATGTGTTTGTTGTTCTGTGACCAGGAATCATCCATGCTGTTTGGCATTTGCAGCTTTTTCCATGACAACACTTACATTTTGGTCACTGTGATGATGGGGGTTTAGACTCCATTGCCACAATGTTCAAAATGTGCTTCAGCTATGGACCCCACACTTACCTTTTGGTCACTGTGATGATGGGGGTTTAGACCCCATTGCCACAATGTTCAAAATGTGCTTCAGCTATGGACCCCACACTTACATTTTGGACACTGTGATGATGGGGGTTTAGACCCCATTGCCACAACGTTCAAAATGTGCTTCAGCTATGGACCCCACACTTACATTTTGGTCACTGTGATGATGGGGGTTTAGACCCCATTGCCACAACGTTCAAAATGTGCTTCAGCTATGGACCCCACACTTACATTTTGGTCACTGTGATGATGGGGGTTTAGACCCCATTGCCACAACGTTCAAAATGTGCTTCAGCTATGGACCCCACACTTACCTTTTGGTCACTGTGATGATGGGGGGTTAGACCCCATTGCCACAATGTTCAAAATGTGCTTCAGCTATGGACCCCACACTTACCTTTTGGTCACTGTGATGATGGGGGTTTGGACCCCTTGCCACAATGTTCAAAATGTGCTTCAGCTATGGACCCCACACTTACCTTTTGGTCACTGTGATGATGGGGTGTTAGACCCCATTGCCACAGTGGTCATGGTCTGCTTGCATTGTGGAGGCCACACACATTTATGTGTGACACATGTGATAGGGGGTCACATTATATGTTCAATGTCATGTTCAGTGTTGTAGGCATTTGACACAGACTACACACGCTTGTCATGGTGTTGGGGGGATGTGTTCTTCTGACATTCCTTATGTTGGAGTATGCTGGTTGTGTCATGCATTACCCGTCCTATGAGTAGGGGTGGTGTTGGTGGTAGGCATCCATCCCCCTATGTGTGGGGATGGTAGTAGTGACAGGCATCCAGCCCCCCCTGAGTAGGGGTGGTGGTAGTGGTAGGCATCCAGCACCCATGAGTAGGGGTGGTGGTAGTGGTAGGCATCCAGCCCCCCCTGAGTAGGGGTGGTGTTAGTGGTAGGCATCCAGGGCAGCTGACTTCGGAGCACAGGGATCACGGTTCGATCCCCGGCTCCGGTGGCAGCTCAGCACCATGTGACTCTGGGCAATAGCTCACTTAATTTCCACGACGGCCCCCAGAGCCTTGAGACCCGTAAGGGTGAGTAGCTGCGCTATATAAAAACGGACTTACTTACTTTTACTTACTTACTATGGGTGTGTATGGCATTGGTGATGGCCATCCCGCCCCTATGGTTCTGCTGTTGCTAGTGTACGTAATTTCTGCATCCCTATGTGTGTGTGACATATGTCAGGTACGTGCCGTTTGTTTGTGTAGTGGGTGTTTGACTTACCGTCTGCACCGTACGCGTCCGTACCTGTTCCGGTAATAGATGTAGAGTATTGGTAGGACCTGCACGATGGGATTCATGGTTGGTTCGTCTCGTTCGGGTTTCTCGTTACTTCGACTCGTACTCGTCGCTGGCTTGTTCGTCTCGTAGCCGTGGATCGTCTTGTGGCGCGAATCGGAGCTTATGTGCGGCTCTCCCGGATGCTCTGACGTGCCAGACGTAGCGACGGGTTCGGCGCGTACGGAAGGCGCATCGTACTAGTCCGGCCGGAAGGTGCTGTATTTTTGCTTCCGTGCGACTCGATTCTGCGTTTACGGATCCGGCTCGGGCGGGGAACAGGAGCTGGAATGGGTACGTACGGCTGGGTCGGGATTTGGGCAGTTATGCGCATCGTACTTGCTCGTTCGTACAAATGTTCGAATCGGTCGGGAAACACGTGTTCGGCTTGGTTTTTTTCCGGACGAATAGTGTTAGGTGCACTTCCGGCCGAGATCGGAATCGACCCCTAAATGTTCCATGTTCCGGAAAAGCCAGAACACCATCGCTCTCAGTATACTTCACCCAATTCTCCAACCAAGTGCACGTATGATATCCACATTCTAGCATCATATAGGATGCGGGTGTTCCTGGAGGCGGAATAAGAATTCCCTCCCTTGTCACTATCGGTCTGTCCTTTTTGAAGAAATTCCTGATTTTATTAATAAACCTAATTTTTCTCAACTGTCCCTTCAGAATGTGACTCAAAAATGTCAACAAACCCTTCGTACTTCTGTAGTCTCTATTAGGCAGCTGTCGTCCAATACCAGCGCGACTCACACCAACCAACCAATCAGAACACTGCTACGTCAGCAATGTCTCAACCAATAGAGATGCATCTTACACTAGCTCATCCAATCACAGCTCTAAAAGCTCCCGCTGCCTGACCAATACCAGCGCTGCGTTTTCTGACGTCAGTATTACTCCTTCTACTGACCCTCCCTTTACAAAATGACTCGGCAAAAATTTCTTAAGCTTTTTCTCAAAGAAATCGTGTTAATAACGACATAAAAACAATGCTACCTTGTCTGTTTTCTAAATAAAGGGATAGTTTACACTTTTCCAAAAGAATTTTCTCTACGAGCAAGAATAACGACCCAACGCTATCTCACCCTTCAATCAAGCTCCGGGAGGACCTGGTACTTCTCCAGGGATAAGGCCAAAGTTTTTCAAGAGGACTTTTTGGTATGAAAAGGAGTCTTGGTACTTCTCTGGGGATAAGGCCAAAGTTTCACAGGTGGACCTTTCGCTATAGCACTCCAAATCTACTCTCATACGAATTTTCCCTAATGCAACACCTACAGCCTTTCACTGTTCAGTGTTATGACTTACAGACAAAGTACTTCCGTAGTGGGATACGTCTATCCACACTAATTCCCAGCCTACTTCAGGCTATGACTTTACCCCGGGCAATCTTCTCGCCCATATATTCAAGACGACATAAAAACACAACATTAACTTTTCGGGTTAGAACACATATAATCAAATCAATAATCAACTAATCAATAATAAACCATCATACCGCTACCAAAAACTGATCCAGCGCCAAACCAGGGGTCTCTGAATGACACAGCAGACAACGGGCCCCAAACATACAATACACAATTTCTCACCATTTAACAGACCCTGCAAGAATGACACTGAAATGCGGTTTGTATGACGTTGATTTTGTCTTTACTCATCTAAAGGGAAAAATAGATTATCTAATCGTTTCTTCTCTATTTTAGCCCTTTAACCTATATCGTCAACCACTTTTCTCTTGGGCGATGAATCATATTGATTGAGTAGTGTAAATTATTGACATGACTAATTAACCAAAATCTTAACAATTGTCATGGGAAATAATCACAAACTCAATAATATCGTTAATCTGTTTATCTTCAGTAATTATAAGAAAAATCTCAGGTACAAAGTTACAGGGAAAGAAAATACACATTATAGGAGAAATATCATAAAATATGCAGACAAGATCACAAACATGTGAATCACAGTGAATATTATGGAGTGGATAGATGAAGAGACATAAGAGTCATGAAAGGAAAACATTTGCAGACATTGCAAATGTCCCTATTGATACATACCAATCGATTAAAGATCAGGAAAACCACCACCCCCTGGCCACGAGGATAGTGAAAAGGAACCCGATAAAGGAAACCGGGATAGGATAAGATCAGGAAACAGGTAGGCCTCTAACCGACGGACAGCGACGATCACCCTCTGCCTCTCTGGACCTACGGAAAGCTGCCTTAACCACACCCCCTAAGAGCATCCCAATTATACCCTAACTCAACCTGACCATCCCACTAATCTGCAACATTCGGGAAAATCTCAACTTTTCATTGGTGAATTTGTGGGGTGCTACACCACACCTCCATTACTTCATTTGGCTTTACATACTTTCTTTGTTCTTAACTCATTCTCACGATTTACTTCACTGCTTATGAATCGATTCTCCATCCCCCATCACGTCACATTCTCTGATGAATGGCTTGTCCCTGTATTAGCAACTTTATTTCAAACAATGTATCGGCTAGACATAAAATGTTCATCAGTTTGAGCTTTCCCGGGCATCTCGACGTCCTCAAATATTGCACGTCTTTCTTTCACTCTTCAAGGTTTCCTTCATTCGCCGCTGACACCCACCAAAGTTCACGTACAGGTTACATTTTCACGGCCTTTCTTCGGCCTTATGTCAACTTTAAACACCCAACTAACTGCTCACCATAGGCCCATTTTTAAAACTACGATGAAAGAGAAATATAAAGAATATTAATAACACAAAAATGAAAATTACACTGTTTCCCTCCCACCATTGCACTAATCCCATGTTAATTTATATGAGCATTAATGTGCAAAGCATTATTATTTGCAATAGCATTATTCCACTTTGTCGTTTTAATATGCAAAAAGCGATATGTGGCTTAAGCATTTCATGCATTAATCTTAATTGCAATGCACACGTGTGTGAGAACTTGGCCTGGCATATGCTGTCCACTAGTTATAGTGGGCACCTTGCACCAGTCCAAACGACCCTTATTGATGATAGGTTTAAAGACAACCTTTATTGAAAGCTATCCTAGTGGTAGCTATGGAGAGCAGCCTTCAGGCTAAGTCTTGAAGGAGTGTAAAGCAGCTTGGTTTACCAGATTATAACCTCTTGAATAACTAAATGAAAGGAGAACCACACAAGGTATATATAAAATATATGTATTTATTTCTAAACACTAACTACTAATCCCTTTATGAGATTAGAGTTCAAGATACACAGTATCACAGTATTAAAACGACAGTAAATAGCACAATACACAGTGGGCTCCAGGGGGAGACCAAACTATATACTAAAAAAGTGGTATAAGAACCACGACTTAACTAGACATAGTGCCTAGAGCACGTAGAATCGCTGGGACCCCAAGGAACCACCCAAGGTAGTGACACAGGAGACCCACGGGGGACGTGTGCAGTGTGAGAACACAGCCGCGTGCGCCATAGCATTCAATGCGGAAAGTCGCGGTTGGAATTTTAAAGATAAAGGACACTTTGGAGAGGACTTTCAGCAAACCCCTGTAGACTTAAGGGGTTCTAGGGCCAACACCCACGTGAGCACCAGAGTACTCGAGTTACCTCACCCAGGGAAGCCGGGTGCATAGGTGTCAAAAGGTGTCGGGAATAGTCGTCGTTTTCAATGGCGATCTGCTGCAAAGTGCTGCTGCCGTGAAGGAGAAAAGTGACCGGTGTGATCCAAGCCTGGATCGAAGATGTGAAGAACCTGAAAGCAGAGGGGACAGAGTCTGGGTCACTAGCCAGTGACCAGGAGCGGAGCAATCGAATGCCCACCGATGTCTGGTGCTTCAGGTGCAAAGAGGTGAAGCTTGACTCTGCAGCCACAGGGTCCCGGAGACGTCGACGACAACCAGGAGCCGGATTCAAGCTGTCCCACGAAGGATGTCGAGTGCTGGGGTGTCGGTGATCGGATTGACCACAACAAGCCTTGGCAACAGCAACCCATGCAGGAAGAGAAAAGATGCTTCTGTGCGGACCAGCAAGGTCCTGGGGACTCCCCAAGCGATGGAGAGTCAGGGCACGTCTGGAGCAACCAGGGAAGCCCAATAAAAGTTAGAGTTGCCTTCTTGGGGACCCACAGGTCAACGGACCAGGGATCGTGAAGGGACCTCAAGAGGGATCACAAAATGGCGGCCCACAGAACACTCGTTGAGTGTAGGCCTGCAATCTTTGGTGCAATTACTGCTCGGGGTCAGGGCGACAAGTAACCCAAAGCTCAGCCTCAGGGGTCACCGGAAAGCTGATGCTTCTGAAAATGGTCGCGGTGCCAGGGGTTCGGGTTGCACGGTCTCCACGAGGGATACGGGCCTCAGACTTGCTGTGGGCACAGATCGACCTCAGAGACCTCGGAAAACCCACCACCTGTGTGGCAATATTCTTCGGAGTCCGTCGGTGCTCGGAGATGCCAACCGGTCAGTTGCGTTAAAGGTGCCTGCCTTGCAGGGGAGTAACTCCTTTACTCCAAGGGAGATTCTTCAGTCATCCAGCGTCGTGCAGATCGTCGAAGTACTTGGTTTCTGGTAACAGAGTTTACACCAGGTGTAATCTAAAGTCCTGTAGTCAGGGTTTCCTACTTTATACCCAAGGAAGGGGTGGGACAAACTCTGGGGACTCACCTATGAGAAGGTCAGGAAAGAGGGGTGGTTACACCCATTTCCTTTGTCCAGTTTCGCGCCAGAGCAGGGGCTGTGTGCCCCTGCAACCGGTTTGAGCTGGACTATGCACAGGGACACCAAATGTGCCCCCAGTGCAGACTTCAAAGCAGTTTGAGAGTGCACCCACCCAGCCCCAATACACTAAAGCCTGTCAGGGAGGTGGTCACACCTCCCTGTGACAGGAAACCTATTGTCCAGGCCTCCCCTGCCGGAGTTTCGTCCAGCAGCAGGAGGGCAGACTTGTGTCTGTGGCTGCAACATCCATTTTGTGATGCCAGGGTTCTGTTAAGCTGGTACTGGGTGTACCGGTGATGCCATGTGGCTCCCTCTAGAAGGGAGGAATCATACCTCCCTCCCCAGTACTGGGGTGGAGGTATGATTCCAAGGTGTTTGACACCAAACACAACAGTTTTCCATGCAGCCATTCTCAAGTTAGCATTTACCGCGGGGTTATAATGCACTTAAGTGTATATGGTCTGGCTGCATCACAAACAATCCCGGAATAAAGATTCCGAAAGTTGCAGAGGGGCTCTTCTCATGCATGGGCACCCTCTCACATGAAACCCAGCACCCTGCCTTCAGGATTGTTAAGGCCCGCCATAGGGGTGACTGATAGGTTTACATGTGTAGTGATATGGAGAGATATAGGGAACCTATATCTCAGTAAGGGGTGCATATACCACCTTACACAGGCTGCTGTAGCAGACCTGTTGTGTCATTTTAAAAGGCTTCCCAGGGGTGGCACAATACATGCTGCAGCCCCTGGTAGGCCTCTGGAGTACCTATGCCCTGGGTACATAGTATACCATATACTAGGGACTCACAAGGGTACCCCAGAATCCAATCTGGAGTGTACCTAAAGTACATACAATCAATTTAGAGTAGAGAGCAGATAGACTGGGGTCCTGATTAGCAGGGCCTCAGTCTGGCTAAGTCGAAAAACAGTGAAACATCAGCAAAAAGTGGGGGTAACTATAAGAAGCAGATCCTACTCTCCTACACAATCCCCCCCCCCAAACGTCAGGACATTAAACTAACCTTGACCAGTTGAGTCTTCATGTTCTAAGTGGAAATATCTGGAGAGTCCATCTGCATTGGCATGGTTACTCCCAGGTCGATGTTCCACTGTATAGTCCATCCCCTGTAGGGAAATGGACCACCTCAAAAGTTTGGGGTTTTCCCCTTCATCTGTTTTAGCCATAAGAGGGGCTTGTGGTCTGTCTGAACAATGAAGTGAGTGCCAAACAAGTATGGCCTCAGCTTCTTCAAGGCCCAAACCACAGCAAAGGCCTCCTCTCAATGGCTGACCAACGTTTCTCTCTGAGGGTCAACCTTCTGCTAATAAAAGCTACTGGCTGATCCTGACCTTCATCATTCAATTGTGATAAAACAGCCCCTACCCCCAACTCAGATGCATCTGTTTGGACAATGAATTGCTTGGAGTAATCAGGACTTTGCAGAATGGGAGCAGTGCACATGGCCTGCTTCAGGTCATCAAATGCCTTTTGACAGCTAACTGTCCACTGAACTTTCTTTGGCATTCTTTTAGAAGTTAAGTCATTCAAAGGGGTCACTATGGATCCATACCCTTTGACAAATCTTCTATAGTACCCAGTCAGGCCCAAGAAAGCTCTGACCTGAGTCTGGGTAGTGGGAGCAACCCAGTCCATTATGTTCTGGATTTTGCTCTGCAATGGTTGAACCTGGCCTCCACCCACAAGGTGGCCCAGGTACACAACCTGACTCTGCCCTATCTGGCACTTGGTGGCCTTGATAGGCCTGCTTTCTGCAGGGCCTCCAAAACATTTCTCAGGTGGACCAGGTGGAGCTAAAGACAGCAATATCATCTAGATATGCTGCACTATAGGCTTCCAGGCCTGTAAGGACTTTGTTCACCAACCTTTGAAAAGTGGCAGGTGTATTTTTCAGACCAAAGGGCATCACCACAAATTGGTAGTGCCCACTAGGGGTAGAAAATGCTGTTTTGGCTTTTGCATCCTCAGCTAGTCTGATTTGCCAGTAGCCAGCTGTCAGGTCAAATGTGCTGAGAAACTTGGCTGAGGCCAAAGTGTCTATGGGCTCATCTGCCCTAGGGATTGGATGGGCATCAGTCCTAGTGACTGCATTGAGACCTCTGTAGTCTACACAAAACCTCATCTCTCTCTTACCACCCTGGGTGTGAGGTTTAGGCACTAAGACTACTGGACTAGCCCAAGGGCTATCTGAGGGTTCAATCACTCCCAAATCCAACATCTTCTGGACTTCAGTCCTGATGCAGTCCCTGACATGGTCAGGTTGCCTGTAAATTTTATTTTTAACAGGCAGACTGTCCCCAGTGTCCACTTCATGAGTGCACCAGGTAGTCTGACTTGGAGTCAGAGAGAACATATGTCTGAACTGATTGAGAACTTGTCTGCAATCAGTTTGCTGCTGGTCAGTGAGGCTGCCTGCCAAGGCTACACCATCTACTGATCCATCATCAGGGTTCTGAGAGAGCAGGTCAGGGAGTGGATCACTCTCTTCCTCCTGTCCCTCATCAGTAGCCATGAGCAAGCCCATGTCTGCCCTGTCAACATATGGTTTCAGTCTGTTGACATGGAGCACCCTGTGGGGGCTCCTGTGAGTTCCAAGGTCCACCAGGTAGGTAGCCTCTCCCTTCTGTTCAACAATGGTATGGGGGCCACTCCACTTGTCTTGGAGGGCTGCTGGGGCCACAGGCTCCAACACCCATACTTTCTGTCCTGGCTGATAAACAGTCAACACAGCCTTTTGGTCATGCCAAGCCTTTTGTAATTCCTGGCTAGCCTCAAGGTTTTTAGTTGCCTTCTTCATGTACTCAGCCATCCGGGAGCGGAGACCAAGTACATAGTCCACAATATCCTGTTTAGGGGGTTTGAGAGGTAACTCCCATCCCTCCTTCACTAGACACAATGGACCCCTAACTGGATGTCCAAACAGAAGCTCAAATGGGCTGTAACCAACCCCCGTCTGTGGAACCTCTCTGTAGGCAAAGAGAAGGCAGGGCAAAAGTATGTCCCATCTGCGCCTAAGCTTTTCTGGGAGACCTTTAATCATGCCCTTCAAGGTTTTGTTGAACCTTTCAACTAAACCATTGCATTGTGGGTGATAAGGGGTGGTACATTTATAATTTACTCCACACTCCTTCCACATAGCAGTCAAGTAACTAGACATGAAGTTTGAACCTCTGTCTGATACTACCTCCTTAGGAAAACCCACCCTGGAAAAGATTCCCAGGAGGGCCCTTGCCACCACAGGGGCTGTGGTGGTCCTGAGGGAATTGCTTCTGGGTACCTAGTGGCATGGTCCACCACCACCAGGATAAATCTGTGCCCAGATGCTGTTTGGGGGTCTAGGGGACCAACAATGTCAAGCCCTACCCTCTCAAAGGGAACCCCCACCACAGGTAGTGGTATCAGGGGGGCCTTTGTAGTGCTACCTGCCTTACCACTGGCTTGACAGGTAACACAGGAGCGACAAAACTCCTTGGTGTCTTCAGACATATGAGGCCAATGAAAGTGAGGGACAATTCTGTCCCAAGTCTTGTTTTGGCCTAGGTGACCTGCCAATGGGATATCATGTGCTAGGGTCAATAGGAAGCTCCTAAACTTCAGAGGTATAACCAACCTCCTGGTGGCTCCAGGCTTCGGGTCTCTACACTCTGAGTAAAGGAGTCCATCATCCCAATAGATCCTATGGGTACCACTAGCACTCCCAGCAGCCTCACCAGCAGCTTGCTGTCTGAGGGGTTCAAGAGAGGGGCAGCTCAGTTGCTCCTGGCTCAGATCTGCCCTGGAAGGGCCCCCTGTCCCCAAGAACTCAACCTGATCAGGCTCAAGCTCCTCTGGGACAGTTCCTTCTTCAGGACTGAGATCATCTCCCTCAAGAGACTGATCTGCATTCTGAGGCAGGGGGGAAGACACTGCCTTAACCCTACTGCTCCTCCTCTTGGGAGGCACCTGGTCCATTTTTCCTGAATCCAGGGCCTGTTCAGTTTTAGACATTTTTGCCTGTGACCTGGTCATAGCAAACACATCTGTAGGGATGCCCAACATTTCTGCATGGGTCCTGAGTTCAACTTCAGCCCAAGCTGAACTTTCCAAATCATTTCCAAGCAAGCATTCAACAGGGAGATCTGCACTTACCACAACCTTCTTAGGGCCAGTTACCCCTCCCCAGGAGAAATTAACAACTGCCAGGGAATGGTCTGTCCTGACATTGCTAGCATTGGTCACTTGGTACATTTCACCAAGTATGATCTGCTCAGGGTCTACAAGATCTTTTGTCACCATTATGACACTTGCTCCTGTGTCCCTGAATGCCAAAGCCTCTCTTCCATTAATTAAAGGCTGCTGTCTGTATTTGTCCAGATTACTGGGACTCACATAGGAGGACATATCCATGCCCCCATCACAGATCAGTATAGCCTGAGTTGGAACTCTGACTAGGCCAGAGTCCATCTCAGATCCCAGGGTTAACCCTACTACACCCTTATTTGGAAAACCACCACTTGGAGCTGAACTAGGGGGAACAGTTGCCTTAGGGGCAATGGTGGCTGGAGTTGAGTCTTTGGTCTTGGTACAATCACTAGTCCAATGGGTTTTCTGCTTACAGATTTTACACCATGGTTTCTTTTGGCCTTTTCCTTTGTTAGATTGGGACTCCCCACCAGATGCAGATTTTTGGGGCCCTTGAGAAGACTTCTGATCTTTACCCTTTTCCCCACCCTTATCAGAGCTTTTAGAATCTTGCTTCTTAGAGTCACCACCTTGGTTCTAAACCTTCTGCCTCACCCTGGTTCTGACCCACTTGTCTGCCTTCTGACCCAATTCTTGGGGAGAGGTCAGATCAGAGTCCACCAGGTACTGATGCAACAGTTGATTTTGACAGTTGTTAAGGATCTGCTCTCTCATGATCAAATTATACAATCCATTGAAATCACACACCTTACTGCCAAGTAACCAGCCTTCCAGAGCCTTAGTAGCACAATCAACAAAGTCAACCCAGTCCTGACTCTGTGCCTTTTGGGTATCTCTGAACTTTAACCTGTATTGCTCAGTGGTTAGGCCAAACCCTTCAATCAGAGCACTCTTCAGGACTTTGTAATTGTCAGCATCCTCTTCTCTTACAGTGAGGAGCTTGTCTCTACCTTTGTCTGCAAAGGAGAGCCACAAGATTGCTGCCCACTGCTCCTGAGGGACCCTCTGTACCTTACAGGCCCTTTCCAGTGCAGTTATCCATTTGTGGATGTCATCCCCACTCTGGTAGGGAGGGACAATCTTGTTCATGTTCCTATGGTCATGAGTATGCTCTCTACCTCTAGGGACACTGCTGCTGCCACCATGGGACCCTAGTCCCAATTTCTGTGAAGCTTTCTGAAGCTCCAGGGATGCCCTGTCTAAGGCCAATTGCTCTCTCTTGATTCTGAGCTTAGCTCTCTCAAACTCAAGCAGTTGGCACTTCTTCTCATAAGAGGATGCCCTTTTATGAGAAGCAGAGGATCCTATAGAAGTACCAGAATGATTAGATTCCTGAGAAGGAGATCTTGATCTTCTTGGTAGACTATTAACCCTTCCAGGTGGGGTAAAGAGAACCCCACTGGGGTCTCCTTCCTCACCTTCAGGAAGAATTGGATTTTCCAGGTGGGAATCATTTTGATCCCCCTGGCCAGCATCAGAGTCTGGGTCATAGTAGTTTTCACTACCTGGCCTTTCCTCTTCTACTGCCCCAACCAACCTGCCTGCCTCATCAGACCCTGGTGTCTTTCTGAGGTCATCTAACAGCAAAGCCTCTATGAGGCGTTGAGTGCTTGCATGTCTCCCTGTTTTCAATCTCCTAGAGGTACACATATTTCTCAATTCCTGGAATGTGAGATTGTCATACCTAGTGAGCAAGGAGTCACTGACTTCAGGCCTTGAAGACATTCTAGTGTGGTGTGGTGTATGCACCTACCTACTCTAGTGGGAACTGAAACTCTCTTGAGTTGTAGAAAGGGTGTGCTAAGCCCTTGACACACAACTCTAAGTTCAGTAGAACTTACTGTATTCTAAACTTGATTTATATGTACCTATGTACCTATAGTGGTTTTCAGTTAGTCACTTCAAAGAGATTATCTGGTAAAGCAATAGCAAGCTTGAATCCAACCGTTGCACACCAATGTGAGAAGTTGGCCTGGCATATGCTGTCCACTAGTTATAGCGGGCACCTTGCACCAGCCCAAACGACCCTTATTGATGATAGGTTTAAAGACAACCTTTATTGAAAGCTATCCTAGTGGTAGCTATGGAGAGCAGCCTTCAGGCTAAGTCTTGAAGGAGTGTAAAGCAGCTTGGTTTACCAGATTATAACCTCTTGAATAACTAAATGAAAGGAGAACCACACAAGTTATATATAAAATATATGTATTTATTTCTAAACACTAACTACTAATCCCTTTATGAGATTAGAGTTCAAGATACACAGTATCACAGTATTAAAACAACAGTAAATAGCACAATACACAGTGGGCTCCAGGGGGAGACCAAACCATATACTAAGAAAGTGGTATAAGAACCACGACTTGACTAGACACAGTGCCTAGAGCACGCAGAATCACTGGGACCCCAAGGAACCACCCAAGGTAGTGACACAGGAGACCCACGGGGGACGTGTGCAGTGTGAGAACACAGCTGCGACCGCCGTAGGATTCAATGCGGAAAGTCGCGGTTGGAATTTTAAAGATAAAGGACACTTTAGAGAGGACTTTCAGCAAACCCCTTTAGACTTAAGGGGTTCTAGGGCCAACACCCACGTGAGCACCGGAGTACTCGAGTTACCTCACCCAGGGAAGCCGGGTGCATAGGTGTCAAAAGGTGTCGGGAATTGTCGTCGTTTTCAATGGCGATCTGCTGCAAAGTGCTGCTGCCGTGAAGGGGAAAAGTGTCCGGTGTGATCCAAGCCTGGATCGAAGATGTGAAGAACCTGAAAGCAGAGGGGACAGAGTCTGGGTCACTAGCCAGTGACCAGGAGCGGAGCAATCGAATGCCCACCGATGTCGGGTGCTTCAGGTGCGAAGAGGTGAAGCGTGACTCTGCAGCCACGGGGTCCCGGGGACGTCGATGACAACCAGGAGCCGTATTCGAGCTGTCCCACAAAGGATGTCGAGTCCTGTGGTGTCGGTGATCGGATTGACCACAACAAGCCTTGGCAACAGCAACCCACGCAGGAAGAGAAAAGATGCTTCTGTGCGGACCAGCAAGGTCCTGGGGACTCTCCAAGCGATGGAGAGTCAGGGCACGTCTGGAGCAACCAGGGAAGCCCAATAAAAATTAGAGTTGCCTACTTGGGGACCCACAGGTCAACGGACCAGGGATCGCGAAGGGACCTCGAGAGGAATCACAAAATGGCGGCCCACGGAACACTCGTTGAGTGTAGGCCTGCAATCTTCGGTGCAATTACTGCTTGGGGTCAGGGCTACAAGTAACCCAAAGCTCAGCCTCAGGGGTTGCCGGAAAGATGATGCCTCTGCAAATGGTCGCGGTGTCCAGGGGTTCGATTTGCACGGTCTCCACGAGGGATACAGGCCTCAGACTTGCTGTGGGCACAGATCGACCTCAGAGACCTTGGAAAACCCCCCTCCTGTGTGCCAATATTCTTCGGAGTCCGTCGGAGCTCGGAGATGCCAACCGGTCAGTTGCGTTAAAGGTGCCTGCCTTGCAGGGGAGTAACTCCTTTACTCCAAGGGAGATTCTTCAGTCATCCAGCATCATGCAGATCATCGAAGTACTTGGTTTCTGGTAACAGAGTTTAGTCCAGGTGTAATCTAAAGTCCTGTAGTCAGGGTTTCCTACTTTATACCCAAGGAAGGGGTGGGACAAACTCTGGGGACCCATCTATGAAAGGGTCAGGAAAGAGGGGTGGCTACACCCATTTCCTTTGTCCAGTTTCGCACCAGAGCAGGGGCTGTGTGCCCCTGCAACCGGTTTGAGGTGGACTATGCACAGGGACACCAAATGTGCCCCCAGTGCAGACTTCAAAGCACTCTGAGAGTGCACCCACCCAGCCCCAATACACTAAAGCCTGTCTGGGAGGTGGTCACATCTCCCTGTGACAGGAAACCTATTGTCCAGGCCTCCCCTGCCGGAGTTTCGTCCAGCAGCAGGAGGGCAGACTCGTGTCTGTGGCTGCAGCATCCATTTTGTGATGCCAGGGTTCTGTTAAGCTGGTACCGGGTGTACCGGTGATGCCATGTGGCTCCCTCTAGAAGGGAGGAATCATACCTCCCACCCCAGTACTGGGGTGGAGGTATGATTCCAAGGTGTTTGACACCAAACACAACAGTTTTCCATGCAGCCATTCTCAAGTAAGCATTTACCGTGGGGTTATAATGCACTTAAGAGTATATGGTCTGGCTGCATCACAAACAACCCCGGAATAAAGATTCCGAAAGCTGCAGAGGGGCTCTGCTCATGCATGGGCACCCTCTCACATGAAACCCAGCACCCTGCCTTCAGGATTGTTAAGGCCCGCCATAGGGGTGACTGATAGGTTTACATGTGCAGTGATATGGAGAGATATAGGGAACCTATATCTCAGTAAGGGGTGCATATACCACCTTACACAGGCTGCTGTAGCAGACCTGTTGTGTCATTTCAAAAGGCTTCCCTGGGGTGGCACAATACATGCTGCAGCCCCTGGTAGGCCTCTGGGGTACCTATGCCCTGGGTACATAGTATACCATATACTAGGGACTCACAAGGGTACCCCAGAATCCAATCTGGAGTGTACCTAAAGTACATACAATCAATTTAGAGTAGAAAGCAGATAGACTGGGGTCCTGATTAGCAGGGCCTCAGTCTGGCTAAGTCGAAAAACAGTGAAACATCAGCAAAAAGTGGGGGTAACTATAAGAAGCAGATCCTAATCTCCTACAACGTGCGCAAAGCATTTCCCCGTGTTTGTGTGTATTAATGCATATTAGTACAAAACACACAATTAATAAATGTTATCTTGGGGCGTTGATCCGAGCAGGTTTACATGACGCAAACCCTGCTCCATCAAGCACCACTGGACAGAACTGCTCTTGGAGAAAGCGCAAGTTCAAGCAAATAGCGATCTTGGGCATGGATTAAATAAAACCGCGCCAAGATGGCCACCATTATTGTGGGATGTCATATCCTATATCTCCACTAAGATTGACAGAGGCCTTGCAAGATGCGGGAGATGGTGATTTTTCTGGCCTACTGGTGGCCTCCATGGCTGTGCCCTGCCCTGCCAAGTGTCTCTGGACACGAAGGGCTTTTTTGAACTGCCCTGCTGGCCCACAGATCCCTGCCCAGTGTCTGTGAGTGCAAGAGCTTCTGAAGGTTGAGGGACTAGAAAGTCGGGAATCAACGTATTTAGCTCACTTGCCATGTCCGTGGATCCAGAGTTTCTTCTATAGCTCAGGTTCTCCCAAGAGTGGCATGAACTAGAGTACTAACATACACTGATCAGTGTGTTTCTTCTGTGGATATTCGACATTGGTGGGGCCGTGTAGGGCAGGTTAGAGCACTTATTTAGCAGCTCAAGTAGAACTCTGTCAGCCATTTGGGTCACAGTTGACTTGGCATGGAAACGTTTAGCACCTCTGATTTATCCGTGTTTCTTTAAACCTAAAAAGTCATGACAATCCTTCATGACCCCAGCAATGGAGTGAGTAATGTTATGGATTCCACACAAGAACTAATGTTGTCAGCAAGCACAGCCAGTTTAAATGTGTCTGTTAACTTTATTTGGATGTGATTCCTAATCTGCGGGTCTAAAGACTTCAGAGAAAGATTAGGGCAAACAATGAACAGACGTGTCAACACAATTTAACGCTCTCAGACGCGCATCCATTAATCAGTATCTGAGAACATGGGCCATCATAGCCCACCAAACACGACTAAAATAGGTGACCCAAATTCCATTTGATTCAGGGCCCTTCTAAGAAACGACAGAAGTGCCATATCTGTTTTGAAAGAAAGCAGGTCAATTACTGGGTGCAGGAAGTGGGCATTCTTCAAGGTGCCATGTCCCATTTATGAACGTGGAATAAACCAGGGTAGTCCGGATGAATCCTGAAGGATCAATGTAGCAATCACCTGCATCCAATGTTGTGGCCAGTATTTTAATGAATAATTTTACATCCATGCGAACTAATGGTCTATATGATCCAAAGTGGTAAAGTGTTTATCTAGTTTTGATTTCATCAACTCATTGGCTCTAGACCTCGTTACTGGTGCCCCATTGCCGGGGCTGATAATTTCACATCCCTGGGGCGAACAATTCCGGAGACCTGTTACTTAAAGAGGTGCAGGATTAATGGAAATTATGGGTTTAACCCTGATAATCCCCTGAGGAATGCGGAATTAACAGGGCAATTAGTAATCCCTGGCCAGAGTTCCCCAGTAATTCCTCATTCTCATCCACAATTTTCCTCGCATCCTCATCATGCCACTGTATATTGCAACATGCAGATGTATGTAAAGTGTGATGGTGTGTGGCTGTAGATGCATCATATATGGATGTTAACAGTCAGGTCACGTGTGACATTCACACTTGTAGTTCTGTAGCTTGTTCAGCCTTTCTTATTGTGCACACTCAGAACAGGAACGTGGCAGAACAGCATAAATACACTGATGATCATGGGTAGGACAAAGGGTAGTGGCCATGGGAGTGAGCGAGATGGGGTGCTGGCAATGGAATCATGAGTGCATTAGGAAAGAGATGTGGCATTTGGGACAGGCGCATGTGGAAATCTACTGGTGAACAGGAAAGGGTAAAAACAAAGATGAGGGAATATATATATGGAATAATGGAAATATACAAGGCACAGTCATGACAAGGAGAGGTGGTAACAACAATCACAAAAATGTACGTGCATAAACAGCGTTCCTCAGATGTCCAACTGTCCTGATGCTCAAGGTGTTTCATTTTCCTTTCCCTGTATCCTCCCATCTTGGGCCAACCTGCACAAGCACCTCTGTCAGCTCATCGAGGACTGCAGGGACCCCAGCAGGTATATTTATTATTTAAAGTTTGTACATAGCACTGCAACACCAAGAGGAATAAGTGCGCTTAAGAATTAAACGATAATTACAAAATGCTAAATTAACAAAAATACTGAACTCAGTCAGTTCAGTAACTTTGCGGACATGGGTCAGGCGAGGCCACAAATTGTGCAAGCTGTGGGTTTTTTGTTGAGCGCATGGCAGGAGCTGATGATGTTGATGGGAGGAGCTGTGTCTAGCCTGCTACCGGGACACTTTCGGAGCCCAGAAAGATTTGAGTCATATCATATTTCTACTCTGTCAGCAAGTTATGCTGCCAGATGACTAATAGCCTTGGAAAGGTAGGGCCTGTTATAGAGTTTGGTGGACAGGGTATTTGTAACAAACACAATGGAGTATCATGCCAGCTTTGATCCACTCGCCTCATTTAGAGATGGGCAGACCTTAAGTATTCCGAATACTTCGTCCGGCCCCTCGAAAGAGATGGGGTCGTCAAAGAAATGACATTACACCACCCTCCCATATTTAGGGTGATGGTGGAATGCCTTTTTAGGTCTCGCCTAAGCAGCGCGCATGCGCTGCCCTAGAAGGGCCTTTAGCCATCGGTCTTCACTTTTCAAGCACTGCAATCGTGCTTGTGGCGGCATCCACCTTGCGGGAGCGAGCAGCGGCGCGCCACAAGCACGAGTGCAGTGCTTAAAAAGTGAAGCCTGCGCGCGCACGCACGCACCACTCCCGGGCTTGTTTACATTTATTGTTTTCATGCTTTTCACGCTCCGTTTACATTTCGCTTTTGCTTACACATTATAATCACGTCACCGCGCCCCCTCATGTGAGACCGCATATAATCACGTTATAAGCTCTCCCCCAGTGCTTGAAAAGTGAAGACTACGCGCGTGCACGCACCACTCCAGGGCTTGTTTACATTTATTGTTTTCATGCTTTTCACGCTCCGTTTACATTTCACTTTTGCTTACACATTATAATCATGTCACCGTGCCCCCTCATGTGAGACCGCATATAATCACGTTATAAGCTCTCCCCCCTCCTCCTAGCGCACGCAGCCCCTGCAGCAGTCATCTTTTGTTTTTTTATGTTTGTTTTCATGCTTTTCCCTCCTCTCCTTCTCCTAGTATTATCCTTAACCTCGCCGAGACACATTTTCCAGCTTCCACTACCATCACAGTACATTTGACTTTTTCTCCAGGACCACGTCCTGTTCCCGAGGATCTTTCGGGAATACTGTATTAGCATTCGGCAGTTTATGGTGCGCGATTTACCGACCTTAGTAGGATCGAGGCCGGGGCGTGACTCGATGCCATGCCAACTCATGACATCCCAAACATTTAGTTTTCAGCGGAGAGTGTTCAGCTCACTGAGCGATCCTCCCGGATGCACCTTAGACCCGTGACTTTGTTGTTTGGTGCACTCTAGTAACCTACTGTCTGTGCACCCCATTCATTTTCGTTGGGGAAAATATGACCATTCATATATTTCCAAATTGAATACTTTAGTTTGTGTATTTGAGAAAACACCATTAGCATGATCATAAACCTAATATGGAAATTTGTGAAAGTGACGTTTCTTTCAGAGAAACAACCAAGCTATATAAACGCTGCGTTGTTGCACGAGACGTCGTAGACGCTGACATTTCTCATGCGCGTGCTTCTCACGAAGGGTTTACTTTCACACGTCTGTGAAGTTGTGTTGTGAAGGAAGGTACCGTTAAAAGTGGCGTGGTATGATACCACCCAAAAAAACAGATAGGTGGTATGCTTGAATTATCACAGCCGCTTGTGTTCACAACGCCCCACATTCCAATCCAGCGATTTGTAGCTCGCTAGTGCCATTACAAGCAGGAAACAAGCATTGGCATAGCCAATAGGTCTCGCCTTTGGGACCTTATAAGTGTTTAGTTATCCAGCACAATATCCTTGGTGCAACAATATCAACTGTTGCATGGCTAAACACTTATAAGGTCCCTAAGGCGAGACCTATTGGCTATGCCAATGCTTGTTTTTATATTTTACAAACCAGGGATAGTTAGCAGTTGTTTCAAGAAAGCAATTTAATTAACAGGCAAGCTGCTGGGTTTAAAGATTGCATTTTATCTATGTTCTTACTGCCTGTTCTGTAATTCTCTGCTGAGGAGAGCAGTTATTCTGTGCGCGGGCTTGAAGTAAAATTGTAGTCCTACCTCTATTTTTGTGAAATCTCGCCGATTTTTGGCTGCAAAATTTTGGTCACCCTAGAATGTGGGGGCATTGAGAGATATGAAAGATAAGAGATGGAGGGGGGAGTCGGAGATGGGGAGCAAGAGATGGTTAGGGGAACTGAATGATGAAGTGGGGGAGTGACAGATGGGCAAAATGACAGATGTGCAGAGACAGAGAAGGAACTGAGGGCTGAGAGTCGAGAGAGGGCGAGGAGGGACTGAGATGTGAAAAGCAGTGACAGGGGAGGAAGAGTGCATGGCAGAAGGGGGGAGGGAGGAAGACTGGTACTCTATAGAGAGGCAGAAGGGAGTTGAGCGAGGGAGAAAGGGAAAGTGTGAGCTGGACTGAAGGCCATGAGTAGCCGAGAGGGCGCGAGAGAAGGAGGCCGAGACGCGTGGTTATAAAGTGTGGCAGGCTCGGGGAGCTGCGCATCTATAACAGGCCTGCGTGGCTGCAGGCAGAATACAATTAGCCATGCACTGTGCAGGTGAAGTCCCCAGCATTGAAGAAGCAGCATCAGTTTAGCTAGCCCCTCTATTATATACACTACGGTAACCATTTCCTGCCCGCACCAAGTGAAACCCGAGCTTTTGCCATTGTCAGCTGATGCTGCGCATCTGTGATCAGACAGCAACATGGCAGCGGAGATTCACTCCAGGCCGCTGAGCAGCAGACTAGTCCTCCACAACAAGATCGAAGGCCACCTGGATGCAGTCACTGTGGCTCTCCTCATCCCAAAGAGGACAGGGTTATCACGGTGAGCGAGGACAGGTACGTCACGTCAGGATACAGCCATGGCCCTGCGTGGAGATTTTAAAGGGGTGGTGGTCAGGCAGGCTAGATAGTCTGTCACTTGTTATTATTCGGGGAAGAGCCGCTGCACACAAGAAAGGGTTTGACCTTTTGGTTTAAAGGCAGTTTGTTTGTGATTGTAAATCTTTCATTAGAGGTTCTTTTAGAATCAAACGCCTTAGTGTGTTTGTAATATGCGGTTGTAGCAATGCACTCTGTTTACAACACAAGTGCACTTCGGTCGTGGGTTAGACCACATGCACCTCCGTTTCTGAATGATTTTATAGTCGTAAGATGCGTTGATTTATTATACGGCGAATGTAATCGCACAGTGGTGCCCAAATTCAGTGAGAATCTTTAAAGGAACAAATGCACACTTCATATTTTCACTGATAACAAAACTGTGCCAACTTTGTTTAAAATGGTATATTTTTCGAGAACTTTGTGGCTGGCTTCAGGGTAACGGTGTTTAACTATGAACGGTACCGAACTTTTTCAATTTCCTAGTGCCAGATTACATATCCTATTATCAAAAAATGTGTATTAATTGGAAATTTAAGTGCAATTGTGTCTGTCCACTGCAGGGAGATTTTGATCAGCTTTAGACATAGTTTGTATCCTGCTACGGGTGATCTGGGTGTAAATTTAAAACAAGCGCGTGTCGGCAAAAGTGAAAGCGTTTCCCTTGCGGGAGCGAGCAGCGCCTGGAGCGATAATTGCTAACACATGGCACCAAAGCTCGCTCCCGCAAGGGAATCGCCAAACGTGCACGCGTTGCCATTGAAAGCAATGCAACGCGTGCACGTTTTTAGGGCGAAAAGCGAACCGATTCCAAAAGGTCTTTTTCCTATGCAGCGCATGCGCGCTGCGTAGGCGAGACCTAAAAAAACATATGGGAAGCCTTAACACCAAGACATTGTTCTAACATCTGTGTAGAACAAATGGCCGAACAATTTGTCTTGAGCAAAAATGTGCCCAGCACATCTGCACGTTCCCTAATTTCGAGGTGACAAGTATACGTCCAGGCCTTTATGCAGTCGATGGAGTGTGAATGACCATGAGGAATGTGCAATTTTCAGTGCACAAAGAGTAAGTAGTCAGAGAGCACACTATTCCAAGCTCTTTTGTATTTATTTTGGTGTTTATTTTGTGGCAACTTGTCGCCGTTTGCCATCTTGGTAGCACTTTGCAGGTCTAAAGCGGCTAGAAAAGAAGGTAGGAACTATAGTTGCCTTACAATGCGACCAGCTAGGGTTAGTATAGCTCAGACAGATATTCAGGTGAGGCTAGGACTCGAACAATCCGGCAATTCGTACTTCATGTACCGAGCATAACTTTTGGTGCATTGTGAGTATGTCATCCATCGAGTTCACTGCCGCGGAGCATGTTTGACTGCCCTTAGCTACTGGCATGTTGCAATGTCCCCTAGTCCACGTAGTATAACAGTTAGAAGTTTACGTTTTTGCTGTGATCTTCACTTGTAATTGTGTGCCCATGACATCTGTGCATACTGCAATGTTTATGTGTAGTGTACTGCACAGTTATATTTGTCACAAGAGGTCTGGTGTATGTTCCTTCCTCTAACTAACTAACTAACTAACTCTCTCACTCTCTCTCTCACTAACTCACTCTCTCACTAACTAACTTACTCTCTCACTAACTAACTAACTATCTCACTCCCTCTCACTAACTCTCTCCCTATCTAACTCACTTTAAAAACACTAATTCTAACTATCTCTCTCTCACGGACTCTCTCTCTCCAAACTAATTCTCTATCTATCTCTCTCTCTCACTAAATAACTCTCTCTCACTAACTAACTCTCTAACTCTCTCTCTCACTGAATAACTTTCTCTCTCACTAACTCACTCTCTCACTCACTCACTCACTCACTAACTTACTAACTCTCTCACTGTCTCACTAACTAACTAACTAACCAACTCTATCATTAACAAACTAACTAACTCGCTAACTATCTCACTAACTGTTACACAGGTACTATTTCCCGAGCTTCAGCCTCCTGTTATTTATGCCCCCCCATAACAAAAAAAAACATAACAAGCAAGCATTGACACACGCAGAAACAAGTTGCCAGCATTTAAAGAACAAAATTAAATCAAGACATTATTTATAGGTAATACTTTTTTGATATAGTCTTTCACTTGTACATAATGCTTTCTTGGTCATATATAAGGTAACCAAAATGCTTTAAACACTTCTTTATTATAACTTTGCAGCATTCTACAAACTAATGTACAGCACAGCTTAAAAACATAGGCAAAGTCAATATCTCTGGCTAAACACTTATAAGGTCCCAAAGGCGAGACCTATTGGCTATGCCAATGCTTGTTTTCCTTTCCTTCAGGAAAACCTTGGCGGTGAAGGACAGAAAAAAACAATAATGACCCCCCCCCCCACACCTTGGGAGGATACTCCCAAGGTGAGGAGGCATTAGTTTCTTGTTTTTCAAAGTCCTGCTTTAATAGTTTGTTTCTGAAAAACATAAACTTCATAAAAGTATGGTGAATGAACATCATGGCGGATGTCCAACAAATTTTTAGTACACTGAAAGGAAGCACTGTGATGGCGGTTCCTTTCAATTGTACAGAGATGCCTGCTGGGCCAGCTGTTATCTCTAAATTTGGTGGATGGAATACCATCGGGATGGCGGAGGTAATGTCTTCTGCCATCCTGATGGACACTGTTTGGTCCGTCAAAGGCTAAATCAGAACGTTAATCTGTCAAGTACCTCGACAATATCACAACAACCACAACTGCATCTTGAAGGCCAGCACAGCACAGACAGATCACTGAATTTGTTGCAGACAACAAGAGATACAATGAGAGAAGGGAAAACCTATGGTGGGAGGTGTTAGGAGAAAAGGAAATACTAGGCCATTGGTTTGTACATGAGGCACACAAGTATTTTGTGGCGGAGGACTGGGAGGTGTACTGTCTAGTGCAGTGTATGGAAAATCTCCAGCTACTTCCAGCTCAACAGGGGTCAATGGAACATGCTTCTCTGTGCGCTCTCGTACCTAGGTGATTCTCACATTGCAGTCCTTGTACACTATCTCTCCAGTTTTACCTGTCACAGGCTCATCTAATTCCTTTGTAAGCACAAAGCGCCCTCTAACAGGCACTCTGCAAAATTATCCTTTTTTTTGTAAGGATTTGTCACCCAGTGGCCCATTATTTTTGACACTGCTTACTTACTGCCATTTGGGTATCTAGTGTTCACTGCAAAAACAACAAGCATTTGCAATGCAATAGGTCTCGCATTACTGATAGTTTGAGGTATTGGCGTTGCAAATAATAATACAACGTCAGTAGCTCCTACTTTCAGTAATGCGAGACCTAGTGCATTGCACATGCTTGCGTAGTGAGCCAGGAACCAGCATTGTATGTCTCAGTGCAGTACCGCAAGCTGCTTCTAGAGGTCCCTAGTGAGCAAGGCACCTGCACTGCATGTCTAGGTGCAGTACCGCAAGCTGCTCCTAGAGGTCCCTAGTGAGCAAGGCACTAGCACTGCATGTCTAGGTGCAGTACCGCAAGCTGCTCCAAGAGGTCCCTAGTGAGCACTGCACTGCATGTCTCGGTGCAGCTTGGTCCCTAGTGAGCACTGCACCAGCACTGCATGTCTCGGTGCAGTACCGCAAGCTGCTCTTGGGGTCACTAGTGAGCAAGGCACCAGCACTGAATGTCTTGGTGAAGTACCGCAAGCTGCTACTAGAGGTCCCTAGTGAGCAAGGCACCAGCACTGCATGTCTACAAAGTTATTGGCATTATAAATGGCAATGTTTTTTACCTAGCCATGTTGCAATACCATATGTTGCCAAAAGGGGACATCTTTTGGTCACATATGGTACTGCACCCTGCAGAAGTAAAATGGTAAATCCACCCTACCCATAATGCATTGCATGCAAGACAGTACTACGAGTACATTCAAATAGCTATGTCCATATATACAATTAGTTGCTTTGAAATGTGACAAAAGAATTATTACATTAATTTCGGATTAGGTTATACTCTGTGTAGAGCTGATGAAGGGAAATTCATAGACGGTCTCATATAAATGTGAGATGTTCTAGTGAGTGAAGTAACCACTGCCAGCCTAGCTTAGGACCAAGTGTGTGTCCTGCCTGAAGCCTTTTAAGAAAATAGTGCCTTGAGGCAGTAGTTAAAACCTAGGGAGTAACAACACATGTAACAGGGGGTGTCCTTATGGGAGGTTACAAGAAGAGACAAGGCGGTACTAAGGAGGGACTGCTAAGCCTAATGACCAATGAAAAGCCACCATTTACAAAGGACAGGGACAGGAGCCAATTAAAAAGATGGGAGGAAAGTGGGCAGAGCTTTATGCCCAGACCTGAATACAGCATGTCTCAAAGAGACAGCGGAAGCGCTGTCTAGGCGAGACTTAAAAAGGGTCAGAGGTCAGCTGAACAAATGTTTCTTGCAAACATGCCTATGCAGTACTGCCATTCTCCTGAAGTCAAGTCAAAATGTGTTAGATGAGCTGTGCAGGTAGAGTCGGCAACCACAACAAATAGCACATCTACACTTATCATTCCCACCTGGGCTTCTGAGGTACATAACATTGCTTTATTCAAAATCGTTGCTCCACACTGACTGCATCACACCGTCATCCCCAGCATCATGGTCTCAGACAGGCATTCTGAATAGGTCACATTTTTAACTTCATTAACAAATCATGGTTATTGCCGCAACATGGTGGTGCCTGAGCACAGGTTTAGTTAAACTTCCTTTAAAGTTGATCATGAGGGGGTAAACGCATGCAGTGCAATTTGATGTCACCCCACATAGATGCCTCTACCGGGGTGTCCAATGTAGGGCCAGCAACGCCTGACTATGTAAATGGCCTCCTTTAAGATTCAATATAGGTACATTGTACAAAATATGTACATTGAATTTATGTGGATATCCTTAAACCATGGCATTGATCCAGCCCTCCAGGACCTATGTAGAACACAGCTTCCCCGGGGTCACTGGGCCTCTGTCTTTAGTTCAAAGGCCTTACATGCATTCACTTTTTGTCAAGGAGCATATCCTTTACTGACATCTCTATATGGGTAACACCTCTTCCACTAATGTGACGTCTAGACAGTGTAAACATCAATACTTTCTTCACTGTTGACAGCACTTCCCTGTCTTACAGTTGAAAATCCACTCAGGGTGGCATAATAAAACCATTCAGCTTATGCAGTAATAGTTAAATGTATATATAAGCACGACATACAAGAGCACTTAAAGCAAACTAGAAAGCCATACAAGCAGGACACTCAGACTAGACTGTTGTGAGAGATGTCTTCCTTTTTGTTTGCTTTGAATACATTAGAAATCAAGCTTACACTTACCTAACCTGTGTTTACGCTGTACTCCATCTTGAATTGATGTCAATATACACCATGTGACGATTACTATTGTTGTTTTCTTGTTCTAAATAAAGAACTGCAAGCTTTACACTGATAAATTGAGAGCATTCCCAGAGATTTCGCCCCACACTGTACCTAATCAAGGACATCCCAACTGTCTCAGGCTATTGTTGTACACTGTGTACACAAGCATGCTTGAATATGTCAGAACTACTGAATTCATTTTAATACTACTGTCAGAGAATCCTCAAATGTATTCTGTAGTAACCGTTTCATCTTGCTCATTCCTCATTGGTGCAAACTCTGAGAACGATGCGCTTGTGTAGAAACATATGAAAGCCATTGTCTAAAGTCCTATAAAAGGACGTGCTTTTCAAGATAGCCCGGAACCCCTTATTTCCCACCTTTAGAAGGCAAATCTATGTCGGATTTCATATGGAACTTTACAGAGTTTTTGTATGATTTGTATGCCTTGCTACTGAACGTATTAATACACTACAATACAATAAAATTTGTAAAGCATGCAGCTGCTTCCGAAGAAGCTTCCCGCGCTAGTGGCTTGATTGCGGAACAGACAAAGACTAGTCAAACCTCAGAGCAGAAAGTCTACGCATCAAAAAGAAAAGTCTTAAGTAGTTTGCGAAAAACTGGTTCAGAAGGAGCAAAAAGTAGGGTTGTGGGCAGGGAATTCCAGAGTCTGGCGGTTAAAAAAGAAAAGGAGTAGCCTCCTCTTCTTGCCGTGTGGACCCTGGGAACATGTTGAAGTTTTAGCGCACTGGAGTGATCTACCCTGTTGGTAGGTAGACAAATGTTCTTCTTAAATATAGAGGCCCTTTGCTATAGGCGAAGATTAGTACTTTGAATGTAATGCAGCTGGCAATGGGCAGCCAGCGTTGTCTGCGTAAGGAAACCGATACAGATAAATGGGACGGGATCTTCAGAATTAAACGTGCTGCCGCGTTTTGAATGATCTGCAGACGGTGTAGCAAATAGGATGGTAGACCCAGATACAGGCTATTAGTGTAATCTATCTTGGAAGTTACCAAGGCATGAAAGATGGTCCTACTATTCTCCTCAGGAATCAGCTGGAGCATCTTCCTGAGAGATTTCAGCATAAGAAAACAGCTAGCTGAGACAGCTCAAACCTGTGGCTTGAAAGACAGGTGTGAGTCAAATTTGAAGCCTAGATTTCTTGCTACTGATGATGGAGGAGGGGAGATGCCCAGCTCTGAAGGCCACCAGTCATAGGTGTCTGGACGATCGTTAACGCCAAAGAAGAGTATTTCTGTTTTGTCAGAAGTAAGTTTAAGGCAATTAACATTCATCCATTCACCAACGGCCCTCTGGCAGTCCTTGAAGGCGTTTAAGGCTCTCACATTCTTCCCCTACAAGGTAAGCATCAGCTGGGTATCATCAACATAAGAGACCACCCTCACACCCCAAGCTTCAACAAGACTAGCCAAGGGGGCCAGGTAGACATTGAAAAGAGTCGGGCTCAAACCAGAGCCCTGAAGCGCCCCACAGTTAAGTGGTTTGGCGGAAGACGTGAAGGGGGAGAAAAAACGTTAGCGATCTGTCTTCCAGATAGGACTTGAGATAAGCCCAGGCCACCCCTTGGACCCCCACACTCCATAACCTTTCCAGAAGGCTGGAGTGGGAGACCAGGTTGAAGGCCACCGACAGATAAAGAAGGACAACCATAGCTGCCGCCTCTTGATCAAGATTGTCCATAATGAATTCAGTGACCCTCAATAGGGCAGATTTGGTGCTGAACCCTGCACGAAAGCCAGACTGCATGTCATATAGCAGTGGTTCTGCTCCAAGAAATGTGAGAACTGTTGATTGACCAACTTCTCCAACATTTTGGCTACAGCAGGCAAAAGAGAGATTGGTCTGAAGTTGCTATGCACCTTGGGGTCCACATTAGCTTTCTTCAGTAATGGTAATAATATGGCCTGTTTCAAGCTCTGCGTAAATGGCATGTTTCCTGTATTTTGCCTATTAATCTCTTATATAAACCTTCAAACTTTAACCTGTGACTGTCATTCTTATTGAGAATGTTTCATTCTTGAATACTGACCTTGTCTAAATATATTTGTGTCAGGTCCAATTGGGGACCACCAAAGTCTGTATCGGGACTACACCGCTCCCGGTACTAGTTGTTGGTGTGCTATTGACATGATCATTTAAGACGGGGTTGCGTGCTGACACTGGTTTATACGTATAAGTGTAGTCCTCAATTAAAATACATACCAGTGTGACATACAGGAATGCAGTTATAAATGCATCTTATTATATGCATGCTTAAAAGAGAGTAGCTATAAAAAGAATAGATTCAAAAGGACACAACTAGTATGCTTTAAAATAGCAGCAGTCAGATAAACAAAGGCCACTTCAAATGTCATTTACAAAAGCATTAGCAGGGGACAGGAACTTATAAAGCTGAAATGTACCCTGTCTCACATCAAAAGCGTCCTAATATCACATAATGATCTAAACGCAAAGACAACACTGAAGTAATAATAAAGTAAAAATAAAAATACTGTCACTGAAGGGATCTACCTCGCAGCCATGGCCCGTCCATATGGGCAAAGGGGCCAGGCCCCCCACCATTTTCCCTGATAAAAAGAGTGTCTGTCAGGCTGAACAAAGGTCAGCTTGACAGGCACTCTTTTTATTCAGATCAGGCAGCCAGGAGCTGTACATGTGCCAAATGTGCAGATGCCTGGCTGCCTGAGCTGAACTTTGCCAGGCTGAGAATTTCACAGCCCTGTGGGCGTGACCTCCTCAGCCTGATAAAAGTGTCTCGAAGCCCTCCCCCTCATGACGAGGGGAAGTATCACTGATAGCCTTGGACCTGGGAGCTTCAGTTTTAAGCCCTGAAGTGGCAAGGGCGAGTGTTAATTAGTGACAGCTAGTCACAGAGTGGGGTGGGGTCAGCAGTCTCACTGACCCCATCCCACTCTGTGTTGAGTGAAGGACAGCTGCCTTTCCTCATTGGCTGACCATAGGTCGGCCAATGAGGGAAGACATCAGTCCCAACCCTCCTGGGACCTCTGAGGCTTCCCTCCCTGCGAATGCTTTTCGATGTTTGGTGCGTGCATGCGTGTATGTATGAATGTATGTGTGTATGTATGTATGTGCATTTGTGAGTGTTGGAATGGGTGTGTGTGCACGTGTGTGAACGCATGGGTGTGTCTATGTGTGCATGTGTAGTCCCTAGCCCCCTTCTCTGCTAAAATCACCGGCCGCCACTGCTCTCTTGTGTGGAGATACGCTCCTTGTGAAAAAGCAAAATGCCGTCACTCAAAATGAAGTTTGGCAATGGCTGAAGTAGGCTGACCTATTGCCCCATGCTGTATGGTGTTCGGGTGGAAGCAAAATGTGAATGGCACAACAACAGACCAATGGATGAAGAGAGATGGCTAAATTCCCCTCTAAGTAACTATATCATACATGTAATTTTAGTTACATCAAAAGATCTTGGGTAATACCAGACCTAAAAATGGACTGAAATCAGCAGTGAAAATGTAGATCTTCAGGTAGGTGGCAGTCCTACATTCCAACTCAATCATGTGCATTGTGTTTTTGGTCTGGGGTTACACTGCATTGGCTGCTGGTGCTGTGGTTGGTTATTTATTCAGGGTAATTATGGTGAATCGACAGCTGTAAGGAACACACATGAACTGTGCTAGGGGAGCCAAATGGACTGGCATGAAACACAAAGTGGCTTCAGATTGGGCATTTGGTGAATCTGCTGTTATGGCTGAGTGCTTCAAAAACTTGAAGTGCGCAAGCCTCTTTCAACCTCTAAAAGGGCCTGGTCATAGTGAAAGTGATTTCCACAAGATGGATGGTGGGTCTAAAGGAAGAGAACCATATGTGGTACTTTTTCATACTGAATATTGGCCGACCTCCTTAGAGGGTTTGACAGTCATTGCAAGCAACCACATTTCTTAGAACTATGGTGATACATAGGACTTGGGCTAGTGCTTGAAATGGGTAAAAAAGATGACCAAGTAAATAGTGTGAGTACAAAACAACCTAACTGCACTATGGCATTTGTGACCCCTTCAGTGAGGTTTAGGCATTATGGTGGCAGTTACTCAGCCAGTGAACAACAGTACAGGTAGCGGGAACAGGTGTTGAATGATGCTGAGCCTCACTGATTTGACCAGAAGCGTAGTGGAGCAGATGGGGTAGGGAGTGACTCACACTTCGTCAATGACCATAAAAAAGAGTTGCAAGGAAAAGCCTATTTTTGCATGTCCACCCCCACATTTATGGACTGATTGTGCTTGTTTTTTCAACTCAGAGTGCACTGAGGCCAGCTAACCAGACCTCAGTGCCAGTGTTCTAACCTCTTATAAAGTGTATGTCGAATTGGCTACCCCCACTTACTTTTAAGTCCATAGTATATGGTTTCCAGGGCATGTAGGGTAGAATGACCACTCAGGGCTGCAGCACTGACTGTGCTACCCTGTGTGTGACCAAGTACAACACTGCAGACTGGAAGGGCAGTGGTAACACTGGTAGTTCGACTTTGCCATTCAAACCAATAGCAAATCCCCCAATTCCCATAACAATATAAGTAAGTCTCCCCTAAGGAAGGCCTATTGAGCCCTAAGGCAGGTAGGGAGCTGTATATTATTATATAGGACATGTATTTAGGTCCTGACAGCAACACTTCAAAATTGTTGCTTTGCTGTGGGAGAGTTAATAGCTCCATTGGCTAACACAGAGTTACTGGTTAACCACTCAGCCCGGCTAAGTTCTGAATGGGACTACTTAGATGGATACTGTAAGGTATCAAATTAATCATAACATTAAAACCGACTTGATGCCCAGGTCGACTTTAATGTCCATATTAAAGAAATGCAACTTTTAGAAAATTGTCACTCTGTGACCCAGTTTGTCCAGTGGCATATCAAGGTCACTGGCCCCTAGACAGCTTTCTTCTCCCCTGATGATTAGTGTGGACGACTCTCTGGCTTAGAAATAATAGCAGCCTGCTACAGGGTGAGGTGTTACCTCCCCTTCGCAGGAAGTAACTCAGGGTGTTGGCCCAAAAGACACACTTCAAAGACTAACCCACCTTTGGTGGGCAAATGGTGATCACACTCATGAGGAGCTGCCCTTTGTTCAGGTAGAAAGGCTGGAAGCCGGAACAGAGAGGGGGTCCAGTGCCCAAACCGGTTCCCCCATGAGCGTGTTGCCCACAGATAGCCACACCTCTAGGGAGGGCTACCAAGCTCCTACCATCCAAGGCAGGGCTCAGACATCTTGAGAGTGAGCAGAATACTGCACTCTGAGATTGCTAGATGCCACACATAGCCGGAAAGTCACCACCAAGAGGGAAGAGATGTGGTAGCCCATTAACTAGTGACCGCATCATCCCCCCGGGGCCCTTTCTAAGAATAAATATGGCAGCCCTGGAACCCTGAACCTCATATCACGCTGGAACTAGAAAGAGGACCAAAGAAGGACTTCCCTGCTGACCCCTGGACTTGTCAAACAGAGGCTGCACCATCTGCTGGGCTGCACCTGCCACACCTTAGGCTAGCGAAGAGAGGACTTTGTTTGTGGCTCCTGGCTTGGGGAAAGGTTGCTTCCCAGACCAGAGAAGTGACTCCAAGGGTCAATTGGCTGACCCCCTGGTACCAGTACCAGGGCCAACAAAGCTGAAGTAGCCCAACTCTGCAAGTCAGTAGCCACTTCTGAAGAGTCTCCGCTGACTGCTGCTGGGCACCCCAAAAGACCAATCCTCGACAGCCAAAAGTTGCACCTGAGTCAGCCGGACCCGGGAGGGCTGTCTGAGTCCAGATTGGTCAACCAAGAGAGACACCAGCCTCCACCAAAGGATATCGGTGTGACTGCTGTGGATGGAGACTGGTAGCCCAGTTGCAGCTGGCCTTCTACAGCCGCAAAGAGGACTTTGAGGGACCCTGACCTCAGTGGCCAAAATTGCCCCACCTCACCCATGGGCAGAGGAATAACCGCAAAGGCACCCCCGTCCACCGCACACCAGCTAGAGAATCCTTGAGCATCTTCCATCTCGTGCATCTACAGCATCAGGACCACTGCATTGAAGTCCATGGTGGTCATGCTGTAGAGTTTGGAACTAGACTGAAGAACGCTTTGCTGGCCAGGTGGCTGTCCAAATACTCCTTGTTGGCCCCACAGACATTCTTCCTGTTGGATTTGGTTGCCCAAGCTGGGCCGGAGTAGTCAAAATCAATTCTTACAAACTTTTCAAAAGTTTGCAAACTTTATATTTACCAATGCTTATTTGCAGTTAAACTAAGATTTAAGTTTTCTTTAAAAGTCTGTATCTCCGGAACCCTCTGGTGGATTTTGCTCACCTTGGTTTCTAAAAATTCATTAAAATCTACTCTATTTTTAAATAAAATTGGTGTTGGATTTCTTTTGTATTGTGTGGCTTTCTTGTTTCATTGTTTGGTACTGTTAAATGCTTTGCACTAGTTCCTTTGTTTAAGACTTGCTGCTCGAAGCCATAGCTACCCAAGTTTGAGCTTAAGATTTACAAATGAGCCTGACTGGGCCCAAGCCAGTTTTTCTGAGTAGATTACACTGTGAGGTCACACAGCCATACCATATAATACACCCATATCCTCACAGGAGTAAAAAAGAAGTTGGTTAGGGAAAGCTGTCCTTATTCCCTGCCAGAAATAAAGGAAGGCGGAGCGAGGCCAAGCTTCCTGTAAAGAGTGGGATGAAGACATGTAGAAGGGTATGGCAAAGAGTTCCTCCTCACTAGCAGTCGTCATAGGTATGGTTTGGCTGACGTAGCGAAGAAGTTTGGGTCGAACAGGGAGTATTAGCAGTTGTTGGAAGGATAAGAGACATGCTAGATTTGGGGTAGGAACAGTTGGATTATGAGTAGGCTGGGGAAGGACAGGATGACAAGAAAAGATTGTGTGACTAAGGAGGTAAAGTAGAGAAAGAATAGAAGGACATAGAGTGCTAGAGAGAGTAAAATGTGAGGAGCAGGGTGATTATGAGGTAGAAGCAAACAGCTGGAGGGACGGATTAGTAGTCTGCAGCAGGGCAAACTGAAAGGGCAATGCTAAGGTCTAAATTCAGGAGGCCTGCGGGCTGAACGGGAAGAGCCTGGCAGTGAGAATAGATGATGCAGGTGAGGAGGGACCAGACATAACTGAGGGCCTTTGTGGAGTTCCGGTCAACAAGAATGGCTGGCAGTACAGGATGAATCAGTGGAGGATGGAGAAAAGGCAGAATTTGCCAGAGATGAAAAAAAACAGAGTGCTGGATTATTTTAGAATGTGGCAGCACTGCATCTTGTGGCAGGTATGGAGCAAGAGAGGGGGTTGAGTACATGGGACAAAGAGAAAGTCTCAAGGACTACAGCCGCAAAGGAACCTGGAATTATTAATTGCCCCAGCAAGGGGGTTGTATAAGCACTTGAGGGCTTGTGTGGATTGTGCAGCAATCAGAGCACATTGAAGCCAAGAAAAGGAAGCTGCACAGGTGGACAAGGGTTTCTAGACTGAGCATAAGGGTCCGGGAAGTAAGAAGCATCATTTGGATGACAAATATCATAACAAGTGATTCAACAAGAAAAAAAGTTTTCAACAACAAACTGGCTTTTTAAAATAAATTCGGCTAATAGTTTGGTGCTACTATTTTCTTTTGTATCTTCAGTCATAGACAACATCACAGCGGAAATTATGTAAATCTGGGGAGCACCATTAGCACTGGGTCAACACTCTGTCCCCTGATATGAATGGGTGGCGATTTAGGGAATATTTTGATGTTGTGCAACTAAAGCAGAGACTGATTTGACCATGTCACTCCCGTGTGTGAAGCTGCCCCTACGCATTGGTGTAGGTGAAAGCATGAGCATAGATATAGAACAGCATTCATCTTGCCATCTGTGAAGAAATCTGTGATATATAGTTTATGTCAATAGGCTATAGTGTCGTTTGAGGTGTCCAACAGCGTCAATGAAGTATATTATTTGGAATACACCCAAGAGAGGTAGAGGAGTAACCAGTGAGAACGTGCACTATGTAACCAGCCGTTGAATATGGTCTCATTATTCGCAGTTGCAGCAGAGTGCAACCTACAGAAATTAGAGGTGATTGGGAGCAAATTGGTGCCAAAGAGAAAGCGTTGCTGGTGGAAATCAAAGAAGGACCTGGTCACCCCAGCAGTACTGCAGATTAGCTTTCAAGATGGAGGTCCACACAAAACACAGGAAGCCCAAGTATACATTTCAAATCAGGCAAGCCACAAGCAAATTAAATGCAGAATTGTAATACAGCACATTACATTTCACACAGGTGAGACTGTTCACACAAACATGGGCAGACAGGAATACAAGCTCAAACTTATCTCATTAAAGCTGCCTGCAATAACTTTTCGCAAAACCAAAAAAGGCTTAGGTCCTTTCACTACCTGGCCTGGCCACTCTTTATATCTATAACAAACAAGCGACCAGATAGGTTGTTTAAACAATCATTAATCTGTACTAAGACATTCAATTAAAAGTACACGTGATTTATTTCACATTGATTTCAAAGTTCTTTGTATGATTTGAAAAAACCTCTAATTATGTCAAAACATAGACACCAATCATATTGCCATAATCCTCCTAATCTTTAGAAGGTACCAGTCCTTATGTAACACATGAAAAACAGGTGGCCCTATCACAGTTCAAAGAATCCTGCCTGAATAATGGGACAGAGGCCTTAACTGCTGTTACATATAGCTCCCATGTAGTGTATAAAAATCCATGGTGCAGCCGTTCTTTTAGTAATCCAACTTTATGAATCCGTGTGCTAAAAAGCATCGATCAAAATCAGCTTGCCGCCGTCAGACATTCGTCCTCTTCATTCAGTCAGCATGTCATCTGTGAACTGCAGTTCACAGACGACATGCTGACTGAATGAAGAGGACGAATGTCTAATCTCACTTGGAATACGGAAGGCTCCAAATTAAACATTTAATGACTTGAGTGTCTGTACATATATCCAATTAATGTCCATCATTAATTCATGTTAGATGAGAATCCCTCGAATACTAAACAGATTAAAAATATAAATGATATAATCTAACATAGACTACACACACATAAACAGACAGGAGATTGAGGTATAACTATATTTGATTGAGCATTATCGGCATTGACGAAATCCCATCTAAGATACCTCCAAATCTTGTCAAATTTTAGCACGGCGGAAAGGCCTCTTGCCTTAGCCAGTGCAAGCTCAAATTCATATATTTGATAAAGAAGGGTACGCCATTCTGCAACATTAGGGGCATTCTCTAAAATCCATGTTCGCGCAATACGAAGTCAGGTAGATGTTAACATAATTGTGACCAATTGCTGCAGACATCCTATGAAATCATATGTAAAGCCCATCATTATCTCTTTAGGTGACAGTTGTATAGGAAAGCCTAAACTTAAAGTCATATAATTTATCACAAAGATTTAAAAATAGCGTCCTCTGGGATTATTTTTTTTGTTCATACCTAATCTCATACAACCGAACACGACTGCATACACACCACAAACATTCATAAAAGTCACCGCCAAACTGGTGGCTACAGTGTTTTTAACTGAGCAAAAAATGTCTCCTTTTTTAAAAAAAAACAATAAACTGTTTCAGTAAATTGCAATCATTATTTTATGAATAACGAGTTTTTGTGCCAATACACTGTAGCCACCAGTTTGGCGGTGACTTTTTTGAATGGTTGTGGTGTGTATGCAGTCGGGTTCGGTTGTATGAGATTAGGTATGAACAAAAAAAATAATCCCAGATGACGCTATTTTTAAATCTTTGCTTTAACCCTAGTCCTTTGGGTTGCCAAGGGTTCCTCTCCTTTTTTGAAATAGTCTTCTGCACAACCAGCTGGTTGGAGAGTGTTGCATCTTAACATGTATCTAGGCAACTCGCTCAGCATTCCTTCCATGGTAACCAGGAGGCCAGGTTCTGGAGTGGACCTGGAGAAAGGAGAGCTGGCAGTTGCAGAGAGAGGACACATCTGGGGGTTGTGCTTATGAACTAATAAAGTTCCTACTTAAATTAACTTGTCTGCGCTTCTTAAAAGTGGCGACGAGGATGGGATGTATTTCCCTGTGAAGGCAGACTTGTGTGTAATGTTGATTACACGATCGCTTCAACCCCCAGACGGCGAAATGATTTAACCCACCAAGGAGCCCTATTGCTGTGCTGTTACGCACTCTCATCGAGGAGAATAGGACGAGCGGCATACCTGAAAACCCCATCTAATTTTGGTGCTTACACAGAAGAAGAAGACTGAGTAAAGGGGGCCACTTCCAAGAAAAGGAAACTGAGCACCGATCTCCTTGGCTCGGGTAAGAAAGACGAAATACCTTGCCTGGCAACGGACATTATGTGTGTAATTTGGCCATAGACTTGCGGGCTCTTACTACGAGTGCAGTGTGCTGACGTGCGCACGGATTCTGCACCTTTATATTTAACGCATGCGAGTGTTTGTCCAGCATGTACATTGGCGAATGAGAGGGAGCGCGCTGACCGAGGGGAACATAGTGATGTCAAGGTCCTGAACGGAGACCGATTTCCCCTTCTCAGTCGCGGGTTCGTGTCGCCGTTGGGTCCAGAGCTGTGCTGCTCACGCTGCATAACATTTTGTTAGTATTTAAAATCCTACTCACCGGGTGCTCGTGACTCCTGTCCCAGCATTGTGACGTGCGTCATTGTAGTGGAACTTCCATCCACGGAGCTCATTTCTAACGTACTGCACTGTGGGAGTCGTTGTGCGTAGTGACGCACCACCGCCGATTCTTTCCGTGTTCAGCTTGTAGTTGCCACGGCAACCTGACGCAATCGCTGCAACGCGATAGCAAAGGAAAAAAAAAATTAAGCGAAGGCTGCATTTCTGCCAAGTGAAGGTGAAGGAGTTGCTCTGCCACCGTGAGCAACTGGAAATATTATACAAATAGCTGAGGAGATTCTCAAGGCAAGGGCAACAGAGAGAATCCTAGTAAAGGTGAAGTAGTTGCTCTGCTACCTGGAAATATCATACAAATAGTAGAGGAGATTCTGAAGTCAAGGGCAACAGTGAGAAGTCCTGCACTCTGCAAGCGCGAAAAGACTACGGTGACCAATTTGTTTGGTTAGCTTGTTATCCTCCTATTAATCTATTTCTTTCAGGTACTGATTGCAACTACTCTAATTGTGTTAATTTTTTTGTGTGGGTTATAGCTGGTACATTTTATTGCTCCACTTATTAATGTCCATTGTGCAACTAGGGAATCAATAATATGGATATGTCATCTATTACAGCGCCACCTAAGTTTTTACAAAACCCCGGAGAACCTACCTTACCATGGGAAGATTGGATTGAATCATTTGAAACATATTTAGAGGCCATTGGTGGAGAGGATTTCATATCTTCTCGGAAGGTGGCATTGCTTAAACATAATTTGGGTATTGAGGGTAGAAAAGTCTTGAAAACTTTACCTATTGGCACTGATAAGAAACAGATAATCATCAAAGAGAATATCAGCGATGGTGAAAGTAAAGAAGAGAGTGAAGAGGGGAGTAAAAAGAAGAGGTTGATGTAAGCCAACAGTATGAGGAGGTAATTTTTAGTGATGAATATATGGAAGTAGTTAAAGCACTGGAAGAAAATTACGGAAAAAAAGTTAGTATAGTAGTAGAAAGACATAAGTTTTTCTCGCGATCCCAATTATCTGGGGAATCAGTCGAGCAATACATTTCCGTGTTGAGAACTCTTGCTTCTACTTGCAAATTCAGAGACCTGCATGAAGAAATCATAAGAGATCAATTCATAAATAGAACTAACAACGCCAAAATTCAAGAAAGATTGCTAGAAATGAAAGATCCTTCATTGCAGAGAACCATTCATATGGCAAGACGAGTTGAAAACACTTCCAAATACCTTAAAGAATTAAGTTTGGAAAAGACCAATGTCACCAAAGTATGTGCTGTAGAAAAAATTCCTCCCAAAAAGAAAGAGAATAATACCAAAACCACTATCCCCAAATACAACAAAGTATGCTACAGGTGTGGCAGCACCAGACACACTGCTGATTCAGACAAATGTTATGCAACTAAAGAGAAGTGTTATAAATGTAAAAGGATTGGGCATTTAGCACGCATGTGTAAGGCGGGTTCGCTACCCACCACAAGATGGAGACGCCCTGTCAATACCATTAGAGAGAATTCTGATGATGAGAATTCAGATAATGATGGGGAGGTTGAGGTAATGGTTATTTGTGACAACGTCATTAATGAGGTATCTGAAGGTTACAACCCACCCAAGTGTAACTTAGGCATCAATGGTACCAAAATAACTGTGTGGGCTGATTCATGCTCCCCTTATACCATTATAGACAAAAGCACATGGGAGAGAGTAGGTAGTCTCAAACTAAGTTTGCCTGATGTTGAACCAGTAGGGTACTGTGGGGTAAAACTTCCATTGTTAGGGTTCTTCAAATGTTCATTGTCTCACAAAGGAAAAGTAGCTACCAAGCAAGGTATACGTTGTAGAAAGGGGAAAAGCATTGCTTGGGTGGTGTGAACAGAAAATGCTGGGTATTACACTAGACCCCAACCATCCACAACAAGTATTAGTCACTGAGGATGCTGAGACTATTAATTGGAGCACAAAATTCCCCAAATTATTTGAAGAAAAGTTAGGTTGTTTAGTGAAATTTGAACACCGTATTGTACTTAAGCACAATAACGTGCCATGTGTGCATAAAGCAAGAAGTGTACCTTTTACACTTAGAGAAAAGTTGAAAACAGAATTACAAAGGTTATGCAAGGCGCAGGTTATTGAACCCATTGAGTCGTCCGAATGGCTTAGTCCGGTGGTTTTGGCACAGAAACCGGACGGCAATTTACGCATGTGTATTGATTTAAGGGATCTCAACCGTAACATTCTAGTTGACAGATACCCATTACCCCACATTAATGAGATGATATCCTCTGTAAATAATGCCAAATACTTTTCACTGATCGATTTGTCTAATGCATATCATCAGATAAAATTGCATTCCTCTTCCAGACATCTTACTTCCTTTATCACGCCGGAAGGAGCCTTCCAATTCATTAGAATGCCATTTGGCCTAGCATCTGCTTCGGCAGTTTTCCAAAGAGTAATGAGTAGAATATTAGTGGGATTACCTAATGTGTTGGTGTTTCAAGATGACGTGTTGGTGTGGGGGTCCAACCGTATTGAACACGATACAACATTAACTAAAACATTGGGGAAGTTGCAAAATGCAGGATTAACAGTGGGAGTCAAGAAGTGTAAATTTGGTGTCCAACAAATTGACTATTTGGGGCACACTTTATCCAGGGATGGAGTTAAACCGAAAAAGAAATTACTAGATGCCATCACAAATGCTCCATCTCCTCAAGACAAAGAACAATTACGTTCTTTTCTGGGGCTTGCGGAATTTTATTCCAAATTTGTGCAACATTTTGCTGACAAGGTGCACAGGCTCAGAGTATTGATGAAAAAAGGTGTTAAGTTTGAATGGTCGGACGACTGTCAAAGTGATTTTAATTCCATAAAGGAACAAATTGTTAAGGCTGTTTCGCTCAAACCGTTTAATCCTTCCCATCAGAGCATAATTGTTGTGGATGCCAGTGCGTATGGATTAGGAGCAGTACTGATGCAAAGGCATTTGGGTTACGAACGAGTAGTAGCATTTGCATCCCGTACCTTGAAGGGTGCGGAAGCTACTTATTCAGTCATTGAGAAAGAAGCACTTGCATGCTGGTGGGGAGTAAATTACTTCAAGAATTACATATGGGGCACACGGTTTGAGATAAGATCGGACCATAAACCACTCATAGAATTGTTTACCACTAAAGGTGCTGCCAAAGCAACACCTAGAATTGCCAAATGGATATTCAGGTTACAAGGATATGACTTTTCACTTCAGTATGTTCCCGGGATTCGTAACGTAAATGCCGATTGTTTATCCCGTTTACCCTTAGAATGTGACGATGATGAAGTTGACTCTAATGACGATTGTGTGGTAGCAAGTGTAGTTGAGTCATGTGAAGGTGCTATATCGTGTGATGAGTGGAAGGAAGCCGTAAATAACGACACCACTTTCAAGGAACTAATTATGGATCTGTCCAATCCATCTAGTTCTAATGGTTTGCTCAAGAAAAAATTTGGAGAGTTTTGGACGGTATGGACAGAACTTTCTGTAGTGGACGGTGTGCTACGTAGGAGTGGTAGATTGGTAGTTCCGGAGAGTTTGCAGAAGAGACTATTGAAATTATTGCATGAAGGACATGGCGGTATGTCAGCAATGAAGAGAAAAGCTAGAGAAACATTTTGGTGGCCAGGGATGGACAAAAATATAGAAGAACATGTGCGTGAATGCATGGAATGTATGTGCAGTGACAAAACTCATAAGGTAGAGGAATCACCTATTGCTTCAACTAATTTTCCTAGCAGACCATGGGAAAAGGTTGCCATGGATATTTGTGGTCCATTTTCGGTCAAGGGACTAAGTAACAAGTATGCATTAGTGCTCATTGATTATCACTCGAAGTGGCCAGAAGTGGCATTTACTGGAGACATCAAAGCATATAATGTTATTGAATTTTGTGACAGAATTTTTCGCAGAGAAGGATATCCAGACATATTAACTACGGACAATGGTCCACAGTTTATATCTAATGAATTTAAGACATACCTTACCACAATGGGTGTTATCCACCACACCACTGCTGTCTATAATCCTAGGGAAAATGGTCTTGTAGAAAGGTTTAACAGGGCATTAAAAGAATGTATACAATTGTCTGAACAGTGTGGTGGAAATTGTAAAGAGGCAGTGAAGGAGATGTTATGGAGCTACCGTAATACACCACATTCAGTTACAAAAGAGTCTCCTTTTAAACTTCTCAAAGGTAGGCAGCCTGGCACGAAAGCTGCTCCGGGTTGGATGTTCAAAGACTTCTCACGACCGGTGTGTAATAAGAGTTTAGAGAGCAGAGTAAAGATGTATCAGGACAAGTATGTGCACAGACATAATGACAGGTTGAAAAAGAACAGTCGTGTTTTTGCAGCTGGAGATTGGGTAAGAACGTACAGTGTGGGATTACAAAAAAGAGGTCTATCAAAATGGTCTATACCCAAACGCATAACTAAGGTCATGGGTAATAGTGTTTTGTTGAGTGATGGCAAGGTGTGGAATATTCGCAGTGTAACCTTGTGCAACAAATTGGAAGTCAATACCTGGTTGGAAAAGGAAGGCCACAATCATGTGGAAAAGAGATCGGGTGTTGCGAACTTTGACAAACGTGTCAGGATGATTCCAAAATGGCACAATGACTATGTAACTTATTAACATATCTGCTATGTAATCTATTGACATATTTGTTGTATAACATATTGCAAAGTGTTGCTGAATCCATTTATGTCACTATTCTAATTCTGCTTCATATGTATTATTTTCTTGTGATGTTATTTTTGTATATAATTTTGTTGGGGTTGTTTAAGGAAAGGAGATGTGTTGCATCTTAACATGTATCTAGGCAACTCGCTCAGCATTCCTTCCATGGTAACCAGGAGGCCAGGTTCTGGAGTGGACCTGGAGAAAGGAGAGCTGGCAGTTGCAGAGAGAGGACGCATCTGGGGGTTGTGCTTATGAACTAATAAAGTTCCTACTTAAATTAACTTGTCTGCGCTTCTTAAAAGAGAGGTTAGTCGTAAGTTTGAGCCAATAGGCCAGGAGTATAGCCTCTAATAAATAATGGATACATGCAAGACCTTTGGCTTTTCGGAGGATCAATTTAATAAACTGATAAATCAGAATCCTCGCATGAATGGGAATATCAGTACCAATGCACTAAGTAGTGATCAACTCCTCAAAATACTTAATTTAAAGAAAAAGATGATCAGAACAGAGCAATGCGCCGAATTTCTGGTTGAATATCTAAAATCGGGTGTGATCCCAATTGACCTTCGAGTTTGCAATGAACCAGGCCTTTTTATTGAAAATAGGAAATTTTTGGAAACCTGGACACATATTGCGAACCGCTGTAGCCGAGATTGGATCATTTTGATCATCGAAACGGCTCAGGAGGTATTGATTCTGGAAAGGAAGGAAATAGATGAATTAGAATCTAAATTAAGAACAAGTACAGTATTAGAGGATGCCAAAAAGAAGCTTGAGGAACTAGAGCATGAAGCAAATGGATACAAAGAGTACTTGATAAATAAAAAAACGAATAAACTTAAAAAAGATTTAGAAAGATATAATGTAGAACAGGTCTATCCATATCTCAGCAAGGAATATTATAATCAATAAAATCCGAGGTGGGAGAGACCGCATCCTCAAAGACCAGTCTACTTTAGAGGTAGAAATCAACGGGTTACCTTCTCTGAAACGTCAGGGTCAAGTAGCGAGGAGGATGACTACAATAAAGATCAACAAGGGAGAGAAGGGATGAACTCTGAATATGAGTCTTTTTTAGGCCAGAGACAGAGGAGGAGCCGAGGCAATTATCGGAATACATACAGAGGGGACCAAGGGAGGACCTTTCTGCAGCAGGATCATGGCAGGAACCATCCCTAACAGGATTACTTAAAAACTCGCAATCAAAGCTATTGGAGGTAGATACATTTCCAATAATCAATCTATCCCGACGTATTTTAACTACTGTTGAAAAAGAAGTTTTGGAAAAAGGATTTAGTTTTGCCCCGAGTACAGTATTAAATAGGTTTAAGTTCGAAAAAGATCTGAAAGCATTATTTAGAAAGGTCAGACTAAAAAGATTCTATGAGAATAGAGACGCTCAGGTCACTGAGAACATATCTGGCCTCAAACCCAAATCAACATTTACTCCTCCGCTCAATATGGTTGATAAGAACATTGAAATATTTGAGAGAGTGGTTGAAATAGAACTAAAACAAATATTGGACAATCCAAGAACTAAAAGAAATCTCAATAATAACCTCTCTAAACACCATAGAGAAGCACTGAGGTCATTACAAGATGATGGGGACATTACGATCAAACCCGCCGATAAGGGCGGGGGGGTCGTGGTGTTCGATACGGAAGATTATAGAGAGAGGATGTTAGGATTATTAATGATTCCGGAACACTATAAGAGAGTTCCCCACAGTAAGATTCAGAAATTAAAAAATGAGATTGAATCCTTACTTAACCCCTTCGATGCGCGTGACGAGCTCAGCTCGTCATGCTGCGCGGTAGCGCTGTGTGCATGACGAGCTGAGCTCGTCACGACCACACCCGCGATCGGAATGTCCAGCACACAAGCGGAATTCCGATCGCGGTCAAGGGGTTAATACAGCGAGGACCGAAGGCTGGATATGTGAAGATGAATACAAATTTTTGTATAATAGTTCCCCCATCACTCCAGCCATATATGGACTCCCGAAGGTCCACAAGGATCTCAAAAATCCCCCAATGAGACCAATTGTGAGCAGTATCGGTTCCCTACTGGAGCCCCTTAGCAAATTTGCTGATTGTTTTATTAAGCCACTGGTACAACAGCAAAAGTCATACCTCAAGGATTCTGCCCACGCCATTTCAATGTTTGAGGGGAAGGGCTTCAACAGGGTGGCCCAGTTTCTGGTCACCCTGGATATTGAAGCCCTTTATACCAATATACCCCAGGATGATACAATCAAAGTAATAGGATCACTCTTAGAGAGAGTAGATCTCCATGGTGGCAGCATGGAGTTCATCCAACACTGTATAACTATGGTGTTGAAAAATAACCTTTTTCTGTTTGAGGAAGATTTATTTCAACAAATAAAGGGGACCAGTATGGGAGCCACGTGTGCTCCCAGTCTGGCCTGCCTCTATGTAGGCGAATTTGAGGAGAAGCTTGTCTTCAATGAAGTGGCACCATATTTTGAAAACGTGAGTTCATGGTGCCGCTTCATTGACGACATCATTTTCATTTGGGAAGGCAACCAGGAGGACCTTGTGGACTTTATTTATTGGCTGAACATGGGGGACCACAATTTGAAATTCACATCAGAATACAGTAAAGAGAAGGTCAACTTTTTAGATATCTGTATTAAGGAAAAGGATGGTCAACTAGAGGTGGAACTTTATAGCAAACCTACAGATAAGAATACTCTATTACACTATGAGAGTTTCCATCCCAAAGCCCAAAGGGATAATATTCCCTTTGGGCAATTTTTGCGACTACGCAGAAATTGCTCTTCAAATTGTGATTTTAATAGGCACTCGGAGATTTTGAAACAGAAATTGAAAGATCGGGGTTACCCTAGGAAACTAATTAATCAATCCTACAAACGAGCGAAATATTATGATCGCGAATATAAGCTAGATCAGAATAGAAAGCGTAATAGAGCACACCCAAATGAAAAGATTGTATTTGTAAGCCAGTTTTGTGAGAGCAGCAATCAAATCAAGAATATACTCAATACAAATTGGAAAATTCTCAATGATGGTCAAGATCTAAAACTAGAGAAGCCGCACTTTGCATTTAGGAAGAATAGAAATATTAGAAACAGCTTAGTTAACACATACAGGGACCGGAACAAGGAGGCACAAGGCACACTACATGGTACCAAGGCAATTGGTAACCATAAATGTGGCACATGTTCAATTTGTGAACATTGTCTGGCTGCTAAAAGTATTAAGTTCAATGGCCAAGAAATCAAGTGTAACAGTCTCAATTATTGCCGCGGTAAGAACTTAGTCTATCTGCTGATTTGCCCATGTGGCCTTTACTACGTGGGTGAAACCAGCAGAGAACTCAGACTCAGGGTACAGGAGCACAAATCAGCATTGAGAACAGGAAAAGAAAATGCACCCTTGACGGAGCATTTCTCGAGCCTCAACCATGGCTGCAATGAGTTGCGATGGTTTATACTTGAGAAAATATCCAGCAACATGAGGGGGGAAGACCTGGAAAAAAAGAGAAAACTTAGAGAACAATGGTTTATTTGTAAACTAAACACTGTTCAGAATGGTCTTAACTCACGTGAAGACTGGATGTCGATAATATCTTGAATATCTTCCCACACACTAAAATGAAAACCTCACTGTGCATTAGGTATTTATTGACAAAAATAGGATTTAGTGGTGGGTGGATTTTTGCCTAAATATTGCTGTACATTATCAGTTTCATTAGGATTTTGCCACCCAGTGTATATAAAAACTCTTTTTAAATAGGAAAGAACATAGCTATTTACTTTTATTTCATTTTCTATTTTTTATATAATTTTTTATTTTCATCTTCAATTGAAATCCATGCCTGAGACAGTAACATTATGGGTGACAATAGAGCGTAGAACAATGTTGTTAAAGTAACCGTACTTTTATTAGAGAACGATATGAGGGAAGACAAATTTCAATAAAGTTTATTGACCGCATTGAATAGTTGAAAAAAGTGGGATTTTCCTCCTCTTCCTTTGAGTACATATTAAAAAAGTGCCGGACAAGAATTAGGAAACAAACAAACGGCACGCATGCGCTGTTCGTATCGCAAAAACGGAAATGTGTCCGTTGAGAATGACGTAAACACGTCAGCCACGTCGATTAGAGACACAGAGGAGCGGGGCTTATATAGCGCGCAAATTGCACAGGGACGGAAAACTTTTACAAACAAACCAGGACGGAGCGAGGGACCGCCGGTTTTGGGAGAAAGAAAGGTGAGTGGGGAGAATATTGAGAGGACTCTTTTTGGGAGATACGAGCGGTATAGATATGGGAGAGGATAAGGATATTTTAGTCGAGATGTCCGTTAGAGGCAAAACCTATTAGAATCCTGACAGTAACATTTGGTCGACAAAAAAATGATTGAAGGGGAAAAGTAAGCGGGAGTAATATGTATAGATACCAGATGTGTTGTAAACAATAGTGGTTAAAAACTAAGAGGTTGAAACAACAGGATGTCATTATGTGTTCCTGTGATAGTTAGGAGAGGGATATCTTGTTTGGACCCCAGTAATAACGCATTGAGAATGAGTCGTTTTTAGATATAAACGGTTGAATTATATACGACTATCAGATTGAACTATAATCGCAGGGGATGACAAACTAAGTAGTCTGAATAACGTGACATTCCCCGGTCAGTCGAGCCACAAATAGGAGTAGAACTAGGGCTTAAGAATAACGTAATGGGTTCTAGTATTTTAATAGAAATTGTGGCATTTGTTAAAAAACCACAGTACTGATGAAGTTTTATTATTTATTATTATTTTTTATAAATTGAGGCTTTCCTTTGTATTCTAGAGCTAAATTGAATAAGCTCTAATCTGAAAAAGATTTGAAGGAATCCATATTGAGGAACTGATTTCTAAAAAGAAAAAGCATTCTCCGACATCAGCCAATATAAATAGCAAATGCTTGGAACACGGGATGGGATAACTCATTGATTTTATACGAGGTAGGTATTTTCCCAAAAAATAGTTTATGAGAAGTCAGGCAAATTTGTGACCACAAGGTTTGGACCTGTTATTAATTTTAATTTTATTATTAATAGAGCCCCGACTATATATAATGTGACTGATGGGATCCTAAAGTTAGGACTGGGGTCATCGCACAACAACAAGCTATATCCCCATCTATGAGATTTCAATGAGTAAGTCATTAATACTTGATCTGGGACAGAAAAGAGACAGAGGGAGAAAACATATAGATCCCGATTATAAAAACTAGAAAGCACATTGATGTTTTTATGTGTGTTCCCATATTTAGAAACTATCAAGTTTTATAAATGGATGAGAGCTCCCAGTGACTAAGATTGTTTGCACAACGGAGTGACATATCGTTCATCTACCCATAAGTAAGTGGTAACAACACTTCTGTATAAATGGTAGATGGAAGTGAACATAGATACCATATGTATCAATCGAAGTATAAAAAGTTACTGTGTGGCTATGAGGGAGTACATGAACACATGGTGATTCGAATGGCTATGCACTATGGATAACAGAAGTATGAATGGGAAAGGGAGCTTTGATGATTTTTCATCAAGGTCAAAAGGCACTGGTGGAACTTGGTGGTCTGCGGTTCTGGTACTAAAAAATCTTTTATCTCTGAATAAAGTGTGGTCTCTTGATAATTGATTGTGATTAAACTCTGTCTTTTTGATAAAAATTAGAGATTGTTATTTAAGGATATGTATTGATGTTTTCAAAAAAAAAAAATTCTATGACTGATGATGTTAGATTTATTATTTATATAAATATATGTGTGTTTACATTTATAGATTCTCAATGAACGGGAGTTTATAATATTTCTGTCTTGATAAAGAAGATGGAATGAGATAAAGCCTTCGAAACGCGTCGACGCCCTTTTTTGTTGCCATAAATCCAGCTGTACGGACATCGCCCTAGATGTTGATGGTCTACAAGGCATATGGGCGTTTGTATATTAGTCTAATTCTGGGTTGTGGCGATTTATGACAAAGATAACTGTCTGTTTTAACTCTCGTGTTTTGAAAAAAATTGTTTTGAATTGCTGCGATTTGTGACCAATTGTTTTTAATACTGTAATACAATATCCAAGATGATCCTTTGAATATAAATGTTTTTAACAGAGCAAAAAAGTTCTCCTTTTTTTAAAAATAACAATAAACTGTTTCAGTAAATTGCAATCATTATTTTATGAATAACGAGTTTTTGTGCCAATACACTGTAGCCACCAGTTTGGCGGTGACTTTTATGAATGGTTGTGGTGTGTATGCAGTCGGGTTCGGTTGTATGATATTAGGTATGAACAAAAAAAATAATCCCAGAGGACGCTATTTTTAAATCTTTGCTTTAACCCTAGTCCTTTGGGTTGCCAAGGGTTCCTCTCCTTTTTTGAAATAATATAATTTATCACCCCTTTCCAAAACTTTTCCAGGCCAGGACAGAGCGCAAACATGTGCAGGGCATCGGCAGCCAGGAGGTCACACTAATGACACCTAGTTCTATCTGCCCTGCCTATTGACGGGGTTACTCCCCATTTTAGAATTAGGTCCGGAGTATAATATAACAAGCATTGGCACATCCAATAGGTCTCGCTTTTGGGACCTTATAAGTATTTAGTTTTGCAGCACAATATCCTTGGTGCAACAACATCAGCTGTTGCATGGCTAAACCTTGTACCTTATAAGTGTTTAGCCATGCAACTGTTGATGTTGTTGCACCAAGGATATTGTGCTGAAGTTATCCAGCACAATATCCTTGGTGCAACAACATCAAGTGTTGCATGGCTAAACACTTATAAGGTCCCAAAGGCGATACCTATTGGCTATGCCAATGCTTGTTGTTTTTTGTATTGTGCCGCACACCACCGAGTGGCCTCAAGCACGCAAAGGAACACACACAGATGAAGCCTAGACATTGGCATTAAGGAAGTATAGAACGATGTCTTCAGACCCTATGTATTCTCAAAGTACATAGCTTACAGGTCTAGCCCAAATGACAGCTTAAAGTTACATCTGGGCCGCATGGATTATGACGATAAGGCCCATTCAGGCCTCTGAATCGGAGAAATGATTGAGGGGGCAGTGTTATGAAACATTTGTAGTGTTAGCTTCCACGAAGACTGAACACTCAGGTCCTCTTCCTCCTTTTGCCAGTTCTTTCCCTTAGCCCTCCCACACTTAAGTTTGAATCCAAAGCATCATGTACTTTTACACCAATTCGATAATTGAGGGCACATTCGCTACTGGCTATAACGAGAGGTGGGGACATTTTGGCAGGATTATTGTTGTGGTTCTGAAACCTTAATCTCTTCCTAGCTTGGCCACAGTCCAAAAACGAGCTATAGGCATCGCATTCAATATCGTTTCTGAAAAGTTCGCATTCAGGTAGTGGGACCTCATCTTTAAAACATAATAATGGAATGTTATGCTAACTTTATTTTGGCAATGTTTAGCAGCACCACGCTGCGTTGGTATTTTTGTTATCGTAATACCGCTTCATGTGCATCCAGCAAGAAGTGGGTAGTCGCCTTTCTTCTATTTCCATGCCGAGGTAGCCGGGCACGGGATCTACCCGTTTACTCTCCGTGCTTATAGCGGAGTCCGGGCGCCCGAAATGGCGACGGAAAGGGCGGAGCTTATTTGCGTCCGTCCCTTGCTACGAGAGAAATAAGGGAAAAAAGTGACCCTGTGGAAAAATAATTTTAAAACTCGGTCTACCTCCTCTTGTAAAAATAAATACTTTCGTAGCAAACAAGCACGCAATAAAATATTACTTTGCACCCCCAATCGATTGAAGCGTTTCAAACAGCCCTCTACCACCACCACCCGTGGAAAACACCGTGAAATAATAACAAACAAAAGTATACAATGGCGCAGAGGTGTTGGGCGATAGGGTGCTTGCAATATAAGTCTATTTCTCAGGCGTTTTCCCTTGCCCCAGTGAGAGAAGCAATAAAATAACAAAATACTACAAATGTATCATAATTAAAAGGAAGACATAGGCGGTGGCAGTTATGTGGAAGTTTCTACCACGATATATAATGTATCTTTTAAAATTGGAGTGGATATATGTATATAAATACTGAAATAAAATACTGCAGCCCATTATTTACGAATGTGTATAATTGCACGATGCCGGGCAAGGCATATATGCTGCGCCTCGACAACGATATCTAGATTTCGGGGTTGCTTGGTCTCTGTTCTGTTCTCTTCTGGTATAAAGTTGCGTACAGTTTCTCTCTCTTAATCCTCCCCTTGGCGGCAGTCCCCACTCCCCACATCCCCCAATGCTCTCAAGGGGTTCACTTCGGTGACCAAAGCTACGAGTTATTTTTAGTTACCTTATTTCTCCTCTTGCCTTTTTCCTTCGCTTTAACTCGCAATTCGTGTGGAGATTTTTTGTTATTCAAGGAGGATGAAACCAGCGTCAGGGCTCGGGTGCGCAGGAGCGGAGAGTGAAGGGAGGGAGGGAAGGGTAGAGCGGGGATCACATGGGGAAAAGAGGAGAGAGTAAGGGAGTAAATTACAAGCACCCCAGAAAATGCGAGACAAAAGGGGGAGAAGGATTAGAGAGACGATGAGAAAGTTTTGCGCGTCAGGAGAAGAGTAAGGAGATGAGACATAGATGTCGAATTTTATAATTATATGCATAATAGCATTAACAGGATAAAACGAGAGGAGCGGGAGGCGGGGTCGAGCGCGGCAGCCTGCTCAGCTGACCACACGCTCGTGCATCGTGCCTGAAACGTGCGCGTAACCGCACAGAAAAGGCCATTGTGCACGAGCGTGTGGTCAGCTTTGAAAACCCCACTACATAAAGTCTTCGCCAGAAGCAACGCTTGCGCGCTACTCTAGGCTCGACCTAAAAAGCACACCTTACGCCAGTGTTGTACCTTAAGATTCACAGTGTACGGAACGATCCAACAGATCTAACGACATCGGAACATCTGCTGCTAACACTTCGGATGCAAGAAGCCTATTCCATTTTACTGCCAATAATGGGGTATCATCTATTACAGAGTGTGACAATGCCTGATACATCAAACTTATAGTTGGTTTAATGTCGGGCTTAAAGAAATGTGAAGAAAACTCTGAGCTGTCGATGCCCCCGCACCTGTCCACTTCCCATCTACATATAGTCCCTCAGTTGGAGATATTTAAAAAAAGAATGATGGGGCAGTTTATAGACTCCTTGCAAGTCTGAAAAGGATCTAAAACCATTTAGTTGGTCCATTGTTGTAATACCACAATATTTTCATACTCCGCAGGTTACATCGCCAGAAACAAAAGGGAAGGCAGGATTATCCCATATAGGGGTATCTTGATTAAGAAACCCAAGAGAATATCTCTTCTAAACACCCTTCCAAATACAAATAATATCTTTCAGTACCTTAAAGCGTACCCTCTTGTAGTAATTGGGATCATCGAGCCGGTAAAAGAAAAGCCTAGCTTCTGCTCCTAGAGCAAGCCAATAATACAGTGGTATTTGATTGAGGTCTCCATATGTCAGTAGACTGCGCACATGGCCGGTAAAAGCGGCCCAAAAGTAGAGCTTAAAATCCGGGAGTGAGAGCCCCCTGTTTTGTAGGGGGATTTCGAGAAACGGCTGGCACGCCTAGCGCGCCGATATCCCATATAAAACTACTGATAGCACCTGCGAGACGCCTAAAAAAATAATCCGGAACCCTCAAAGGAATTGCCCTAAACAAATACAAAAACGTTGGGAGGATATTCATTTTAATAATATTAACTCGCCCAATAATAGTGAGTTGTAGCTTATTCCATGATTTTCATTTAATAATCGTTGCAGATAATAATTTTTCATAGTTTGCTTTAACGATATTGAAAACCGTAGGGCATAACTTGAGGCCTATATAAACCATCGAGGTGGTAGCCCCCTGAATTGAAGAGTCGGGCTTAAAATTCAGAAGGACCTGTGTTTTACCTAAATTTAGCTTGTAGCCAGAAAACTCCCCAAAAATAAGTGCCTCGTGAGAAATCTGGGTAACAGCTGATGCAGGATTGGAAGAAAAGATTGCCACATCATCCGCATAAGTGGTAAGTTTGAGTTGCCGATTGACATAGACCCATGGTCGAATATCTGAATTCCTATAAAGAGATTGTAGAGGGCAAAAAAGAATGGGCGAAAGTGGGCACCCCTGTCTTGTCTGACGGTAGATGCGAAAAAGCTTAGAATAACTCCCAGCATAAGCAACTCGGGCGTGTGGGGTCATGTAAAGTGCCTGGATCATTTTAATAAATTTGCCGCCTATTCCAAAGCCAACCCCAGATCCATAAGCAGCCCCAGAACACTCGGTCGAATGCCCTCTCTGCATCAAGTAGTATCATACCCAGATTCAGATTGCATTTTCCGGCGACATCAAATGCCGTAATTGCTGTATTGGTATGCTCCGTAGAATCTCTACCCGGATCAAATCCATGTTGCTGTGGGGATACTAGACCGGAGATCAGTGGAGCGAGCCGGCAAGCTAAAATTTTGGCAAACCATTTAGCATCTGTATTAATCAGAGAAATGGGCCTGTCAGAGCCCAAATCGTCAGCCGGCTTATTCTTTTTTAAGAAGACCACAATATTAGTTGTATTCCAGCTATCTGGAATAGCCCCCCTGCCTGAAAATATTCTACCAAGTAGAGAAATTCCACATGCAATATCTCTCCAAACCTCTTATAAAACTCAATCGGGAGTGCGTTGTCTCACGCGGCTTTGCCCAAGGGTAGAGCCATCAGTGCCCCTTCACCTTCCAGACTTGAAATTCCTATGTGTAGATCGTATGCCTTCTCACCCGCAAGAGAGGGTAAGTGACACTGTTGAATATATTCCCTACACTTGGGCTGATTGAACGTATGTGACTGGCTGTAGAGTTTACTATAAAACCCAGCAAATTGCTCCAAAGTAAGTTTGGATTTTGTATAAAGCTTGCCATCCAACCCCTTAATGGCCTGAATTTTACCTCTTGTCCCCCTTCTGCAGATACCGCCGATGCCGATTCTGCCGATACTGCTTCTCCAAATGTGTCCGCGGTAACAGCACAGACCGGTAAGCTCAGAAAGTAGGAGTCAGCCAGAGAGAGGCCAAGGTAGGACCGCAGCCACACGCCGCCTCATCTGTTACTGACCTCGTGGTGGCGGTGGTGAACAGGAAGGTGCGGAATGGAGCGGAGCCCTCGGCGGAGTCAGCCCACCATCTCCCTTCCCGTAGCCACTGCTCTGACCAACTTCATGGTTTTTCCTTTGCATTAGGCAATTAGTAGTCTTGTATTTCCCATTACAGATGCAGGACTACATTTTCCATAATGCAAACAATAAATCAGGTGTGGATGAGCTTCTTGTGCATGGGCCTGAGAAAGAGCTCTGCCATTTGTTTACCCAGGGCAAAGTCCTAAAAAAAGAAGTGGGGGGGTCTAACCAAGTTAGGCAGTATGAAACTGACATCACAGTGTGTGACATCATGGGAAATGGCATCACAACCCATGACCTCACAAGAAGTGACATCAGATCTTAAGAACTCACAAATGTGTTTAGCAGGTCTATTATGAGCACATTTGGGTGCATTACAGTATTTAACAAATTAGATTTTACATCGGGGTTGTGTCAAGAAAGTGACACAACCCCAACGCAAGATCTGGGTCTCAACCAGTGGCAGCTCCTCGAGGGAGTGCTGCGGGGCGGCGAGGCGGGGCGGGGGAGAGGCAGGGTGGGGGGTAGGAAACTCCGGCATACAGCCGAACGGAGTTAAGTAAATAAATAAATAAATAAAACGAATTACATTGTGCGCTGCAACGCCAAATCGGCGATCCAGCGCGCGCAATGTAATTGTAATTCGGTCCCAGGATGCTTGTTTCCGGTCCAGGGAAGACATGGCTTGGCAGTTCGGGCTGGACTGTTCCCATGAGGCACAGGGTCAAGACTGATTTGCATATAGCTGTGTCTGAACTGGGGTGGCGAAGTGAGCTAAAGAACGATGATGGATTCAACCCAGATCTGTGACTGGGGGTGAGTGTCTGAAAAGTTTCAGCGCTCCGTCCATCATCTCCTTGTGTTTGCTTTGTTTGCCCTAAGTTGGCAGGGTATGCCCAGACGTGGGTCCCTTGCTCACTTTGCCACTGGATTCAAGCTCACCTGGCTGATGAGGGCTGTTAGCCCGAAACCGGTCCCAGGATGCTTGTTTCCGGTCCAGGGAAGTCATGGCTTGGCAGTTCGAGCTGGACTGTTCCCATGAGGCACAGGGTCAAGACTGATTTGCATATAGCTGTGTCTGAACTGGGGTGGCGAAGTGAGCTAAGGAACGATGATAGATTCAACCCAGAACTGTGACTGGGGGTGAGTGTCTGAAAAGTTTCAGCGCTCCGTCCATCATCTCCTTGTGTTTGCTTTGTTCGCCATAAGTTGGCAGGGTATGCCCAGACGTGGGTCCCTTGCTCACTTTGGCACTGGATTCAAGCTAGCCTGGCTGATGAGGGCTGTTAGGGCCGAAACCGGTCCCAGGATGCTTGTTTCCGGTCCAGAGAAGACATGGCTTGGCAGTTCGGGCTGGACTGTTCCCATAAGGCACAGGCTCAAGACTGATTTGCATATAGCTGTGTCTGAACTGGGGTGGCGAAGTGAGCTAAAGAACGATGATGGATTCAACCCAGATCTGTGACTCCGGGTGAGTGTCTGAAATGTTTCAGCGCTCCGTCCATCATCTCCTTGTGTTTGCTTTGTTCGCCCTAAGTTGACAGGGTATGCCCAGACGTGGGTCCCTTGCTCACTTTGCCACTGGATTCAAGCTAGCCTGGCTGATGAGGGCTGTTAGCCCAAAACCGGTCCCAGGATGCTTGTTTCCGGTTCAGGGAAGACATGGCTTGGCAGTTCAGGCTGGACTGTTCCCATGAGGCACAGGGTCAAGACTGATTTGCATATAGCTGTGTCTGAACTGGGGTGGCGAAGTGAGCTAAAGAACGATGATGGATTCAACCCAGATCTGTGACTGGGGGTGAGTGTCTGAAAAGTTTCAGGGCTCCGTCCATCATCTCCTTGTGTTTGCTTTGTTCGCCCTAAGTTGGCAGGGTATGCCCAGACGTTGGTCCCTTGCTCACTTTGCCACTGGATTCAAACTAGCCTGGCTGATGAGGGCTGTTAGCCCGAAACCGGTCCCAGGATGCTTGTTTCCGGTCCAGGGAAGACATGGCTTGGCAGTTCAGGCTGGACTGTTCCCATGAGGCACAGGGTCAAGACTGATTTGCATACAGCTGTGCCTGAACTGGGGTGGCGAAGTGAGCTAAAGAACGATGATGGATTCAACCCAGATCTGTGACTGGGGGTGAGTGTCTGAAAAGTTTCAGCGCTCCGTCCATCATCTCCTTGTGTTTGCTTTGTTCGCCCTAAGTTGGCAGGGTATGGCCAGACGTGGGTCCCTTGCTCACTTTGCCACTGGATTCAAGCTAGCCTGGCTGATGAGGGCTGTTAGCCCAAAACCGGTCCCAGGATGCTTGTTTCCGGTCCAGGGAAGACATGGCTTGGCAGTCCGGGCTGGACTGTTCCCATGAGGCACAGGGTCAAGACTGATTTGCATATAGCTGTGTCTGAACTGGGGTGGCGAAGCGAGCTAAAGAACGATGATGGATTCAACCCAGATCTGTGACTGGGGGTGAGTGTCTGAAAAGTTTCACCGCTCCGTCCATCATCTCCTTGTGTTTGCTTTGTTCGCCCTAAGTTGGCAGGGTATGCCCAGACGTGGGTCCCTTGCTCACTTTCCCACTGGATTCAAGCTAGCCTGGCTGATGAGGGTTGTTAGCCCGAAACCGGTCCCAGGATGCTTGTTTCCGGTCCTGGGAAGACATGGCTTGGCAGTTCAGGCTGGACTGTTCCCATGAGGCACAGGGTCAAGACTGATTTGCATATAGCTGTGTCTGAACTGGGGTGGCAAAGTGAGCTAAAGAACGATGATGGATTCAACCCAGATCTGTGACTGGGGGTGAGTGTCTGAAAAGTTTCAGCGCTCCGTCCATCATCTCCTTGTGTTTGCTTTGTTCGCCCTAAGTTGGCAGGGTATGCCCAGACATGGGTCCCTTGCTCACTTTGCCACTGGATTCAAGCTAGCCTGGCTGATGAGGGCTGTTAGCCCGAAACTGGTCCCGGGATGCTTGTTTCCGGTCCAGGGAAGACATGACTTGGCAGTTCGGGCTGGACTGTTCCCATGAGGCACAGGGTCAAGACTGATTTGCATATAGCTGTGTCTGAACTGGGGTGGCGAAGCGAGCTAAAGAACGATGATGGATTCAACCCAGATCTGTGACTGGGGGTGAGTGTCTGAAAAGTTTCAGCGCTCCGTCCATCATCTCCTTGTGTTTGCTTTGTTCGCCCTAAGTTGGCAGGGTATGCCCAGAAGTGGGTCCCTTGCTCACTTTGCCACTGGATTCAAACTAGCCTGGCTGATGAGGGCTGTTAGCCTGAAACCGGTCCCAGGATGCTTGTTTCCGGTCCAGGAAAGACATGGCTTGGCAGTTCGGGCTGGACTGTTCCCAAGAGGCACAGGGTCAAGACTGATTTGCATATAGCTGTGTCTGAACTGGGGTGGCGAAGTGAGCTAAAGAACGATGATAGATTCAACCCAGATCTGTGACTGGGGGTGAGTGTCTGAAAAGTTTCAGCGCTCCATCCATCATCTCCTTGTGTTTGCTTTCTTCGCCCTAAGTTGGCAGGATATGCCCAGACGTGGGTCCCTTGCTCACTTTGCCACTGGATTCAAGCTAGCCTGGCTGATGAGGGCTGTTAGCCCGAAACCGGTCCCAGGATGATTGTTTCCGGTCCAGGGAACACATGGCTTGGCAGTTCGGGCTGCACTGTTCCCATGAGGCACAGGGTCAAGACTGATTTGCATATAGCTGTGTCGAACTGGGGTGGCGAAGTGAGCTAAAGAACGATGATGGATTCAACCCAGATCTGTGACTGGGGGTGAGTGTCTGAAAAGTTTCAGCGCTCCGTCCATCATCTCCTTGTGTTTGCTTTGTTCGCCCCAAGTGGGCAGGGTATGCCCAGACGTGGGTCCCTTGCTCACTTTGCCACTGGATTCAAGCTAGCCTGGCTGATGAGGGCTGTTAGCCCAAAACCGGTCCCAGGATGCTTGTTTCCGGTCCAGGGAAGACATGGCTTGGCAGTCCGGGCTGGACTGTTCCCAAGAGGCACAGGGTCAAGACTGATTTGCATATAGCTGTGTCTGAACTGGGGTGGCGAAGTGAGCTAAAGAACGATGATGGATTCAAACCAGATCTGTGACTGGGGGTGAGTGTCTGAAAAGTTTCAGCGCTCTGTCCATCATCTCCTTGTGTTTGCTTTGTTCGCCCTAAGTTGGCAGGGTACGCCCAGACGTGGGTCCCTTGCTCACTTTGCCACTGGATTCAAGCTAGCCTGGCTGATGAGGGCTGTTAGCCCGAAACCGGTCCCAGGATGCTTGTTTCCGGTCCAGGGAAGACATGGCTTGGCAATTCGGGCTGGACTGTTCCCATGAGGCACAGGGTCAAGACTGATTTGCATATAGCTGTGTCTGAACTGGGGTGGTGAAGTGAGCTAAAGAACGATGATGGATTCAACCCAGATCTGTGACTGGGGGGTGAGTGTCTGAAAAGTTTCAGCGCTCCGTCCATCATCTCCTTGTGTTTGCTTTGTTCGCCCTAAGTTGGCAGGGTATGCCCAGACGTGGGTCCCTTGCTCACTTTGCCACTGGATTCAAGTTAGCCTGGCTGATGAGGGCTGTTAGCCCGAAGCCGGTCCCAGGATGCTTGTTTCCAGTCCAGGGAAGACATGGCTTGGCAGTTCGGGCTGGACTGTTCCCATGAGGCACAGGGTCAAGACTGATTTGCATATAGCTGTGTCTGAACTGGGGTGGCGACGTGAGCTAAAGAACGATGATGGATTCAACCCAGATCTGTGACTGGGGGTGAGTGTCTGAAAAGTTTCAGCGCTCCGTCCATCCTCTCCTTGTGTTTGCTTTGTTCGCCCTAAGTTGGCAGGGTATGCCCAGACGTGGGTCCCTTGCTCACTTTGCCACTGGATTCAAGCTAGCCTGGCTGATGAGGGCTGTTAGCCCAAAACCGGGCCCAGGATGCTTGTTTCCAGTCCAGGGAAGACATGGCTTGGCAGTTCGGGCTGGACTGTTCCCATGAGGCACAGGGTCAAGACTGATTTGCATATAGCTGTGTCTGAACTGGGGTGGCGAAGTGAGCTAAAGAACGATGATGGATTCAACCCAGATCTGTGACTGGGGGTGAGTGTCTCAAAAGTTTCAGCGCTCCATCCATCATCTCCTTGTGTTTGCTTCTTAATTGGTTGCAAAGACTGAATTTTAAAATATCTTATGGGATTAAGGCACCTGCTGCAGACAGCTTTGTATGCCAACTAAATCTCAGGTAATAATTATAATGATATGATAACTCTAGAGGTTATCATATTTGCTGGAGAGATCTGTGTTTTGTCTAGTCTCAGTTTTGCATCAAAGTCATATAGAGGGTTAGAATGTCTCCTGCAAAGCACATTATGTAACACGCAAATGACTGATTTTTATTTTATGTACATCAGTAAGTTGGTTACTGTTCTTAACAGAGATCCTTTTGTTACTTGCAGTTCACAAATTGTAATCCTTCTAATATATAACAGTGAGCTATAAAGGACATGGCTCCTACACCTTATAACCCTCACTGACTTATGTAACACATCCTGTACGTTGATTTACATATATATGATTTATTGTCACTGTATAATGTGTACGTGTGATGTAAAGCGCTCTGACAGCCTGCATTGGAATGAGTAGTGTTATAGCGCTATACATTTTTTACTATTTTTTAAATTGTATTTAAATTGCTATTTGAGTAAATACTGGGACAAACCAACACATCTTACATTCTATTCTATATGGCACTTGTAGCGCGCATAGCTACCCACAGACAACCCAGCGCTCATTAGTGCGAATCTGGATGGCCGGAGAAAACTAAGAGAGGTGGCTGTCAAACAGCCAGGTTTTCTGAAATTTGCGGAAGTAAAGTTGCAGGTTAGCTGTCTGTAGAGTGAGGGATAAAGAATTCCAGAGTTTAGCAGCATTATATCTGAAGGACCGTCCTCCACTTCTAACTTTTTTGATGGGAGTTGGTGGATCGTAGATTTCTGTTTCGGGTACAAGGGGAGATCAGGTGTTGGGAGATCAGAGAGCGTTTATCAAGAAATGTCCTATGGGCTATACAGAGGGCTTTAAATTTTATCCTCTGGGCTACAGGGAGCCAACGGATGGACATAAGAGCTTGACAGGCCTACTCGTGCCTAGGAATGTTGTAAAGAATCCGGGCAGCGGAATTCTGTACAACCTGCAGTTTTCTGACTACGGATTTTAGTGCTTCTCAGTACGGGGATTTTCTGTAGTCTGGCTGAGAGAGAATTAGTGACTGAACCACTATTCTTTTGGAAGATGGGGGAGCAAGTGCAGAATGTTCCTAAGCATCGTAAGGATGCCATGGCAGATTTGCTGTTAATTTTATAGCCTGGCCAGGAATTTGTCCAACACACACACACGCAGATTAGTTATGGCCATCTTGGGCATAGGAGGAATACCCAGGAAACTTGGCCATCCCAGGCCCAAGTGGAGATTAGGGGAAGTGTTACAGTGCATGCATATCTCTTATGTACAATGACTGAACAAAGTCAAAAGCCTGCCTCTCCAGTGAAGTGATAAGCTGTGTGCCTTTGTTTCCCCTCCATTGCATTTAGGTGTGTGGCTCCAGATAGCTCCCAGCCAGGATACGCAAAATAAAAAGAGGCCTGATGGCCCTTAACTTCGGAATTTGTTATCGGCCCCGCCTGTGCATCACTGCAGGCAGACAAGGTGCAGGAGTGGCGGGATGTGTACAGTGTCTGAAAATTACACCAGGACAAGTTCAGCATATTGCTGTGGGGGCGAGGCGCAACTAGAGCCAAATTTCGGGGGGGGGGGCTACCAAAAATTTCAGGGGGGGGGCTGATTCTTCCAGCAGTATGCAGAGTGGAGGTGCAGGGGCTCTAAGAAGGGACGAAAACACAACAAAGCCTCGTTAGCAAGTAAATGGTCTTTTAAAGACCTGTGAAGTACTCGGGTGCGGCTGTGTGTGTGCCCGGGAAGCTGTCCCAGTCGGGCTGACACACACGACGGGGGGGCTGAAGCCCTTTGAGCCCAATGGGCGTTGCGCGCCTGGTGGGGGCCCAGTCTCATGGCAGGATAGACAGCGTCTACCCTGTGAAAAGAGTGGGTAGACGCCCGGCTGCTCGCGTGTACTCTCAACCCTGTCCTATAGTTTACCTCTCTAGCATAAGTGCAGCCCACAGCCCTGCATTACGAAAAGACGCACTAGAAATTGCTCAGAGCAAAGGCTTTCAATAATCGCCATTGTATCTTCACTCTTTCGCTCCGCGCGCGGCGGCACTTCCCCTCCCTCCTTTTCCCAGCATTCTTATTTGCATGACGTCAGGTTACCTTTCACCTACTTCCCGGTCGGCTCAGTTGAGGGGGTTACTAGCGTTCAAAGCCTGGTTCACCAGTGCGCATGCTCGCGTTTTGCCCGCAGGTGACCTCGCTGCGAAGAATCGTGTCTCGAATGGGCGGATGATGCGCGGGGAATGCGGAGGTGGCTATGACTCAAATGATAAGCGCGTGCGCGGATTCTAATCGAGAGCGCGCCCTGCGCTCCAAAGCCCTGGAACTGGAAGAACAAAAGGAAGTACTTTGAGGGCGCGTGCCTTCACTGCCCTTCTAATGGTATGGAGTAGCAATGTCGCTTTGTTAGTACGACTCTAAGCTGCTCTGAAGAAAAAAAACTGTCCTTGCTAGCTTCTATGAGAGCGAGCTGCTTGTGAGGCTGGAAGGGGGCAGGAAGAGAGTCTTGCAACCAATTATATTTTCAAAGAAACGTACTGTTAGGCTGATTTTGCAGCTTGCGTGTCACCCTTTAGGTACACGTGCTTCCATATATGGCATGTTATACATGTATTTATTCATCTGTTCTTTAAGGCGTCACGCATTGCATAACACCTATGTAGAAGAGTAATATATTAGGTTCAAATGAACGAGAAAAGGTTTCTAAAGTTGAAAGTCATTCTAGAATTTGCCGTTTTGGCTTCCATGAACATGTGATATCAACTGCATGCCTGTCAACTCATCCGCGTTTGGTGGGTGTCACCCTATTTTGACTTATCTTCATCCGCCTGAAAAACAAAATGGCTGCATAGACTTTAATGGGGTCACTTGCATATCAAATCTATATCACCCTCCCATAAGGTTTTAATTTTCAATGCACCTTAATGATAACCCCTCTTAATTGTCTGAAATCACCTCAATTTTTGAGTCAAAAGGTTGACAGAAGGTATCTGTTAAACAATGTTTAGAAGGAAAGTCCAGTTCCGGCAGAATCACTGTGTGCATTCCTGACATGGAGCAATACGGTAGCCCAACACTGTGCCACCCTTAGTTGGAAATGATAAGCATATGGCAGGGTCGGGTTTGTGTGGTGTAGGGAAGAAGGCCAACAGCACACAACTGGACAAGTCAGTCACTGCATTTTATGCATATAGCTATTTACGTTTCCTTATGTTTATACAATGCCCACATACAAATCAAGTAACATAATTGCTTCTATTCATTTAAGGTTATTTGGAGTAATTTTTGTAAGATGTGAGTAACTGTATATAGTATTTCTGAAGCATATGAGGGAATGGTATCCTTTTAATTGGCAAAATATGGTCAAAATCATAAACAGTGGGGTTGAGACCACTCAAAGATTCCTTCCAGTTCTGTGAGACCCCATCAATATCTCCATTCTAGATATCAGGATCTCTCAGCAGCATCACGAAACAGTGTTTGGTACAAGAGACCTTTTTTGGCATACATAAGGTTTATATGTTTGTAGACATTCATTTTTTTTACTTACCGGTAATCTTCATTACCCTGAGTCCTAGTCTTCGCTAACTCTGTTCTAATGGCACAAGGTGACCCCTTACCCTGAGCTAGGTACCCTTCCATATATATAAGTGAAGAGATGTAAATACAAATATCTTTCAGTTTTTCTCATAAATCTTGCCCTATACACTTACTCGCCTCCTCCTTTGTGTCCTGTAACTACTAAGTCAGAATAAATTACAGGTTCCATAGAAAATGAGACTGGGAGGGAGGAATGAAGACTGTGATGGGGAAACTAGGGCTCAGGGTAATGAAGATTACTGTTAAGTAATGAAAACGTTATACCCCGTTGTCTGTCTTCCTTGTCCCAGTTCTAACTGCATGAGGATGTATTCAAGCCCTTCTTTCTGCTGGCAGCACAAAAAATCATATAACATTATATACAATTGCTTGATAATTTTATTGATACATATTTGTTTTCATTTTATATTGAGAGTTTTCAAAACACCACAACACAAAAAGCCTTATCATTATTACCAACATCTACTCGAGAATATGTTACAAAAGTATGAATATTTGACCATTTGGCAGCCCTACAGATTTCCTCTAAAGGAACTCCATTAGCTTCTGCCCATGAGGTAGCATTTGTCTGGTTGGCCTTCCCTTCCCTGGATATTTCTGGGAATGGTTATCCTTCTGATGCACATGCTTGCACAATACATTGGCAAGCCCATCTGCTTAGAGTAGCTGATGCTGACTTTCCCCCATTATTAGCAGGACCATATTATACAAACAAAGATTCTGAGGCTTGAATATCTTTTGTTATTTTCAAATAAATCAACATTGTCTTTCTTAATCTAATGTTGAGAGGACTTTAACATCAAATCCAGAACAATTTCCTGTGTTAAATGAAATTGAGATTGAAATTCTGTCTGGGAAAAAAACTCATATAAGGAACGTTATGACTTAAGATCCTAACTCACCCCATCTCCTTAGTGAAGTGATTGCAACCAAAATGCAAACTTTTCTGAGAGCTATGCCAAAGTTGCTGTTTTTTGTGGTTCAAACTGAGGTCCTTGAAGACCTTTCAGAACTTCATGGAAGAAGAGAATTAGTAACTACAGGTTTCCTAAGTTGGAAACTGTTCAATAATCAATACACTAAAGGTGCAATCATTGAAAAAATCTCAGCTTGGATTCTTTGCTTCCCACTGTACAGAATGTAAGGATGGAGCTAATCCCTTCAGGACAATTCTCTTCAAAATTCAAGGATTTGAAAAGGATTGCAAGATTTAGCAGAAAATGCTTTTTGATTGCATCGTTTTTCAAAATCCCATCAATGTTTTTCATATGATGTCAAAGTAGATGGCTTCCTTGATTCTTGGAAACAAATTGCCCATTCCCTGAAACACCTTAGTTGTTAGAGACCAATCCCCACAACTTCAAAGCCGTTAATTGGAGATTCTCTTCAGTTTTCAGGTAGACAGCCAGAAAGCTGAGGTGGGTGGCTGCAGAGTAAGAATATAATACTTTTCTATTGATCGCTGCATCAGACGTGGGAGCCATTATATTTGTGACCAAAAAGGTGTTATCAGAATTACTGCTACCTTCACCCCTGAATCTTCTGCAGCACTTTGGGGAGAAGAGGAATGCATATTGAATTCCCTTAGGTCAAGGAATCAACATTACACTAATCCCCCATGCTTCCAGACACCAGGTCTTTGTCGAGAACTTTGGTAGGAGCGCAATGGAAGGCAATGCAAATAGAAAATTGCTTAACACAGTTGACACGTCACTGAGGATGATATGTTCCTGCTCCAGCTATCTGCCTGATAATTGTCCTTCCCTGGAAGGCATATTGCTATCAGAGAGTGTAAGCGCACTGATATTGAATTAGTAATTTAGTTTGTCTCAGTTTCTGTTGCATCCAATACCAATCGTTCAGGATCTTAAAATATAGGAACTTTGGTCTAGATTCCATAAGCATCCTCTCATGCAACAAAATCCCCCAATCTTCAGATGTGTAGTCCCTTTCCAAAAGTGCTTGCCAGATAAGCATGGCCTAATTAAGGGTACAGCTGGAATGCAGAATTTTGATGATAGTCCCATAAATCCTCTGAATAATCCCCCAAACCTCAGATATCACAGCATAGGGGCGAATATTAATTCAGCTGGTGGGGCTACCAATGTGGAACTAAGACAATGTGCTAGCTGGCGATACCTCCAGTGATCAGTGGCCCGACCGAACTCAGTGTTCAGTGTAGGAAATCATTTAATATGCTCTTCATGATATAACTGATCTATTTGCTTAAAACAGCCCTTGAGCCAGGACGCCCAAAAGATCGGTTTGCCCTCAATCCGTACTGCGGCATTATGCCATATTGGCGGCATTTTGTGGAGGAATCAGGGGATACCCATGAGCTTATAGATCATTCACCACACTGCTGTAGTTGCAGCAAGAATCAGGTTCTCCACCACCACTTGATAGGCAGTAGCTAAAGAAAAAAGGAAACAACACATTCAGGCACCCTAGCAGGTGATTCTCCAATAAGATGTCAGAGCCTCTCTCGGATCATGCTTGTAATAAGAAAGCTGTGATATGTGGAAGGCTAGAATGTACAACATCATATGAGGTAAGGGAAGCCCCCCCTGCCGTGGATCTAGCCATAACATAACAGCTCTTAGCCTGAGTTTATGTGATCTGTAAATATTGATGATTTGATAGCTGTCTTAATCTTAGTGAGTAATTGTCTAGGTACTCACAGGCATAACATATCAATAAGGTAATTGAATCTGAGTGCTACTGTCAGTTGGATCTTCTGCACCCTTCCCCACAATGACAGGTTCAAGAGCAACCACTTAATAAAATCTGGTTTGATAAGTGCCATCAGAGTGAGTAGTTTGTCCTCCAACATACTTGTGAGACCCCTATTAATTCAGAGATCAAGATAGAGAAGCCCTCCAGGTACCCACCTCATGATATAGCCATATAGACTGGCATTAGTAGTGACTTTAGACATGGGGAAAAGCCTCTCACTTGTATGTACCAGTTAATCTTGTAGCCAGACAGGTGTGAGAAGTTGTCTGTAATAAACATAACTGCAGGGACTGAGGTTCTTGGGCGCAATAACAGAAGTAAGATATCATCCATATATAATGCCTTAAACTCCCCTAACCGTGGACATCACAGGAATGCTGGATAGCTGCAGACAAAGGTTCCACGGTAAGAAAGAAGAGAAGTGGGGACAGGGGGCATCCCTGCCTAGTGGTGGGCCTTATATCGATAGTTGGTGACATGAAACCTTCGCAATTGTTGTCAGCTGCGGGAGAGTTAGAAAGAAGAAATACATTACCAAGGAAGTCCTCACCTAACCCCATCTTAGATAGGACTAAAAATAAATATGCCTATCCGCCTCAATCAAACGCTTTTTCAGCGTCCAACGAAAGGGCTAAACTTCCTCAGGAGTATCTTTCATCTGCCACAGAAGATGCACCTGAGTCCGTAAATGATTTAGAGAGAAACGACTTGGCACACAGCCAACTTGTGGCTTATGGGCTAGGTGGGGGATCACTTTGCGTAAGCGAGTTGCCAGGATTTTGGCCATAATTTTGAGATTCACATTAATCAAGGAGATCAGGCGATAGCTGGCACACACCACTGGATCCTCATTTCCTTAAGTAAGAGAATGATAGTAGCCATATTAAATAGAGCTGTCAGTGAGCCAGAACTCCCTGCTATCCGATATACCTGGTATAACATTGATGCTAATAAGCTAACTGTTTTATAGAACTGACCAGGGAAATTATCTTCCCCTGGCAAACTTCACGCTTATGAGGCAGAAATTACTTTGGCTACCTCCTACTCAGTGATCTCTCCCTTAAGGAGTGCCTAGCCCTCATCTGATAGAATGGGGAGGTGTAAAGGGGTGAGAAAAGCATTAATATGATGGGATGTTGCCTTATATTCTGAGGTATGTAGGAAAGTATAGTAAGAAGCAAAGGGACCCACTTCGTCGAGGGGTTGCATTAATAGCCATCATCAGCATCATGTATAGAAGGAACAGCTATGTGTGATTCTCTCTGATGTAGTCGTGCATTCAGAAGTCTCTTGGCCTTCTCCCCTTAGTAACACCGTGGGCATCGCAGCCTAACCACAGTGTTCTTTGCTGCATTTGTAAAGAATGTGTTTAAGCTTGATTTGGCTACCTCCATTTATTCTCACAACATTGTGTTCAGTGTATCTGTGTTATGTACATTAAGATCTCTGATTGTTGTCTTTAATAGCTGTTGATCTGTACAAATCCGGCATTTCACTATAGCTGCATCCCTCATAAGCCTCCCTCTCAATGATACCTTGCCGGAGGCCAATAGCACTCTAAGAGAAGCTATGGACCCTTCATTATCATCTAAGTAGGAACACATATGGTGCCTAATTTGTTCTATATCTTTAGGACATTCGTAAGCCAATGTCTTCATGCACCATCTGCCCAGTGAAGGGGCCAGAAATCCAATATCTAATAATAATTTTAGCAGGTTGTGGTTGGTTAGACTTCCATCAAGGATCTCACCGGGTGTTAATTTAGGCAATACTCGGGAAGCTCGAGAGCAGCAGGAGGGTCCAGACTGCGTCCAGCGGCTACCTGGTAAAATCTGGGAAGCACCTCTTGCCACTTGAGAGGACACTGCCGACACTGCTACTGCCGGTATTTCGTCTGGAAGCAGGAGCGGGACCGGACTACACGTCCCAGGCTCCTTTGCTACCACTGCAGCTGACCACGCGCCCGGAGGCGCCTACTTAATTCGCGGAAACCTCACGCAGCTCGGGACGCGCGCGGGTGCGTCCGGGCCAAGGGCGGGCCCGTCCACGCCCATCCACGCCCGGAGGAGGCTGGGCTGGGCCTATTCCCTTCCATCTGCACTCCTGTTAAGGTACAGTTTATCCCTTACTATCCCGGCCCATAACTATGTCGAAAGGAAAGGGTTGTAAAGAGAGGTGCGGAGGGAGGGTCGGAGCAACATTGGACTCCTTCCTAGTAAGAGCGGCAAGCGTCCTCTCCCATGAGATAGAGTTGACCGAAAGACGTCTTTCTCTGGAATCTACCTTACTAAGATTGAGTCTATCCCAGACACCACCTCCCGAGTCTGTCACTTTACCACTTACAATGTTGCCAATCCTTGTAACCCCAACAGTCCGGGTATTAGATAAGAGTGGCTGTCTTCTTGTAAACCACATTATAGAATCTGCCCCAGGAAGGGGCCTAGACCGCTCCCCCAGATTGTCTCCCCATTGAATTATTCTTCACCGCTGCCACCCGCCAAACGAACTAGAGCAGGCGGGGCCATTAATGGTGCAATACTCAAAAAACCCAAGATCATTCGCGCTCCGAAACCTAAACCTGCCCAAACAAAGGCCCATGCCAAGAACCTAAAGGTAATACCACTACCAGAGCAAGCAAACATTTTGTTACCCCCGGACCCTAGTGGACCAGAGGCTGGGCTGGAGATTATAGGAAAAATAAGTGAGGTACTGGCTCCCATTCTTGATAAACTGATCCAAATTGAGCTCCGCTTGGCGGAGTTGGAATCGCAGAATCGGACTCTACTTGCCAGAACGCCTGCCACCCACGTCCCCCACCCATTAACATCTACAACTCAAAAACCATCAAGAGAAACTCGGGACACTCCTCCAGTGGCAAATTCGAACCAACCATTAGCACCCTGTTTACCACCTGGAGGCCTTGCCAGTCATCTAATGCAAGATCCTAACACTCCCCAAAAATCCAATCCAACTGGGGCCACGCAAGGCCTTCTAGGCCTGAAGGAAAGAGCCATTACCTCCCAGCCATTATTATCCCAGAATGGTCAAATGAGAGTTGCACATAAGGCAAGAATCCAAGATCAAAATGTCGGAGCACAACAGATTTTCCGGCATCACATCCTTCATCTTCCACCTGCCGCTGCCCCATTGGTCCTGGTTCTGGCAAATACTCCTCGCCTCCGTGAAAATCAGAGTGAAACTACTGGACAGTTAATGGACAAATGTTTGCACTGGTTACTTCACAATGTTAACGTGATTGATCGGGGGAGGAAGGTGTTGGTTCATGAATTGATTATGGCTAGGAGAGTTGGCTGGGTGGGGGGACAAAGCAAACACTATGATGGAGATTGCGTGGTAATCAATTTTAATAACTCGCACGCAAGTGCCTCCCTCCTGGCTAATCTACATATTCCTGCATTAAGGAATACCCAAATAATACCCCTAGCGCTGGAATACTTTTATGTCGGCCAGGATGACCCCAGGGGAGGGCTCAAATGGACAAAACTAGGAATTTATTAACGGACAGGAACGGGGGTTCCAACATAAATCCCGGGATTAGTCTACAAAATAGATTCACTGCCCTGTCTAATATGGAGGATTGTGATTGACTAACCTTGTCACTATCCCAATCATCCATCAAATCTCCCATTAAGGCCATAGCAGAAAACAGCTTACGACCACCTCTATTTAATCCAACACCTTTTGAAGTGGTCACTGAAGATGTAACTCTGGCGCAAGGAATTCAGGGACATGGGCAGACCCTGCCAACCCCTTCAAATATGATCAAGGGCTCCAGAGCAAACATGGTATCATGGAATGTGTCAGGCTTAGCCTCCAAATTAATGAACCAACATTGGCTGAATGAGTGGCAAGATATGGAGTTAGTCCTATTCCAGGAAACTTGGGCAATAGACCCTCCCTTCTTTACGGGGTTTCGTTCCTTCCACTCTCCAGCTTCGCCTGCAGCTTCAGGAAGGGCAAAGGGGGGTTTACTTACACTAATCTCAAATACCACACCACTCCAAGTCAGACAAGTTGGCTCGCTACACACCCATTTCCAGATACTAGAGTTGGACATTAGGAAACAGAATATTTGTACTCTCGTCAACTTCTATAATAATGAATTCAGGAGAAACTCTAGGGCTGTGGTGGATGCCTTAACGGTGGAGATTGACAAATTGTATAAAGGGAAGAAAGGGGGAAATGTGAATCTCATATGGGCGGGGGATTTTAATACCCATCTATGTAAACTTACGGAGACTAGAGTCTGTGGTGTAGAAACCACCGACGGCAATCCCCTCCTGCATTTCTCGCACAATGGGTATGGAGAGGCCTTAAACAACTTGTTATCACAGTGGAATTTGTTTATACTAAGCGAGTTTAATGAAAAAGGGCAAGGGTCAACTTTTAGAAGAGGCACTCAGGAAACTACTATCGATTTCGTCTTAGTGTCTGGACATCTACTTCAGAAGGTAGACCTTAAGAGCATTATGTTCTCACCCCATAGCGACCATGCCATCCTACTGACTCAGCTAAATATCCTTCCTACACCCAAAGAACATAATCTGGTTCTTGCGGATGTGAACCTGTCCAGGAAAAATGGTTACCAACTGAAATGGACAGTGGTAATAAAATCAAATTTGGTCCCTGAAATTCTGGCACATATAAAGAAAGATATTATAGAATGCCTGGGAGAAGACCTAACCCCGCAGACACGGTCACCAGATTCACTGCCCTTCTGGCAAAAATAAAAATAGCAATTACGCGGGCAAAGTCATCAAACTTCGCAGCAAAAAGGGGTGGTTTGACTCGGCCTGCACTAAAGCCAAAACAGACCTTGTAAACGCCTTAAAAACCTCCCCAGGGATTACCCTAAGATTCGTTTACTACGCTTAGAATATAAAACAGCCAGGAGGGTGAGAGAGAATGATTTAAAAACACAGGCGTGGGATGATCTTGAACAAGCAGCCAGCTCTGGCAGTAGCAAAGCTTTCCGGGAAGTTGTAAACGCTCCTTATTTTAAAGATATTAATGACCCCGTACTAGATGTTCATGTAGACGAAGAGTCTTGGGTGAGACATTTCGAAGAGATTTTTAGGTTAACCCCTCCTGCATTCATACAAACACTCTCCCCACCAAACACACCTCAGGAAGGACTAGTCTTCACCACACCCGAGCTCCGAAGGGCACTAAAATCATGTATCCCCGGTAAGGCACCAGGGCCGGACGGTGTTCCGATTGACCTCTTCCAATTTGATTGCGACATGTGGGTCCCCTTACTTACAAACACTTTTAACAGCATTGTGTTAGCAGGCCCACCGCCTTCGTGGAATCAAAGCATAATAGTCCCGATTTATAAAAAAGGGGATAGGGCCTTACCAAAGAATTATCGCCCTATATCCCTCCTCGATACTACTGCCAAACTAATGGGGAGGGTCCTATTGGCTAGACTGGAGGAGTGGGCAGAATCACATAATATAATCATGAAGGCACAATATGGGTTCCGGAGAGGTATGGGGACAGTCGACCAGTGCCTAAACCTTTCCCTAACTATAGGGAAGTATTCGAAGGCCAGAAATGGGAAACTATACATGGCCTTCATGGACCTAACATCAGCCTTTGACTGTGTGTCACATTCTAGGCTATGGTCCATGATGGAGGACATGGGTATAGACCCGCCGATTATTGGGTTCATCCGCCAGCTGTATGCCAATGCTACTGCCTGTGTAAGGTATGGTAGAAAGGGGAGTGTACACGTCACTTTAAAATTGAAAAGGGAGTTAGACAGGGGTGTGTGCTCGCCCCGTTCCTTTTCTCAATCTATACGAACGGGGTTGAGTCCTCCCTGTCTGCCCTCTCTTTGGACGTACCCAAATTTGATCAAACCCCCCTTCTGATTTTGGCATACGCCGATGATGCGGTGTTGATGGCAAGAACGGGCCTGGCCTTACAAAAATTAATTAAAGCTTACGCCATCTTTATGGCTTCCCTTGACTTAAAGGTAAATGAAACAAAATCTTTCATTATTGTGGCCGGAGAGACTAGAGGAGAGAAACTCCCGCACTTCCAGATGGCCTGCAATGAAATTAAGGTGGTGGACTCCTTTTCATACCTAGCAGTGCTCTTTGATAAGGATCATTCTTGGTCCAAATTAGTAAAAACAAGAGCTCAGGGTATGCAAAGGAGCCTAAACGCATTTAAAAGATTTGCAAAAAAGTTGGGTGGAAGTTCACTGGACGTAACAAAAAATATTTACCAAGCCAAAATAAAATCAGCCACAACATATGGAGCAGGCGTGTGGGGGATGGCCAATGCTGGCCTGTTACAGCAAATGGAAGACTCCTTTTTTAAAAATCGTGTGTCCTTACCCCAATCGGCTTCAAATTATATTTTACATTTCGAATTAGGGCTCCCTTTCTGAGTGACACCATAAGAATGGCCCCGGTCCTCTTGTGGCTATCAATTTGGCAAAGATCTACGGTCGACTTGACACAAACCATTATAAGAGAATGCTGCAACCTAGATTATTACAAAAGAATTGGGTGGCTAAATCATGTAAAAACTGTATTGAAGGCTATAGGGTTGGAAAAACTCTTTCAGGACCCTGCCTCTTGTAAGGGGGTCACGAAGAAACGGTTAAAAGATCTATATTCCCAAAGAGCAGAATACGCCCGCAGGGAAAAAAAACGGATGCATCACTCAACTATTGTGTATGACTTGGTCCCATCAATACCAGGAGATGGTTTCCATTACTTAGCACGGATAAACAACGCGCAGCACAGATTTATTCTACTGCGCTTCAGATTAAACATGATCCCATTACTCCTGGGATATCCACAAAAAAAGTATAGGCTAGCAGATCTCGATCGCTGCCCCTGTAACAACCTTTCGGCGCAGACAGATCTGCATGTCCTACTTTTCTGTCAAAAATATTCTGAGGAAAGGAAACTGTTTATTCTGCCAATCCTGAGGTATCATAATTTCAGGCAATGTCGGGTCGCAATGTATTTCTTAAAAGCCCTACGTGACCCATTCGTCTGTTTCTGTGTCGCCTCATATTTATGGGCCTGCCTCAGGAAGAGGAAAAGGGTGGGCATAGTTTCTAGCAGCACCCTGTAATCATATCATGAACTGTTCTTTTTATATAATCTGATTTTAAAGGTTTTAATTGGACCATAGCAAAACTTGTTTAATAATGTTTTAACTAATGTATATATGAATATTTATTGATCTGGAAATTTTTTATATGTATTTCTTGTGCTTTTATGGTCTATTTATAATGATCGAATAAAGCGGTGTGATTGATTGATAGACAATACTCATCCTTGGAGCAAGTAATAATCTATGCGGGATTGAGTACTATGTGGACAAGAGCAGAAGGTTATCTCCTTGACTAATGGGTGCAATAAACTCCAAACATCTAGCAGAGCATGTTTCTTCAACAAATCCTGAAACAGACACTACCTGATCTCTTATGGATTTCTGGTCGCCCCAATCTTCCTCCCGGTTTTGAGGTAAAAAACAAAGTACTGAATATAGACCCAAAAGTCTGTGAGAATATTGAACCTGTGTAATTATTCCTTTCTCCAACAAAGCATTCCCTCCTTATTTTTCAGTTTCAATTTTGGAGAAGCAGTATTCCGGCATATTTGTTCTGGTGGAAGTTCTTTGCCCTCTATAGAATAGGCATCTGGGACAATGGCTAGGGCCCATTTTTCCTTGACCACTTTTTTCCACTGCTGGCCAAAATACATTACTCTTCTTCCCACTACCATGGTCAGGTAGTCAAGCTTTTGGAGGTTGTTGATGTTGCAGGTTTGCTTGAAACTGGGTATTTCTGCTTGCTCGGCCGCCCAGCCTTAGGCCTGGCCACTAAAGGGGCAATGGCTTTCTTGAACCTCTTGGATTTGACACTTTCGTATCAAGGTTTTTTTATGAAGGTGCTGTAAATTGCAGCGAAATCAACTGTTTTTTTTCGAGGTCATTTAATTGGTGACTAAAGCATTTTATGCCCAGAAAAGACAAATGATGCATTAAAGCCCTTTGACTTTTGGGATGTACGTTTAGGGTGTGCAGAAAGCTTCCACAAACTTAGCTAAGGGATATCGTTTATTTGGAATTCTTGGAAAACTAGTTTTATCAATATCTTTCCATTCATTTTGATTTATAAGCCTGATGTACAAAATTTTAATTCACAAACAATGGTAGCAAATTGCAAATGGACTTTTTATGAATAGAAAAAAAAGTTGCAAACCAACTTATATAATAATAGGTCGGTTCACAAAATTCTGAATTGTAGAGGCTCACAACCTGACATATCTTAGCAATATTCATGAGGTAGGTCACAAATTGTGACTCACCACAATCCAATGCCATCACAGGGATGGTGGACTGAAGGGGTCAGCAGACTATGTCCGTGATTGTGTTTAAATGAAGACTTTTTAATGCCGCCCATTTTTTTAAAGGAGATGGTGCTGCATTTATACATTTGTTTTAAGTTTGAGAATTGGAAGTGGTCCCCTGGATCACTCTCTACTCACCAACAAACTTTTTTTTTACATTCACAAAGGGTGAATGTGTTACCATCCCAACTCGGGAGTCTGTAATTTTCCAAAGTTTTGTAACTGTTCTCTGGACGCAAATCATTAATACATGCCGCATCGGATCGCTATTTAGAAGGGGTGCCATTAATACACCAGCCCTGTAATTCTGTGAATCGCAGGCTTTGCGACCGAAAAATGGCTTTGTGCATCTGGCCCTAAGTTTTTGAATACTTTGTGGAATGGCAGATCTTCTGACATTCCCTGAATTGAGGGGAAATTCTCCCCCCGTCAAGCCGCTACAGCCTTGTAAACGTACTTGAAACAATTTCAAAACTCAACCATAGTAGCCCAGATTATTCAAATAATTTATTCCATAGTGATCCATAGTAATCCATTTTATTCAAGAAGTTATTCGATGATTCTGAGACCATAGTTTCATTCCATACTTATGATTCTACAGATATGCCAATCCAGGCTTTAACCGTAGCACGTCGGAATCCGCTATATCTCAGTGGAAACCGTGTGGTTAACAAACTCAATGCATTTCGGGCTTTTGTGCCCTTTGTCAGGAGTCTAGAACATAATTATCAAAGAAACTCATCCGTTACCGTATGTAATCCTCAGTCACACCTGTATTTTCAACATTTCAAAATGACCAACTCTCTAAACCCCCTCTTGATATTATATATTAACTGTGCTCAAGAAACACCATCATCCCCCGCATTACCCCTTAGCACACTCCCATGCAAATACTAACTCATATCAAAATATCTCTCTCTAAATTAAACCATACTCAAACTCCCAAAATATCGCCCCTTTGCTTTGAATCAAAAAGAGTAATCCGCCCACTCACCCCGTTATCCGTATAAATATACGGTCTCCGATTTTTCACATTGAAACCAGCTATATTGCTGCCTGTTTCATGCTCTCTCCCAGGTCAAATTCAAAGTATGTTCTTCTTAGAGGGACTTTTTCCACAGGTGCCCTGTAATCAAACCGCTACTTATCCAAGCCCCTCACGTGATTACTAAAACTCACTTTGCTCCTACTTAGTGTCTCAATAAAGATATACAAAAAAACAAGAAAACAACAAACTAAACCCAGACTCAATGCGAGATGCCTACCCTCAACCCCATATTATTACAGTGCAGTTAAACATTATCAACCAGTAATTACACATAAATCATCAAATGTTATATAAATGTTGAATGTCCACGCTAAGTGTTCAAGATCTTTCTTGAAACATATTCCTTTGATGCGATTTTTAATATCCACACGATTCCCATGACTTTTCTTTTGCTAATTTTTTTGCTTGCTTTGTATATGCGTGCCGGGTGCAATCCTCAGGTTGGGACAGTTAATTTTAACGACACTGCAGAAAATGGGATGCACACCGAAGTTTTACTTCTATTGCAAATCCTTCATTGAAACTGCTGCTCATTGGCGGTGATTCGGCGTGCAGGCTTGCGTTGTGCTCTGCCCCAGTAGCACTGAAAAACATCCACTGAATTGAGGGGAAATTCTCCCCCTGTTAAGCCGCTACAGCCTTGTAAACGTACTTGAAACAATTTCAAAACGCAACCATAGTAGACCAGATTATTCAAATCATTTATTCCATAGTGATCCATAGTAATCCATTTTATTCAAGAAGTTATTCGATGATTCTGAGACCATAGTTTCATTCCATACTTATGATTCTACAGATATGCCAATCCAGGCTTTAACCGTAGCACGTCGGAATCCGCTATATCTCCGTGGAAACCGTGTGGTTAACAAACTCAATGCATTTCGGGCTTTTGTGCCCTTTGTCAGGAGTCTAGAACATAATTATCAAAGAAACTCATCCGTTACCATATGTAATCCTCAGTCACACCTGTATTTTCAACATTTCAAAATGACCAACTCTCTAAACCCCCTCTTGATATTATATATTAACTGTGCTCAAGAAACACCATCATCCCCCCGCATTACCCCTTAGCACACTCCCATGCAAATACTAACTCATATCAAAATATCTCTCTCTAAATTAAACCATACTCAAACTCCCAAAATATCGCCCCTTTGCTTTGAATCAAAAAGAGTAATCCGCCCACTCACCCCGTTATCCGTATAAATATACGGTCTCCGATTTTTCACATCGAAACCAGCTATATTGCTGCCTGTTTCATGCTCCCTCCCAGGTCAAATTCAAAGTATGTTCTTCTTAGAGGGACTTTTTCCACAGGTGCCCTGTAATCAAACCGCTACTTATCCAAGCCCCTCACGTGATTACTAAAACTCACTTTGCTCCTACTTAGTGTCTCAATAAAGATATACAAAAAACAAGAAAACAACAAACTAAACCCAGACTCAATGCGAGATGCCTACCCTCAACCCCATATTATTACAGTGCAGTTAAACATTATCAACCAGTAATTACACATAAATCATCAAATGTTATATAAATGTTGAATGTCCACGCTAAGTGTTCAAGATCTTTCTTGAAACATATTCCTTTGATGCGATTTTTAATATCCACACGATTCCCATGACTTTTCTTTTGCTAATTTTTTTGCTTGCTTTGTATATGCGTGCCGGGTGCAATCCTCAGGTTGGGACAGTTAATTTTAACGACACTGCAGAAAATGGGATGCACACCGAAGTTTTACTTCTATTGCAAATCCTTCATTGAAACTGCTGCTCATTGGCGGTGATTCGGCGTGCAGGCTTGCGTTGTGCTCTGCCCCAGTAGCACTGAAAAACATCCACTGAATTGAGGGGAAATTCTCCCCCTGTTAAGCCGCTACAGCCTTGTAAACGTACTTGAAACAATTTCAAAACGCAACCATAGTAGACCAGATTATTCAAATCATTTATTCCATAGTGATCCATAGTAATCCATTTTATTCAAGAAGTTATTCGATGATTCTGAGACCATAGTTTCATTCCATACTTATGATTCTACAGATATGCCAATCCAGGCTTTAACCGTAGCACGTCGGAATCCGCTATATCTCCGTGGAAACCGTGTGGTTAACAAACTCAATGCATTTTGGGCTTTTGTGTCCTTTGTCAGGAGTCTAGAACATAATTATCAAAGAAACTCATCAGTTACCGTATGTAATCCTCAGTCACACCTGTATTTTCAACATTTCAAAATGACCAACTCTCTAAACCCCCTCGTGATATTATATATTAACTGTGCTCAAGAAACACCATCATCCCCCCGCATTACCCCTTAGCACACTCCCATGCAAATACTAACTCATATCAAAATATCTCTCCCTAAATTAAACCATACTCAAACTCCCAAAATATCGCCCCTTTGCTTTGAATCAAAAAGAGTATGCCGCCCACTCACCCCGTTATCCGTATAAATAAACGGTCTCCGATTTTTCACATCGAAACCAGCTATATTGCTGCCTGTTTCATGCTCCCTCCCAGGTCAAATTCAAAGTACGTACTTCTTAGAGGGAATTTCCCCTCAATTCAGTGGATGTTTTTCAGTCCTACTGGGGCAGAGCACAACGCAAGCCTGCACGCCGAATCACCGCCAATGAGCAGCAGTTTCAATTAAGGATTTGTAATAGAAGTAAAACTTCGGTGTGCATCCCATTTTCTGCAGATCTTCTGACATTGCCATATTTTACTACTCATAAAAATCATCTCCAGATTCATGATGGTCTGATTGGAAACCACACACACACATCACGTTTAACATTTCGTGAAATTGTGCTCCTTACACATGTTTGCCCTTTGGCACAGAGTCCCAATCACAGTCTAACTTTGCTAAGGGCTCTTTTAAGGATGAAGCTACAGCCTTTGAGTTTATGCACTACAAATCAGCTCTGGAAAGTGAAATTATCTCTTGAATTGCTTCATCCTGTCCCTCCATTTCTGTGTGATACCTCTTATCAGGTCTTTCAGCTTTTCAGTACACTTTCTCCCAAGTTTTACGCCCATGAGAGACAGTGCTAATGGAGTCTCCACATAGTGAGGCCGAGGTTTGTAGGCCACCAGGTAGAGTCCCAGTTCGAGCATCCTTTCTGAAGATCCCCACTTCAGTCTTGTCCTTGTTCAGCTTGACGAAAAAGAGGACAAGGGGGACCCTACTCACTAGGAACCAGGGTAAGTCATATGTATCCGAAAACAACGGTTCTAGCGGGACTACAATAAATCTATACTGGTAATTAAAAATGCACAATCGCGATCAATTAGGGTTAAGGATGTCAGAAAAAGAGAGCCTCGCAGACTTGGTGTTCATAATAATTCTTTTTTTATCCAAATTTTTTATAATTCAAAAACAATGCATACACCGACCGAGAAGAACCACAATAGTGGATGGCGCCTGCAAGTGGAATGTTGTAAATGTTAAAGATAGTAGGGTGTGGAGACCTCGATCTATAACAGGGTTTTTTAAACTGGGGGGCAGGCCCCCCTAGCGGGGCCTCAATTTATCCCAGGGGAGCCACCAGGCTCTGGTCAAAAGAAGCATTATGCTGATAGCATTACTTTTTTTTAATTGGAAAAAAATGAGAGGCAGTAAGCCACTCTGTAATGGACCATGACTAACATCTTTGGTCATGTATATCCTAGATGGGCGTGTGTGTCAAATGGGAAGGGGCTCCAAATATTCTTGAAAAACCTCACCTCCATGTCTAATAATCACAGTGTGAATACTTTTACACGTTAGTAAGGCCTGCCTGACCAGAATTGTATGTTTGGCAATCATGTATTTGGTTGCATTTTTAAAACACTAACAGAAATTAACTGCACTGTTTAAAGAAGTCGAGACCTAATTGAGCATTGCCAGTTTAATTGAATAAATGTGAAAAATTCTGAGGGGGTCCCATGATGATTTTAATTTTTTCGATGGGGGGGGGGGGTGCTGCATTAAAAAGTTTGAAGACCACTGATCTATAAGGAAGGTGTGAGGTGTACTGTAAAAAGTGAAAAGATACTAGCAGTATCATTACTTTTATGTACTGTTTTAGGGGTATGTCACGTGTCTCAGGAGGAGGGCCACCTCATGCTGTTAGGACTGGGATGAGGTAGATGAACAAAGGGGCAATGGATTCTGAAGGGCACTTTCAGTTACCAGAGCGATACTTGCCTCTCCGCTCGCGCTCAGTGGGATGGTGTCAGACCCCCATAGATGCCAACCCTCCCGATTCAGGTGGGAGACTACCGATTTCAAGGCTAGTCTCCCGACTCCCGATTCCTGCAAGGAAAAACCTGATTAAAATTTTGATGCCTGTAACTCACTCTCCATTCTCCCCCTCTAAAAAGTACCTCTAACATCAAAGGTTAATGCTCTGTCCTTAATTCTTGGAGGGGGAGATTAGAGCATGTGACAAGCAACATTATTTTTGGGCAGTTTTACATGGCACAAACAAAAACAAAGGTTAAACCCTGTTTTTGTGTGTGCTATGTTATTAAACTGTCAAAAACTAAATGCTGGTTGTCGGTCACCATACATACCAATAGACCTGATTCAGGCAGATTGCCTCTGTTTCAATGTGTCAGTGGGGAAAATATATTCTCCTGACTTTTTTTTTCTCAAAACTTTTTTTATTTTAAAAATCTCCCACTTGCCTGCTCTAAAATGTTGGCACTTATGGACCCCGTCAGGGACGGATTGGCACTGCGGGCAGTCGGGCATCGGCCGAAGGGCCGGTGTGTCAGTGCCCTCCGTGGGCTGTTTTTATTTCTTTCCCAGCCCACAGAAGGCACTGGGCAGGGAGAGTAAAGCAGCTTCGCTGGGGGGCCATGCAATATGATCCCCTTGAGCGACAATCATCTGTGGCCTCTCCCTGACCCCCTGCCTTGCCAAGCTATCACACTGATGGTGGGCTGGGGAGCAGGTGATGGGAGAATCGGCCTCCCTGGGGGCCAGGTGGTGCTCAGGCCCTTGAGCCCTTCTCACTTCGGCCCCCCTGGGGCCCACGCAGCCCAGAAACAGTGTTTGTGTTTGACAACTCGCCCACAGTACTTCTTTTTCAGAGCATGGTGGGTGGGGGGTGGTGGGTTTATGATGTGGCCTCGCTGTGGGGGCAAGGTGATGTCATGACTTGGGCCACCTTCACATCAGCCCCCTCCCCTATGGACGGCCAAGCAGCTGTGTTTAATGCTTAATCCCCTCCACTGTCAGGCCACTGACCTGAGGCAGTGTAGGGCTGGGGAGGGCTTGAAAAATGTAGTAATTCAAGTGGTCCTGGCACTTGTTCTGTTGCTCAGCTAATGTAGATCTGGGGAGTGGTTGAGTAATAAGTAAACTAAGGGGCCTCACTGTTCTACTGCTCATGGTGTAGGCCATTGTCACCTTGGCACCAGAGCCCTTCCCAAGAACAATATCTTCATACTTTCATACCTTGCGTGTGCATAGGCATATGTGGCCTGAAGGTCAGAGTTGCAGAGTTGGGGGATCAGGTTCGAGTCCAGGCATCTGCACTCAACATCCTGTGATTATGGGCAAATCACTCCATCTCCCAGGCCCTTAAACAAAAAACCTGATCTTGTGCACTGTAATTGGTGCTCATGAATAGCACTCAAATAGCCTTGGGCTGAGTTCACAGGATATAAACTGTCAAAAGGAAGAACAATAAAAAACAAGCATTGACAATGCCAATAGGTCTCGCATTTGCGAGAGTTAGAGCTATTGGCGTTGTCAATGACAATGTGTTTTACTCATGTGTTCTGGAATGGAGGTATGTGGTGTGGAATTATGTGGTTTGGATTGGAATTGTTAGTTGTTGAATCATGTGGTGTACATTTATGTGGCATTGTGTGCAGTGGAATTATGTGGATAGTAATTATGCAATTTTGAGTGTACTGAAATTATGTAGAGTGGAATTGTGTGTCAGAGTGTAATTATGTGGAATGATATTTTGTGTTGTGTGTTGATATGTTGTGCCGTTTAATTATGTGGTGTGTTGTTGAATTTTGTGGCATGATGTGGTATTGTGTGGTGTGGATTGGATGTCTGTGGTGTGTTGTGTAAATGTGTTGTTGAGTTGAATTATGTGGTGTGTTGCTGAATTGTGTGGAATGATAATGTGTGGAGTGGAATTGTGTTGCGTGGAGCTGTGTGGCGTTGAGTGAAATTATGCTGATTACAATTATGTGGTATGATGTGGAGTGTATTTATGTGTATTGTTGCTATGTGGCATCAAATGAACTTAAAAGCCACGTTGCCTTTCTGATACCAGCATAGCAGTTGTAAAAATGCGAAAACATAAATAAGAGTGAGGGCTGCCTTTCATCCCACAGAAATGCATGCTTAATTACATATTGTAAATTGTATTTATATAGCGCTTACTACCCCTGACAATGAGTTGAAACGCTCTATTATGAGTAGCAAGCTACTCTGGAACCCAAGATTAGAGGTTAATAGTAGATTAGTAATCTTTTTTTCTTTGTACATTAGTTGCACATCTTTGCAGTTGTACTGTACAGCGCTGATGTCTTCTCGTCCGGACCTATACCAGCGACATCAAAGATGTGCACATCAAGTCAAGTCAATTAAGTCTTTATTTCGATTTTCATAATTATAAAAGACAAAATACATCAACAATTAAAAAAGACTTAGAGGATTCAGAATATGATATTTTTCTAAAAAACCACAGATATATTTACATGTGGTGTTAAAAACATTATTACAATAAGTTGACAATGTTGTAAGTACAAAGGATAAGAACATATTTAAAAAACACATAAAAAGTGCAAATACATAAAAAGCACGAAAACTGTGGCAAGACAGCTGTTTCCTTTCGTCTGCCCATAATACGGGACCAAGTTTTCGACAAAGGGTCAACAAGGGATCATTTCTTAAATAACCAGTTATCATGGTCTAGACAAATATTGAGTCAACAGTCCCAGACCATAATGTCTAAACCCTCATAGATAAAAATGGCGAGATTAGTGTACCCTCATCTTATTGGCTCGGATGACCCACATCCAGCTCAGAAATTTTGCCACATCAACCACGATGGAATCTTTGGTGTTTGTCCTTAAAATCCTTAAAGCCTCCAAAGCTATTCTTGTGCCCAGATTCATACAAATAGGTTTGAGCCATTTGGTCCTAGGTGAATTATAAGCTGGGCATACAAACAAAATGTGAGCTAATGTCTCAGTTTGAGCTGGACATGAGATACATTTGTCATCCGTTGGAGGGTGCCAACTGCTAGTAAGTGCTCTTATAGGTAGAGAACCCACCCTGAACTGGTGAAACAGTTTCCTGTCAGTTGGCCTGGTAATGAGGTCCCAATAGGTTTCAAGCTTGGTCTCATGTTTGAACTCCAAAAATTCCCTAGTCAGGGTGGGCCTCGTAATAGATGAGAACCGCTTGGTTTTGACCATATTCCAGTATACTGCCTTGAAATTCTTTTTAGATGGAAATGGGTTAACAGCTGGGTCCTCCCACAGGATACTCATCCCCATATTAATCAAGGTGGTTTTGATGTTATTTAGCCAGGAGATCTTATGTAGGTGGCCCAGCCCCCGTACTTCAAGGAGAGCTTTAGCATACAGAGAAAGCTCAGGTGTGGTCCAAAGCCTTCTCCAAAATGCTACAGGTCTGAAGCGTGCCAAGTCCTCTATGCTGTAGCAGCCCAAATCTAAGTAAAGGGGCGAAAGTGGGGTGGATTGCGGGAGGCCTATTAGTGCTCTAACAAATTTGTTTTGGGCTAGTACCAGCGGTGTAAGGTCTTCAAAGCCCCAAAGTTCAGCACCATATAATATTGAGGAACTGATTTTAGAGTTGTAAATCTTTAGGACGGAGACGATGAGCTTAGTCTGGGAAAGCCTCTGCTCTTTTATCAATACGCCGGCTAATTGTGCATGTTTCAAAGCCAGCATATCGATCTGAGGCTTCCAATTTAGTTTCCTGCCTAGTGTTATACCCAGATAAGTAAAAACGTCAGTCTGTTCCAAGGGGACATTATTCATGTATACTCTCCCTATTATGGCTTTAGATTTGTGAAGCACCATAAACTTTGTTTTCTCCACATTTACCACTAATTCATGGTCGTGGCAAAACACCTCGAAGCGGGACAGAGCGGCCTGCAGGCCCTGTCAAGTCTTAGATATTATCAAGGTGTCATCCGCGAACATGAGCAGGGGTATCTTCATGCCAGCTAATGCTGGAGCATCTGTAGGGTGGGTGGAAAAATACTGAACAACCCTGTTTATAAATAAAGAAAACAGGGTTGGGGCTAGAACACACCCCTGGCGGACCCCCTTGGAGACAGGGAACCTCTCTGTTACATTCCCCTGCTTTCCCCAGCGGACCTGTGCGTAATTTGAATCGTGCAGTTTTACTAAAATAGCCAACAGTTCCGGTGGCATCCCCAAATCCAGAAAAGCACTCCACATTTTCGTACGGGGGACTTAATCAAATGCGGATTTAAGATCAATAAAAGCCGCATAGATTGTGCCCCCTCCAATGATAACCACCCGCCAATAGATAAGCACGAACCTAAAGACCTGATCTAAGGTACTGGTGTGTGGTCGAAACCCCGCTTGGAGCGGTGTCAGGATATCTGTCTCATCTATCCAGGCCTGGATTCTGCCAAGAACTAGCCTGGCAACAATCTTCTGGATGGAATCTATAAGGCTGATCGGCCTATAATTACCTGGTAGTGAGCGATGACCCTTTTTATATATGGGTAAGATTTCAGCACCTGACCATGAGTCGGGAATGGGAGCACCGCTAGCTATAGCATTGGCCAGTAACTTTATATAAGATACCCAATGTTCTTTATCATATACAAACAAGTCTGCAGGTATACAGTCGGGGCCTGGGGCCCTGCCTCTCGGAATTGATTTTAGCACAGACTCAACCTCTAAACTAGTGAAACACAGAGTAGTAGTTGGGGTAGGCCATAGGGGTATATCCTCATTGCAATTGGTGGCAGTGAACTGTGCCTCATAGTGTAAAGCCCACTGTTCCGGAGCGACATAATTAGTAGGTGTCTGCTTTAATTCTCCACTGCCCCATTTAACAAGCTTCCAGAATTGGACCATGTTTTTCCCCTTGCTGGCTGTGACCAAATCTTGCCAGCGGTTCTCATCCCAATCCTTCTTCGCTTGTTGCTGGACTTTCTTATACCTTACTCTAGCCTTTTTAATATCACCCACAACTTTGGATCTAATAGCCCTGGATAAAATCTTATAGGCCTTTCTGCAAGAACTATTGTACCAGGAGGCCGCCTTTGCACGAAAGTTTTTCCTTGGTTTGCTACTTTTAATAAAAAAATGTTTTAGTTGCTTGAACAGGTCATTGTGAACCTGGAGGACAGTAGAATTAATGTCCTCCTGGGAATCGCAATTAAGAAGGGTGGTGATCGAGCAAGCAACCAATTCCTTCATCTGTTCCAGGTCACCTTCATTGTCAATAATCCTAGCCCACTGAACTCTCCTCATATCATTAGTGAGCATGGCCTCTGCTGTTGTATATTCAACAGTCCTATTATTAAGATTTAAAAAACCCGAAGCCTGCAGCTGTAAAACCAATGGGTTATGGTCGCTTTCAGTCTGCTCCTGCACCATCATATCCAAGAGCGATGGCCAGAATTCTACTTTAAGGAAAATATAGTCTATGCGGCTGCTTCTAAGACTATTGTCAAAAGTGTGTGCGCCTTTCCTATCCGACTGCGACCGCCCATTGACTGCCCTCAGTCCCCTTTCCAAACACAGTCCTTTTAGCTGTAATGCAGCCTCTGTCCATTTTTTAATAGGGCATAATTCTAGTTGCGGAATGTTCCACTGTGCGTCCTCCTCTGCACTAAGGTTTCCGTCATCGTGGTCCAAAGGCTCGAAGCAGCAATTAAAGTCACCTGCTATTATCAAATTACAACTACCCCGTAAACTTCCCAGATAGCTATCGAGGACGGTAACCACACTTGATCCCCTGCCACCCGGCTGCCCTCTTGCATAAACATTGATAATCAGAACATCAGGTCCACATGCCATTCGAATCCGTATGGCCATGATGTCCGGACTATCGATAAATATTTCCTCCACCGAAATGCCCGCTTGCTGTCTAACCCAGCAAGTCAGCCCTCCTAAAAGTCTCCCTCTCTGTCCTCGTAAAGCAGCCTTTGAAAAATTAAAAAAAACAGAATGATAAATTTTATCCAGAGACCAAGTTTCCTGGAATATCCAGACATCATGACTGTCAATATAATTTGACCAATCAGTTGAGGTGGTTTTAGAAGATAGACCTGCAATATTCCAAGAGACTATAGACATATGTGTTTTTAGATGCCCTTGGGTCATATTGCTGGTTTTTACTTCGGAGTCAAATACATGATCGTTTTCCCGTATTACCAAACTAGGAGTACTGGGTGATGTTAGAGGTCTTGCAAAAGATGTATGGGATGAAATATTCCCCCCCACCCCAATGCTCATTTTCGTCTGGGTTTGACACGCACCCCCAGCAATATCAGAACTACAGGCATGTGTGACCTTTCGAACGGTACTAGGTACAGGTGATACTGCGTGGTCAGAAATACACGGTCCTAAATCCGACCCTGACTGGCCTGTAGGTACTTGTGTTTTAATTAGAGGGGGTTTATCTAATATTCCAAGTCAATCTATGTCTTCTAACGAAGAGAAGATTTCAAATCGATTACTTGTGGTCACCGGATAGTTATGTTGGCTGTATGTTTGGGATAACCCCCTCCTCTCACTACACCTAAAAGTGCTGTTTGGTTGGTAGAAAAAACCCAGGGGGAAGATATTTATGTCGTCCTCCTTGATAAAACAGTTCCCGGCCCTCTCCAGTATATGCTGGACCAGACTTGGCGACTGAAGCTTAGGACCACGGAGTCACCTGGTAAAGACTTGTGTGATTTCCCAACCCAGGGAACTCTGCGAACCATTTTAAATTCGGAAAAAAGATGATCTTTTATGCCAATCCTATTACCCAGCAAATGTAAGGCCTTATTTCTTAACGTTGACCAGTGCTCCCGTGCGTTGGAAGAGAGCATTGGAACATTGGCCAAAACAACTGTATATGGAGTAGCTTCCGGGGGGAGATGTAAGAAGGTATGATGGTTCTGGGCACTAGGGGCATAGGGCTCGGAAGGCCGTCTACTAAGACCACTCTTCCCTTGTTGCGATGTCGATGTCAGAGACGTACCACCTTGTGGTACATTAGCGGGTTGGGTGGCCTCAGAAGTTGGTGCTATTGATGGTAAGGGGCAGCGTGCATTTTCTGGGAGTCCCTTTAATACTGTTTCAATTCCCCTCACCGATTGGGTCACGGTCCCGGCACCCCTCTGCCCATTAGAGTTGTTAGGGGGGCTACTAAGAATGCCCTGCTCTATTCTGTTAAGTCTGTCTTCGATCGAGATCAGCTTCTTGAGTAAGGGATCATTCAGAGCTGAAAATTTCAATTCTATCTGTGAACAGAGCTCATCCATGTTAAACGGGGGAGGTGAATAAGCAATACTAGTGGGGGGGGCGTGTAGTAGTAATTGGCTTTTCTTTAGGCTGTTGGCTACAAATGTTTCCATTGCCATTTGTAACTGCCTTACGTTTAGCTACTCTGGAAGGTAGGGGGTTTGACTTCGGTGGCCCACGGCTTTTCCTTTTTTTTTGAAGGCGGTTCGCCACCTATAGCCCCATTGAGCTTCTTGCCCCTGGTAGTGACCATGGACATATTTGTAGAACAGTCCGAACTAGGTGAAATGGGTGAGGTAAGTGGCACTGGGTCCGGTAGTATCGTAGAAGACTGACTAAGATGCAGTGCTATGTCATTGGTGCAATTTATCAGTGGTTGGGAGGAATGAGCTAAGGAGCTATGGGTACCAAGAGAAGTTTGGGGTTCAAGTGATAACCTGCGCTCAGTTATTTGAATCTCATGCATTAGCGCTGATTCTGCCTTAGAGAGAAAGGCATCAAGTGTACCCACAACCCCCGCTCCCACCTTCCGTTTATTCATATTGCTAGACCCTGACCTCCGAGTAACACACTTAAATTGTTTGTCCGTTATATACAGCGAGAGCTTACTGTTCAAACGTTAGTAGGATGGCCCAGCCTCTTCCAGTCACTGACGGGCGCAGACGGACCCGCCCTTGGCCCGGGCTTTGCCTGGGCACGGCCCGGGCACGCCAGCGCGTGTCCCGCGCTGCGGGAGCCCCCGGCCGCTTTGTAGTGCCTCCTGGCGCTGGTTGGTGACATAGGCGGCCGTGCGCCGCAGTTGCAGGTGAGCTGGTCCTTCCCCCGTGGGCCCCGTAGGCAGAAACACCGCGATGGAGCTCGGGGCTCAAGCAGGACACAGGAGGCAGTGAGTAAGAGCAAGTACCAGGTGAGAGCGGGTCCCGCACTGCGGGAGCCCGCGGCCGCTTTGTAACGCCTCCTGGCGCTGGTTGGTGACGTAGGCGGCCGTGCGCCACAGTTGCAGGTGAGCTGGTCCTTCCCCCGTGGGCCCCGTAGGCAGAAACACCGCGATGGAGCTCGGGGCTCAAGCAGGACACAGGAGGCAGTGAGTAAGAGCAAGTACCAGGTGAGAGCACATCATGACCGGAGACATTGCTGTACCGTCCTGCAAAATCTGCATCTACAAAGGGTGCTTCTGGGAGCTACAATACACTCCAATTATTGTGGGGGTGCAGAGACGCCATTCAGGTGCACCCCATGAGAGAACTATTCTGGGCTGCAGTGCCGTCTGTACGGATACCATGAAGGGATATGTACTAGGAAAGCAGTAGTGTTTTGTACCGGTGCCATTTCATCTACATGGGAAGGATGAAAATTTTAGCTGACTCCAGGTTCCAACCCCCACAAAGTGCGTTTAACCCACTGAGCAATCGTCCGTAGTGAGAAGGCAGAAGAGGTGAACGGGTGGAATAAAAAAGTTAATAAATCTGTAAATAAAAAGAAATTCAATTCCATGTAGTGCGAAGCGCTTTTTATAAGGTTGAGCAGCTGTTGGCAATTGTGGCCCACAGAACGTGCTTCAGATTTGGTGCTACAGCATGTGTTTTACACATGGAGGGCATGTGAAGAATTGTGAGGGGTTGTTACTCGGATGGAATATTAAAACCAGTATCACTAGTTGTCTGCAGGTCACTTGAACTATGATTCTGAGAACATAGGGTGTTTATTACTTATTTTGAATTCTGTATGGCATTTGATACATATTCTCTTTGGAAAAGTAATGAAGGTTCACTTTGCAGGTTTACATGTGTTTGTCTATGATCATAAAGTATGACCTATATCTCTTATACTCATTATCTACTTACCTCTTCCTCATTCTATAGCTACTGCCCAGCAGAACTGGGGATCACTGTCTAACTAGAATAGTGCACACAAAGAAAGAGGGGATGGGGGACAAGGCGGCAAAAGGTACTTACGTTCAGGGAAAAGTGCAAAATTTGTGAGGGAGCTAGATTTCATTTCTTTTTAGTGTTTTGCAAAATGTTTTTATGGCTGATATGCAAAATTGATTTCTTTACGGTTTGTCATTAGAGGTTCTATTCTCCAAGGCAGATGTTCAGAGCTGCTCTTCCTTTTACTGTTCTTTTTTTTTTTTTCTTTCAAAATACTTTATTGATTTTAACAAGGTCAGACAGAAAGCCTGTAACAGGGTTAGCATGAGATATCTAAGGCAAAGTTAAACATATATTGTCAAAAAGTGAGGGTAATGCGCCTATATGGGTAACATGAGACTAACCCAAGTGTTCAATAGTAAAAGAAGAAAGGATAGACAAGAGAAGGGAAAAAAGGAAAGAAAAGAAGAGAAGGGAAGGAGGAGCAACGGCTATTCGGGCTGTATCAATCACTTCCAACATTCTATGCATATGTTGGCACTAGAGCAATCCAATATTGGCAGTTCTAACATACAGCAGCAGCCTAGTACAGGCAACAGTGGTTATTACACTTAAGTACAAATATTCAAATGGTACTATCAGGAGATTCCAGTCTTACCCTGTCCCCTTGACTTTGTACTGGATTTCTGATTCATTTGATGATCAGAGTCAAGGACATAGCTGGTTGGGAAAGAGCATCTAACTACAATGTGCAGGGCGTTAAGACTGCAAGTAAGTACTCTGGGGCAGATTTACAAGCCCCTTGCGCCACTCGTACGTCATTTTTCCCATGTTAAAAATGACACAAAAGTGGCGCAAGGCGCTTGTAAATAAGCCCCTCAGTTTTCAGAACTGCAGTGCTCCTAGTCTTTACCAATGTTACTGCCTCTATAAGCTTTAACATGCTTAATTTACCAAACATTTATCTACAAATGAGACCTCTGAGAGTAACCAAATGGTGTTCCATGAAAGTGCAAACCCCGCAAAAGTGGGCCACTTTTTATGGCAGTGCCCGGGCCAAATTGTGATCCCAATCCGACCCTGGACCCCGTCCACCCCTCTTCACTCTCAACATAAGAAAAATGCTCCCATTGACTTCCATGAAATCACCCGCACTGAAATCCATCTTCACCTTTCCTAAGCCTTCATTTATTCCAATAGGATCACCCAGCAAAACCATTTGATCTCACCCCCTTTGGACATCCAGAAGATTGAGAGATGACTGAGGGGAGTTCTGAATTATGAAAGAGGTGTCGGTGCATTTGATAATGTGTGCACATTTATTGAAAACGTCCCCATCTCCTGGACCTCACGCTGAAAGGGGAAGTCTGCTCACACATGCTGCTCAATGCAGGAATTTGTGCACGAGACTGGCTTTCTCCACATCAGCAAGGGGGGGTAGTCTGTATGGGTTATTGCAGCAGGAATGTTTTCCTTTTCTGCTGAGTTGCTGTGCCAGCAAACGGTTAAACCGCAGGTTTCACACGCACCGCTGTGCGCGCGCCCTGTTCTTTCCTGCCGGAAGTGAAATAATAACACGCTATTTTCATCCCTGGCAGAACTGGCTCCCCCTCCCTCTCGCGCTGTCCCTCTCGCTTGCTCTGCCTGGGGTTACTTTCGGTCAAACGCGCAGGGTGTTATTATGCCGCTTGCTTTGCGCTTCTTCTACAAACAAAAATAACCAAAACTCAAGCTCCCTTTGAAACCTACAAAGTAGATTTGGTTTGAGGCTATGTCACGTTGTTTCTCAATAACAAGTGAGTTGTGGAAAGCTATCGTGCAGTAAGTAATACCATTGTTACCTTAGGTTTGTGGTTATATCTTTGGACAATTAAAATCAACAGAATGTATAAATTGTAGTTAGGCCTCTTGTTATGAAAAACATCCTGGCTGATCAATGTTATGCATATAGTGTACAATAATAGTTATTAATTTGCTAACATAGACTAGTGACAGAAATAAAGCCCTAAGCCCCATTGATTCAGTGGGCAGAGTTTGAACAACTTCTGCCTCCACAGAAGGTTTTTGGAGCAGACCTGAAATTGCTCTGGTGACATAAGACCCAGCCAGGCTCACCTTTTCTGCCCAACCCCTGACCTCTAAGCAAGGTTAGCCAGGTAAAGGCAGATACTGATACTGCTGGCAGCTACTTCCTTTGCCCATGTGATGAAAGCAAGGCTACTTCTTAATTTGTAAAATAAATACATAAATACATATATCCAAAAATAAAAAGGCGCAACGTTTTTATTAGGAAGCAACCTCCGGTTCTGCTGAATACTGGAGTTGCCGAATACTAAAGCAGCCCAGTTTTAATTCCATTTCATGCCTCTTTTTTCCAACACCCCTGTTTCCTGTTTCTTCATCACTTTTTCCAAGTTCTTTTCATCCCTGCTCTCTCTCTTTGTCACTGTTTTCCTATTTGTCTCACCCTCTTTATGTCTCCTGTGTCTTGCTCCTGCTCTGGATCAAAGTTAGATAATGAAGAATAAGTCAGGTTCCCCAAAAATGAATGCTAGTGTCTGCCATCTTTAACCACCGGCACGTTATGCACTTGGCAAGGCTTAGTTATTATGTGGTATGAAAAGACTATATAATTTACATAGTGCAATACTATTAATTTTGTGGTCCACAAAGCAAACACAAAGAGATGATGGACAGAACACTGAAACTTTTCAGACACTCACCCCCAGTCACAGAGCTGGGTTGAATCCATCATCGTTCTTTAGCTCACTTTGCCACCCCAGTTTAGACCCAGCCATATGCAAATCAGTCTTGACCCTGATCCTCATGGGAACAGTCCAGTCCAAACTGCCAAGCCAGATCTTCCCTGGTCCGGAACAAGCATCAATGCCAACTAAGACCATCTTAGCGGTGTGCTTGAATAGAGAATACTATATGTCTGATGATCCTCTAGAGCAATGGTTCTTAACCTTTTGACTTCTGTGGACCCCACTAAAATACATAAAGATTAACTATTTTATTTAATTCACAAAGCATATATAAAAAACAGAATTTTTATTCTAATGGGAAAGTTGGAGGTTTTTTAAGTTCAATTTAGGCCACTCATCGTCCATACTCGCACTGCTTCCAGGAATCAATCTGAGGATACTAATTTAATATTTAGCATCCAGTTTAAAATTCCTTCACATTTACAGTAAGTTTTAACATTTACAACTTTAAATTTTGCATCTTCATTTATATACACTTTATTATTCTGTTAATATTATTTAATTTTCTAAGCAGTCACGGACCTCATGAGTAGGCTTTGTGGACCCACAGGGGTTACCCGGACCACAGGTTGAGAACCACTGGTCTAGACTGTCCCACCTTCAAGGGAAGGTTGTCCAATATTGTCACTTAAGAAATGTTTTGTCATCTAATTAATGTTGCTTTACTGTCCGTCCCCTCTTTCACACAAACCTACGAATGGAAATGATGGCCCCAATTAGAATCCCTCTAGCTTAGAACTCCTTGAAGCTTCTTGTTGGAAAAAATGCTACTCCGAGCCCTTTTTATTTATACTTGAGCTCCTTCGCCTCAACGTTATGGATCCTCAGAGTTAGTTGAGAAAGACAAACAGATAGGTTTGACTGTTAAATGTACATAAGAGGGTTGTTCACTCATTTGCCTATAATTTAGCAGTTCTGAGTCAAACACAGATTTAGATGTTGGTGATAGGTTTGATCTCCAAATCCAGTAGTGGCTGTTGCTGCCCAATAGCACTGGCTGTCAAGGCTGATGGGGCAACAAGATTAGGCATTAGTTATAGGTGTTTGAACTAGTTCACAGAGGATAATGTCTATCATACACTGACAAACGTCCCTCTTTATCTCGACAATTTATCTTGCGAGTCACTCTTGGAAGAGCAGCGGATTGGCAAGGCTAGAGGCAGATCTGACATCCATATGGCATAAAATACATTGGAGACTGTAGGAAAGTGCCCCTTTTGACACGGTTACCCCCCACTTTTTCTCGACCAGCCAGCCAGCATATTCAGGTTTCTGACCTCCCAAGGTGAGAGCCTTCGCAACCGAGGACAAGAACAAAGCCTGTTCTGGGTGGAGGTGTTCACACCTCCTCCAAGCAGCATGGGCATTCCGGGACGGGAAGCTTCCAAAGCTTGCCGACTTTGTTATGCAACCCCTGGCCTCTCCAGGTAATGGAGTTTCCAGTCCCCTGTTCTGACCGCACTTTTTGTTGGCAAGACAGGCTGGACAGGCTAGAAAATTAGTTAGGTTACTGGAAATGTTCAAACTGATACGGAATGACTTTTTGAAACAAAATTAATATTAACCACTTTAATTCTCACTCTATGTTAGCAGTTACTGATCTAAACTGGTCTGACTTATTGATGCCTCTTATATGTAACTTTTATCTTCTGTTCATTAGAAAATACTGTCTTATAACAACACATATGTAATATTAATGCTTTGATGTTAATATTTTGAATATCTGCTTTGCATGTATTTAATGCTCCTATTCAAAATGGACGTTTCTGGTGCTTCGCCCCCTTTGAACAACCTTAAACAATTTTTTTGGTCTGAGTTGAGGGTGTCGCCAGACAATTATGTGAGCATCATGACAGATGGGCGGTGGCTCCGACCACATTTTGGGAGCCAGGATTATATGTTTCAATCAGGCAGAAGTTGTGTGCTTCGGAAAAAAAAGTGCTTGCCCTCCATGCAGCTGTGATCATTTTGTTTATTTATCCAGCTGCCTAAGCTTGAACTTTCAGGGGCACAATCATGATATTAGAATGCTATTAAACTGTCTTAGAGAACTAGATAATTCATGTTGTTTTTCTCCGGTAGCAGCACAGGTGGGAGGAGGGCAGTCATTAAGCTACATGCATTTTTAGGTCTGCCTTGACAGTGCATCTGTCATATGACCTTTTAACTTTCACAAAGATTTTTCTACAGTTCTTTGCTTCCACACAGATACATATCAATTAGAATGCTATTTACTTGTGAAGCTTCACATTATCATACACCACTCATTTAAAGCCAGACCCATTGACATTGCCAATGCTTGTTCCAGAAGATCCCAAGAATCCTCAGACTTGAAAGTCACAATGCAGGAATTAGGGTAATTTTCTTTTCCTACAAAGTACTGCACCTCCTCCCCACCACTATTTGTGTGATGGCTGATTTCCTGCAATAGAGTTTACCTGCCCTCACAAACACAGAGGGGCTCCCAAGGTTGTGATGATAGCCCACTCCCCCAGTAGAGGTGGCCCACTATTGCAAATATAAGTGGGGGGTCAGTATACTTATCATAGCCCCTTAAGAAAGTTCCAAATATTCCAAGATACCAGCTTTGCTACCGCCAGTGCTAGAATTGTGGTGATATTTTTTGTGTGAAGTGTTATGTGCTTGATGTTTGCCAAGCATGCCACTTGTTGTATGGTACCCCCTTTAATCAGTGGTGGAAACACACTAAACATGAGGCAGAAGCATCCCCTCCTCCTAGACCTCTAATGAAAAAAACGTATCCCAATTAATTCAGTCATGGATATGGCAACTCAAAAGCAATGAAATGGATATATCTTTCTCTCATTTCTCACTCAAGAGGCCCTGTGCTAGAACAAGGGAGAGACGAGTAAACAGAGAGAACACTTTTACTAGTGACGGTCAGTGCCCATAAGCTTTAGCCATGATAACTCCTGAGTGAAATATCAACCATCACTACACCACCCAAATTATTATAAATATTGTCTGTTCCTCCAAACTACAGAAAACACTTTCTTGTCTTCTTGAACTGCAAAGGAGCATGTTTATGCCCACCCTCAGCTCATGCTTCACCTGCTACAACTGTACCATTCTACTTTTTGGATACTGGGTTCACTGCTTGTAAGGGTACATAATGTAGAAATATCAGTCTGTCGGCTAGGTTAGAAAAGATTTGACAAATTGAACAAATTATGCTACATAACTGTTTGGCTATTGCAACCCGTAACAGCCTTGTTTCCTGCCCATGGTAACAATGTTACCCAGAGGGGCACAACTCCAGGCTGAGATGTGAAGTGCCCATGGCACCCAAAGTGAGGATTTTGTATTTTGATTGTTCAGTAGAAACTGCACACTTATGTTGATACTTTCTGAAGGTTATCTGAACCAGCTACAATAAGCTCACCCCTTCACCTTCATATGTTGTAGTGAAGCTTTGCGGTCATGTGACCGATTCTAGAAGCCTCTGTATTAGGGTATTAGTGTGTGCTCCGACTCAAATTAGGAGAATGGCTGCACCACAAATGGGAGATCCTCTTTCTCCTTTAATCGGTGACCCACAAACCACTTTTTAATAAAACATTTTTTAGACTCAACTGAAACCTGAAGCTGAAGTTTCCTTCCACAGAGTGAATGTGTATGACTGTATTTTTGTCTCTTTACTTTTAAGGAATGTCAGTGGTATGCTATCTACATATCAGTGATGCACATTGCATTATGGCATGGCTGAAGGGGCTCCACCACATTTCTTCCACAGTAACACAGCTGAGGGGGTCTAAACACCAGGTCCCAGCTTGGCTAATGTCTGTCTCTGACATGTACAAGCATGTCACTGGAGAGAGACTGATCCTTAGACCACCTTCAGCATGTTGTATACATGTAAAAAAAACTAGCATTGACATAACCAATAGGTCTTGCTTTAATGAGCTAAAGTAAGGAAACACAGACATGCACACATGTGCACAGTTTGTATGTTGGTTTCCAGCTCTTTGTCTCCCTTTGCAGCTCTGCTAACAATGTTAAACATGTCTCCTAACAATGTATTGACAGCTAGATGGTGGCATAAATCAAGTTATGTTATCAGGATGTTGTCCATCTCTTCCAGGCCAGCTCAAGAAGTATTTTTTTTTTTTTTTTAATGATAGCATTGCTTCATATCACATCTTCTAGCATTGTTGTGCATTTCCTTACATTGTTACACTATACAATGACCTGCCACATTGTTTACAACCTATCAAATCACAATATATTTGCAACGCCCTTTCAATTTAACTTAACTGTAAAATGACCTCCTATGAACACATTGAACATAAACATTTCCCACCCTCCCACCTCCCCTCCTCCCTCATCTCAAGAAGTATCAGTTAAAAACAAGACTGCATTTGCAACACTATTTGATAATAATCTACCAAGCAGCTTGAATGTGAGCACCCACACTTTGTAAGCTTTACCATTTACACACAGACTCAAATGTAAATGCTCAGGTGGGTAATACTGTCATCAAAACACCTTCAAGTAAAACTCTTTTCTCCTTGACCTCCATCACATGTGGTCACACTACTTTGCTCTCTATAGAAGCAAGCAAGGTCATGAATAGAGTGACTTATAGAGACAGAAAGGTTACTTATCTGTAACAATGTTTGTTCAACATTAGAATCTTCTTAAGATTTACATGGAACCCTGTTTGGGATAATGTTTTTTTTTGCTCCGCTCTTCAAAAAGAAAGGTGCTGTGTCCCTATGCCTCTGGAAGAGTTGGGTTGACAGGCCACATAACAAAATGGTAACAATTGAAATTTTAGCTCTCGTGACACTGAGGCTTGATGGGTGTATCCGCAGTATTGGAAGATTGTCCTTCAGATACTTGTGAGGTATTCAAAGATGGATTTGAAAATATAGAAATTGCCCATGGTGAGGAAAGCTATTCTGTGGTGGCAGTGAATGCTAAAATATTTATGGGGTTTACCAGGGAGGTGAGAGCTAAAATAGTCATAATCATCATAATGTTTCGAGAAATTGAAACTGAGAACTGTTTAAAAATACTTTTGCAAAAATCCATTGAAAATACTAAAAACCTCCTCTGTTTATCCATAATATTTATGGTCTGCTTCAGCAAGTGTTTCTATTCTTCTGCACTGATGCTATTTGTTTGATTTACTTGGTAAATACAGCTTTGTTAGCTATGTTCTGCAACGTGGCACAAACATTTGCTTCTATTTTTGAATATAGCAAGAAGGATTGAAACACGTGCATTTGCTTGCTCTGACTGATTCACTCTGCCAGACCTACTTTGCAATAAGTCAAAGTTAAGAAATCTTGTTTTATGTACTTTGCGAAATCAAGCCAACTATAGTGCTCTACAGACCCTGCTGGATTCAGTGCTGCGTGTTTGTTCAGAGGGCCTGACTTGGAATTGTGTAGGTGTCCCCCACTAACCAAGGCACCTCGCACCTGGTCTTCGACAAAACCTAATCTAATTAGCTTGATGTGCTAGTATTGTAGAGTCGTCAGTGCCTTGCTCAAAGGAGGTGGAGGAAGGTGGAGACTTGAGGCAAAATAACATAGGACCAGATCTGCAATGCCCTTTTGTGCATGCAAAGTGTCAGATTTGCAGACCGCAAAAAAGGCTTTTTCTTATGTATAACTCTAAAGTGAGATTCAGTAACACATTGCCAAATCAGAATTTGGGTTTGTGACAAATACTGATTCGGTATTTGGAACAGGCGTGTTTACGGCATCCCTTATAAATACTGAACTGGATTGGTATGTATTAATGTTTTGAGACTGAATCCGGGCGCAAAACATTAATCTTTACCACATTTTTAAAGCCCATCCACTGGTTGACTGTTGACAAGAACATCTTTTTAAGAGTAGGCAGTGGTCCCATGGATCACTGTCTACTTTAAAAAAAAGAAACTTACACTTTTCATTTTCTTTTTGAATGCATCCAGATTTTCTTTAAGAAAAATGGTTTGCATTAAAAAATATATGAAATTGCTTTATTTAAAAGCAAACACGGACATGGTGATCTGCTGACCTCATCTAGGCACCATCCCTTTGCTGGCTGAAATTCCTAGTGGGTCACAATTTGCGACCTACCTCATTAATATTCATGCGGTAGGTCGAATTGCGTGCCACTAGGAATCAGTATTTGCAAACCGACCTATTAGTACATAGGTGAGTTTGCAAATTACCTCACAGGTCGCAAAAATACTGGTTGCAAATTGCGAGCAGTATTTTGCAACCTGTTCTGAGTACATCTGGCCCATAGTTATCACAGTTGCAGTAAAGAACGGAAGTTCTGCCATGGTTGTTTATTTATTTAAAATAAACATATTAAAAACACCTTCAGATAGATATATATATGTATCTGTATTGTATATTTACAATACAAATAGTAACCAAACAATGTATACTGGGCACCATTGACGCCACAATGTGTAGTATTTGTAATGATTATTTGGTTGGAAACGCTGCACTATCTGTAATGTGATTGTGAACACTGAGGATCGTGAGCCCTAATGACAAAGAACACACAAATGAAATGATGCAATGGGAAGTTGATGAAAATGTTTTTTTATTTTTATTTTCAATTGCAAGCAAATGCCACAGAAATAAAAAGAAGAAAAAAGAAAAAAAAAACCCAACCTAAATCTGGCGGCCCAATTACGTGCAATAAAAACATTAAATAAAATAAAATGCATAAAAGTGTAATAGACTAGTGCAGGCATAAAATCCTTTTCAGCTTTAGCACATAACAGAAAAATATGATTGGCTTTGAATTACTGTAACCCAAACACAGACTCTAAACGTACAATTATGATTTAAAAAAATTAAATGAAAAAAATGGAAAGAAAAAAACATTGGCAAAGAGAAGCATTTGCCCACAGATCTTTGGAATAAGGTGTTCTTCTTTTTTTGGCAAATGTGTACATGTGATCAGTCAAAATGTCATAGTCTAAGACAGCCAGTTGCTGAAGTTCCCTCACGCATTGGCCCATGCTGCATTCTTTGATGAGTGGAAGCAAAAGGTTATTGACAGGTGAAAAGGCCTAAAAATGAAGAGGGCTCACTGAAAGCCATTTTAACCCCCAATGTTTGTTTATATATATTTTAGTTATGATTTGATGATAGAAAGAGTTTTTGTATTTCTAATAACTTTGGCGTTAAGAAAAAGGGGTGTCCCAAAACATGTTTTTCTCATGTTAATTTCCATAGGAATTTTGGGAAGTGACACAGAGAAAGCAAGCAGAATTACACCAAATTTGGCCGAAAGTTAGATCTTTACTCAGAAAGCATGCTTTTTGTGATTTGGTGTAAATCCATTCAGCCATTTTTGAGAAATTAGCATTCAAATTATAGAGCTATCTGGACGGTTTGTCCAGTGGGAGTCCCACAGTACCCCAATTTTTTTAAAAAGAGCATCCTGATTGGCCGAGAGGGCATTTTTTCCTTTTGCCCCCTTTGGACATGTGGGACCAGTATCTGATTGGCTGGCCACAACATGAAGTGAAATGTTGCATATGCCATTTCAGGACTCGGGGACTCAGAAAATAAATTAAGAAACAGGATCCAGGGGAACAGGGCAGCCGTACCCTGAACCCCTGCTCTGGCCAAGAGGAAACCTCCCCTCACTCACCCCCCCAGGTCAAAAGAAAAAAAATTGTGCGCTTCAGCCTGCAGTACTCCCTTGGGGACCAGCGAGGTCCATTACGTTGACCCTTGGGACTCCCGTGGAAAAAGTGGTACTGAAAGACCACACAAGCATCAACAAGTGAAGCTTGCGCAGTCTTGCGGTACTGCAGGTGGTGCTTCAGATTTGATACCACAGGAGCACTGAGGTACCAAGAAAAAGAGTTAAAAAAACAAACAAGAAGAATGTGGTGTGGGGGCCGCCTAACTGGGGGGGGTTGAGCATCCTGCTGAGGGTTAGCTGCATGGCATGGCAATAGGCCAGGCCTTGCAGACAACCTCACGGATGTGTGCAGCGGGGGGGGGTGGAAACACATGAAGAGTTGGCAAAAAGATATTGAAATTCAGCAGTTAAACTTTACTGAGCTTACTATAACTTTTGCCCCCACCATGCATTGCTTTATGACCTCACATATTACATAACTCATGACATCTTAAATGACAGCATTGATGACATCACTGAGGACATCTCAAATGACATCATTGATGATTTCAGTGATCATTTTACTTATGACATCATCCAAGCTACTGCTCCACAAATAGAAACAGTAGTACTGCAGAAAAGTCTCATTCAGTATAGTCTTATTGGGGACTTATTTTTCGTCATCGAACTTTCACCTGGAGCAAGAGAGAAAAAAGCAGAAAAGGCAAAAGAAGGAGGTAGATAAAACAATCACAAGAGAAGTGAGCTGGAATTAAAACAAACCTGTCAAAGTGAAATAAAGAGACAAAGTCTGGGGTAGAGGAGATAGAGGCTAGCCAGTAGTTGCCGGGGGAAAGTAAACGGTCGCCGGTCCTTTCCTCCCCCTCCTGACCTGGGCTGCATATTAAATACGATGGGGTTATGGTCTGAAGTGATCTTAGGACAGATCACGATTGTTGCCCCTTCCAGAAGCTGCCCCTGGACCAACATCAAATCAATTCGAGAATATTGCCTATGGGGTGCTGAAAAAAAGGTATAGCCAGGAATCCGAGGGGTCAGGGTTCTCCACGCATCTACCAGACAGTGAAGCTGGCTTAATTCCAAGATAGATGCACGTGTTTTAGGCATCCGGAAGCCAGCTTGCCGGTTAGTTGTATCTATACTATAATCCAACACACAATTAAAATCCCCCATTACGACCAGATTCCCTCCCCATTCCAATAATGGGGAGGGAATAATAATAATAATAATGGAGAGGGAACAATAATAATTTAAGCAATCAAAAACTGCTGGGTCATCTGAATTACGGCCGTATATTACACATTTAGTGTAGATCTGCTGATCGATATCCAACTTCACTATAGCCCATCTACCCCTGCTATCAGAAGAAGTTCGCAGAGTCTTGGCAGCAAATTTCTTCGCTTTAAAGATAGCGACCCCCCGTATAGACACTGTTTGAGTTGTACATACAAGTAATTCATACCCCAGTTGCTTCAATACTTGTCGATCCTTAAATGCCAAATGTGTTTCAGTAACCCCAACTATTTGTGGCCTGTATGCTGCTAATTCCTCTCGAATAAGCTGCCGCTTCCGCGCCTGATTTAGGCCTGCCACATTCCAACACAGTAATTTAATACTTTTCATTACCTAACCACCAACATCCGTTAGAACTGCCTTGCCACCAACTCAAACTCCCAACCTCCTCCCTCTTGGCGTGATATTCTAAACACATTTTCTGATTATTCTGATTATTCTGACTCCTGTATGTACCCCACTCCTTTCTTCTAATCACTGTGACAGCAACCGATTTGTGAACCCAACCGCCCCCTCCCTCCCCATGACCCCCCTAGCCTATCCCAACCCACCCGACCCACCCAGTACCTAAAGGAGGAAATCACCCACCCCCTAATGCTGTCAGCTGGTATGACAGCACATGAGGAGCCCAGAGCGCAGAGCAACATGCCCCCCATGACCCCTAGCCTGCCCCGACCCTCCGACGCTTTGTGCCTCCCTGAACGTGACCCAATCGCCCCTTTACCTAATGCAGCCCCCAATGAAGCCCCCCACCTCATTCCCATTCATGACTCCACTTCTAACACTGCTAAGCTAGAAGAGTTATGAAGTCTGTAGAGTCCCTTGTTTCCATTGAGTGAGAGCTCGTGAGGCTTCCAGCTCCGTAAAGAAAATCTGGGACCGTCCGTTCTTGATGACTTTCAGCCGTGCTGGCTCCTGTAGGAACACCTGTGCCCCAACAGCTTTAAATGGGTCTATCAACTGACGCATTTTCCAGCGCCTATACATTGTTGTCTTGCAAAGATCTGATCGAGTGTAGAAGGAGAAGGAATCGACTGACAATGGAGCTGCGGGCGGGCTTTAAGATATATTGCCTGTCGCAATAGAAAATTCCCAACATAGATAAGTATGGGGCGAGGATGAGAGGGCATTGAATTCCCTACTAGCTTAGCATTCAATGGCAGCCTACGTGCACGTTGGACTTGGGAATCCATATCCCAGTCTGCCAAGTCCGGGAGAGCTTTCTGTAATATACCGACCACAAAGGCCCGAGTGTCATTACCTTCTTTACCCTCCGGTATTCCAAACAGTCTAAGATTGTTCCGGCATTGTCTGTTCTCCATATCCTCAACCTTCTCTAAGACGTACTCTAGTTGGTGTTCATGCTATGTAATTGCCTTGGTAGTGGCTGTGCCGACTTCCTCGACCCCTGCAACCCGTTGCTGGAGCTCTGAAACTTCTGCGGCTAAGGTGGCCATCTTGCTGGTAGCTTCCGCAAGAGCATGCTGCATAATTTTGTTGTCTTCTTTGACCTGGGCATAGTGTTCAAGGGCCTCAGCTCTTTGCCTCTGCAGAAGCCGCATAATGGATGACAGAGAAGGCTCAGTTGCATCCATAAGCTCTCCCTCCTCTGTAGATACGCAATTACCGGGGGAGTACCTTGGTTTGATGAACAGCTTGAAGACTCGAGGAAGCCATCAGTCACATTGGTAATAGAGCTAATATCCGTGTCAGCTTGTGCTACACTCCCAGCTGGTGACAGATGAGAGAGGGTAGGGACGCCCCCTTTAGACAACCTTGAAATCAGCGATTTTACCTCACCGTTAGAAGTCACCCACTTCCGCAATGGGCTCTCACGTGCCCCTCGCGTCGGTCTTGGGGATCTGGAATCGACCAACTGAGATTTCAGTCCAACTTGGCGCACTCTCCCCGCTTTAGCCTGGCTTTTATTAGTAAGTCCTTTTTTCCCAGCAGTCACAGCCTCATGCGGAGAGTTTCTGGGGGGTTCCGACAGATGGGGACTCGCCAATACCTCAGCACCGACCGCCCCCTCCATTATAGACGCTGTCCCTCCCTCCAAGCTCTTTCTGACAGGCTGACTCCGCTTCATTACTTATGGCTCCAAACCGGCCAAGTATACTGCTACAACCACTGGTGTCTCCATGTTCCGCTGCATGATCTCTGAGATCTCTGGATTCTGCCCCGTTGCTGTAGTTTCATTCAGCCCAAGCCCCTCTACCTGCACTGACTGAGGCCATGAGCCGTCTGACCCAGTCGGTCCGGTTGAACACACCCCGGCAGAAACTCCTACGACGGGGTTCAGTCCCTTCTCCAGCTCCCCGCTCATTATCCTGGACTCAAGACAGTGACTAGCAGAGGGTGAGGAGCTTTTACCCTGCTGGAGGTTGGATCCCACCTGCTGCGGGCTGCAATAGGAGTCAGAGATTGTTGCTGTCTTGCCTTCTGCGACTGCAGACCTCAGAACCTCAAGCAGCGAGGACTCTGTTGTTCCAGCACTTCCCACTTGTAATAGGTCACTCGCAGTGCTTGACTGAAGCACTTTCAGGATAGGACGACCAACCTTTGAGACCAGTTTTGATTTCAGCCGGTTTTTCAATTCTCCTTCTCCTTCTCCATCATCCGTGCCACCCACTCTCTGTGGAGGCTCGGATGCCGCAGGGTCTCGTACCTCTCTACCACCTCGTCCGCCTCGGGCAGTCGTCCGTGGAGGAGCCATGCCTGGCTCCAGGCTTCCCTTCTCTCCCTCTTCCGGCCGGCTGCAGGTATGGCCGTAATGTGTGCTGCAGTCTCCTCTGCAACACACGTGATAATGGATGAAAGAGAACAGCCAGCGGGGGTGAACCAGACACAATCGGCCCCGCTCTGCTCCAACCTCCAGCCGCCGCATACAGCACTGACACCGTGACTGGCCCCCTCTGGACCACTAAGCACTCAACTGCCGTCTATCAGGATGCCAGGGTCACACGGTAAGTGCCGGGTATTGGAGACGGAGGGCGGCCAGGATCATTACGGTACCGGACCCAGCGCGTACTCCTCAGCGCGGGTTCAGCCCGCCATCTTCCCTCCCTCAAAACTGTCCGACGACCGTTTACTTTCCCCTGGCAACTACTGGCTAGTACAGAATATCGGGTGTATATGAAACAGTTACTGGTAGAATATTTTGGAAAGAACAAGAATACTGCTTCAATCCCAATGGTATGGGATTGTATGAAAGCTTTTGTACGGGGGTGACGCTTCAGTTTATCCTGGTTCAAAACAGGAATAGAGTGGTGGAGGATACTCAAGCTCGGCAGGAATTAATGCATTTGGAAAAAGTTCACGCACAGGCAATCTTGGAAAAAGACGTACAGGAGCAGTCATTGTTTTTACAATTAATTGAGAAGCGTCAAATACTCAGCAGGGGGCTGAAGGAAAAGGTTGCTGGTATCTTCCAGAAAAATAGGGCTTTTCAATAAGAGTACGGGGAAAAGGTGGGGCGCCTGCGGGCGCATCAGATCTTAGATTAAAAAATCTAAGAATGGGGGCGTGGCTTCACGCTGAAGCGAGATGGCCGCGTAAGAGAGCAGCTCCGTCCCGCTAAGCCCTAAAACCGCATTATCCGACACACTTATCCGATCCCCACTCACGGGGACAGCCTCCAGAAGTGCTCCGGACCCTGCCTGGCTGGTCGCCGTGGCCCCCGCTGTTCCGCGGGGCGAGCGAGACGCTGGTTAACTTTGCGGCCTGCTTGTGGCGCCAATCTGGGATCTGTGGTGACGGCGCGGCCCGCGAGTCCTGTGGGCGCGAGCGGCCATGAAGAACACGAGACACCGGGGATTGTGGCCTGGTCCTGGGGGAGCGGAGCCGGAGGTGTCGCGGTGGCAGCGCCCTCCCCCAAGTCACTCCTGGAGCAGCGGAGGTCTCGGGTGTCCCCCCCCCACGGCTCCTTTAGTTTGCCGGACCTACGGGGCGAGTGAGACGCCCCGGTGCCTTTGCGGCCTTATCGAAGCACCGATCGGGTGCCCGCCAGATCAACCAACTTCGTGGGACTCCTGCATGCGGGTGGCACCGTGGCTGTGCTGCGCGGGAGGTTGTGACCTGCCGCAGGGAGATACTGGGGCAGCTGGGGCGTCGTGCGCCCCCTCTCCCCCCTGGCCCACCCCTGTGAGCCTGAAATCCGGTGTGCCGCGCTGAATACAGGTATTGTCCCTGGAGCGGCATCGTGAACAAACTGGTGCCCCTGTGGTGCAGCGCTGAGGGGCACATAATCCAGCGCACGGCCCTTTGAGGGAGGAGGAGGTCGTGATCCGGCTGTTGCACACGGACTCCACCGCGAGGCCTGAGGTGTTGGTACCTGGGGATTTGACACTGCGGGGCCCCCCCCCGTTCTCCACCCCCCCCCTTCTTTTAATCGCTCTCGAAAGACACTGCCCAAATCGGGGTGTGGTGGGGAGGGGCGAGGCCCCCGCCGGTGCGGCAGCCGACTAGAGACATCAGCAGCTTGTGTCCCCCTTGGGGGTCCGGGACGTGACCGGTGCGTCCCACGCACAGATTGAGTGGTGCAGAGCGGTGGGCGCGCAGTAAACATGAGTGGAAGGGACACCAAGCAGTCGCAGCAAAGCAGACTGGATAAATACACCTTTTCCAAAGCGGCTGGTCCTTCAGCCCCCTCCCTAGATGAGCCGACAGGAGACGCGGGGGACGGCCCCCCCCGGCCTTTCCTTGAAGGATGTCATGGAGGCGATAGCTGGGGTTCGCACGTCGATGGAACAGAGAACGGACGCCATTGCAGTGGAGATGACTCTCATCAGAGCGGACTTTGCGAAAATGAGGGAGAAGGTCCAACAGCTCCAAGTGACCACAACCAGCCTTGTCGAGGACGTCTCACAGATCCAAACCGAACTCCACAACCTGCAATCTTTCCGAAAGTACGCGGAGGACAAGCTGGATGACTACGAGGGGCGCTCCCGGCGCAACAACGTTCGCATTATTGGAGTGCCGGTGAGGGCGGAAGGGCAGTTGCCGGACCTCTTTGTCGAGGAACTGATACTTAAGCACCTTTGCCCTAAGGGACTGTCCAAGTTCTTCGTTGTGGAACGAGCGCACAGGGTCCCCGGGGGACGTCCGAAACCTGGGGCCCCCCCCGACCTCTTCTAGCTAGGCTGCTTAACTTCCGTGACCGGGACATAATTTTACAATGTGCAGGGCAGCTCCCCCCCTCAAATATGAAAATGCAGTCATTTCCTTTTTTCCGGACTTCACTCAGGCCGTCCAGAAACAAAGAAGATCCTTCCTCGCCATCAAGAAAAACTCAGAGATAAAGGCCTCAAATATGCCATGCTTTTCCCGGCTAGGTTGCGAGTTGAGGCGGATGGCAAACCATGGTTCTTCGACCGTTCCGAAGATGTGGCGGACTGGTTGGAGGGCTGGAGAGAGGCGGCTGAACACAATGCCCACTGAGCCTGCTCTGGTGGGAGACCCTGACGTTCCTATGGACCTACCTGGGTAATTTCACTCACATGTTTTGTCCCTGGTCCGGAGCAGCTCTGGGCCGCCCCCCCTGGGGTGGCCCTGATGGACAAGAGGTACATTGACCGCTCTATTTCTTACTGGCCCTCTTTTCACTCTGAGAGACACGGGAGGCTGTCCCCCACGGGGTTTGCTACTGTTTGACATTGCCAAATGTGGTTGGGCTGGGGGGTGGAGCACTTTCCTCTCTCCCCGCATTTAGTTACTTAGTTTTTGGGTTGGGCGACAGGCACTCTGCAAGTTATTTCATGGGTAGTTTTAGGCCCAGTGTGCAGGGGAGCAGGGAGGGGGGTGGTTGGAGTTGGGAGTGGGTGGGGGATTTGTTTGTTTTAGTTCGTTCGGCAGCACTAGCTAAGATGGCCTTCAAAGGCAAGCTTGCACCTGACACTACCTATGGATACGCAGTGGGATAGGAGTTTCACTTTGATGAGTTGGAACGTCAATAGGGCTTGGTGACAGGGTAAAACGCACCTTAGTCCTCCAATATCTTAAACGACACTCCCCGGATGTTGTTTTTCTTAAAGAGACTCATCTCGTGGGTAACTCATGCAAGGCCTTAAACAGATGGAGGTACAAGCTGATAGTTCATTCGGGTTTCACCTCTGGGTCCAGGGGGGTGGGGATCCTTATTAAAAACGCCTTTCCTTTTCATGTACAAACGACACACTCTGACACATGGGGCAGGTACGCCACGGTGACGGGCCAGTGGGAGGGCTGCACACTCACCTTGATGTCGGTATATGTGCCACCGGGCCTGCAGACGCAAACCTTTGCTGACCTAGGGACCCAGTTGCTTTCCCTGCCCGAAGGTCTCCTACTGGTGGGAGGTGATTTAAACGCTGTTGGCTCTGGTTCCCTTGATTGACACCCCCCGCGCGACGTCGGCCCCGCACATAGGTGGCTTCCAGACTTTCTGGAATCCTTTGGTCTATCCGATGCCTGGCGAACGCTCCATCCTAGCGACATCCAGTATACATTCTTTTCAGGAGCTCATCGAAGCTTCTCTCGCATTGATTATCTCATAACTCCCGCAGCCCAAGCCGCACATATCCGTGAGATCTGACACCTCGCTCGGGGAATTTCGGATCACTCCCCAATATGGACCCGACTGGTCCTGGGAGACACACGAGTGGGCGTTATTGTGCCCATAAACCCATGGTTTCTCCGTAACCCCTCGGTCCGCAAGGGCCTCCTGTCCGCAATCGACCTCTATTTTCAGGAGAACCGGGGCTCAGTCGACTCCCCCCTCACTTTGTGGGAAGCGTTTAAGTCTGTGATCAGGGGACAAGCCCTTTCACTAATTGCTGGAGTCAAAAATGAAAAACAAAAAGACCTTGAGGCCATTGAGAAAGATATTCTCTCCCTTGAGGACAAACCTGACGGGGAGCACGACTCAGAAACAACTCACCTCCTGCAGCTCAAGAGGGACGAATATAAAAGTATTGCTACCGACAGGGCTAAGAGTTGGGGGAGTGAGAGAGATGGGAGGATATATGAGTGGGGTGATAAGGCTGGGAAGCTCCTGGCCTGGTTGGACAGGAAGGAGCGGGTTAACAAGATGGTTCCGGAACTGGCCACTGAAGAGGGGGGAGTCTACACCGATCCCATTGACATAGTCCGTGAATTTACTGCACACTATGACAGAATTTACCAATCTACTTCCGCGTTCCTTGAAGAGGATTCTTTGGGCCTCCTTCGTGATATCCGCTTGCCCACTCTCTCTGAGGAAGACATTAAATTCCTTGATAGCGACATAACTAACGACGAAATAGCCCAGGCGATTCGGAGCTTACGTCCGGGGAAGGCGCTTGGGCCCAATGGCCTGCCCATCGAGCTTTATAAGCTGCGTCCCGATGGCCTCGCCCCGTTTCTCCGATCCATGTTTGAAGAGAGTAGACGTGTGGGTGTCCTTCCTCCGGATCAGAGGCTGGCATCCCTTGTCGTCATACCCAAGGAAGGGAAACCCAGAAATAAATGCACCTCCTATAGACCGATCTCTCTCTTGAATGCGGAGCCCAAGATCCTTGCTAAACTTCTTGCCACACAGCTTTCTCGGGTGATAACAACTTTAGTTCACCCGGATCAGTCGGGCTTTATGCCCCACCGTAACACGGCCCTTAATTTGCGCAGGGTCCTCGGAGTGTTGGGGAGAGTAGACACCATCAACGAGCCTGCGGTGATAGTGTCGCTAGACGCCTCCATGGCCTTTGATACCATAGAGTGGCCATACCTGCTGGTTGTCCTTGCCAAACTGGGGTTTGGACCGGTCTTTATATCGTGGATTAGACTCCTGTATTCTACACGTATGGCTCAGGTGATAGTTAACAATAAGCGATCAGATCCTTTCCAGCTGCATCGTGGGACCAGACAGGGGTGCCCTTTGTCCCCCCTGCTGTATGCCCTCGCCCTAGAGCCACTGGCGGCCTGGATCCGTGCAGACCCGGTGGTTCGTGGACTGCGGTGGTCGACAGGCTGGGAGGACCGAATCTCGCTCTATGCGGATGGCGTTCTCCTCTATCTAGCCTCCCCCAAAAAATCTTTAATTCGTGTGCTGGATATCTTCACGATATTTGGCAAATATTCGGGCTATTCGATCAATTGGAGCAAGTCGCTTATATACGTGTTGGGGGGCGCAGCCCCCTCATTGCCTAGGAATTGTCTGATGCAGACAGTGAGGGATGGCTTCCGTTACCTTGGGATCTTTATCACCGCTGACCCTAAACTCAGATATGAACGGAACCTTGGTGCCGCCCCTGCAGCGTCTTAGGAGGGATGTGTCCTTTTGGAAGACCCTGCCGCTCTCGCTGTTGGACAGAGCGGCACTATTTAAAATGATGTCGCTGCCTCGGCTACTATACGCTTTGCAAAATTCTCCAGATCCGGTCCCAGCACGATATTTCAGAGAAATAGAGGGGTTGCAAAGAGAGCTGTTGTGGGAAGGGAGGCCCAGGATAGCACTTAACAAATTGGTCCTTAACTGGTACGATGGAGGCCCCAGCCTCCCTGACATTCGGAGATATTACTGGGCGTCCCACCTAGCGGCTATCAATCAATGCACATATCGCCAGCCGGATGACCCAGCTTTTACCATGGACAGGTGACTGCTGCCCGGAGGGAATTATAATAGAGCCCTGTATTCCAACCCCCGGAGACTCTCCCTTACTGGCCCTACTAAACACTCTGTTACTATTTGGCACTCCGTCAATAAAAGCCTAGGTTGGGACCGGAGGCCCACGCTGGCTACGCCTCTGTGGGACTCTGAACTGTTGGGTAACCTCTGGTCCACGAAAGGCTTTGATAAGTGGGACCTGATTGGTATATCCCGCCTGGGTGATCTCTGGGTCAGGGGTGCTATTGTCCCTTTTGCCACACTTCAACAACAGTTTGAGCTCTCCGATACGGAACTATTCCGATATATGCAGATTCGACACGCTATCACCACTGCCCTGCAGAAAGGCACAACCCCCCCAGAGTCATCACCATTGGAGGATCGTTTTGCTATCTTCCCCAGAAAGCGATCTCCCTCACATATAAGAAATTGATTAACAATACCCCCGACCCACTAGGGCACTTACGTGAGTGCTGGGAGAGAGATGGTTTAGAGTTTGATGACGAGGAGTGGCGTGAGGCGGTTGCCTCACCTAGGGAGGTGGCCATCCCGGCACGTCTGCGTTTGGTCCAGCTCAAGATACTCCACAGAACATATATCACTGGGCCGCAACTAGTCCACATGGGGAGGAGTGACGGGGTGATTGCAGATGCTGTTGTGGGCGCATGGGGACCTTCATCCACATAATATGGGAATGCGACCAGATACAAAAGTATTGGCGAGACATACATGAGGTGATGGAGGAGGTGCTGCATAAGACCATTCGTCCGGAGGCTAAACGATGTCTTCTAAACATGTGGGTTCCCACTGATTTAACGAGTAGGGAGAGGATCTGGGCTACACTGGGTGCGACGGTGGCCAAACGAGATATAGCCCGGCAGTGGGGAGCGGCTGCTCCACCTACCCTGGCCTCCTGGGAGAGGAGTCTGGACTGGTGCATGTTCAGGGAGAAGACTGTATATGTGGCACGAGGATGCCCCAGAAAGTGGTCCGCGGTGTGGTCGGGGTGGAACGCCTATAGGGGAGGAATCTGTGTGGCCCCGGTGCACTCCTTGGATGAGGAACTGCTATCCCCTTGACTCAACTCAAAGAATAAATTGTCATCATTTGATTCTTGTGTATTGTTTTTGCTGCTGTCACCACTGTGCTATTCCACTATGACCGTATCATTGCAGATTGTGTTTGTTTTTCTTGTATACAACAATAAAAAGATATTTAAAAAAAAAAAAAAATCTAAGATTATCATCCACCAGATCAGAGGGGAAAGTGGTGAAATATACACGGATCCTCATTCAATCATGGGGCAATTTGCCATATTCTATCAAAAATGGTATCAGGGCCCTGCGAGTATTGATAGTCGAGCCACGGATAAGTACCTGCAGGATTGTGGTTTGCCTCGCCTAAACTTTCAACAGCAACAGGCTCTTAATGGGGAGATAACCTCGGAAGAGGTGGTTACAGCTATAAACTCATTATCCTCAGGGAAAGCAGCGGGGGAGGACTCTATACCTTTAGAGTTCTATAAATTCTTTGTAGATATCTTGGCACCTGAATTCCTAGAGTTGGTTACTGCTATTAGTAACAGTGAGGCAGCCCCAGCATCTTGGAGGAGCACTAATATAGTCGTCTTTCTTAAAAAAGACAAGCCTCCTGAAGAGCGGAGCTCTTATCGACCGATCTCCTTGATCAATGCGGATACCAAGGTCTTCTCTAAGATTTTAGCTCGGGTCTTGCTCCAGTCATACACAATGTGGTCTCAGAACAACAGTCAGGGTTTATCCCGGGCAGAGATACTACGGTCCATATCAATACTGCAATTGCGGCATTTGATGTGGCTGGTAAGGCTAAGGACCATATTGGTATGATTACACTGGACGCGGAGAAGGCCTTTGACCCCGTCACTTGGGATGCATTGTGGCTGATCATGGATAAATGTGGGATAGGCAAACGATTTATCACCCTCGTTCAGAGGCTGTATAAAGATCCTGTAGCTAAGGTAATGGTCGCTGATCATTCATCTCCATCTATCTCAATTAGCCGGGGTACACGACAGGGCTGTCCACTTTCTCCCTTGTTGTTTGCTTTGTACATCGAGCCCTATATTAGACATCTGAATCAGAACAAGGGGATACACCCTGTTCGATTGAATGGAAATAATCTGAAAGTAATGGCATACGCGGATGATGTTGCAGTGTTCTCTAGCAACCCCAAGGATACCTTGGATTTAATAGCCAAGGAAGCTGAACAGTTCGACCTCTTCTCTGGTTACAAGCTGAACCTCTCCAAGATGCAGGTCATCTTAAACTTTGAGCCAAAAGACCCTCTGACTGGAATGGCGGAGGTTGCTACTTACCTCGGCATACGCCTTTGTAGTCGTATTGAGAGGATTATCTCCTTAAATAACGAAATTCTTTTGAAAAAAGTCAAATGGCAATTTCGTCAATGGCATAAACTCCCGTTGAGTATACTTGGCAGATGTAACATCGTGAAAATTAACATTTTGCCAATGTTTCTGTATCTGTTCCGTGCAATACCACTCCGTGTTCCAGATTCTTTTTTTAAACATCTGGACGGGGCGATTAGTAGTTTTATATGGGGATATAGGAGACCAAGGCGAGCTATCCGATTGTTGAAGCTACCTTATGCACAGGGAGGGTTTAGACTGCCGGATTTTAAGTTATTTTTCTGGGCATCATTTACTGGCCGCATCCGAAGTTTATTAGTGGGGTATAAGACTGACACAATAGAATATGGGTATCAATTAGCTTTAGGTATAGATTCCCGCTTTTTTTTGTACAAATCAATGGACCCCAATTATTTTAAGCAGGTGAGGTTTAAAGTGGTGAGGGACATAGTTCGAATCTGGCGTGAAATATGCACAAGGTGTTCATTACCTATGGTCCATACGCTGGTCCCACTTTGGGGCAACCCTCTCTTTCACAATATATTTCATGATACTGTCAGACAATCGTGGAGACAGGCGGGTTTCGTCAACTTAGGACAGCTGTTTGACCGGCTTGGCTTTCGGACATTTATCTCTCTGCAGGCTACATTTGGACTCCCACAACAAAAAATGTTTAAATACCTGCAGGTGAGGGATTATGTCTCCAACAATCTTAAATATAGGAGTAATGTTGATACGACTGATCTTCTTACTCTTTATTGTTCAGAACAGGAAGCAAAGATGGTCGGTATTAGTTCAACGTATCAAAAGTATATGCTCTATGTTTCTTATGATGGCCCTCAACTTGCTTTAAAATGGAGTCAATGTCTGTCGGCCGTAGTCACGATGGCGGAGCTGAAGGAGTCATTAACCGTTTTAGATTAGTCAATTAGTTCGACTACTCTTAAATTACAACATCTCAAAACAATTTGTATGTTATATTATACGCCTGAGCGTATTTCGAAATGGAATACGGTCAACAACACAGAACGTTCATTTTGCCCCAAGTGTAAGTTATACGCAGCAGACATAGTACTCATGTTTGTCAAATGTCCTGAGCTGAAAGACTATTGGGATAGTGTATTTGAGCTGGTCACAGTGCATACTGGGATTCAAACTAAGTGGAGCAATAAGGACATTATTGTGGGAACTAAAGATGGTCTAATTCCCAATTTGAGAGCGTTGATGTTGATCATTATTGTCAGCGCTCGCCTTTGTGTTGCCAGGGCTTGGATTGATCCCAGACCCCCTAAGGCGTCTGAATTTTGGTCTATTCTCCGTCAAATATACGAATGCGAATCTGCTATTGCCAAAGCACGGGGACCTCGCTCAATAAATAAAATGGGGAAGATTTGGTCTCAATGGCATTGGTCATGGCCAGATTTAAGCCGATCTATTTCAAACTAATTTGTCAATTCTTAACTTTTGTGTGTGTTATTTCTACGCTACCTTTTTTCACTTTTTCTTTTTTTTTTTTTATAAAGCAAATTGGAGCAATTGTTATGTACAAGTATTTCTGTTGATTATTCTGACTCTGTGAAAATTCAATAAAAATGTATTTAATAAAAAAAAAAAGAGGAGAAAGAGGCATGAGGTTAATTGAAATCCCCGGCATTCTTGGAATTTTGCACCCCTGGAATTCAGCACCACCGGCTACAGGCTACTAGTGCAAACTTTAAGTACCTACAATTTCTCTTTTTTTAACAAATTATGCACCTCCTTCAACAGTACTTCAAAACCCCTATAGTAGGCATTGATTTAGTACACAGAAATTATACAGCTATGAGGCGATGAGTCAATCAATGCTACAAGTTTTATCCTGAAATGAATGCCAAAGAGGCTGGACTATGGTTGTGTAATCATCTATTATTGGACAAGCACATATTTGCTTCAAAATATTTCCCTAGGAGAGTTGTTGAAGTCAACCTCGGTCTAGCGGTAACTTTCAATCCTTATTTCTTAAGGAGTCAAGGAAGTTCTTCATTAAGGGCCTCATTTTGATGTCGGTGGCACCGCCACCGACAGGCCGTTGGTGGCGGTCCCACTGAAATCCAGGCCATCGGTCCAACTGGCGCATTATGATGCGGACGGTCTGACTGCATCGGTCTGGGGGACAGACTGCCACCTCCGACAGGCTCAAGGAGCCCGTTGGTCAGCGGTCAGACACTAATCCCGACAATGGAGGCGGTGCCTTCGCAGGCACCGCCGTAGGGATTAGGATGTCCATTTCCCACAGCATATTCATGGCAGTCCTACCGCCATGAAAAGGCTGTTGGAAAGGGACTTTGGGGGCCCCAAGCAGGACCCCGTCCCTCGTGGACCACTGCTAAGTGGCCAGGGGGGCACATGTGGTGCCCCCCCCTGAACATCCATGCACCGTGTGCCAGGCACCACATGGTACTCAGTGCATGGATGTTTGAAAAGTGCGTGTTTGTACTGCGGCTTGTGCTGCAGCTGTTTTCCTGCGCCGCAGCGCAAGCCGCAGTGCAAGCCGCAGTGCAAGCCGCAGTGCAAGCCGCAGTGCAAGTCGCAGTGCAAAAAGGCACATTCCTACAGCCATGCTGGCGGGCATATCCTAATCGGGCAGGTGGGACCACCGACTCATTGTCCGACAGACACCTGCCCGCGGCGATGGCGGTCGGACGAGGGCATTTGTGTTAAGACATTGGGAGTCAATTTACAAATACTTAAAAGATAGTCCAAATGTACCAATCATAGGTTTTCTCCTACGATCAGCTTAAATTTACAACTTTCTTGGGATGTACAAAAATCCCCAAGATAAAGCATGGAAATCTACACAGATCCTAGATTTCTATGTGCTTTCTCTTCCACAAATATTCCTGAGGAATGCCTGCATATTACAACTTTTTTCCTCCACAGACACCATACTTATTTTTTTCTTGTGGCGAAACTCTTTCTGATACGCCTTCTAAAAATGGGGGTGTTTAGTAGTATCCCTCTACCCCATTTACCTACTTACTCCTGCTCTCGTGGCACCCCACAATCATACTAGCTGCTATATACTGAATATATGATGTGGATCCTTGTACAACATTGCCTGATGGTACAAGCGTAAGATCTTAAACAGAATGTGCTCCTTGACGGGGAACTACTGCTTGCTAGTTCGACTCTGAGAGTTCTATCCATACCGCATTTGGTTCTTGATCTGGGTCTTGATAGCATAAGTGCTCTTTGGCGTACATTTTTGTATGCAATGTGGGGGCGAGAAACAATGAGAAAGAAAGTGAATGGCAAGAAAGGTGGGACCCTGTGGATTTTCCTTACCTCTCCACTGGTTAGCCAATGCCATCCCCTTGTAAACGCCCGGTAAATCCATGTTTCTCGCATACCCCTTCTCCTAAACTTTAAACTGCATGTGACCTGAACGACTGGCAACTTTGACGTGGCAGAAAATTCCATCTTCGAGAACAAATGATCCAAGCTACTGATTTTAAGAATTGCGAACTGACATTTACACACTTAGAAGGCTTTTTGGCACACTGAAGTTGAATTTAGGTACACAACAAGATTTATGAAATTGGCCCATGTCCACTTGTAAATAAAAAAAACGTGGAACAGAGAAGAGGAGGTAGTATGGTGCCTGGATCTCCAGGGCATAAGTTTTACATTTGGTTATTCTAGAGCTGGGAACTTATGAAAAATACATTTTAAAATGATTGTAAATCATGCAAAGTTATACACACCAATTTCGGAATTAAATTCTTCGACAGGGTATCATCAAAAATAAAAAACGCTTTTTGAATATATGTGAAGCCCTCTCTTAGGACTGTGTTTTACTTGCAATGGCAGCCCAGTGGAGTAATGCCAATCTACTGGATTTAAATGGCTTTTTTAAATATATGTTACAAAACAATAATGTAAAATGATTTAACTAGTGACATCCCTCTTTAAAAATCTATTTAAAATGTGATAAGCTAGGATATAAATGTGGTAGGACTTCTGTGTATGCAATGAGCAATGCGTAAGGTATATTGGTTTATATGTTCCAAATTCATTCACTTAATATTATCAGTGCTACAGTGCATCAACTTGTGTATTTCATGTTTTTAGGATGAGATCTTGAGTTCTTTGCATTTGGCAGAGGTTCCATGCTCAGGGTATTTGGGGGGAGAAGCATCTTTATGAGTGGAGGAAAGAGTATACTGTTGTATGCATCACAATTGGCTCATGCCATCTTTGCAAGCATGGGCTTGCATCTTGTACCCCTTGAATGTCAGCACAGAGGCTTCAGGGCGCACGATTTTTCGATTAGAATAAAAACCTCCATGAACACTACTGTAGGTCGCTGAATCACACCTTGTGCCTTAATGAATCATCCCTTGTACCCTTTTATCTAAGCGTTATTACCGGTACTAGGCTGTTATGTGTTAGGTCTATTAATATCGAACTGCTCTTGTGCCCACAACTGCATAGAAGCCAGGATGTATAGTATACCGCAAGTCTAATCGTTGTTTTCCTTCTCCTTTTCCTTCTCCTCTGTCTTCTTTCTTTTTTCTTCTTTCGGTTTCTCTTCTTCTCTTTCTATTGTTCACTTGAGTTAGCATCTTGATACCCTCATAGGAATAATAACCTTTTGTATGCCTTTAGACACGTTATATTTTTGCTTTATATATATATATATGTTGTGCTAACCCTGAAACAGTATTACTCTATGTATCTTTTTTATGGAAATCAATAAAGTATTTTGAAATTTAAAAAAAAAAGAAGAAAAAAGAAAAAAAACAGTGTGTTCTTGACCGCCACTTTATAGCAACTATAACCGGTCTTAATTGGTTATACATATGCAGAGTAAACATATTTGTTCTGAGGCCACTGAAGATGTGGTGAAACTAGTTGGAATAGAACAATTTAAATCAATTGTTTGAATCCCACTTTGTTCTGACCCAGGAGACCACAGGGCTGCAGTGAGGTCTGGGAATACCTCTACCTCTTTTACAAAGTCCTCCCTTTCCCTGAAATGGAGTGACATAGACGTTCATTTTCAAAGCCAGTTCTTGTACCAAAACAATGAAATCTACTACAGTCTGAAAACAGCCTCAAGAAAGTTATCTCCTGAAAGAGGCACTTTCAAAAAGTGTAGGCTGTAAGTGTTTTGACTCTCACTCTTGCAATGCACGTCGGGTTGCCATGGAATTAGTCTCTGGACCTGAAACTGAAATTATCTTCTATTGTAGCTTGCTCTGTATTTGCTGGGCCCAGTTCCATTAGTTTTATTAAGATTTGGTTATTTAAGGGCTGTTTCTTCTACTTTTTCTTTGTTTAGTGTGTCGATTTGTATTTGCCCGACAGCTTACATTGAGAGTAATGTTTGAACTGCCTCTTTCGCTGGATAATGGCTGGCTGGCTGGCAATTGTGAGGCTAGTGCGTGGTGGCATGTGGGAATCGTGCCTACTTTGGGCCAGATTAAGTGGTTCAAAAGGGTCAGATGAAGGGCAAACAATTCCAGACTACATTCTCTCTCCTTGAGTGAAGGATGAAGGAATCTCACAATCTCTCTGTTCCCCTGCAAAAGTACCCTTAGTCACAGGAAAAGACTATACCAAATGGTCTTAATATTCATGCCATTCTAGATAGCTGGACAAACCGGTGCACGATAAGTGGTCTAATATAGCCTTAGACCTTGACGTAGCGGGCTCTGCCAGTCAATAAAGTCCCCCTCCAGTATTAAAAGTCTGAGCCGAAGTCGAGGCCTTAACAAGGGGAAGGGCCTTTAATGTTCAGTAGAGCCCGCTATGGAGGGCTCTAAGGCTATTAGAACATTCCGCCCCTAGAGGGCAGAATGTTCTAATTTGTAAAACAAAGGCCTCATAGAGCCTGAGGAGGTTGAAATCCTCTTGGGCTCTGTGAGGCCTTTGTTCACAGCAAGAGCTGTGAACAAACATTGGAACATTGATGCTCCGGGCTTCCCTCAGCCATTAGAAGCCCGGAGCACTCCATTGTCTTCAATGGAGCGCTCAAAATTCAAATGTTCTAATGAGGATTACATACTGCTCTCCTGCCTTAACAATGCGCTTATTCGCATGCGTTCAAACAAATATAAAGAAGATCCTCTGTTACAGGAACTTCGTTGAATATTGCTATTATAGTAGAGTAGGCAAACTCCTGGTCCTTATAACTGCAACATACCACCGCCATCTGCATGTTGTTTATGTATAGGACCTCTAACTCGTTTCATGTTGAGAAGGTGGATTGCACTGAGGGTGTTTCTGACATTTCCTTCCAAACCCAGGGTAGACAAAATAGAGTCATTGCTATCTCAATAGAAGCCAAGAGAGATCATTCTCATTTTCAAATTGATAAACGAAGGATCTTGATGAATGACTCTTCAATGTTATGGTGAGCTCCTAAGACAGAGCTCACTGCACAAAAAGATGCATTATGGGATGACTGCATCTTAACTGTCCTGCTGAGAATGGAAAACTCTGTCCACTTAGTTCTCATCCTATACATTCGTCAGTGGGTGAAATATTCCTTTGTGCACGTAAAGTCCTCTTTACAAGAGCTCTTCATTCCTAACATGGGCAGTACCATGAGTTATTAGCACTATCAAGATTACAATAGCCATAGGAACACTGTCGGCTCGGGTGACAATCTTCCTGAAAATTGAGGAAAACATGTAGGAATTGGTGGAGAAACACTGATTCCTGCATGCCATTCCCCATTATCTTGGAACTGATCGTGATTCCCTTCCCCTGGTGTACTGATGCCCATGGTAACAGTAATTACGGAGGGGGGGGTGGTGGAGGGGGGGAATAAGGGGTTTTTACCGGCCCACTTGCAATGGGCCTCTAAAAATGGGCTTCAAAAATGAATCATGTTTCCCCCACTGGCCATCGCCTATTGCAACCAGCGGGGGTCATAGTCAGACTAGCATAAATGCAGCCACACTTGGAAAGGGGTCATTGATCAGCTTTTTACTAGAATGAAACTATGTCAAACTTTTATTGTCACATAAACGGAGGAGTGAAAATTAAAAAAGCTGCATCTTCCCTTTATCAAATGTAAATTTAGAGTGCCTGGATTGTTGTGTTGAAGTTGCTGATTTTTTTCACCCCTTCGTGGGTGAAATGGGGCTAACACTCCTAATCACAGCCCAGCACCCCCACCAATTGGACATACCTTGGGCACCATTTATGCATCTCTTTCTATACTTAACCAGTCGTGTATTGATTGGCTCGTCCATCTGGTGCGTTCTTCTCCCCTTTAATTGTGCACAGTGCTGTGTCAGTGTTAGGTGCACAGTGTCAATTAATCCTGGAGTGATAGACCATCTGGTATCTTGTTTGGAGAGGGCTAAAGTCTCTATGTCAAACAGCCCTGTGCAGCTAAATGGCTCCAAACCCTATGCTTATATTTTTTGTATGACAGAGGAGACGGTTTCCCAAAATGTACCATCTCTTAAGCTCTTCCAGAAACTTTTCAAAGTTGCTTAACCAGTAAAGAACCTGGGAGTACACTTGACCCATGTATGCAGTGCCCTTGTGGGTCGGGCTGTAGTTAAAAGTTTCTTTTTACAAATGGTCAAACAAAGCCCTTGACACAATAAAGTGTTTGCAGCAGGTGCCTTGTTTCTGCTAGACTCAAGGTAGCCATTGTTAGTGATGACAGGAGGAAAAATAAACATTGCATCGCTCTGTGGATGAAAGGCTCAGGTAATTTGGCATGCTTTGCCAAGCCGAAATGAGCCGACTGCGTCTTCAGGGAGATGATGAGGTGACTCCTACAGTGGACTGTTTACAACATGTATGCATGAACCCTCTGGAAGATTTCAGAAACAGACCTCAGATTAAATTAGAGAAAGTGAGGAGGCCACAGATAAGGAGCCTGGGGGGCAATACCACCCTAGTATGGGGACAGAGCGGAAAGGCAGATCTTCCTTGGCAGGACCCGAGCATGAAGTGTCTCTCCAGGAGAAATGACATCCTAACAAAATTTTGGAATACCAACAAGTCAATGTTTTCGGACCAAAGGACTGAAAGACCTAGAAACATTCTCCGAACCCCCAGGAACTCTAATAATTCATTGACTGTATCTCTGGCTATGGCACTGTACAGATTTCTACTGTCTTTCAGTTTTGATTGCACTTTATGAATAACATGTACGTACAGTGCCGGGTCACAGGTAGGCAAGTTCTCTGGGACCATCCTAGTCCCCAGTCCATTTTCACCAGGCACTCACTTGCAGAAGATAAAGAAGTGTTAGAGTGACCCCATACCCAATAACCTGGCTCAGAACTGTTCCTCAGGTAAGTCAGAAGTTCCCAGCCATGAACTGTAGGTACCCCTCACTTTCAGAAATCCCTTAGGCCACTCATGAGGAAAAGACCCTTACACTGGCTCACATGTCCCCATTTTACGTCACTTTATATTTTCTGCTTACCCAAGGGAAGATGAGAGACACTCAAAGGTTACCATAAGGGAAGGCAGAAATTGGCCTAGTCCCTTAGTGAAGAAAATTAGAATAGTATAATACCATAGTGCATGAGTGAGTGACATGGCCAGTATGAGGAATGCTTCATATATTTACCCAAATAAAACGTATCCTGTTTGTTGACCAGGCTTTCTAGAGAGTTGCAGTGTGTAATGTGCAATGTGGGGGTCAAGGTACCCTATAGCCAGTGAAACAATCCCGGGACCCCCTCTGTATCAACGTACCCCATTATCTTTTAGTGCATAAAATAGACCAGACTATGATACCCAGTCAGTGTGGGTGTCTATATTGGGGAGGAGATTGTTGTACATAGGAAGGGTTCCTGGGATCCTCCTCACAAAATGTCTCTTTCAGCTATTATTGACTCCTGGAAAGGAGTTCTAATAGAAAGTGTGTATTGTTGTGTGGGTGAAGGGCTTACCAGTGTCAACTCTGCCCCACCACGTATAGGATTCAGCACAAGGCTAAAGGTAGAAGAGCAAAGAGGGATTCCGGTGTCTCACTTTTTCAAGCAACGTAAAGAATCCTTCTACCCTGTTGTACCGAGTAACATTTTGGCTAGATTTGCATCCTTTTTTGTTTCGCCCAGATCTTCTTGCCTAAAAACTATGCATTTCTAGTAGTCTGCAATGTCTGCTAACCCTGACTCTCCCTCATACTTTGCCATTGTAAACACAAAAAACAATATAACTGTTGGGCCATTAAGGCTGCCAGTCTGACTGTCTGACTGTCTGACTGGCTATTACACTGATACCACAGACACGAAAGGTGGCAAACTGCCTTCTTTAGTTTGCAGTTGCCATGAGCAAGGCACATGTTCATAGAAGCACCCTTCAAAAAATAAAGAACTGTTCCTTTTTTTTAAGTCTTTTTACCATTTTTACACAGAACTATCTCTTTGTCATTTTCCTTCAGAAAACTTCTTTTATTAGGTTACCTTAATTATATTTTCTTTGGGTTTGCAGGTATGGAAACTACGTTTTACAGATGAGGGTCAGGATCTATGTTTGAATGAATAATACTTTCGTGGAAAAGTACGATTATGAAGGGCCCACTGTGAAAAATCCTCAAAAAAATTAAATAATCAATAACCAGTAGATGGGCTATTTGATATTGTTTTAGAATCTCTTGCATTAGCATTGAGGCAAGGTGAAATGTATAAGGCAGTAGATTATGGAAGTATGTGAATAAAAACCCTCCCATATACTGACAACATACTTCTGTTAATACCTGATGCTGAAACATAGATTCGGACCACAGTGAAATAAATAATACAGTTTGGAAATGTCTCAGGCTATATAGTTAATTGGGGGTAAATGTCTGGAATGATGTGCCCTGAAAATAATCTGAAATTGAAAGGAAAAACATTGGCTGGTTAAGTGGGAGGCAGACTACCTAAATTAAATTATCGAGACATAAAAATTATCATAGAAAAGAAAAAAATGTTGGACAATAATTTAGAGCCTTTCAAAGAAGAAGGTGATTACCAATGGACATTGTTAAACATAGGCTTATTGAGGAAGATAATCATATTAAAAATAATGTTGTTACTGAAAATGATGTGTGTGTAATATATATACAAAGGGACAGGCAAAATATGTTAGAGAACTTCATAAAATCTGCTTAGACCTATTATGGAAATGTAAGAAAGTCGTTATCTCTTTACAAAGGTCCAAACTCCAGTGAGGAGGTGAGGATTTGTTTTCCCAAATATAAAAACATACTAAGACGGCTTTGTGCTTCAACAAGCACAAGAATGTTCTGCATAGCTAGAGGGCAAATATCTTTATGGATTGTGAACCTTCTTTTTAGCAAACTTTCAAACCATTGAGGCCGCCTTATCTCAAGTTCACTACTGACAAGAAAATTGTTCTATAGTCTAAATCTATTAAGTGGAGGAATTTTATGAAAAGAAGATTTTTCACCCATCCGGAATAATGCAGAAAATCCGATAAACATTAGACCTCTGAACTGAGGGGAGTTGGTTGAGATAAATATAACAGAAATTGGTCATGAACATCAGGGTTATAGAGTGATACCTTTCCAGAATTCAAGAGAATGCTTTTCCCTGGAACATTCAGGCAGTGACAGATATTATATTATGAGGGCAGTTACGGAATTTCTTTTGGCCTGAAGATGGTTGGCAAAACAAAAAAATATATTGGGTAGAATCTTTAAGGGTTCCACTAACCTCTGTTCTTGCTCATGATTGTACAGGGATATAGTTCACACAAAGATGGGATTTTTTACGAAATGCAAGTCAGGCTTGTTAGAAGAACTGGGTCCAGAAGGATCAGATCTAGAAAAGCATAATGGTAGACTAATGTTACAGAAGTTATATTTCATATTATATTGGACTTCTGAAAAAATTAAAAAGTTAGGATTGATTGACACTGACTAATGTTCGAAAGTCTATAATCAATTAAACAATTTTAATGACATTTATGTGCTCACCTCTATTGGTGCTCAAACTAGACCGTGGATCCAAAAAACAATAATGGTAAATAATAAATTGATCCTAAGGAAGTGGAAAAAACAAGCTTTGCTTACATCAATAACTGGGTCTTAGAAAGAGCAACTTACTCTTCTGGAAATTAAAAGAATGTGTTTGATAGAACATGAGAAATGTATCTGCAATTTAATGTCTAAAGCTAAAATTAGCATTTATATGATTGCTCTCAGTCAAGGCAATTGATCAATCGTTCCACTTACACAAGTTATTGCCATTCTAGTGAGTGTACTGTTTCTGTGAATGGTGAACACTACAGAGCTATATAGTTTAATGTTTATGTATTGAGTCTAAACTGGATGTGTTATTCCATTTTTATTTGACTTGTTCATTTCTGTCACATATATATAAAATCAAATAAAGAAATATAAAGAATATGAAGAGCACTAGATGGACTACAATAAAATACACAACTTTCGTAATAATAAATTCATTAGAGGCAAAAATGTTTTCCAGCCACCCTCCTCTATACACACTATTTCACAAACCTATTCCAATCCCTAATCCTGTTTCCTAACCTAACTCAACCCTGACTGCTACCATAAACCTAATGCTAGCTCAATGATTTTCTATTTTTAACACCATTAGTTTGTTGCTCATATGCCACATTGTTTTTATTTAAAGCAAAAAAAAATATTATAGTGATCTAACAATAAAAGTTGGGGTGACTACATTTGACTAAAACCCTATTTCGGCATAAATGAAACGTGGTAAAGCATAAAGTTATATGTCCTCATATTCTTACATTTTGAAGGACATTTCAAGTTTGCTAACTACTATCCCAGAAGGGTATTGCTCCAGGACCAGTGTTTCCCCTATCTTTTATACCACTGGGCCTCAGCGCATGGTGATCAAATTGCAACACTGTGATCTCATGCAGAGGGCAAGCCTTAAAAGCAATTCCAATGACAGTCACTCTCTCTAAAGTAGTCCAAAGTCGGTAGGAAACACTCGATGGACCTGTGGAGAATTAACACATGCACACGGCAATGATAAACCCTCCCATAGACCACATGCTTGTGGAAAATATAGAACAAGACACAATACAAAACAAAACACTGGAACTTGTGCTTATGTACATGTGCAACGTCTGGCCAATGAAACTGAGCTAAATGTTTTGTGTAGAGCTGCAAGAATGCCGGCTTGTGATAAAGAAATGATGGCGAAAAAAAACATGGCCAGCTATGCGTCCATTTCAGGAACACAGGAAAATGAAGGATGTAAACAGACTCACCAAGGGCATGCAGCATTGTGAAAAACAAGCACTGGGCAGGAAATGTGGTTCACCAGGCACATCTCATGAGGCTTTTCTAATGGGATGTGAAACCTGGCAGTCATGTGTAACGAGAAACATGTAAGAGCCCCATCTCCCTTGCGAGCTTGTCAGGGAGCGGCCAAGAAATCTTCTATTTCGTGGAGGGACAACTTAATTATGGAAGACTACTACAGTAAACGTTTGAGTTGCTGCCACATTAATGAGAAATTAGGCTGTCACATAGGGCAACCTCAGCAAGAGGGCTCCACATGGTCTGCAGAAGGATCAAATACGGTCCCTGTGCCTGGGGTGAGAGGGCACCAAAATACAATTTCACATATGGCATCAAAATCCGTTGCAGTGGCTCTGGTGCAGTCACAAGACATGAAGTCATCAAGTGAAGTGAATGACCTCAAGATCTCAAGATCTGCTATGTGGGAGGAACTGGAAATGTATGTTCAAGGTTTCAGTAATTCAAAAGAAAAAGTGGGATCATATATGTTCCAGAGAGAGCCATTAACTTGCACAGACTTATGAGTTAGTTTAGAAATTCCTGATCCTGTTACACCAGCAAATTAGAAACATCTGTTTGTGGCTAGACACATGTGTTGTCATACATTGGACTGCGCCAAAGTATCTGTAATAACCACGTCTCCATAACAACGTCTAGAACCGTACAAATGTAGCACTGCTCAACCCTAACAGAAACAACTGTATTGATGCATGCGTTATTATGTCTTCAATAATCTTTACCTGTCTGATATATGTGAAAACCAGTGAACAGATTAAAGAAAAAAAAAAAGTTTTTTAGAAATAAAATGGTATCCTAAAATTGATTCTGTCGTTATAGGTAGGGTCTTATGCTGACATGGGAGGCTGGAACTATGCCAGAATTACAATAGTCGAGGTGGTGAGAATTGTGGTGAAAATTCAGATTTCGCTCGGTATTACCATACAGGGCTCTTGGATTGCATTTTGATAATTTGGTTGCATATGAGACTTACAGTGGTGTGCCTGCATTTTGGAATATTTCCACATCTATTCTACCAAAGTCACATAATTTAGAAAATACTAGGCACTTTAGAAATGATGATATTTGTTTCCAGTGTGAGCAGGCCTAGCTTCATAATAAAAGGTGGCTTTGAGTGGTGCAGTAGCTGAATGGGGAGGCACCTGCAACTATGCCATTCCCAAGGTTCAGTGTTTATATGACTAGCGAATGTACAGATTTACTGAGATGATCAGGTGCTGGATTTTCTTTAAGGAATGGAGATGAGATGTGTTGCTTTCACATCATATTAATGTGAGAGATGCGTGTGAATGATGAGTTGAGCATGAACCCAAGTGATTTAGCAGAGAGGTTGGTGGGGAAGGAAAAACCATCCGGATTCAGAGTCCAAGTTGGAGGGTTTTATATGAGAAGAAATTACATTTTCTGTTCATTGAGGAGGTTGACGTTAGTCCTCATCCAGGTTCTAATGTGGACGAGGCATCTTCATAGGATGGTGATATTGTTGATATTTTCAGGTCCAGTTGGGCATCCTCGCAATATTATGCATGGTGATTCCTGAGTTTTCCAATATCATCCCTAGGTACACCATGTAAATATTTATTAATATGGAAGCTAGGATTGAACCCTAGGGGACACCACATACCAATTTCTATGTTTGCAAATTATGATGATCTAATTTTAGGTCTCACCTGCACAGCGTGTGTGCTGTGCATGTGAAATCTATTGTATTTAATATAAATTTTAAAAGCGGCTTACATCCCACCCCCTTGCTTTCCTGGCTTTTCATTGGTTCCTGTGCTTGCCACTTACTTTTCCTCCGCTTCTATCGGCTGTAGCATACTGTTTCTTGGTGTTCCTCATGTTGTTTGTGTGTGCTTCTCTTATCAGTTTCCCGTTGCCCAATTACTGTTTTCATCCGCTTTTGTGGAACTATTTTTTTAAGGTTTTGCCTGCACAACGCTTGCGCTGTGTTTGCTTTTATTTTTAAAGTGCTGGCATTTCTGTGCCGAGGCTTAATTTGTTTGTCAAAAGTTCCAATGCGGTGACTTTCATTAGTTTATCTGGTTTCTGTTTCACTCGCGCTGTATTTTATTTCTTACACGGGTCTTGGAACACAACGGGCTCCAAGCCTCGCTTTCAGCCCTGAGCCCTGCCCCCGGTTTTTGCCATTGAGCCATCATTCCTCTGACCGGGCTTCCATAAAGATTCTTGCATCCATGTGGGCCACGCCCCCTTTCTGTCCCACACAGGCACCCGCACTGACAGAGCAAACATACTGGGCCTTCGGGTAACCCAGCCAGATTAGAGAATCTATTTCCTGCACATTTCCATTGGCCTCCATCAATTGTTCATCGATCTCACAATGGAGCTATTGAAGTGGTAAATACCAGAGCCTGTCTAATGAGTCCCACTTTCGCACTCATGGCGATGCATTCTTTATAATTAAAACACAAAAACAGTGAAGATAGGGTCCAAGGGAAAAATTTAGAGACCTGCGAGAAGTAATTCCCCATGTACAATAATCGCAACACAAAACTTCTCGGGTCTATCATAAAGTGAAAAAATATAAAAATAATTGTGTCTCTCAATAAGGCTCCTCTGGGGAGCGATCCCTTTTAGGACAAATGCCCTCACCCACCATAGGTGGCATGCTTCATTATATGGGCTTCTCCTCCCAGTGAGAAAACCTAGTATCACTGAGGGCTACAACTCCCTCACTGTGAGGTAGGAGCTCTGGGATGTTTTCTTGAAAGTTCTTTAAATGTTTTAAGGATGCTAAGATCCCATATGTGAATGCTAGGCGTTGTGAGGGTGCAGCGCTGAATGTAATTATGACAATAAATATGAAAATGTGATACTAAAACTACCTAGTAGGAACAAAAAAGTTAAATATTTATTAGCTTGTCCGAACTGGCAGGATTAAAAAGCAGTGCAAAGCAGTATGAATTAGACTGCTAAGTTAACAAGGTCGGTCGACATGTTTCAGCCTATTTGATCTAAAAAGAGTATCCAGGCTTTCATCAGGACCAAAATAAACAATGCTGCTGCATACGTGAGAAAAACAAAACAAAAGCAGTGATATCAAACCAGTAATCCAATTGGTTAAACTCGGTACTACTGGAACTTATCTATAGATGTGAGACACAAAAGACACAGTGCAACAAGTCAGACTACATTGTCATACAATATCGTTATTGGCAATGTTAATGGACATGAATAAAAGCATGTCCATAGAGTACTAACATAGTACCCAATATAATCCTACTTACCCAAATCGGTGGATAAGTAAGCCCACCTCTACCTGGTAACATCTCAGGGAAAGGGGCCCCGCTCTGCAAAACGACAAAAGGCATGTGTCACCCATCTCACGTATGTAGTGTGAACACATGTCTAGATGCGAAAACAGTAAGTGTTGTAGGTGAAACCCCAGTGGTGAAGATATAACAAAAGGACTCCCTTAATCTTTTAAACAACGGTACTAATGGACATTGCCAGATGGAGCTTGTTATCAAATGCAAGAAAAAAGTTGTATATGAGCGCGCTAAATATGAGACAAACTCATATACAACGATTAACAGTACAAAATGCACAACAATTCATCAAGTGGTGCCTCGTTATTACATAGCACCCCATGCCTCTCTTATGTAATATAATGCATGTGATCACAAAAGTATTATAGTCAAAAAAGCTTTACAATACCTCGAGTTTCACCAAAATGATTAAAAAATGCGCGTATGGTCTGTAGGGCAAACTAATATAGAATTATTTCTAAGATTGCTATTAGCATGTAATACACAGCAATCTCGTTAGAAAGCGTCTCTTACAGAAAAGACACAATAGCGCTCTCAACTGTAATATAAATCTGCAAAGATGTATTATGCTAGAACACATATTGGCCATAACAGCAAGTGACTTGCTCAAAACTATGGATCAAGTGTAATTTGTTCCTTGACAGACATTTTATTTACTGTCAGCATCGCTCAGAAGCAGTCCAAAGGTATTCACTACCAATGTACACAGCCTGATTATATACAAATAGGCACATGTCTCTCCTACACAGGATATGCGCTTTATCAGAGAATGTAAATCTCCATATAGATACTATCTCATATGGTGTCCCTACATATGATAACCCTCACCATAGTGCCCTGCTTACCTCTCCGTCGGTACCCCGTTGTGGTACATGAGCTGCAACCGGAGGCACCGACGGGAGGATTTCCTCGCATTTAAATACCCGGACAAATGCCCAGTCATCCTGTTAAAGGACCCCAAGGTGTCTATCGCATTTGCCCAATGTCAAGAATGCGCATGCGCGGACAATAGTGTATCTCGTTCGCGCATAAGCAGATTAGTTAACCAGTAACTTGTTCTTTTTCATCGCGCGTGCACAACAAATAGTGTTTAAGTTTCCATGCATGCGCTGTATAATGCTCTCCACGATACGCATGCAAAGCTGCTATTACTCGCTCCTAGATTCTAATGGTATTGTGGGTACAATGTTGAATATAGCAATCATATTAAATATTAGCGAGAAATACGCCATATATAGTTGTCATAACACAGTGTTATTTTCACTTGTACTACTTTTTGCTTATTACTTCTTACACTGCTCACTTAGTACTGCACTCTATCTCCATAGCAAAGCCTGTGTTTACTTGTCCAAAATGAGATCATCAATGGCACTATGCACACCATTGTATGCCTAAGTTTCAAAGGATTATGCCATATCCTGACTCATTAAGCTTGCGTATTGCGAGCATTTGTGGGCTTTGATATCTAGTTACCCAGACCCCTGGTGCTACAATACTTTAAGACCAAGTCCAAACTTAGATCTTATTGGTACAAATCTTATATATCATTTGAAAATGCTCTCTATATATAACGAGGCAAATAAATTTAGAGATGTATAGCATTCATATTCCATTTAGAGTATGGTCTCCTAAATGTTCTTGACTAGAGACCTCTACTCATAATCACAAGGATAACCACGGAATCTCTTCGTTCAATCCTGAGGTATCTGTCTTCAATCTGTGGACCCAACGCTGTTCTTTACGGAACAAAAATTTAGATATATCCGTAATATGAGGTGGGATAAAAGGTTGTTCAAGGACTGTCCAACGCAAATCATTTGCTTGGTGGTTCATATCCAAGAAATGATTGGTCAACTTTGTAGCCCACTTCTTGCAACGGATAGTGCTTTTATGCTCCAATATTCTTGTTTTTATCTTGCGCGTGGTCATCCCTACATAGCGCATACCACACGGACAAGTAATTAGGTAAATAACCTTTTCACTGTTACAATTAGTATGTTTGGACAATGACCAGGGCCTATTTGTACCTATATCCACCTCTGTCACATGCGATGTTTGCGGGCAAACTGCACAAAGCTCACACGGAAAATGACCTTTAACTGGAGGAAGCCCCCACAGGGGTACTTGATCTGAAGGCTTAAATTTACTCATGGGCCTTGTGTGTACCACTTGGTCTTTGATGTTAGTACTCCTTTTGAATGCAAACAGAGGAGGAGGTATAGGTGCTCTCGCTACGTTCAAGATCTTCCAGTGTTTGAGTATGCTCTTTTTAATTTGGTTTGAATAGCTGCAAAACGTATTCACACAAGTCAGCCTGGGTTCTACTTCTTTAGATGGAGCCACTTCAATCAGTGCTTCCCTATTATTGTTGGCAGCTCGTTTCCGTGATCTGCGAATTGTATTCTTCTGATACTTCTTCTCTTTTAGGTGGGTACTCAGTGTGCTCGCGTGTTCATTGTATTTCTCCATAGTCGAGCAGTTTCTTCGTATCCTCAGAAACTGCCCGAAAGGCAAGTTCTCACGAAGAGCCTTCGGATGATAACTGTTATACGATAACAGTGAATTGCGTGCCATTGGTTTTTTATAGAGTTCGGTACTGAGTCCTTCTCCTTCTGGGTAAATCAGAATATCTAAAAAAGGCAAACTGATGTTCGAAAATTCAAATGTGAATTTCAGAAAGTTGTTTCTAGTGTTTAACCACTGATGAAATGATGTGATGGTGTCCGGGGTGCCCCGCGAGACCACAAACACATCGTCTATATAGTGTTTCCAAACCCTTATGTGTTTTTCAAAGGGGTTTCTATCTTGGAAGACGATGGTTTGTTCAAAGTGGTGTACATAAAGATTAGCCAGGCTAGGGGCAAAAATACTGCCCATAGAAGTTCCGGACGTTTGCAGGTAGAAGTCCTCTTCAAACTTAAAAAAGTTCTCTTTCATCGCTAGGCGAGCGCATGTCATAATGAAATGTACCGGAGTGATACTATCCCTGGTACTAGAATTCAATATTGACTCGACTGTGGCCAGTGTTTCGTCCTGGGTATCGAAGTGTACAGAGACTCGACATCAAAAGAGACCAGATAGTCTTGCTCCAAGTCAAAGGCAGTCTGGTCCAAGAGTCGTAATAGATCTTTTGTGTCCTGTATGTAGGTTGACATTTTTAGCATGAATGGTTGCAGGAAAAAATCCACGAAGGTTGAAAGAGGCTCAAGTAGAGACCCAATTCCTAAAATGATGGGTCTCCCTGGAGGTGGCAGTATCCCCTTATGTACTTTAGGAAGTACATAAAAATACGGTGTTATTGGATGGGATGTGACCAGAAAGGCTGCTTCATGTTCAGTGATCCAGCTTTCCTCTTTCGCTTCATCCACTATTGTTTTAATTTCAATAGATAGTCGTTTGGTGGGGTCCATCTTCAGTAATCGATAGGCTTCTCTATTTCCAAGCTGGCGTAGACATTCAGCTCTATACGTGGAGGTGTCTAAGATCACTATCGCACCCCCCTTGTCAGCAGGTTTGATGACAATATTACCGTCTGTAGACAGCTGTTGGAGTGCCAGTCGTTCTTGTCTAGGTAGATTTTGAAACTGTTTCGTCTCCTTCCCTAGCAAATTATTTACATCGTATAATACTGCCTTCTCAAAGGTGGCAACCTGCACTGGAATCAAATGGGCTGGTGGATTAAAATTGGACTTGGGTCTTAAACCTGTATTCTTTTGTCTTCTTCCTGTTCGTCCATTGGTTTGTCTGCAAAGAATGAGTGTAGACGAATCTTCCGGAAGAAGATGGCCAATTCCTGTCTGATTTGAAAGGAGTCTCCTCCATATGTCGGGACAAAGCCCAACCCTTTCTCAAGGACTGACGACTCAGCTTCCGTCAGTGCTCGTGTACTCAAGTTCATAATCAGATCACTTCGTGGCTGCTCCCTGGTTGCACAGGCGGCTTGGCCATGCTGCGAGTGGTCCTTGACGTTACTGATGAGTCCCAATGTACAGAGGCTTGCTGATTTCTTCTGCGGCCCCTTGATCGACCTGGGCCAAAACCTAAAAAAGGCTGCGCAGGTATCATATTGTTGTATGGGGTAAAGGGTACATCGGTTGTTGAAAAGGAGGTTGTGGATAACCATATGGACCAGGGGGCCACCACTGTGTTGGTCCTTGGTCAAATTGTCCTCTTTGCCTCTGGCCCCTACCTCGTCTATTGGAACCCCTCCAACCTCTCTCTCCAGTTATCGAAGAATCTGAGTCATTAGATTCATCCTCACTTGCTGATGTAGAATAGTTAGACCCATATCTCCTCCCTCTCTGATTGGTTTGTGGCGGTACATAGGAGTCACTAGTGTAAGGGTACACTTTATAAAGTGCGAACTTAGCAAGGTCCTTCTTAAACTTCACGATTTTGGTTGCTAATACTGAGTCTTTAAACTCTTTGTTATTCTTATTTGTCTCATCTGCTTGTTTTTTATATACAGAGGTCACTAATACTGATTTAATCTGGGTTTCAAGTGCTTGTATCTCTATTAAAATGGTATCTGCTATGCGTTTGGCTGTGTTAATAATCAGTATAAGCCAATCCCTCGTACACCGCCAGGCGACGAGGGACCAGTACACCACTTTGAACAAACCATCGTCTTCCAAGATAGCAACCCCTTTGAAAAACACATAAGGGTTTGGAAACGCTATATAGACGATGTGTTTGTGGTCTGGCGGGGCACCCCGGACACCATCACATCATTTCATCAGTGGTTAAACACTAGAAACAACTTTCTGAAATTCACATTTGAATTTTCGAACATCAGTTTGCCTTTTTTGGATATTCGGATTTACCCAGAAGGAGAAGGACTCAGTACCAAACTCTATAAAAAACCAATGGCACGCAATTCACTGTTATCGTATAACAGTTATCATCCGAAGGCTCTTCGTGAGAACTTGCCTTTCGGGCAGTTTCTGAGGATACGAAGAAACTGCTCGACTATGGAGAAATACAATGAACACGCGAGCACACTGAGTACCCACCTAAAAGAGAAGAAGTATCCGAAGAATACAATTCGCAGATCACAGAAACGAGCTGCCAACAATAATAGGGAAGCACTGATTGAAGTGGCTCCATCTAAAGAAGTAGAACCCAGGCTGACTTGTGTGAATACGTTTTGCAGCTATTCAAACCAAATTAAAAAGAGCATACTCAAACACTGGAAGATCTTGAACGTAGCAAGAGCACCTATACCTCCTCCTCTGTTTGCATTCAAAAGGAGTACTAACATCAAAGACCAAGTGGTACACACAAGGCCCATGAGTAAATTTAAGCCTTCAGATCAAGTACCCCTGTGGGGGCTTCCTCCAGTTAAAGGTCATTTTCCGTGTGGGCTTTGTGCAGTTTGCCCGCAAACATCGCATGTGACAGAGGTGGATATAGGTACAAATAGGCCCTGGTCATTGTCCAAACATACTAATTGTAACAGTGAAAAGGTTATTTACCTAATTACTTGTCCGTGTGGTATGCGCTATGTAGGGATGACCACGCGCAAGATAAAAACAAGAATATTGGAGCATAAAAGCACTATCCGTTGCAAGAAGAGGGCTACAAAGTTGACCAATCATTTCTTGGATATGGACCACCAAGCAAATGATTTGCGTTGGACAGTCCTTGAACAACCTTTTATCCCACCTCATATTATGGATATATCTAAATTTTTGTTCCGTAAAGAACAGCGTTGGGTCCACAGATTGAAGACAGATACCTCAGGATTGAACGAAGAGATTCCGTAGTTATCCTTGTGATTATGAGTAGAGGTCTCTAGTCAAGAACATTTAGGAGACCATACTCTAAATGGAATATGAATGCTATACATCTCTAAATTTATTTGCCTCGTTATATATAGAGAGCATTTTCAAATGATATATAAGATTTGTATCAATAAGATCTAAGTTTGGACTTGGTCTTAAAGTATTGTAGCACCAGGGGTCTGGGTAACTAGATATCAAAGCCCACAAATGCTCGCAATACGCAAGCTTAATGAGTCAGGATATGGCATAATCCTTTGAAACTTAGGCATACAATGCTGTGCATAGTGCCATTGATGATCTCATTTTGGACAAGTAAACACAGGCTTTGCTATGGAGATAGAGTGCAGTACTAAGTGAGCAGTGTAAGAAGTAATAAGCAAAAAGTAGTACAAGTGAAAATAACACTGTGTTATGACAACTATATATGGCGTATTTCTCGCTAATATTTAATATGATTGCTATATTGTTAGACTTGGCTTTTTCAGCGGGTTTACCCCCAGACTTTTTGCTTGTTGGCCTCCTGTTTTTGACCCTGTGTGTGTTGGTTTTAGGACTCTGGGCACTTTACCACTGCTAATCAGTGCTAAAGTGCATATGCTCTCTGTATAAAATGTGTTATGGATTGGCGTTTCCATGATTGGCCTATTTGGTCTATGTGTCAGTCCCTTGTAAAGTGCACTGCGAGTGCCGGGGCCTATAGACCAAATGCTGTTGGTGGGCTGCAGCACTGGATTGTGCCACCCACGCAAACAGCCCGTAAAATGTAACTCGGGCCTGCCATCGCAGAGCCTGTGCGCAGCCTGGGGCTGCCATGTCGACTTGGCAAGTGCACACACTTGCAAGTCCCTAAACCTTCCCTTTGCTACATGTTAGTCACCCCTAAGGTAGGCCCAAGGTACCCCTGTGGGCAGGGTGCGTTGTACGCGAAAGGTAGGACATGCCCGGGTGTGTGCGGCATGTCCTGATAGTGAATTACAGCCTAGTTCGTTTTTCACTATTGCAAGGCTACCTGTTCCCCTAGGCCAGAACGGGCGGTTTTGATTATTACAGTATATAATCCTAACTGACCCCGGGAACATGGTAGAAATTCGAGTTTAGTATGCCTGGACTCAGAATGATAAAATGCAGCTTTTAGTAAGGTTGGTTTTACCATTCTGGGTTTGAAAATACCACTTTTAGAAAGTGGGTGTTTTCTTGCCTAACCATCCAAGCCTGCCTCTGCGAGGTTGTGTATTCCGTGTCTGGAATGTGAGTGACAGGGGCTGGGGGATGCCAGGAGACAGGGTGAGTCAGCGCAGGGCTGAATAGCCAGATCGACCTGTAGATGGGTGGGAGGGGTCGCACCTGGGCCCTGAATAGGACAGTGCCTTCCCTCCACAATGCTGGCTCCACCTCCTGTGGTGCGTCTGATGTCCCTGGCCTACTCACTGAAAGAAGGGACGGAGACTTGTCAACAAAGTGCTCCAGAACTGGTTTGGACTAGGCGAAGGCCTCTCTGCCTTCAGAGAACAAAGGAATTTGGGATATAAATATTGGGGCCCTGACCCCATGAATTTAGATCTCGCTGGAATCAAGGAACCTGCCAAGACGAAGAGCTGGAAGAGCTGCCAGGAGGAGTACTGCCCCTTTGCTGTGTTGTTGCTTTGTTGGGTTGGCCTGCAGTTGCTGCTTCTGTCTTGGGCAGTGAAAGGACTGGACTGAACTTTCTACGAACTTGTGCTGAGTATCTCCAAGGGCCAGGAACCGAGCTGGCCTCCTGTTAAGAAGTCTCAGGGACTACAAAGACTTCACAAGCCTCTGGGTACCGCTTCTGGAACGCTGTTTCAGTTGCCACAGGGGAAGGGAACCGCAACCGACTCCGTCAACCGAATCCATCCCTGGCCGGTGACCTGTTTGCACCGCAGACCGCATCGCCCCGCTTCGCATCGCAACCCTGGTCTCACCGTGGGCGACGTCCGACGCCGCCAACATCGAGCCGCTGCTTGCACCGTGACCTGTGGGCACCGCAGTTCGCATCGCATCGCTTCACTGGGCCAGCCGGACCAGACCGACACTGTCGCTGCAACTGGCTCAAGAGTCGAGACCGCACCGCATTTGGGGCACCGCTCGCACGTCTGCGACGCACCGCTCCGACTCGCACCGCTGTCCGACGCCAGCTCCCGCACTCCGGCTAGGTCGCCTGCATCGCAACCTGTCAGCACCGCATCGAGCATCGTCTCGCCCTGCATCGCACGCCTTGGACTCACCGACTCCGTCTGCACGACGCTCATCGAGCCGCTGCCTGCACCGCATCGAGGGACACCGCACCTTGCATCGCTCCGTCTTGCACCGCAACCGCGACGAACGCCGACCGGCTCGTACACTCCGTACCAGCCAGAACGAGAAAAGGTACTGTGACCGAGTCTGTTCACGACTCTGCTGGCCCGTATCGACGCGGTCGGCTGGAACTGTTAGACTCTGTGGTTCTCAGCATCACGGTAGGCTCGGACGGAGCTACCGACTCGTACGAACTTTGCTTTTGTGCTATTCCTGCAAAGAAGAAGTTAACGTATCAAGTATTCATTCGTAAAGTATAGTATTGTGGATTTTTGTCGTAATTGGTCTTGTCTTGAGTATATAAAATATTGGTTATTTTTCTAAACTGGTGTGGTGTCCGTTTGTAGTGCTTACACTGTATTACTGTTGGTTATGTGCAAATGCTTTACACACTGCCTCTGAATTAAGCCTGACTGCTCGTGCCAAGCTACCACGAGGGTGAGCAGGGGTTACTTCACGAGTGTAACAACCCTTACCCTGACTAGGAAGAAGGGTCCCTACTTGGACAAAGGTGCAAGCCCTTGCCAACTAGAGATCCCATTTCTAACATTGGTTGTCAGCGGTGAGGATAGGACTTGTGTTTGCACTTGACTTACAGTGATTGGTGTGCACTACTACCATATCGCAGACCATTACGTACCACATACTGGTTCTTTTTCTTTTGGCCTATTTTTGATCTTGCCAGTTTTCAACTCACGACTTTTGTCATGCCTGAATCAATTGCATCATCCGTTGCATCTCTGGAAGTTATCTTTGAGGAGGACAGGTTGGAATCCTACGCCGTAAAGGAGTTACGAGCGATTTGTAAAAACCTGAAAGTCCAAATTAAAGGCCTCACAAGGAAGGAGGAGCTACAGAAGGCGCTGAGGGCCTGGGTAGCAGCCAGACATGCCAATGGGCAGCCTGGTGATCTCAGTGAGGAGGTGGAGGAGCCTATTTCCAGGGTGGATGTGCTTTTGGGTGGGGGGAACCCGCCAGGCCAGGCAGCAGTAGCTTGTCCCCAGAGGAGCTGGAGGACAGGCGGGAAGCAAGGAAGTTCGAATTAGAAAAACTCATTATGGAGAATGAGAGGGAAGAGAAAAGAATGGCCATGGAAGAAAGGAAAATGCTCTTAGACCATGAGTTTAAGATGAGAGAGCTGGACTGGGAAGCCAGTGGGGCTAGGCCCAGCTCAGATGGTGGCAGCAAAAGTGTAGTGTCCAGTACTGAGGATGAGGTAGACACACACACAGATTTGGGGCCCTACTTCAAGGAGGGGGTTGACATACACCAGGGGGTTCAGGATTGTGAGGTAACTCCAGTGGTGCTCAGTGTCCCTGAGGTGGATTGGGGAACTAGCACAGGGGATCATATTCCTGGTAGTGGGAGGGACACTCTACTGACTCTAGATGAGAGGTGCAAGCAGAGGGGTTCCCCCATGGTAGAAGCCCTGGTAAGTGAGTATGAAGACCAGCCAGAAGAGTATGGGTTGAGGGACAGCAACAGTCAGACACTGTCTCGCCGGTCTTGTGAGAATGTTGTGGGGTACTTTTCTGAGGCACTGGATGGTTGGGTGAAGGGCAGTTTGGTTAACACCTGTGTGGGGCTGTGTGATTCAATTGTTGGAGAGCATATTTTAAGTCCCTGTTTTCCAGAGCTATGCCAACACCCAGTGGAGTGTGAGTTCTCTGACCCCAGGGAGCTTGCACTGGAGGCAGACCTTTTGGTGGGTTCCAGAGGGTCTGGAGAAGCATCTGGGGGTGATCCTGGAGGAAGTGGCTTAGGTATTTCCCAACCAAGAGTGGTGGGAAAGGTTGGTAATAGCCCAGATAGGTCCCGGTGTCATGGGAAGGGTGTAGGGACTCACGTCCTGTCTCTGCGGAGAAGGAGTGAGAATGGGCTGCGGCCCAAGGTGCCCAAAACCCGGTCCCGGAGCCTGGGTGGTTCCAGGAGGGAACCCCAGGTGGGGAGCCTAGACTGTACTGGTAGGCCGTCCGTTGAGGGAGATCTCCTACTGACAGAGGAACCTGGAGCCTCTGTAAACAGAGCTCCAGTGGTTCTGGTGTCTGGCAGTACCGCTCCAGTTGGGAGGGTGCAGAAGTCCAGAGTGAGGGGTGAGAGGGGGATGTGTTCCCCAGTGGGAGAACCAGTGAGTCAGAGGCCAGCCAGAAGGGCTGAGCCTCCTAGCAGTGACCATGGTGACACCACTTCTGTCCTGGGGGATCTTTGCGCACTGTCAGGTGGACAGTGGTCGGGAGATCTGCGCCAGGCAGACTGTCACACAACACATGAGTCATGTGTTGCCCTCAGGGGGGGTATGCGTGCTCCCAAGGAAGTCCTGGTGCGCCAGGCAGGTGCTCAGCTGCAGGGTTCAGCCCCTGGGTTAGGAGGCCAGGTCCAGGTCCTGCCTGACCTGAAGGGAAGGACGACTGTAAGCAGTATCCTGACCGGTTTGTCTTCTAGGGGTACCACTCCAGGTGGGAGGGTGCAGAGCTCTGGAAGGGGGTGCAGAGGGAGGGAGGGAGTCCTCGCCTCTGACCCCGGTTCAACCTGAGGGTTTAGATCCAAGGGTGGTGAATCAGTTGCAGGGTCAAGGCCCTGAACTGGTGGAAGAATTGTGTAGGAGGTCTGGTTCCAGCATCCTGACAGTTTTTGGTTCTGGGGGTGCTTCTCCTGGGAGGAGAGGGCCGGACCCCAGAGGGAGAGGTAAGGGGAGGAGAGCCTCGCCCGAGACCTCTGGTGGACCTGAGGGTGCGGACCCTAGGTTGGAGGATCAGTGGTTCTTTAGAACTGCACTGATGAGAGGAAGAGTGGAGTATGGTTACTATGTACCAGGGGTTACTGCCCCCCACTCTGTTAGTTGGCAAAGACCAGAGACATCTGGATGGCCTAGGGCCTGGTCATGGCCATCCATTGAGGGTGATCCCCTAGTGTCTAAGGAACTGGGGGGGACTGCTGTAACGAGCATCCCACCAGTTCCGGTGTCTGGCAGCCCCGCTCCAGTTGGGAGGAGGCATGAGTCCAGAGAAAAGGGTGAGGGAGGGGCGCTGTCCCCAGTGGAAGGACCAGTGGGTCAGGGGTTGCCCGCTCTGAGGTCAGAGCACCCCAGGACTGACCCTGGTGAGGCCACTTCTGGCCTGGGGGGTCTTCATGCTCTGTCAGGTGGACAGGAAGCTGGAGACCTGCACCAGGCAGACTCTCGCACGACTCATGAGGAGTGTGTTTCCCTTGGGGGGGGTTGGTGTACTCCCCCGGAAGTCCTGGGTTGCCAGGCACAGGTTCAACTTAAGGGTACAGACCCTGGGTTGAAGGACCAGGTTCAGGGTGTCCCCCCTGACTTGGAGGAAGGGGCGACTGCTAACAGTGCCCCTACCAGTTTGTCTTTTGGGGGTACCGCTCCAGGTGGGAGGGTACAGAGCCCTAAGGAGGAGGACCGGGTGTGGGAGAGCCTACCCCAGTCCCTTGTTCAGCCTCAGGGTACAGACCCTGGGCTGGTGTACCAGTTGCAGGATAGCACCCCTGAACTGGTGGGTGAATTGTGCAGAACGCCTGCCACAGGTGGCCTGACAATTCTGGAGTTGAGGGGGACTGCTCCCGGTGGAGGGATGCAGTGCCCCAGGAAGGAGGACAGGGTGTGGGAGAGGCCACCCCAATCCTGTGTCCAGCCTCAGGGTACATACCCTAGGCTGGTGTACCAGTTGCGGGATAGCACCCCTGAACTGGTGGGCCAATTGTGCAGGACACCTGCCACAGGTGCCCTGACAATTCTGGAAGGGGGTACCGCTCCAGGTGGGAGGGTACAGAGCCCCAGGGAGGAGGACCGGGTGTGGGGGAGGCCACCCCAGTCTCCTGTCCAGCTGCCGGGTACAGGCCCGGGGTTGGTGGGTCAGTGTCAGGATGTCATACCTGACCTGACAGGGGGGAGAGTGGACCAAGGGTGCCAGGCACCTGGGGCTACCGCCCCCCACTCTCGGACGCCACAGAGGTTAGAGAGCCCTGAGAGGCATAAGGCCTGGGTCTCCCCACTGACAACTGTCGGCAGCCACTGTGGCTTACTGTCCTGGTGGACAGCGTCACCCCTGGGAGGGGGACAGGAGTCACACCCCGGGGGTGGACTGGGCCACACCACTGTGTTGGCCATGTGGGCACTGTCGGCCTGTTGGGACACATCTGTGAGCAAAATAAGTTTAGGCGCTGCACAGATGGGGTTCACAGGTGAAGAGAAGGGTACCCCATGGGTCAGCTTAGTGGGCCCTGAGAGTATGGATAGAGGGATCCAACTGGGTTTAGAAAGGCGTAGAACCAGAACGTGCCCCCGCTGTTGTGGGCCAGGTCTATGTTCTATCGCCCCAAGCAGGGAAGTCCATCAAGGGATTGATTAGTCTACCCTGGCTTTAGGCTGGGAGGGGGTTGTGTTAGACTTGGCTTTTTCAGCGGGTTTACCCCCAGACTTTTTGCTTGTTGGCCTCCTGTTTTTGACCCTGTGTGTGTTGGTTTTAGGACTCTGGGCACTTTACCACTGCTAATCAGTGCTAAAGTGCATATGCTCTCTGTATAAAATGTGTTATGGATTGGCGTTTCCATGATTGGCCTATTTGGTCTATGTGTCAGTCCCTTGTAAAGTGCACTGCGAGTGCCGGGGCCTATAGACCAAATGCTGTTGGTGGGCTGCAGCACTGGATTGTGCCACCCACGCAAACAGCCCGTAAAATGTAACTCGGGCCTGCCATCGCAGAGCCTGTGCGCAGCCTGGGGCTGCCATGTCGACTTGGCAAGTGCACACACTTGCAAGTCCCTAAACCTTCCCTTTGCTACATGTTAGTCACCCCTAAGGTAGGCCCAAGGTACCCCTGTGGGCAGGGTGCGTTGTACGCGAAAGGTAGGACATGCCCGGGTGTGTGCGGCATGTCCTGATAGTGAATTACAGCCTAGTTCGTTTTTCACTATTGCAAGGCTACCTGTTCCCCCTAGGCCAGAACGGGCGGTTTTGATTATTACAGTATATAATCCTAACTGACCCCGGGAACATGGTAGAAATTCGAGTTTAGTATGCCTGGACTCAGAATGATAAAATGCAGCTTTTAGTAAGGTTGGTTTTACCATTCTGGGTTTGAAAATACCACTTTTAGAAAGTGGGTGTTTTCTTGCCTAACCATCCAAGCCTGCCTCTGCGAGGTTGTGTATTCCGTGTCTGGAATGTGAGTGACAGGGGCTGGGGGATGCCAGGAGACAGGGTGAGTCAGCGCAGGGCTGAATAGCCAGATCGACCTGTAGATGGGTGGGAGGGGTCGCACCTGGGCCCTGAATAGGACAGTGCCTTCCCTCCACAATGCTGGCTCCACCTCCTGTGGTGCGTCTGATGTCCCTGGCCTACTCACTGAAAGAAGGGACGGAGACTTGTCAACAAAGTGCTCCAGAACTGGTTTGGACTAGGCGAAGGCCTCTCTGCCTTCAGAGAACAAAGGAATTTGGGATATAAATATTGGGGCCCTGACCCCATGAATTTAGATCTCGCTGGAATCAAGGAACCTGCCAAGACGAAGAGCTGGAAGAGCTGCCAGGAGGAGTACTGCCCCTTTGCTGTGTTGTTGCTTTGTTGGGTTGGCCTGCAGTTGCTGCTTCTGTCTTGGGCAGTGAAAGGACTGGACTGAACTTTCTACGAACTTGTGCTGAGTATCTCCAAGGGCCAGGAACCGAGCTGGCCTCCTGTTAAGAAGTCTCAGGGACTACAAAGACTTCACAAGCCTCTGGGTACCGCTTCTGGAACGCTGTTTCAGTTGCCACAGGGAAGGGAACCGCAACCGACTCCGTCAACCGAATCCATCCCTGGCCGGTGACCTGTTTGCACCGCAGACCGCATCGCCCCGCTTCGCATCGCAACCCTGGTCTCACCGTGGGCGACGTCCGACGCCGCCAACATCGAGCCGCTGCTTGCACCGTGACCTGTGGGCACCGCAGTTCGCATCGCATCGCTTCACTGGGCCAGCCGGACCAGACCGACACTGTCGCTGCAACTGGCTCAAGAGTCGAGACCGCACCGCATTTGGGGCACCGCTCGCACGTCTGCGACGCACCGCTCCGACTCGCACCGCTGTCCGACGCCAGCTCCCGCACTCCGGCTAGGTCGCCTGCATCGCAACCTGTCAGCACCGCATCGAGCATCGTCTCGCCCTGCATCGCACGCCTTGGACTCACCGACTCCGTCTGCACGACGCTCATCGAGCCGCTGCCTGCACCGCATCGAGGGACACCGCACCTTGCATCGCTCCGTCTTGCACCGCAACCGCGACGAACGCCGACCGGCTCGTACACTCCGTACCAGCCAGAACGAGAAAAGGTACTGTGACCGAGTCTGTTCACGACTCTGCTGGCCCGTATCGACGCGGTCGGCTGGAACTGTTAGACTCTGTGGTTCTCAGCATCACGGTAGGCTCGGACGGAGCTACCGACTCGTACGAACTTTGCTTTTGTGCTATTCCTGCAAAGAAGAAGTTAACGTATCAAGTATTCATTCGTAAAGTATAGTATTGTGGATTTTTGTCGTAATTGGTCTTGTCTTGAGTATATAAAATATTGGTTATTTTTCTAAACTGGTGTGGTGTCCGTTTGTAGTGCTTACACTGTATTACTGTTGGTTATGTGCAAATGCTTTACACACTGCCTCTGAATTAAGCCTGACTGCTCGTGCCAAGCTACCACGAGGGTGAGCAGGGGTTACTTCACGAGTGTAACAACCCTTACCCTGACTAGGAAGAAGGGTCCCTACTTGGACAAAGGTGCAAGCCCTTGCCAACTAGAGATCCCATTTCTAACATATATTCAACATTGTACCCACAATACCATTAGAATCTAGGAGCGAGTAATAGCAGCTTTGCATGCGTATCGTGGAGAGCATTATACAGCGCATGCATGGAAACTTAAACACTATTTGTTGCGCACGCGCGATGAAAAAGAACAAGTTACTGGTTAACTAATCTGCTTATGCGCGAACGAGATACACTATTGTCCGCGCATGCGCATTCTTGACATTGGGCAAATGCGATAGACACCTTGGGGTCCTTTAACAGGATGACTGGGCATTTGTCCGGGTATTTAAATGCGAGGAAATCCTCCCGTCGGTGCCTCCGGTTGCAGCTCATGTACCACAACGGGGTACCGACGGAGAGGTAAGCAGGGCACTATGGTGATGGTTATCATATGTAGGGACACCATATGAGATAGTATCTATATGGAGATTTACATTCTCTGATAAAGCGCATATCCTGTGTAGGAGAGACATGTGCCTATTTGTATATAATCAGGCTGTGTACATTGATAGTGAATACCTTTGGACTGCTTCTGAGCGATACTGACAGTAAATAAAATGTCTGTCAAGGAACAAATTACACTTGATCCATAGTTTTGAGCAAGTCACTTGCTGTTATGGCCAATATGTGTTCTAGCATAATACATCTTTGCAGATTTATATTACAGTTGAGAGCGCTATTGTGTCTTTTCTGTAAGAGACGCTTTCTAACGATATTGCTGTGTATTACATGCTAATAGCAATCTTAGAAATAATTCTATATTAGTTTGCCCTACAGACCATGCGCGCATTTTTTAATCATTTTGGTGAAACTCGAGGTATTGTAAAGCTTTTTTGACTATAATACTTTTGTGATCACATGCATTATATTACATAAGAGAGGCATGGGGTGCTATGTAATAACGAGGCACCACTTGATGAATTGTTGTGCGTTTTGTACTGTTAATCGTTGTATATGAGTTTGTCTCATATATAGCGCGCTCATATATAACTTTTTTCTTGCATTTGATAACAAGCTCCATCTGGCAATGTCCATTAGTACCTTTGTTTAAAAGATTAAGGGAGTCCTTTTGTTATATCTTCACCACTGGGGTTTCACCTACAACACTTACTGTTTTCGCATCTAGACATGTGTTTACACTACATACGTGAGATGGGTGACACATGCCTTTTGTCGTTTTGCAGAGCGGGCCCCTTTCCCTGAGATGTTACCAGGTAGAGGTGGGCTTACTTATCCACCGATTTGGGTAAGTAGGATTATATTGGGTACTATGTTAGTACTCTATGGACATGCTTTTATTCATGTCCATTAACATTGCCAATAACGATATTGTATGACAATGTAGTCTGACTTGTTGCACTGTGTCTTTTGTGTCTCACATCTACAGATAAGTTCCAGTAGTACCGAGTTTAACCAATTGGATTACTGGTTTGATATCACTGCTTTTGTTTTGTTTTTCTCACGTATGCAGCAGCATTGTTTATTTTGGTCCTGATGAAAGCCTGGATACTCTTTTTAGATCAAATAGGCTGAAACATGTCGACCGACCTTGTTAACTTAGCAGTCTAATTCATACTGCTTTGCACTGCTTTTTAATCCTGCCAGTTCGGACAAGCTAATAAATATTTAACTTTTTTGTTCCTACTAGGTAGTTTTAGTATCACATTTTCACATTTATTGTCATAATTACATTCAGCGCTGCACCCTCACAACGCCTAGCATTCACATATGGGATCTTTAGCATCCTTAAAACATTTAAAGAACTTTCAAGAAAACATCCCAGAGCTCCTACCTCACAGTGAGGGAGTTGTAGCCCTCAGTGATACTAGGTTTTCTCACTGGGAGGAGAAGCCCATATGATGAAGCATGCCACCTATGGTGGGTGAGGGCATTCGTCCTAAAAGGGATCGCTCCCCAGAGGAGCCTTATTGAGAGACACAATTATTTTTATATTTTTTCACTTTATGATAGACCCGATGCATTCTTTATGTCAATGAGTGCTTTTGAGTGGGGCGTCCTCCCCAATGCACACAATTATTCATGATGATAGCCAGTGATTAGTGGGCCTCTGTTCGAGGGCTTTTTGCTGTTTCTTTATTGTCTCTGCATTGTGAGCTTTGTGTGCACGTTCTGGGCACTTTGAGGTACACGGGGGCTCGCCTGTGTACCCGCACCCTGGTCCTGCTCTGGAGAAGGCTGAAGGGAATAAATGTTACTTGAGGCTTGGCAGGCCAGTGGCAATTATTGCTGAACTCCCTAGGGCAGCCGACGATGCTTGACCATGGCTGGGAGTACCGTTACGTCAGCACCGTTACTTCAAAATACACCCGCCTCGTTACTTCGCTGCTCCCTTGGTTGATCTTTCTCCATGCCCATGAGTGGTGAGCAGTGCCCTGTACCTCTCAGTGTTGATCCACCTCGTCTTTGGGCAGACATTGTTGGCGTCGCTCACTTTCTGGACTCTGGTTGGGTGTGTTAAACCCTGCAGGACACGTGCACTTTTAAAGGGTGGCCTGCTGGTGAAGGGGCACCAACACTGCCCTCGGTACATGATAGTCACCAGAACCAGATGCAAGAACGCGTCTTTAATATTGTTTTATCCAATCGTTAAGCTGTAATAAGGCGAGCCTTGTAAAATTGATCCCTGTTACCTGCAAAGTTATGTAAAAGTAATAGTTATGAATTTAGAATTTCTAGCTAAGTGCAGTGTGCTGGGTTGGAGATGGTTAAAGAGGGCTGGGTGTTTATGAACAGGTCGATCATTTTTTCAATAGAAGGAGGGGGCATGGGGTATCATGTCTGGAACTTTGTGGTAGAGTGAGATCCTCTGCCCACTGCCTCTTTCCCTGTTTATCGCACAAGCTCAATTTCCCCTTTCCTCACTCCCTCACTGTTACACACCAACTGTCTCCTTCAGACACACACACACACACACAGATTTTGTCTCACTCTCTCTCTCTCCCCCTCGCACTGGGTGCCTTTCATCCTCGCCCTCTTTCACCGTAGCTGCTACCTGTGTTCACACGTAGAATGGCTGGTGTGGTTTACAAGCTGTCAGCGACTGCATGTCAGTTGGTCTGTGACCAAGCACAAGGACATAGTGTAGCTCACAGCCCACCGCCGTCCCTTGCGGACTGCACAGTGTATTCAGTAGAATATACCGGATAATTAGCTGTGTGTTGTGCAATCTCTGCCGTGCACTGTGTATTGCTCATTGTGTAACGGAATGTGCTGCTGGTGCCTCGAAGCTGTCAGCTGGGGCTCTGTGTCTCCTGCCAATCCAGGGCTCCTCTGAGGGCTGCACCTCTCAGCAGGCTTTGTCCGGGGAGTCCCCGGACACTTACACTGCTCTGTCTGTGATGGGGCTGCAGGGACAGGCAGAGACTGTGCTGGTCACATGCACCATTCCATAAATGCAGAAGAGAAGTGAGACTCCAAATGAATTATTGTGTATCAATGAGAAATGATTTCAAATAATTTCACCTCTACTAATATGGAGAAACTATTTCTCGGGGTTCTGAAGTCATGGAATAAACAGGAGCTGGCCATCTGTTACTTGCTTTTGCTAATAACATGTATTTGTTATTTGAGGGGTTTGAATGTAAGTATATTGATGATTGCTATGCAGACGACAGAAAATAACTTGTGTCAATGACAGTGAGTGACATGTGTAATGGAGATTAAGTGCTGTGAAGTAATACAGTGCCAGGCCATGCATTTGATGGGCAATCGAGGGGAGGGCCAAGCCCAGCGGGGTGTAACCAGCAGTGCCCTGTGCACTGCCCTCCACCCAACGGCACCGCCTCTTTTAGTAGCTCATATTCTTCATGCCCGATTATCCCAAACGATAAAACAATGTAATGATTAGATGAATTCATTTAAAACAATGCATTTTGTGTTTACTCTCCTTAGCATTGTTGCATATCTATCAACATTGCCTAGTAGAACACTTTAACGGAGTTTCAGTAAATTATATTGCACCACTACTCACCAAGCTACAACTTACCACAAAAAATTGCTTATTATTAATCACATAGGCAAAACCAAATGCATTTACCAATGCTTGTTACTCATTGCCAAGGGAACAGATATTTATTAAGGGTCCTGGATACACAGAAAATCATGTCCCAAGCTCTTCACGTATCCCATCCTGACCCAACCTAAACCATCTGCTTTTACTCCCCTCTTTCCTTCACCATATTTCCCCTTTTATCTCTTTATTACCATCACCCTCCATCTAGCTTCGACTCCTACCTTTTTTTCTATTCATCTTTTTCGCAGTGGAATCCTTATCCCGCTCGCACTCTCTCTCTATTGACTTTTTCCACCTGTTACTTTCTCTTTTACCTTGAATTATCTTAATTTGCTCTGCTTTACCTCTTGCTATTACTTCTCTTTTCCTACTTCACTTATTCCACCTTTCCTACCCATATCCACTCTCTTGTAATCTTTGTCTGTGCTCTCTTTATCTCTAGTTTACTCTCTCATTCCATTGATACCCTTCCTTTCTCTTTCACTACACACCCTTCCCCTTCCTATGTTAGGTGGGTTAAATTGAGATGCAATATTGTTCTCTTCCTTTTTCCAATATTCCAAAATAAATCATTGTAGGATAGTGGGTTATAAATAGGTAGGGATCACTCAGCTAGTAATGATAACACAATCACTAACAGGTCCAGTCAAGTCTCAGTAACTTAATGCTTGCTCAACCCCTAATAGCTTAGCAAACAAGCAGTCAGGCTTAACTTAGGAGACAGGAATGTGTAAAGCAATTAATACCACCCAAACAGTAAATAGGTAAAAGACACAGCACAATACAAATCTAACACCAATTTAGGAAATATTTTTATCTTTAAAAATGACACCAAAACAACAAACACCCAATATAGGGAACCAGAAATATGAATTTCTAAAGATTTAGGTAAAAGATAGCGCCAAAAGGCGCAACGCGCCAACAGAAAGCATCTGGTCGTGCTGGACCAGGACAAAGCCATAAGTTACCACCACACCAGCACTACATTTCACAAACACACACACACACACCACACATCACACCACAACACGAACACACAGCAATAGAACATCACCACACATGACTATCACACCAAAACATAACTTACAGCAACACATCCCATCACATTGTGAGCACACACACCACACATCACCACCTCCTAATACCCCCACCTTCCCACACACACATAGCATCACTCACACGCTCACTGAGGGAAGCAGGTATTGATGCTGCATTCGCTGAATATGTCTTAGATGTGAGGATTTGTGCACTGTTGCTGCCTGTGCCATTATTGTACTGTATATGAAGTGAAGCCTGCACTGTTACTGCAAATTCTAAACGTGGTTGTGTGTGTGTGTACGCGCGTGCAGGCATGTGTGTCTATGTACATAGGTATGTGTGTGTTTTTGTGTCTTGTACTTCTCCTACTGCTACCTGGCCCGTGCCTGCTCTTTGTGTCAGTGAAGAGATTGACATTATTCAACATGATCATTGACAGAAAGGCAACAAAACACCAAATATTAGCAATGCTTTTTAAATTGTTTTTAAACATTAACAATTTTATTGTGCACCAACAGCAACACCACTACTCTCCTTTCTCCCTTAGCTGCTGCAGTACCAGGTGGGAAAATGTTTAACTAAGCCCCAACAAGCAGTGTAGCAGAATGATATTACAGTTCAGCATTTTCCTATACATGTATCTCAGATAATAATCAGCATTGCGTGCCTCTCCGTTGAAGAAAAAAACAAGACTTCCCAGTGTAACCAGAAAATAAAGCTCTACATTTTACCATAACTAATAACTAATATAAACGTTAATTTCCTGCTATTTATGTCGCGCCTTAAGCATGTGTTCATAGTGATTCCAGGCTCTCTCTGAGATATAGTTGTAGGTACCTTGAACTAAGCTCATGGAGAACATCGCAAATGGGGAGATAACGTCACACCATCCACAGTGTGTGTGTGTGTGTCTGTGTGAGTGCTTGCGTGCGTGCGTGTGTGTGTGTGTCATAGCCTTCAAGAAGACTATATATGCCAATAGAAGCAACAGGAAAAAAAATGTAAAAGGCAAATCCATGCTTTCACTGAATCCCAGCCATCAAAAACATTATCTGGCAGTTCCTGGTGCAGTAACAGCAAGACTCGAGATAACAGAAGAAGCAGGAAAAACACAACCAAGGTGTGTTCTTAAAACAGTATTAATACAGAGATCAAATAAGACTCTCCTCTGGGTCTATATCTGAATTGAGACTTTAAAACTGACTAGTTAAGAAAATCTACATTTTAAAGATAATCAGGGAGACCCTTATTATGGTATTTTACAACATTTCCGCAACCATCATAGAGATATTAAGCAGTTGTCGAGCAATTGAACACACAACTGTACAATCCTAGACAAACCTCTAGAGCTGACAATGTTTTCCAGTTTAACATCAGCCCAGAAACCCTTAGAAGCCTTAACACCCAAAGGAAACTGGCCACTGAAGCATGAACACCAACGCACCCAATGTATCAAGGGGGAGAAAAAAACAGGATAGTGAGGTGTACCACCAAAAGGAGCATCCGGGGGAAAAGAGACACTCTTAAATCATTAGTTCTTGCTGTATGTCTTGCAAAGAGTGTGAGCCCACAGTTTTCAATGATCAGGAAAAGGGGATATGGATACTTAATGAATTACATCTTGCTACGGCAAACAGGCCCACCAAGTCTGCTCCCTTGTTCAAGGACCGCCTACCAAGTTTAGAGATCCCCACCATGCAGGTGGGGACCTCTAAATCACATACCAGAGGCCTGAGTACCTTGAATGTAGGTTCAGATATACAAAAACATTTTATTGAGAACATTTTAAGGGGATATATCCCAAATTGGTTGCTGTGGGTCTTTTGATGTAACACTGAAATGGGTGACCTAAAGGCTTACTTGAGGACTTACCAAGAGCAGATTGAAAAGTGAAGCATTTAAGATGTTACCAACATCAGCAAAAATAGGAGTGGCGGAATGGCAAATAGTTTTACAAATATTGTTTGGTCCAGCAGAGACTGTGACCTATATGTTCATTTGCGTGTTAAAATGTAATAGATAACAAGCATTTGCAATGCAACAGGTCTCGCAGTTACGCGAGTTTAAGCTATTGGCATTGTAAATGACAATGCCTTTTATTTATGTTTTTAAAACAAAAACAAAAATAAAAGGCATTGTTATTTGCAATGTCAATAGCTCAAACGCGTAAATGCGAGACCTATTGCATTGCAAATGCTTGTTTTTATTGTGACACTTAGGTCATGTTTTCAGATGGTCAAAGGGATGTGTGTGGTGTGTAGAGGAGTCGAACAGTGGCTGCGTGGGGTGCACATGATCCAGATGGCTGGGTGGAGTGCAGAAGGGTCAAAGAGATGTGTGGTGTGTAGAGGAGTCGAACAGTGGCTGCGTGGGGTGCACATGATTCAGATGGCTGGGTGGAGTGCAGAAGGGTCAAAGGGATATGTGGTGTGTGGGGGGGAGTCTCCAGGCCGAAGGTGACTGTGCAGACGATGCCGATCGCTGTAAGAAGCTGTGCGGTAAGTAGATAAAGCTGAGGGTTTTTTGTGGTATGCAGATGAGACAAAGGGCCGGCCAGAGGAGGCTGCACAATGTGTATATGTGTCCAAGGGCTGTGTGGTGAACAGATGAGTGGCGGCTGCGTAGTATGGGGAGTACACAAGCCAAAGTAAAAAGAGGGGAGCTTTCATTTAAACAACGGCTAAATACATTTGTGCCCTTAATTATTTCGCACACATGTAAACAACGATACTGCTTAATTGCAAACATCACTTTTCGGGTTACCTTCAATTTAACCCCCACTAACAAGTAAGCAACACACCCCGCAAAAGCCAATGCTCTCTTTTGAACATCTTAAGCCAAACTTACCATGTCCCTCTGCCCTGGCGGTGGCCGCGAGAGCTCCAGCGCATTGAGTGGGCCGCTTCTAAGAGCTGCACGGCTGCTCCGGTGAGGCGCGAGAGCCCCGGGGTCCCGCCTCTGCTAGTCCCGGGTCCTGCAGGAGCCGCTCCTTCTATTAATGCTCACTACAGACGTGAGCCGGAGATGCACATGCAAGTGGTGCTCTTCAGACACCTCGGCTTTGTGCCCGCCGAGCTATTTATAGGCCTGCGAAGTTCCCTGAGGTACCGAACCCCGTCTGTTGCACACGCACGCACGACACCTATATTGAATGTTAATTTAAATATGGCAATGTATCAAAAAAGTGACAAAGGCAATAAGCTAAACTACAAAGAAAGAATTTGAGAAGTATATATTACTTCCAGGCTTCAGAATCTCCCAGCTCTGAAAGGTCACACGCTCAATAAAATGTAATGGCGCCGGACAATGGACAGTTCTCCCAGCCTTTGTGTGGGAATCCTTTGTAAACTGCTTTGTGATCTGACACAGGATCAAAGTCAACGAAGAGGGCGCGCTTGGGAAGGCATGGCAGTAAGAGGCGCTAGCCGGACTCGATAGTGGGTGAATTAGGGGAATTGCATGCTCTGGGCGCTGCGCTGGAGCCCGGAGTGCTGCCCGTCGGAGGAACCCCCCTGCCAATCAGACTGAATTATGAGCCGGGCGGTGGGTTTATTAACCTGGCGTCAGTTCAGTGCCAGCCTCCACACCAAACTTAGAGACAATGGGATGGCGGCCGGGGCACAGGCAGCCGCAGTTTTCGTGATGCCCGGGCTGAACCACGGGATGAGGAACATACAAGATGAACTCCATACAAAAAAAATAGAGTAAACAAAAGAAAGGCGCGGGCCGCTATGGGTGAACCATGCGCCATGGTGCTTTAAAAAAAATGAGGCAGCGTCAGCACAAGTGAAGCGCTGGACAGCAGAGACGGCAGCGTCAGAGAGGAGCGGGGACGAGCGAGCGCGGCAACGTGCTGAGCTGACCACACGCTCGTGCACCATGGCCTATTGCTTGCGGTTACCCGCACGGGCGCCATGTGTTTTCAATTATCGCGCCCGCGTCTGGGCACAATAATTGGAAACAGATGGCGGCCGTGCGGGTAACCGCACGGAAAAGGCCATTGTGCACGAGCGTGTGGTCAGCTTTTAAAACCACCTACATAAAGTCTCGCAGAGTAGCGCATGCGCGCTACTCTAGGCTCGACCTAAAAAGTGATTACACCCAACGACTCTGTGTGGAAAACTCGGTTTATTGTATTGTAGTGCATTGTGCACCTTATGTTCAGCAATGCTGTCTTTGCCCGAAGGAAGACATAATCTACCTTAATTAAATACAGATAGGTAAAAAAACAGGCTCGTAAATTATTTATTCTATAATAGAACATAGTTTATCAGCCAGGTGGAAATGTTTTTTTTTTTTTTTATCACAACAACGTAACTTCTTGGATTTTCCCAAAAATCAGGTCAACGTAATCACACGCACTTTGCTAAGAGAGTGAGGCCATGTTTCTTGTTAATTACTTCACAGTGACAAAATGACAAAAAAATGTGAAGGGTGTGATTCACTGACAATTTATTACCTACATTGCTATGACTTAGCATTTCTAGTCCCTGAAAGTTTGGCCCAAGGAGTTAAGGGATGCGTCAAAGCCAACCGACATGGGTAAGAATTTGAGAGTAAAGATTTGTACCCATTTAATTTTAATCCCACAAATTAATGTTGTTGTCCATTAGTGCTTTTATTAACTTAGTACACTAAAGCATTTTATTGTCTCTTTACATTTCCTTAAGAAGTCACAATAATAAAAGTTTTTGGGCCAGATGTACGACCATTTTTGCATGCGCAAACGGCTTTGCGAACCCGTTTGCTCATGCAAAAACAGCATGGGGAATATACAAACCCTATTTTGCGACTCGCAATTTTTTGCGACTCGCAAAATAGGGTTTTGCGACTTGCTATTAGGAAGGGGCGTTCCCTTTCTAATAGCGAGCGCAACCCTATGTAAGAATGTTTTGCGTCCGCAATTGCGGGCGCAAAACACTCGCAAATTACCACCATCTTCAAGAGGGTGGTAATGGGGTCGCAAAAGGGAAGGGGACCCCTTCTCCTTTGCAAATGCAGGGGAAAATAATTTTTAAGGGCAGGCAGTGGTCCCAGGGACCACTACTGCCCTCAAAAAATGAAACGAAAACGTTTCATTTTTTTCTTTTTTAAATGCATCTCGTTTTCCTTAAGGAAAACGGGCTGCATTTTTTTTTAAAAAACTGCTTTATTTAAAAGCAGTCCCAGACATGGTGGTCTGCTGAGCCCAGCAGGCCACCATACCTGGGAGGGCCTGGCATTCCCAATGGGGTCGCAAATTGCGAGAGGCTCATTAATATTCATGAGCCTCTCTGTTTGCGACCCCATTGGGAATCGCTAACAGTGTGAAAAACACTGTTGTACATTGGAAATAGCGCCTCGCAAATTGCGAGTCGCAAAAAACTTGCAGTTTGCGAGGCGCTATCTCCAACGTCGTACATCTGGCCCTTTGTGTTGTGCACCTAGACCACATAGGCGCTGGAAATAGCTGTAAGTGGGGTGGTGTAGCATTCATAAATAACCATACTGGAGTTCTGAAGGTGAATGAGAATTATAGATGACTTTAAATTTTGCTTTTATTGTGTCACATTTGCTGTGTGTTAGAGGTCAAATGTCAATCTTGTCTTCTGACAAATTGCTGCTTATCTTTTAACATAGACACTGGTGTTTACTTTTCTTTCTCCTACTGCAAAGTGTGAGGTTTTTGTGAAGTGAACTACCTGACAATCTTGCTGGTGTGAAAGGAAACTGTGTAGGATGCGGATCTCAGGGTGGATCTCTGGGAAGCCTCTCTACCCCCCAAGTTGGTAGCGAGGGCACTCACCAAGGAGACGAAAATGATCTCTGCCCTGGCTGATGAAGAGGAGCTGGCAAAACGTTCACATGGTAGCTGGGCACTCAAACTTTATGACCCCCTGCGACTGCCTACATACTTAACTTCGCCTCTTTCAAAGCCGCAGAAACACCAGCTGATAGGACTGATTCCGTTGAAAGGATTCAGTTACAGTAGGCTGAAGGGTCTATGGAGCCCACATGTTGCGTTAGTAACTATCCAACATAATCACTAATCCACATTGTGTGCATCTATGAAAAGCTCTCCCAGCATAGAAAATATTGGTTAAAGCCGAATTTTTGAATCATCAACATTCGGTCCTGTAACAAGGTGGTGAAAGCCTACTTAAAGGGAGAATCTACGCAGCTGACGTCAGGATTTTTAACATTTCTGATGACAGTAACAAGCATCCTAGGCCTCTGTGATAACAACTAATCTTATGAATGACCTAGTCAGACTCTTAATTAGCGTGGTGCTGCTTCCAACACCTTTATCTTCAGCATTTGGGTGACACTCTTCTGTCATTTGACTTGTGGACTTGGCCTCAACTTCATTATTACAACTATGTATTTAATAGCTCTGTGATTTTTTTTGCCTTCCTTTGTCAAGTTTTATTATAGTAACAGATGTGCATGCACTTTAACTCAACGGTGCTTCGTTTTCAATTTTAAATCCGTCCTTAATGTTATATATTGCTTTTTAAGTCTTTTCGAATGAATTCTTCACCGTTTCCTTCCGAATGCTTTACTCTGACCTGCCTGCACATCCTAGCCAACAGTGGAACTCAGTAAGAAAGTGGACTTTAAGCCCATTATTAGATACTCCCGACTGCTGCCTGGGGCTTCTTGTGACTGCTGCTCCTACCTGATTAGTGTTGAGTTTCCTTATTGTCATAACCTTATGTTTTTACTACATTAAAGTTTTAATCCGATTACGACAATGATTATTATTGATTGTGCTAAATAAATCTATCTGTAGCATGCTGTTTCTTCTATCACACCACAACATTAAAATACATATAAATAAACCGTACAATTATTTCAAAATAGACAAATAGAAAAGTACACATGAAGCCTTTTTTCTAATTCTGAAGTATGTTGGAAACATAGATTTTAATAGAATGAGAACAAAGCAAGTCACTTTACTTGACGATGTCAAAAAGACAAACATTCGCTAAAACACAATTTTCACACATTATCGTTTCTGCACTATATAGCTTTATTAGTAAAACTGTATATCTATGCAAATTTAGTGGTTATTGCAATGAAAAATGTGCTATCTGTAAATAGAAGTGCGCTACCACACCATACTTTGCAAATATATTTGTGACTGTGTGCTCCAAAATACAACCCCAGCTCGAAACTACACCCTTACCACAGTGGCGTAACGAAAGTTGAAGGGGCCCCCCTGCAAAGTACACAGAGGGGCCCCCGCTCCGCATTTAATCCGGAGCTCTCTGGCGTGAGTACAGTGCTGAGGGGGCCCCCTGCAACTCGGGCCCCCCCCTCCCCCGCACTGCGGGGGATGCGGGGGCCTGTGTTACGCCCCTGCCTTACCACTCTCCTGCTGAATGGGCGTGACTCATTAGCTATTCCTATTCTTTGTGTGATGCTTGGATTTTTCTGAATCCTTGTGAGTTCATTGATGTATCACAGATAGCTGCAGCACCAGTCTGAAAATTGTTCCAGCACCACTGCTGGACACGGCAACACAGGTTATTTCGGATTACCCAAAAAAAAGATCCTCATGTTGCAGATGGTTCAGAATACAGCCACTAGCATTCTACTAAAGCCGAAACAGTCTGATCACATGTCTCCAGCCCTGCTCATTTAACATGTATTCTCTGGGGCGGAAAAAATGTAATTCATATCACACTGTCTAGTTCCTAAATCCATCTGTGGGCGGAGAGTGTCTTCTTTACTTTTGTGTTTAAAAACTGCATCAGCCCACACATCAACTATTTTCAAATGCTGTAGCAGAGCCTTTTCAATGCCTGCAGCTAAGCAGTGGAGCACTCGTCCATTACCTATTCATTATGAATCAAACCTTTTACAGTACATAAAAGAAGTGAAAACCTGGTTGTATCAGTATTAATCCTTTATGATCACAAAGACAGTATAGTTGCTTAGCACCAAGGTGCCCTCTGGTGAATGTCATGCTCTACAAAACCACAAAATACAAATACATTTCTTTATATTGTTTTTGGGAAATTGCAGAAATGTTGGCCCCAGTAGCCGACATCAACATGTCCCTTCTAAACCTTCACTGTCTCATAAATTTGCAAACTTGTTCCTACAACACCGGGTAACTAACTATGGCAGGAAACCCAGGTATCTTCTGTATTTTCTTGGGGCCAATGCTAAACCTGATGAAAGGTTGGGGCATACAAATTGTAATGTATTCAGCTATATGAGGAAGAGCTCCCAATCCCATGAACTTGGGTGTTGAATTAATGACACATGAAACATCTATTGACCATCTTTGTCTACTGACTCATGTCTGTATTCTTGAGGTTTCATAGCTCCTGAATCACAATGGAAAAATGTGGATTCTCATTTTACACTGAGGCTCACCAGACCAGTTTAAACACTGGGTCTTATTAGAATCAGTGCCCTCCAAAATGGCTTAGTCATAAATGCAAATAAGGGAGAGTAAATAGTTCAAACTCTGCACAATGAGGCACCCTTTATCTAACTCAAGTCATAAGGGGCGATTTCATGTGTACTATCCATCCTCACTGTGCATCATGGTTTCGAGAGATGGTGATTTGCAGGCCCCTCACTGCCTCCATGTTGATCCAGAAAGTGTCTTTATCATCCAGCTGTGGAGGTACTTAGCCATGGCAGAGGTTGCTCAAGGAAACACAAACAGAATAGCCACTTAGCCTTTACTGCCCAAGGACGGCTTCCTTAATCCCATTATATTAGAAATGCTGTAAGGTCGGTCAACAGACTCTGTAGAGATTTGTTCCTCTGGGGTTTTTACCCATCTAGTGTACTGTACTGTTTTGCTTCCTGCATGACACACTGGAACCAGAGTGACCCAAAGCTACTTAGGTGCTAGCTGTATTGTACATTGATCCCTCCATCCTGATGAAGACCTACTTATTCACTCCATCAATGGGTCTAAGCATTGACTGAATTTGTTCTGGACTGCATTTTGCCCAACGCCTGTTCAATCTCAGGCCAGACCAGCTTTCTCTGATCATTAGGATTATCAATTTTTTCTGCAGCTACATCTTATCTGAAAATGACATGTTGATCACTTTATACTAATGTTCTTCATGTTTACCACTGTTTTGAGCGCTGCACCGTCAAGGCATCTTATCACTAGAGCACCTAAATCCTTCTTGAACAGTTTATCCTATGCAAATTACCAAGACAAATATATGTTCTGGAACAGAGTCTCTTTACCGTCTGTCTTTACATTGCAATTAACCCAAAATATTTACTGAGTGATGTTGGCTTTCTTTTCACATATTATGTATATGGGCCTATCCTAGTGCCATTGGCCCTGGGGTTGTTTTTGAAATGAGTAGTTTTGATCAAAGAACCCATTGGAATTGTTGTTGCATATGCATAGTGCATCATTCTTCCAACTTATGAATGTTTATACAATTTGTGCATTCATCCGGGCACTTTATGTTCGTTTGTCGTCTCTTCCTCACGCAATGTCATACTTCAACCATAAGTGCCTACAACCAAGACTTCAATGTGAAGAAATCTGCTTCCCATTTAAACGTCACTATTAAGACTAGTTATGGAATAATTAACCTGATTGATAAGCAGTTATTAGCAATTGCCAAAGAAAGAGTCCTTAACACACTGGAGGTGTGACATCAAGTAAATACTGGACTGATTCAACTGAAAAGGAAAACACATAATAGCAAAATACCTTCATCAATGAGTGGCTTACTTAGAGTGAGCGGTGGTCTCATCTCTTTTTTTCTACTAACTCCCTTTCTCCAGGTTAATATGACAGCCATTTATATCCCCATTCCCGTCCCCCGAAATTCCAAATTATGCTTTTTTCTTCCTTTTGTGCTACTCCTCTGCTGCTGGACCAGGCCTGACAGTTAGTGGACATGGGAAGCTCAAGCACCTGCTTATCATGGACCCGAAAGCAACCTTGATATTGGCAGGATTCACAAACGCGCTCATGGAAATACAAGTGGATTTAACTCTAAAGTGAAGAATTCGGTCCTACTTTGCAAGGCAGCTCCCTCTGTGACTTCCCACTTGACCAGCTGTGAGAGTTGATCACTTGCAGGCACAGGTTGATCCATTACCAAGAAGGCATCCCTTACCAGTTGTGTCCACATCAGTAATACGAGTTCCAGCAGGACCCGTACCTGGTCCACTTGTATCTTTGTAAGTTCGTCGCGAGATCCCTCTGCCAGCCTTTCTGGCAATATTAGCCCTTTGTCCTTTTGTTTTGTAAAGCCAGTCCACCCAAAATGTGTGTTTACTGGTAGAGCTAGAAACTCTGTCTTCACTGTTTCCAAGGGGATTCACACAAGGTCATTTACACTACTTGTGTCGTCTTGGAACAGTCCCTGGCTACCAGTCTGAGGTGGAATTTCTCATTTCATATATGGGTGAAATGCCAAAGCCTAGAAAACACATTACGAGAATGAGAACAATCCACTACCATACTTTTAGGAATACTTTCATTTATATAAAAAAAAATGTATGATCTCTGTGCTGCAAATATAATTTAAATACATATTATTTAATCAGCACTTTATAAAGCACAGATCTATTCCAACTGTTAGGATGCTGTACAGGGTACTATCTAAGATGCAAAAAACAATCAATATGAACCAAAATAGGAAAAAACAAACAACCTTAAAGTGCAGTGAACAAATATTCTTGAAGGGCTAACTTAAGAGCTGTCTGAAGAGGTAATAAAGAAGGTGATGTGCAAATCTCAACATTCAGAGAATTTCATTATCAGTTTACAACTGAAGAAAAGCAGTGATTAGGTTTTTTCCACAATAATCATTAAAAATGTCTAAGGAGAAAATGTACGCACTCCCACAGGTTTAAGAAAAAGAATAAAGACATGTGGCATTGACTAAAATCACAGTCAAGAATCCATACCCGTTGCCATTGACCCTGGAAACTATGTTCACCAAACTTGGCCTCCAAGAGACATGTCACCCGGTGTGGGTGAGAAGATCTGCCTGTTCCAGTTCCAGGTGATGCTCTTTGGTCTGCACAACTCTTTTACAGGCTTTCACTATTTCACTCATGAAGTTCTATGGGGCTTCCTGGACATTTTTGTCTTTGCCTGCATTGATCATGTTTTGATTTATTCCCACTCCACAGAGGAAGATGTTGCATATGTCTGGTCAGTGGGGAAATGTCAATGCCTACACAGGCTGTATGCCAAGTTGTATAGTGTTATTCCCACCACAACCGTTGAATGCCTCAAGTTTGTTACTTTCCTTGCTGCGATTCGAATGGCTTCCAAAAAAGATGCAAGCCATTTTCCACTGGCCTTCACCAGTAACCACGAAAGCTATACAATAATTTTAGCGGTTTAACAATGGTTTATTGAGAGTTTATTTAGGATTTTTCCCTCATCGTGAGTCCTATTATATGGCATTTGAAGAAAGGGGCTACCTTCAGTTGGTAAAGCAGGAACATCCTTTCTCACTTCAAAAGAACTGTTGACTTTAACCTCTGCTCTTCACCTTCCTGGCGTTGAGCAATTGCAATTGGTGGTTGCTGGTGCCTCTAATTTGGCTTAGGTTCTGTCCTATCATATTGTCTTCCAAATACAATCCACTTGCACCAAATCCCCTTTTTTGATAAAATTGTTTCATGCTAAAGTCTCATTTAATTGAAGACAATTTGTCCAAAGTTTTTTACCTGTCCACACAAGATCTTAAAAGACTAGACATCTTGGGGGAGGAAAAGGGCTTGTTTTATAATGTTCACAAAAAAATCCTTGGGTCTACAATTACAACGTGGGCATGTCGAGTGACAAACAAAATCTCAAGCAGCTAGCTGTGGGAGAAATCCCTTTCAGGACGAAATCCCTCACCCACCAGAGGTGGCATGCTTCATCATCCGGGATTCTCCTCTTGGTGGGAATACCTAGTCCCACCAAGGGCTACAACTTCCTCTCTGAGAGGAAGGAGCTCAGGGATGTTTGGTAATCCTACTCTACTCAGGATATACTAAATCCAACAAATGAGAGGTGCTGGAAAATAATGGTGAGGGTGCAGTGCAACAGATATATCAAACTGTGGAGGTAGTGAAGTTAAAACTGACTAACAGGAACAAAAAATTTTTTAATGACTTGTTCCTGCTGACAGGATTAAACAGCAGTGCAAAAACAGTATGGATTTAAACTGCATGTATCGGACGAAGGGGTCTACATGTTTCAGCCAAGTCGACCCGAAAGGTGTCAAGGCTTTCGTCAGGACCTAAAAGAATGCTGCTGCCAACAAATAGTGAAAAAATAAGTGCTCAAATATCAAACCAGTAATCCTGCCATTTTCATTTTCCAGATTTACTGGTTGTACCTAGTAGATATGAGACAAAAGAAGACAGGGGAGAAAACAAATCAATCCGTCACTCTAAACATGCTCACAGTTTAACAATTCAAGAGAAAGTGGGATATTCTTTTCTCCCCATCTCTGCAATGCAGATCGCATACGTTGTAGTTAATGAATTCACTTACCCAAAGCGTATGGATAAGTAGCTTCACCTCAACCTGGCAACAGCTCAGGGAAGGGGGCCCGCTCTGTAAAAAAGGATGTAACAGTGTCAAGCATACCCATCATTATGTTGACACTGCTCCTGACATAAAATGTTAACTAGGTAAGAATAGATCACTTTAAAATCAAGTTCATGGAAGCATCCACTCAATCATAAATATAGAGGTCCTGTCTAAAACATCAACCCTTGGTGTAAATTAGTTAGGCAGTGTACCTGGACCAGAATGCTCGTGTAGGAAGGTCATCGGATGATTTGACCTGCCATTGTGTAAATGCTACACTCAATGTGTATGTCTAAACAGTGTGTATCAAGGGAGCGGATCTCCCGCGCCTCATTGGTTAAACATACCTTCCAACGTAGGTATGACTGGGTCTTGTAATTCAAACACATCAACACGAGTGTGGTCTAGGTTTAATGTTGTGTACAAAAACTGCAATGAATCATACCATTCTCTGTGACACGTATTCTCGTGAGTCTCGGGCGTGGTATAATCGAAAGTCTCTCTGTTGGAGCATCCAATGGACACGTGCATTATCTCAACTTACTGTCACCACTCTTGGCGGATGGCATGCCTGCAAAGGCGCACACTGGTGGTGGAGAAGGATAGAGGCAATAGATACCCCCTACCCTATAAAATCAAGTTTACTTTGGGCTGCTATAGGAGGAGAGAGGAAATGTGCCCCAACCCCTTTTTTTATATAAAAAGAGAGCCGATTCCTAAATACACGTGTCCATTGGATGCTCCAACAGGGAGACTTTAGATTATACCGCGCCTGAGACTCATGAGAATACGTGTCACAGAGTGTGGTATGATTCATTTCAGTTTTTGTACACAACATTAAACCTAGACCACATTCGTGTTGATGTGTTTGAATTACAAGACCCAATCATACCTACGTTGGAAGGTATGTTTAACCAATGAGGCGCGGGAGATCTGGTCCCTTGATACACACTGTTTAGACATACACATTGAGTGTAGCATTTACACAATGGCAGGTCAAATCATCCGATGACCTTCCTACACGAGCATTCTGGTCCTGGTACACAGCCTAACTAATTTACACCAAGGGTTGGTGTTTTAGACAGGACCTCTATATTTATGATTGAGTGGATGCTTCCATGAACTTGGTTTTAAAGTGATCTGTTCTTACCTAGTTAACATTTTATGTCAGGAGCAGTGTCAACATAATGATGGGTATGCTTGACACCGTTACATCCTTTTTTACAGAGCAGGTCCCCTTCCCTGAGCTGTTGCCAGGTTGAGGTGAGGCTACTTATCCATACACTTTGGGTAAGTGAATTCATTAACTACAACGTATGCTAACTGCATTGCAGAGATGGGGAGAAAAGAATATCCCACTATCTCTTGAATTGTTAAACTGTCAGCATGTTTAGAGTGACGGATTGATTTGTTTTCTCCCCTGTCTTATTTTGTCTCATATCTACTAGGTACAACCAGTAAATCTGGAAAATGAAAATGGCAGGATTACTGGTTTGATATTTGAGCACTTATCATTTCACTATTTGTTGGCAGCAGCATACTTTTAGGTCCTGACGAAAGCCTTGACACCTTTCGGGTCGACTTGGCTGAAACATGTAGACCCCTTCGTCCGATACATGCAGTTTAAATCCATACTACTTTTGGACTGCTTTTTAATCCTGTCAGCAGGAACAAGTCATTAAAACATTTTTTGTTCCTGTTAGTCAGTTTTAACTTCACTACCTCCACAGTTTGATATTTCTGTTGCGCTGCACCCTCACCATTATTTTCCAGCACCTCTCATTTGTTGGATTTAGTATATCCTGAGTAGAGTAGGATTACCAAAAACATCCCTGATCTCCTTCCTCTCAGAGAGGAAGTTGTAGCCCTTGGTGGGACTAGGTATTCCCACCAAGAGGAGAATCCCAGATGATGAAGCATGCCACCTCTGGTGGGTGAGGGATTTCGTCCTGAAAGGGATTTCTCCCACAGCTAGCTGCGTGAGATTTTGTTTGTCACTTGACATGCCCACGTTGTAATTGTAGACCCAAGGATTTTTTTGTGGAAATTCTGAATTGTCTGGGGATACTTTTCTTGCAGGTCTTTAAAAATTTCCCTTGGACCCCCCTTCATTTTTTTGTGTGTTATGCGCTTGTTTTCTAATGCTCAAGCCAGCTTCAATGTAGGTAAATCAACTACTGATCAGTGCATCCTCTGCAAACTCTAACAAAGGAGTGCTTTGCTCTACACATACTGGTCTGGCATCCTTCTGCGTAAGAGGCGCTTTTGAAAAACTCAAAAGGAGCATTTTATATCATGTCATTTTGCAGACCAGCATTAACTTGTTAATTGAATTGAACCAGCATATTCCAGTAATACTGTTCAAGTGTAATTTGGGCCTTCTGGGCAGCTCTACAACTCTCTTACCATGAAGGCAATAATAAAACAAGGATCCATATTGGCCCCAGGTGTATTTTACTCATACATTAATTAACTGAAGTAAAGGTTTTTTGTTTTTGGGGAGTTTTATATAGCGCGAACTAGACCCGAAGGTATCAGAGCGCTTCAATGAGCACCAGTAGCGTTACAGACGGACACATTCATTTTAGTTAGGCATGGGGAGATTAAGTGATTTGCCCACAATCACAGGATGTTGAGCGTCCCTGCCGAGACTCGAACCCAGTTCCCCGGGTTCGAGGGCAACCACTCTATGTTAGGCCACATCCTCTCAAAACAGAGTGGTATCCCTGTGATCACAGACAAATTTCTTCCCTCCTTCGCTCCCATAAATGACACAATTGTGATAGCCAAGACAAAGAATGTCCTAATAGTGTGCATTGGGCTTTTTGTCTATTATGCTCCGAATTGCGCCTCATCTAATATAATGTTTAATCCTGCTATTAACCTATGTTGCTTTTTTCCAGACAGTGCAGGAAAAACCAGAGAAAGCTGACCACTTCCATTATTTTGACCTTAATTTCTCCTCTGATGGCAATTGGGTCTACCAGTTCAAGAGCAAAGAGCAGCCGCGGTCGGTGGTAGGAGTGCTGCCGGGCGGTGACGTGGGGAGGGGGAGGGGCAGGGTGGGGGGTAGTAAACTATGGATTACGGAGGTTTACAGGTAAGTAAACATATAAATAAATAAAACGAATTTCGTTGTGAGCGCTGCATCGCATTTGGAACGTACTTGCACACAGTGCATGGGTGGAAAGAAGACATGTCATCAATTGCCTGCCATTAATAGCGCACATGTACCAGTGGGGGAAAAAGGGTAAAGATGCACTTTTACCAGCATTAATGATGTTAAATGCTAGCAGGGCCGGACTGGCTACCGGGCGTTTTGGCATGCTGCCGAGCTGGGGCCTGATTTCGTTGATGGGGACCTGCGTGTGCTGAATGAAATTCGTTTTGCTTTGTTCATTTCGTAGCACATGCAGGTCTCCATCAACGAAATTAGCCCCCACCGCAGTGACATCAGCCCCCAGCTCGGCAGCATGCCAAAACGCCCGGTAGCCAGTCCGGCCCTGAATGCTAGTGCCCTCCGCATTGGAAAAGCATTTCCCAGGCTCCGGCCTCATTCACATCTTGACCGGCTTCATAGACACAATGTCATATCTCACTGTGTCTTCTTGCGGGACCATCAAGACTGGCTGTATTCAGGCCCAGCCTCACCACACGCCTATACTCAGGTACTCAGCACCTGGATACCCTCACGGGTGACAAGCAGTGCTCTACAAATCCATCTTACATTACATTACTGATGAGAAACTATAATTCAGCAAAGCCTGTCCACGCAGGCGTTTACATTCAACCCCTGCAGCTCACAACAATGACCCTGCCTGAGGTCTGTGGAGCTGGAGAAAGTGCCCTACCTACTCATGATCCCCATCCTGCCAACTCTGGTCATGCAGCAGATGGGGTGCAGGGACGCTATAGCCAGGGAAGCAAACGTGTGCCTTCTGCATGTGTGTGTGTGTGTTGTGCTTGTACGCCTCAAAAAAGTTTCAAGGACAATTCATGCCATTAGCTGGAACATGTTGGTGGATATCTGCATGCACAATGGTACTGTCATACGATGGAGTATCTTCATATATGATGGCAAGGGATGCAATATGGTAGGGCGTCTGAGTACATGATGACATTGCTTGATAGAGAATGGGCACTTGTGCACATGATGACATAGTGATGTGATGGGGTACCCAGGCATATAATGGCATTGGCTGGTATATGATGGTTGTAGGAAGCTGGCTCTGTATATACCATACCATAGTAAGATATAGTGTGCACAGAATCCAGTGGATCCCCAATGCAAGGCAGAGGTTAAAGTAGATAATACCTTACTCTCTATTTGTGGTAGTGTGGGCGAGCAGTAAGGCTTAATCAGGGGGTAGTGTTAAGCACTTATTGTACACACTCAGGCAAGAAATGATGACACACTCTCAAAGACTGAACTCTTACCAATTTGTTTTGTATAACAATATTTTAGTTGTATTTTATTTCTAGAACCAAGCCAGGCCTGGTGCATGTAAGTGAAATTATACTTTGCAGGAATAATACAGTTGAATGCAGTTGTATGTAATTGGCTTGGTCAATTATTCAGAAATAGTTTAAATTACTTTTCAGTTACTTTGCAATTACTGTATGATTACTTTTTAGATTACATTTCAGATTACTTTTTCTACTCAGTGTGATATGCCTAGATACAACACAGGGACATTTTCTGAATAAAAGGTAAGCTAATCATTTTTTGAAACACACAGTTTCCTAGGCTTTCATACAATTTTCCAACTCCACACTTAGAACATTTTTCACAGAAAAGCAGTCAATGCAATCCAATGGGAGGAAATGAAGTTATCGGTTTACAGGTAAGTACTTGGTTTTGGGAGTTGGTCTTCTGGGGTTAGAACAAGGGTTCCCCCAGGGTCAAGGATGCACTCTAAAAGCACCCTCAGCGGCACTAGGGCAGCGGGTGCAGAGTGCTGAGGCCCAATGTTATCCAATGCGGCATAGGGGGCTTCCGGATGGTGGCTGTTCATGAGACGGCCACAAGGTTGTGGGAGCAAAGCTCCTGGAATTGAGCTCAGGGCAAAGGGGGGGGGGTTCAAGTTAGCACACAAAGTGCACCCACAGCGGCACAGGGGCAGCCGGGTGCAGGGTGCTGATTTGGCATCGGGTGCTCTGTTGTTTTCAATGGAAGTTGCCGGTTTCGGGTTTTGGCTTCAGGCTCGGTCTAGAAAGTCTTCCAGGAGGAACCAACAGCGGGGCAGGTAAGTTGGAGGGCCCGGGGATGTAGGTGCACCTTAGGTTCTCTTTTCCAGGGCGCAGGGTGGCCGGATGCAGGAGTGCCTTTGAGGTCGATTTCACCTTACCGGATCACTCTCGGTTGGGGGGGGGTCTCCGTGCAAAGGCTGCAGGTGACGTCGGGTAGTCCTGGAGGGGCCAACCCATGGTGGACTCGGACTCTGGAGCGCTGGGGGACCTCGCTGGGACCGGTGGGCCATTCAGACTCGGGCCGTAGGCGTCGGGTGCAGTGGTGGTTCTAGGCGTCGGGTTTCTTTGTCCTCCGCAGGCTCTGAGTCTTTCTTTGGTGATTCTTCTGAACAGAGCTGCTATTCACAGGAGATCTGGTCTTTGTTGAAGGCAGTCAATCCTTCCAGGGGTTCTGGAGGTCGTTGGCTGCAGGACAAGGTGAAATTTTGGCTCAGGATCTCTGGAAACTGCAGACGGGCCGGTAGGGCTGGGGACAAGTCAGTTCTTCTCTGCAGTCTCCTCTGCTGGGTGTCTTCTTTTGTCCTTCTTCGTAGGTTGTGGGAATCTGCTTTCTGGGTTCAGGGCGTTTTAGGGGCCTCGAGGTCAATAGCCAATGGGCTACTGACCTTAGGGTGACTACACCCTCGGTGTGCTCACCCCACGTGGGGGAGTGAGCACAATCCCTAATCCTGATTATAGAGTGCCTGCCATCTGCACGATGGCGGGCACTGAAGAGTGGGCTTCACCTTGCCTCCCCCACCTGAGGGGGCAGAGGTGGGCACACCTTCTGGGCTGCTCTAATTTTTCCCGTCTGTCTTCCAGCTGAAAAGGGGGTGAGACAGGAAGGGGGCCTGCTCCTGATAGCAGCAGAGGCTGGGGGTTGCAAGGGGGGCTGCAAGGCCTTTGAAGCTCCCTTGCCACAGATGGCTCTTCCTGACCTGGGAAGGCTTTGTTTCTGGGCCCAGGGAGCGAAGGCTCCCACCCCAGGGGTCCACAAACATGTCTCATGGTGGTAGGCTGGTATTTAACAGTCAGGGAATCCACCAGAGGCTGGTCGTTTTTCAGGGGGTATCTCTAAGATGTCCTCTGAGTGTATTGTATAATAAATCCCACACAGGCATCAGTGTGGGTTTATTATGCTGAGATGTTTGCTACCAAACTTCCCAGAATTCAGTAAAGCCATAATGGTGCTGTTGAGTTCATAATGACAAACTCCCAGACCATATACTTTTTTATGGCTTTACTGCACTTACAATGTCTAAGAATGGACTTAGACACTGTATGGGTACAGTGCTCATGCAACTGTACCCTCACCACTGGTATAGTTCACCCAGCTAGAGGGGTGTCTTATCTATACCATAGGCAGTGGGTTGCAGGCATAGTACACAAGTATGTGTGCCATGTCGACTCTTCATTTTTCTCTGCACCAAAACATGTAGCCTTCAATGACAGTGTGTGTGTGTTAAGGTACAGGACTTCTAAGGGTGGCACAATATGTGCTGCAGCCCTTAGAGGCCTTCCCTGGTCACAGTGCCCTTGGTACCCATGGTACCTTTTATAAGGGACTTACATGTGGCCAGAGAGATGCCAATTGTGAGTACCAATGTACAGCTTTGGGAAAGAACACAGGCCCTGGGAACCTGATTGGTAGGGACCCAGGGCACATCAAGTCAAAGTGCATCAGAAATCTGGCAAAAAGTGTGGGGGTGGGGGTTACTGCAACAGAAACCCGTCTTCCTACAATGGCTACCTAAGCAATGTGGGTACCTGAGCACTCATGGGCATTGCCTGATCCAAAGGGGTGTAACTGGGCAGGATAGCTAGGATTGGCATAGGATAGGGTGACTAAGCACATGATGGCCAAAACTAAAATATGATGGGGTACCCCAAACATTACTAATTTATTCATTGACTATTTGTAACACTTTCATCTGGTGAGACACACCTGCTTCAGACTATGTAGTGTTAATCAAGAGCTGCGAGGGGAGGAAAGATAATACAGTAACACAGAAAGCATAAGATGACCATGTAAATCTTGTTTTTTGTCTGAAGCTGAGAGAATTGTGTTTGTTTCCATGGAGTAGGGAACCTGTATGAAATACGCACACCATCCTGTCTTTGCTGGCAGAACCTGGAGCTACAGGGTGTTGGTTTAAAATCTGAGTGGCTCTGGTAGAGATAGGGATGGTCTTCCTCATTAGCAACCTCTGGGGTCATACAGGAGATCTGAAAGTACTGCATAGTTCCACAGCCACCAATGTTGATCTTTTGGAGTTTTGCTGGTGGGAGAGAGCGGTTTCACAGTTAATATGAGTTATGTCACCTTTTTTTTGTATAGACTGAATCTTGTTGGTAAAAGTGACTGGGAGGCCATTGTGAGATCGAGTAGACGCCATCAGCTTTCATATGATGGGGTATGTGAGCACATGATGGCTCATGGCTTATAATGAGATCTGTGACCAGGTGACGGTATTGGATAGCATACGAAGGTTGATACTTGGACACACAATTGCAATGGCTGGCTGATTATGGGAACACTTGTGGTTGTAATGGAAATGACTGACGGCGGACGAGGTACCTGGACATATGATGTCAGAGACCTCTATAAATATATTAAGTAATCGTATTTGGCAACAAAATGAGCGTGTTTTCTGAAAATGACCAGCTGATATTTGAAGACAACCTAAGGCTAGTGTTTGGGGACAGAATTCTTTTATTTCGAGGAGATGACAGATTGATGTTTAGTGACAAAGCACTCTTACTTATTGTAAGCGCAAGCTGATATTTTGGGACAAAATTAGTGCACTTCCAAAATGTAATATTTGATTGATCATTTGAGACACTGTATTTGTGATATATTGGTATATTTCCATGATTGCAAAGGATGTTTTCTAGCTCCTCTGGGGTGGGGGGTTATCGAGTTGCACAGGTGTATTTATTTACATACTAAGAACATATATGACTGCTGTCGGAGTCCTGAACCTGTATGATGGGTGTGACTTAGAGGAATGTGATTGCTATCTTAACATGGAAGGTTATTGTAACCCGCAGTAGCTGTGCTACCTGTGCTAAGTAGCCTTAGGGATAGCTCAGCTGGCAAAGGCCTGGGATTATGAGGCCTGCCTAAAGTTTGACCTCTCATTCTGCCGCTTCCCGCTAGATTCGCAGTCATATTTTATGGCCAAGACTCTACTTGGGAGAGGGGCTGATGGCAAAATGAATGGAAGCGGGAGGTGAAAATCAAGAGAAATTGTTTTACTTTTTGAACAGTCATGTCTAGTGTTATGTGAACAGCTTGTCCAACCTACGTAGTCAACTCTTTGGGAAATTGTGCTGTTATATGCAGTGTTTGGTTCCATTTATCAATGGTTTCTATGGAAAAAAATGCCCTGTGTTTCTCTTAAGGAAGGTTTCATGTGCTATCTTAATATTCACAGTTCTGCCTGTTTGATGTTCACCAGTAGCCAGCATCCGACAAGAATATTACAAAGAGTGAGTGAATGTTTGCCTCTCTTGACCTAGTCTGGCTGCCTCATCTGACTTGTAACGTTGTGCCCTGCCGCCTTGTCTGGTTTTTGGACACAGTAACTTTTATTACATTATTGTTGTAATATAAAGTAGCAAACTGAAAGTACACTCAGCAGTCAGACAAAGGCGCCTCTTGTTTCTCTGCAGTCGCAGCTGTGGGTAGTTCTCTGCTGTGGCAAACATGCACTCGAGTAACCTGCTGAGTGTACTTTTATTACTTAGTGTGTTTATGAACTGGAGCGGCACGGCGGCGGGTTTGCTGCTGAGAATGCATGGCTGCGGTCAGAGATGCTTCTTTAGTGTCCCTGAGTGGGCACGGGTTTCTAATTCCTCCAACCCACTCGCCCAGCGCCCCCTCCCTGATTCCAGCAGGACACTAGCAGCAGCTGCTGATTGGAAATGCACCTGCTTTGCCACAGTGGGAGTTTTAGAGGGCCGGTCAGTGGTGTTCCATGCAGTGAAAAGCTTCATAATAAAGGTGTGCGCTGGAAGAGGGCATGAGCCCTTTTGTATACAAAAGATGTGTTTTTTTTTTTTGTGTGCATATTTTAAAACAAGGGTGACCACATCTTGAAAGTGTTGTATGAGATCCAAAAAGACATCCGGAATACGGAAATTGACTATTAAAGGGCAGTATTTTAAAAAATATAATTTTTAATATAACAAGTTAACTGGTGAATAAGCAATGCAAATACTGAATGGGATTAGTACGGTCACATCTCTTAATCTCTGTGATCTCTTTAAGAGAGTTTTTTCCAGCTAACAAAAGTTACAATTTTACGTAAACATTGTGTCTTTGGTAGATCACAACATTCTAATATTCGGTCAATATCTGCTGTTTTTTGTGAAATACTTAAGGCTTAGGATTTTGAGATCCCATTAATATTACATACTGAAGTTGTAGGACACTTCTCTGGAATAGAACTGACAGGATATTTGTCCGATTTGTGGCATATAAATTCATTTCCTCAGCTCCTTCCAGCAATATTTCTAATACTGCTGTCAATTTATAGTACATCATCTTGAAAACTTACTCGGCTATACAACATGGAAGCATATATCTATTTTTTAGGTCTGGCCTCTGAGACAGCTATGTGCTCCGCCAGACTATGGTTTATCCACAAAAATCATAATACATAGAGGGGCTTTTGGTTAGTAAGATTCATCCAATCGGTTGTTATCTGTCAATCATATTTCCCTTCCACACAAAAAAGCATATAGCATGGGCCAATAGGTTAACCCACGTGACCCATTGGCTCCCATCACTTTGAGTGACTGCACCAAGTTTGTGCGTTGTTCGTATCCACCTAAAAGTAGTTCCTTTATCTTCAGTGTCGAACCTGGTTCAAAGTGTGTTTTATTTCATTTATTTATATTGACTTTTTATACCAGCTATTTGTTTTGCCTATTTTTTGGATGTTCAGTTAGATGGTGGTTTATTTTATCTTCTTCTTAAAGTTGCTGTTTAAGTGACATTGTATTATTGTAACTGCATTTCATTTAAGTGTTTGGTTAGGTGGTGAAATATTTTTGTCTCCCTCATAAATAATATATTAATAATAATAAGATAAAGTGCTTGACACTACTAAAAAGTGTGTTATTTGAAAGAAATTGCTAATAACACAGTCATTAGTGAATGTTTCTTACTTTTAAATTATTTTATTGTAAACATATGGCTGCACCATTTTTCTTCTATTTATTTTGTACCATATGCTTACAATTTTTTTTTTTTTTTAAACTAACAATCACACCAGACTGTCAAGGCCACACCTATTGGTTTTGCAAATTCTTGTTGCAAAATTGGTTCTGGGCTTTGTTCTTGTGGTTCTATTGTCAATTATATTTTCTGTGAATGACTGTATTACCCTGTACTGCTCCCCCCACTCTCAGCCCCCGCTTCTCCTCCCCCTCTATATGCAGTATTGAGCTTTGAAGCTCTGCCCAGTACACCACGTCTCTGTCTCAGCATTTGATCTCTGGGGCGCTCGTTTAAACTTAGCAAGCACCAGCACAGATCTATGCAACTGGCTCTAGTCTTCCATTTTTTCAATCTAGATAACAGACCCAGTATACATGGGTTCAACAGGCCTCTCCTCCCCGTCACTCCTTCTGATACCCTTGTTCCCAGCAATCAGAAATTTTGTGGCAGGACCAGATTATATAATAAAGCCCTGCGACTGTTTTCCCACATTTTGGAATGCGCCGTTAATTTTGGGGAACATTCTATATACTTGTTCAGGAGTAAGAAGCATTCTATAAAAAGTATTTAATTTCAAAATCTTAAACCTTGCATTCCTTGAAAGTTTAGGAGTAGGACTTAGCATCAGTTTCCAGTCTTCCTATGTTAAATCTTTATTGTAGGAAGGTGGAATCTGACTGCATGGTTGCCCCCACTTTTTTCCTGGTGTTTTGCTGGTTTTCGACTTAGTTTGGCTGGGATCCTGCTATTCAGGACCCCAGCCTATCTGCTTTCCCCTTAAATTGATTGTGTGTACTTTAGGTACACTCCAGATTGGATTCTGGGGCACCCTTGTGAGTCCCTAGTATATGGTATACTATGTACCCAGGGCATGGGTACCCCAGAGGCCTACCAGGGGCTGCAGCATGTATTATGCCACCCCTGGGAAGCCTTTTAAAATGACACAACAGGTCTGCTACAGCAGCCTGTGTAAGGTGGTGTATCCACCCCTTACTGAGATATAGGTTCCATATATCTCTCCATATCACTGCACATGTAAACCTATCAGTCACCCCTATGGCAGGCCTTAACAATCCTGAAGGCAGGGTGCTGGGTTTCATGTGAGAGGGTGCCCATGCATGAGCAGAGCCCCTCTGCAGCTTTCAGAATCTTTATTCCGGGGTTGTCTGTGATGCAGCCAGACCATATACGCTTAAGTGCATTATAACCAAACGGTAAATGCTAACTTTGGAATGGCTGCATGGAAACATGTCGTGTTTGGTGTCAAACACCTTGGAATCATAGTCCCACCCTTCTAGAGGGAGAGACATGACAGCACCGGTATACCCGGTACCAGCTAACAGAGCCCTGGCATCACAAAATGGATGCTGCAGCCACAGACACAAGTCTGCCCTCCTGCTGCTGGACGAAACTCCGGCAGGGGAGGCCTGGACAATAGGTTTCCTGTCACAGGGAGGTGTGACCACCTCCCAGAAAGGCTTTAGTGTATTGGGGCTGGGTGGGTGCACTCTCAGAGTGCTTTGAAGTCTGCACTGGGGGCACATTTGGTGTCCCTGTGCATAGCCCAGCTCAAACCGGTTGCAGGGGCACACAGCCCCTGCTCTGGCGCGAAACTGGACAAAGGAAATGGGTGTAGCCACCCCTCTTTCCTGATCCTCCCATAGGTGGGTCCCCAGAGTTTGTCCCACCCCTTCCTTGGGTATAAAGTAGGAAACCCTGACTACAGGATTTTAGATTACACCTGGACTAAACTCTGAGACCAGAAACCAAGTACTTCGACGATCTACACTACGCTGGATGAATCTCCCTTGGAGTAAAGGAGTTACTCCCCTGCAAGGCAGGCACCTTTAACGCAACTGACCGGTTGGCATCTCCGAGCTCCGACGGACTCCGAAGAATATTGCCACACAGGAGGTGGGTTTTCCGAGGTCTCTGAGGTCGATCTGTGCCCACAGCAAGTCTGAGGCCCGTATTCCTCATGGAGACCGTGCAACCTGAACCCCTGGACATCACGACCATTTGCAGAAGCATCAGCTGTCCGGCGACCCCTGAGGCTGAGCTTTGGGATACTTGTAGCCCTGACCCCGAGCAGTAATTGCACTGAAGATTGCAGGCCTACACTCAACGAGTGTTCCGTGGGCAGCCATTATGTGATTCCTCTTGAGGTCCCTTTGCGATCCCTGGCCCGCTGACCTGTGGGTCCCCAAGAAGGCAACTCTAACTTTTATTGGGCTTCCCTCGTTGATCCAGATGTGCCCTGACTCTCCATTGCTTGGGGAGCCCCCAGAACCTTGCTGGTCCGCACAGGAGCATCTTTTCTCTTCCTGCATGGGTTGCTGTTGCCAAGGCTTGTTGCGGTCAATCCGATCACCGACAACCCAGCACTCGACATCCTGTGTGGGACAGCTCGAATCCCGCTCCTGGTCATCGTCAACATCTCCGGAACCCCGTGGCTGCAGAGTCAAGCTTCAACTCTTCGCACCTGAAGCACCCGACATCGGTGGGCATTCGATTGCTCCGCTCCTGGTCACTGGCTAGTGACCCAGACTCTGTCCCCTCTGCTTTCAGGTTCTTCACATCTTCGATCCAGGCTTGGATCCACCCGGACACTTTTCTCCTTCACGGCAGCAGCACTTTGCAGCAGATGGCCATTGAAAACGACGACGATTCCCGACACCTTTTGACACCTATGCACCCGGCTTTCCTGGGTGAGGTAACTCGAGTACTCCGGTGCTCCCGTGAGTGTTGGCCCTAGAACCCCTTAAGTCTAAAGGGGTTTGCTCAAAATCCTCTCCTAAGTGTCCTTTATCTTTAAAATTCCAACCGCGACTTTCCGCATTGAATCCTACGGCGCTCGCGGCTGTGTTCTCACACTGCACACGTCCCCCGTGGGTCTCCTGTGTCACTACCTTGGGTGGTTCCTTGGGGCCCCAGCGATTCTACGTGCTCTAGGCACTGTGTCTAGTCAAGTCGTGGTTCTTATACCACTTTCTTAGTATATGGTTTGGTCTCCCCCTGGAGCCCACTGTGTATTGTGCTATTTACTGTCGTTTTAATACTGTGTATCTTGAACTCTAATCTCATAAAGGGATTAGTAGTTAGTGTTTAGAAATAAATACATATATTTTATATATATCTTGGGTGGTTCTCCTTTCATTTAGTTATTCAAGAGGTTATAATCTGGTAAGCCAAGACGCTTTACACTCCTTCAAGACTTAGCCTGAAGGCTGCTCTCCATAGCTACCACTATGATAGCTTTCAATAAAGGTTGTCTTTAAACCTATCATCAATAAGGGTCGTTTGGACTGGTGCAAGGTGCCCACTATAACTAGTGGACAGCATATGCCAGGCCAACTTCTCACATTGGTGGCAACGGTGGGATTCAAGCTTGCTATTGCTTTACCAGATAATCTCTTTGAAGTGACTAACTGAAAACCACTATAGGTACATAGGTACATATAAATCAAGTTTAGAATACAGTAAGTTCTACTGAACTTAGAGTTGTGTGTCAAGGGCTTAGCACACCCATTCTACAACTCAAGAGAGTTTCAGTTCCCACTAGAGTAGGTAGGTGCATACACCACACCACACTAGAATGTCTTCAAGGCCTGAAGTCAGTGACTCCTTGCTCACTAGGTATGACAATCTCACATTCCAGGAATTGAGAAATATGTGTACCTCTAGGAGACTGAAGACAGGGAGACATGCAAGCACTCAACGCCTCATAGAGGCTTTGCTGTTAGATGACCTCAGAAAGACACCAGGGTCTGATGAGGCAGGCAAGTTGGGTGGTGCAGTAGAAGAGGAAAGGCCAGGTAGTGAAAACTACTATGACCCAGACTCTGATGCTGGCCAGGGGGATCAACATGATTCCCACCTGGAAAATCCAATTCTTCCTGAAGGTGAGGAAGGAGACCCCAGTGGGGTTCTCTTTACCCCACCTGGAAGGGTTAATAGTCTACCAAGAAGATCAAGATCTTCTCAGGAATCTAATCATTCTGGTACTTCTATAGGGTCCTCTGCTTCTCATAAAAGGGCATCCTCCTATGAGAAGAAATGCCAACTGCTTGAGTTTGAGAGAGCTAAGCTCAGAATCAAGAGAGAGCAATTGGCCTTAGACAGGGCATCCCTGGAGCTTCAGAAAGCTTCTCAAAAGTTGGGGCTAGAGCCCCGTGGTGGCAGCAACAGTGTCCCTAGGAGTAGAGAAGAGACTCATCCCCATAGGAACCTGAACAAGATTGTCCCTCCCTACCAGAGTGGGGATGACATCCACAAATGGATAACTGCACTGGAGAGGGCCTGTAAAGTACAGAGGGTCCCTCAGGAGCAGTGGGCAGCAATCTTGTGGCTCTCCTTTGCAGACAAAGGTAGAGACAAGCTCCTCACTGTAAGAGAAGAGGATGCTGATAATTATAAAGTCCTGAAGAGTGCTCTGATTAATGGGTTTGGCCTAACCACTGACCAATACAGGTTAAAGTTCAGAGACACCCAAAAGGCACAGACTCAGGACTGGGTTGACTTTGTAGATTGTGCTACTAAGGCTCTGGAAGGTTGGATACATGGCAGCAAGGTGCATGACTTTTTAGGATTGTGCAATTTGATTATGAGGGAGCAGATCCTTAATAATTGTCAAAACCAGCTTTTACACCAGTACCTGGTGGACTCTGATCTGACCTCTCCCCAAGAATTGGGAAAGAAGGCAGACAAATGGGTCAGAACCAGAGTAAAGCCAAAGAATCAGGGTGGTGACCAGAAGAAAGATTCTACCAAGTCCCAAGAGAAAGGTGGGGATAAATCCAAGGATAAATCCACTACAGGGCCCCAAAAGTCCTCTCCTGGGGGTGGGTCCCAAACTCCTTCCTCCCCTGAAAAGAAACCTTATTGCCATAACTGTAAGAAGCCTGGTCACTGGAAAAATGACCCCAGTTGCTCACAGGCTGGCAATAAGGAAAATGTTCCTCCCAGCAATACTACCACTCCTCCTGGTACTACAAGTAGTAATCCCCCAGATGGTAGTAATGCACCCAAAAAGTTAGGTGCATTTTCATGGGGAACTGAGGGGGACCCCAGTTTATCAAGGTCCTCCTCACAGGCCTCCTTAGTCTGTGATGGTGGCATGGGATTTGCCACTTTTACTATGAGTCCCAATACTTTGGGCAAGTACAGACAGGAGCCCCTAATCAATGGTCAGAAGGCATTGGCATTCAGGGACACAGGGGCTAGTGTCACCATGGTGACAGGGAAACTAGTCCCCCCTCAACAGCTTTTACCTGAGTTCAAGTACCAGGTGACCAACATTGATGGTATCAGAACAGATCATCCCATGGCCATAGTCAATCTCAGCTGGGGAGGGGTCACTGGCCCAAAGAGAGTGGCAGTGTCCCCAAACTTGCCTGTAGATTGCCTGTTGGGCAATGATCTGGAGGTTTCAGCCTGAGCTGAAGTTGAATACCAGGCCCATTTAAAAATGTTGGGCCTCTCTGAGAAGGTTGGTGGGGCTGTTAGGGCCTCAGCCCCATCCCAGGGAAACTTTGGAGAAGTGGAGCCTGAAAGAATGGCCCACTCTACTCCACAAGAGAGCAGAAGGGTTGAAGAACAGTCTTCTTCCCCCCAGACAATAGATAAGGGTCAGCCTCCTCAGGGAACTGATCCTACCCCAGTGAAGGAACTGCCCCAGAGGTGGTCAGGCCTGGCCTGGCAACCCCTCTGGTGGCAGGGGACCCTTCCAAGGTGGTACCCAGTCTGGAGCAGGTAACCTGCCCCTCTCTACCCTCCCTCTGTCAGCCCAGGGCTGCAGAGGTCAGGGAGGTCAGTGGACCCCTAAGGGTTCCCTGTCCAGAGGAACCCCCTCATCCACAGATTAGGGGCACCCAGTCTAGTAGCCCTAGCAAGGTGAAAATTCCTCAGCACACTGAGGGAACCCTCTTACCATTGGATAGGGACCTCCCCAGATGGATTCTGTTGGGCAAAGGCAAACCTGGGACCAAGTGGTTCCAAACCTACCATGTCCCTCCAGTGTTCCAGCCAAAGGGACCCAGCCCCCAGCTGTAGGCAGCCAGAGGTTGATCCTTAGGGGCAGATACAACTCAGTCATGGAAAGAAAGGCCTCCATGGTGACCAGTGATCTGAGGAAGCTGAGGCCAACTTTATTAGGGCCTCACTTCTATACTCAGACACCCCACCAGCCTTTTACTTTGCCAAAACACACAACAGGTAGTAATTCCAAATGGTGGAGATCATCCAATACCCTTGGGGTTAGGAATTGCTTAGTGGACCATAAGACAGGGGGTAACCATGCTAGTGCAGGTTCTTCCTTATATGGCCACTTAGTCAATAAAGGCTCAACTGGACAAGGTTAGCCTTATCTCCTTTTGTTTGGGGGGGTTATGTAGGAAGGTGAATCTGACTGCATGGTTGCCCCCACTTTTTTCCTGGTGTTTTGCTGGTTTTCAACTTAGTTTGGCTGGGATCCTGCTATTCAGGACCCCAGCCTATCTGCTATCCCCTTAAATTGATTGTATGTACTTTAGGTACACTCCAGATTGGATTCTGGGGCACCCTTGTGAGTCCCTAGTATATGGTATACTATGTACCCAGGGCATGGGTACCCCAGAGGCCTACCAGGGGCTGCAGCATGTATTATGCCACCCCTGGGAAGCCTTTTAAAATGACACAACAGGTCTGCTACAGCAGCCTGTGTAAGGTGGTGTATCCACCCCATACTGAGATATAGGTACTCTATATCTCTCCATATCACTGCACATGTAAACCTATCAGTCACCCCTATGGTAGGCCTTAACAATCCTGAAGGCAGGGTGCTGGGTTTCATGTGAGAGGGTGCCCATGCATGAGCAGAGCCCCTCTGCAGCTTTCGGAATCTTTATTCTCGGGTTGTCTGTGATGCAGCCAGACCATATACTCTTAAGTGCATTATAACCAAACGGTAAATGCTAACTTTGGAATGGCTGGATGGAAACATGTCGTGTTTGGTGTCAAACACCTTGGAATCATACCCCCACACCAGTAATTGGGGTGGGAGTATGATCCCACCCTTCTAGAGGGAGAGACATGACAGCACCAGTATACCCAGTACCAGCTAACAGAGCCCTGGCATCACAAAATGGATGCTGCAGCCACAGACACGAGTCTGCCCTCCTGCTGCTGGATGAAACTCCGGCAGGGGAGGCCTGGACAATAGGTTTCCTGTCACAGGGAGGTGTGACCACCTCCCAGACAGGCTTTAGTGTATTGGGGCTGGGTGGGTGCACTCAGAGTGCTTTGAAGTCTACACTGGGGGCACATTTGGTGTCCCTGTGCATAGTCCAGCTCAAACCGGTTGCAGGGGCACACAGCCCCTGCTCTGGCGCGAAACTGGACAAAGGAAATGGGTGTAGCCACCCCTCTTTCCTGACCCTCCCATAGGTGGGTCCCCAGAGTTTGTCCCACCCCTTCCTTGGGTATAAAGTAGGAAACCCTGACTACAGGATTTTAGATTACATCTGGACTAAACTCTGAGACCAGAAACCAAGTACCTCGACGATCTACACTAAGCTGGATGACTGAAGAATCTCCCTTGGAGTAAAGGAGTTACTCCCCTGCAAGGGAGGCACCTTTAACGCAACTGACCGGTTGGCATCTCTGAGCTCCGACGGACTCCGAAGAATATTGCCACACAGGCGTTGGGTTTTACAAGGTCTCTGAGATCGATCTGTGCCCACAGCAAGTCTGAGGCCCGTATCCTTCGTGGAGACCATGCAACCCAAACCCCTGGACACCGCGACCATTTGCAGAAGCATCAGCTTTCCGGCGACCCCTGAGGCTGAGCTTTGGGTTACTTGTAGCCCTGACCCCGAGCAGTAATTGCACCGAAGATTGCAGGCCTACACTCAACGAGTGTTCCGTGGGCCACCATTTTGTGATTCCTCTTGAGGTCCCTTCGCGATCCCTGGTCCGCTGACCTGTGGGTCCCCAAGAAGGCAACTCTAACTTTTATTGGGCTTCCCTGGTTGCTCCAGACGTGCCCTGACTCTCCATTGCTTGGGGAGTCCCCAGGACCTTGCTGGTCCACACAGAAGCATCTTTTCTCTTCCTGCGAGGGTTGCTGTTGCCAAGGCTTGTTGTGGTCAATCCGATCACCGACACCCCAGCACTCGACATCCTTTGTGGGCAGCTCGAATCCGTCTCCTGGTCATCGTCGACGTCTCCGGGACCCCGTGGCTGCAGAGTCAAGCTTCACCTCTTCGCACCTGAAGCACCCGACATCGGTGGGCATTCGATTGCTCCGCTCCTGGTCACTGGCTAGTGACCCAGACTCTGTCCCCTCTGCTTTCAGGTTCTTCACATCTTCGATCCAGGCTTGGATCCACCCGGACACTTTTCTCCTTCACGGCAGCAGCACTTTGCAGCACATCGCCATTGAAAACGACGACGATTCCCGACACCTTTTGACACCTATGCACCCGGCTTCCCTGGGTGAGGTAACTTGAGTACTCCGGTGCTCCCGTGGGTGTTGGCCCTAGAACCCCTGAAGTCTAAAGGGGTTTGCTCAAAGTCCTCTCCTAAGTGTCCTTTATCTTTAAAATTCCAACCGCGACTTTCCGCATTGAATCCAACGTCGCTCGCGGCTGTGTTCTCACACTGCACATGTCCCCCGTGGGTCTCCTGTGTCACTACCTTGGGTGGTTCCTTGGGGTCCCAGCGATTCTACGTGCTCTAGGCACTGTGTCTAGTCAAGTCGTGGTTCTTATACCACTTTCTTAGTATATGGTTTGGTCTCCCCCTGGAGCCCACTGTGTATTGTGCTATTTACTGTCGTTTTAATACTGTGATACTGTGTATCTTGAACTCTAACCTCATAAAGGGATTAGTAGTTAGTGTTTAGAAATAAATACATACATTTTATATATATCTTGTGTGGTTCTCCTTTCATTTAGTTATTCAAGAGGTTATAATCTGGTAAACCAAGCTGCTTTACACTCCTTCAAGATTTAGCCTGAAGGCTGCTCTCCATAGCTACCACTAGGATAGCTTTCAATAAAGGTTGTCTGTAAACCTATCATCAATAAGGGTCGTTTGGACTGGTGCAAGGTGCCCACTATAACTAGTGGACAGCATATGCCAGGCCAACTTCTCACATTTATGAATATCACTAGATTAGATATCTCGCAGTCCATCCACAGCAGCATTAATGAGTGTTTGCTATAGCACTGTGATAGCTTTCTTCCCTGTTGCTAATGAGAGCAATATTTGCAGTACTATGTTCGTTGGTGGTTCTGAATTGCCCACTCCCTCCAAAATAAGTGTAGCACCCTAATGATGGAGCGGGGATGTTTATATCTCAAAGCAAACACAAGGAGATGATGGACGGAGTGCTGAAACTTTTCAGACACTCACTCCCAGTCACAGAACTGGGTTGAATCCATCAGCTCACTTCGCCACCCCAGTTCAGACCCAGCCATATGCAAATCAGTGCAAATCAGTGTTGACCCTGTGCCTCATGGGAACAGTCCAGCCCGGCCAGGCCAGGTCCTCCCTGGACCGGAAACAAGCATCCTGGACCGGTTTCAGGGAAACACCCCTCATCAGCCAGGCTAGCTTGAATCCAGTGGCATACCCAGCCAACTTAGGGCAAACAAAGCAAACACAAGGAGATGATGGACGGAGTGCTGAAACTTTTCAGGCACTCACCCCCAGTCACACATCTGGGTTGAATCCATCATCATTCACTTCGCCACCCCAGTTCATAGCTCAATCTTCTGGTGTAGTCATTAAATAACCCCGCCTTTTGTCGAATGGACCAATGGATTGGAGCAATCATTTACATCGATGTTTTCTGTTTCAGCAAGTTATTTAACCTTTGTGAAGTCAATAAAGAGAATTTGTATGAGTTAAAGGGTTTTATTATCAATATTGTAAATTCAATCTATTTTATTTTAGAAATTCTTCTTCTTCAGTCATTGCTATTGCAAATTCAAATAATCCATTACTTGATATTTCAAACAAGATAAAATACAAAATTAGTGAAAATTATAATCAAAATAGTAATAATTCAACAAGCATAAAAGACTTTCCCTAATCTAAGTTAAATTGAGAATGGAATAAGGTGTCAGTTCATAAACCCATAAAGAGTTCTGATGACAGAATAAAATGCATAAGCAAAAAGCCACAGCACTTCAAATGATAAAGAAATTATTAAACTGGAAACTATTCTCAGCTATTAATCAGCAGTCATCTCCTGCTAAGGAATAGAGTATAAAGGAAAGTATCTCATGAAGCGATATGGTCTCAAGAAACCCAGGGAAGGTTCTCCAGAATGCGACGACCTACTGTAGGAACACACACTAATATAAACACAGTGAATTATGAATTGAAACAAGTATCACATTCTCCGTTCACAGCATCCAATAGGAGTTCAGTAAACTCATGGGAGTAGGTAAACTCCCCCGTTTCTCACGACTTCCCAGATACAAGTCCTTGAAAAGATACTTCGTCCACATTTTGTGGTTCATACAGTTCTTCCCATGAATCATCCTTCCTGTCGTCTCCTCTCGGTGAGAAGCTCAGGGATTTCAGATCGGGAGTGATGTAGTTGTTTCTTTTTGAGCCGGTAATGAGCCTCTCAGAGGAGCCAGTGTGGATCTGAGCAGACGAGAGAGGGTTGCACTTCCATAGTCCAACCTGGGAATCACTAGGGCTTGCACTACATGCTTGAAGTCGTGGGGGGAGGAAAGGTTTTCATTTCCTTAGAATGTTCATTTGGTGATTTGCTCCTTTGAGTGCCTCATCACACATGCTTGAATTACTAGATTAATTCAGCAATATGTCGGGCATGCTTACCAGTTGATCCAAATCGTGGTTGTTTCCCCTGGGCTTTTAGACTCATTGAATAGAGGATTCCCTGCCTGAATTGGGACTCCTGTGGCTAAAACCCTGCAATATCTGGAAATTAAGATTACCAATGATAAGTTGACAGACATCTCTCTCAATGTCTGCAGGGTCCTCCACAGCATAGGTTGGGGCTCTTCAGTTGTGTGCAGTTTGATTCCGGTGGCACAGTGAGCAACAGACCCATACGTGGGCACACCCTTGCCACTTAGAGTGTTACATCAAACACACAAAAGGTGATGGTAGGAATGCTTGCAACAACTCTAACCACTGGCAATCTCTCAGGATAGCATTCCAACCCACTGTTCTTTTGGCCACCATGCCACCTAAGTTCGGACCCAGACATATGCAAATCTCTTGGCCCTGCTCCAGTAAGTACAGTCCAGCCCGAACTGCTAGGCCAGGTCCTCCCTGAACCCTGATTTCGGTAGCGCAGTGAGCAAGGGATCCATGTCTGGGCTACCCTTGACACTGAATGTGTTACATCAAACACACAAATGGTGATGGTAGGATGCTTGTAAAAAGTCTAACCATTGGTCTGGCAGTTTAGTTTGGACTGTTCCCATTGGAGTAGGGTCAAGACTGATTTCCATAGGTCTGGGTATAAACTGAGGTGGCACGGTGTACAGAATAACTACGGACTGGGATGCAGCCCCAAGTGATTACCATGACTGAGATTAATTCAAGCATTCCATTCATCACTTTTTTGTATACTTTAGTGTGTCGCGCTCTGTTTGATGGGTATGATTGGTATGCCCAGATGTGGGTCCTGAGCACATTGTGTCACTGGGACCAAGCTATACCTGGCTGATGAGCCCTAACTAGGGCAAAACCGGTCCTGGGTTGCTTGTGTTCCGGTTCAGGGAGTACCTGCCATGGCAGTTTAGGCCGGACATTTCTCATTGGAGGAGGGTCAAGACTGATTTACATCTGGCTGGGCCCAAACTAAGGTTTTATGGTGTGTAGAATAACAATGGACTGGGATTCAGCCAAAGTGCTTATCAGTGACTGAGATTAATCCAGGCATTCCATCCATCACTTTTTTGTATACTTTAGTGTGTCAGTATAGTATAACAATTTATTGTGTATAGTTAGTTAAAACCATTACAATTTTTCCCTTAAAATCATCAATTTGACAAACATTCCTAGTTACATTTTCAATATAAAAAAAATCTAAAAATCATCCTCAATTTCATAGTTCGAATTCATGTGCAAAAGTGCAAATATGCGTATCGCTGTAAACATGGAACTGTCTAATGTCAACTTAGCACTAACGGCATTTAAACGTGGAGAAAAATGTACAGCGTGCTTATTAATACCAGATAAAGGCTGTACTTCTACGCTGAGCCCTTTATAGCGACCACCAAGATAAAGGTTATGCAAACTTTACGGATATGATGTGGTGGCCATATGATAACACACACTAATATAAGCGTTATATGTTTGATTTTTGTAATAATGTGCTGACTTTTTGCAAGAATTTAGTTGCCCTACATCTGGCTGTTTAAGAATGCCATAACAGCTGGTCGGCATGATCTAACTTGAAGAGAACGGAAAGCATGGAGTAGAAAATGCCATCTCAAATTGTTCACAGCTGGGCAAATACACAAAAGGTGTATGAGTGTCTCTTCCGCCTGTTCGCATAGTCTGCACTGGGTGGTCGGCCATGGTTGTTTCCATATTAGGACCAGATCTTTTGAGCAAAAGGCTCCCAGTCGAATCAAAAGTAGAAAGTGCTGAACAGATGGAGTTATGTGTTGGACAAGGTACGGCTGTGGTGTCCGGATATCGTATGAAGATAAAACCATCCAGCCGTGATTTTTCTTTGTTAGGGCTGCTTTATCCAATAGCCAGGCTTTTTGTTTTGCAGCATTGTTTGCTATTTTTTTGAACGCAGAGATGCTACAGTTTGTTTCCCAGGCTTTGTGCAGATTAAGCATAGTTAGCGCGTGTTCCAGTGCAGTTGGGCAGTCTTTCTTCCCTTTTGGCTGGTTCTTCAGTTCCGTCCAGCAATGCCCAAGCAAGGACTCTTCTTGGGCTGCTCTTAGTTTCCAGCACAATTTTATTATCGCTGCTTGCCTTACCTGGATTTGGTTTGATAACCCAAATTCCAGGCGCACTTGTGCTTGAGATATAAATTGTGGAATCCGAAAGACTAGTCTAAAGAGGCTTGATTGTTGGAGATTCAGAAACTTTGCATCTTGGCCCTTAAGTAATTCGGAGCCATAAGTAAGAGTTGGAAGGAACTTGGCAGCAATAACTTTTAATAAATGGGAGTTTGATGGACACTTTAGTTTCTGCTTTAGAGTATTTATTGCAAAGCGTAATTTGTTTGCCTGTGCTCTTCTTTTAATTAGATGATCTTTGAGTGTGAATCTTGAATCAACCACTACTCCCAGGTATTTGTAGGAGCCACTTTGCTCTATGCTGTTCCCTGCTGCGTACCACTTGTACTTTTTCCTATTGGGGCCTGGTATTTGCTGAGAAACAGATGATCTTAGTTTTGTTGTAATTTTTTAGTGATAGACCGAGCTCCTCTGTGTATTCCAACAGCTTCGTGATCAGGTGCTGTAAGCCTACTGGAGTCTGGCTACATAGGACAATATCCTCTGTGTACTGCAAACTTCTAATTTGGCGGTTAGCTAGCTTCGGAGGGTCGCTTTGAACTTCTGTAAGCCTTTTATCTAGATCCGCTGTAAATATATTGAAAAGGCTGGGAGCTAGCACGCATCCTTGTTTTAAACCGATCTGCGTTGGTATCCTCGCTGTGGTTCTTTCCCCGTTTCCTAATTTTATCTGGACCCAAGTCGCTGAGTACAGGTTGACTATGGCCCTTAGTAGTCGTGGCGGGATGCCCCATTTTGCCATCTTTTGCCACAGGAGTTCTCTGCGTACCATGTTGAACGCTGCTTTCAGATCAACAAAACACGTGTACAGTTTGATGGACTTTCGCTGCGCTTTTTCGACGAGGCGGTTCAGGGCTTGAAGGTTACACATTGTGCTCCTGCCAGGTCTAAAACCTGTTTGCGAAATTGGAAGAATCTTGCTAGAGGTGACCCACTCTTCGAGCTCAATAAGAAGGTTTGACGCATATATTTTGGCTTCTACGTTAATCTATAATTCGCCGGGTCTGATCTGATTCCAGCTTTGAATATCGGGTGGAGAACGCTGCCTCTCCAAGATGCGGGTATGATGTTTGATTGGAAAGCGTAATTGAACAGTGGTGTAAAGTATTCCGCCCAGAAAGCTTTATCTTGTTTAAAGAGCTCGTTTGGCAGGCCGTTAGGGCCTGGTGCTCCACTAGATCTAAGCTTTTTTAGGACAGTCTCAACTTGGTTGATTCGAATCCAATTACCCTCAGACGCGGTTTCTGCATAGGCGTTTTCCGATTGGTTCATGGCGAGCTGGTGTTTGTCCATGGCTATATGTTTGATACCCTTATAATCAATTTTAACGTGATCATTTGTCGGGACGAGCTTGGCTTGCTGATAGGTTTCCATAATTACATGCTTGTTATTTTGACTTAAATGGGCTATCCAATCTGCCTCTAGGATATTTGCATTATGATGGCGGAAGGAGCCATTTGCTATATTGTTTATTTCTGCCCAGAACTTCTTGTTGTTATTTGATTTGCTTGTCTGTAGCAGCTTTAGCCAAGTTTTTGTTTGTTGTTATCTCTTTGCAGTCCATACTTCCTGTTTGTATTTCTGCCTTAACTGATGGTAATTTGCACCTTCGCTCGTTATTACAGCATTTCCGTGTAGTTTCCTTATTTTCCGATTTAGGGCCCTTTTTTTCCTGCTAATGAGCTGACAGACTCTGGGGTTATTATCCTGGGTTTATTTTCATTATGCTTATTATGTGCTGAAAGTTTGGAGATAAGCATCATAATCATATTTTCCCAGTTTGTCCATGGATGGTTCATAGTTTGTGCTTGTGTGTTCGCCGTTAGGTTTTTGATGTAATTAATTAATTCAGAGGCATTTTTGCCATTCCACGCAAGCCTTTTTAGATTGTACGGGCTAGAGACTTCCAGCAAGTCATTACTTTCAGCCGCTCTCGTGGTGTGGATGCGCAAGTCAATTGCCTGGGGGCTATGATCGCTCTCCAATCTATGAATAATCTGGTAACTGGAGATCATTTGTAGTAGCTCTATGTCCACTATTGTGTAGTCTAGGACAGAGTTTACATACTTGGATATTCTAGTGGGTGCTGCTGGTTGGTCTTGTGGTAGACGTCCGTTTAAAGTTAGCATACCTATTTCGGCTAATGATGAGGCGCAGAGATTGCCATAACTATCTTTTTTGCGGTGATTTATAATTACAGAGTGGATGCTTTTTCTTTAAATTTATTTTGTAGTTTGCCTTGGACTGGGTCCTCTAAAAATAAAAACATGTTGAAGTCGCCTGACCGCACGATGTCTGCTTGCGGGAAGGTAGAGTGCAATGATTTGAGCAGGGCTATTAAGGTATCAATTTTCTCCAGTTTTGCCTTTGATCCCGGATGAATGTACACATTACATATTAGTAGTGAATTTTTTTCATGTTTGCGCAACAATTCATTAGAAGGGTATTGCGATAGTGAGATTTTAATGCATTGGAACCAAGTTTGTCCTAACTCAATCAATTCAGATGACCAAGGTATGGTAGTGTTAAGGTAAATTGATAGGCCACCAGATGCTCTACCTAATGCTTTTCCCTTGGTGGCATATAGGTGGTATTCTTTAAAGCCGTTAATCGGTGTCGGTGCCGTAGACCAGGTTTCCTGGAAGAGTAAGATATCGAATTTTTGGAGAAAAATTAAGAGGTCTGCCTCCTCCGTTTTGTTGCCGATGCCATTGATGTTCCAAGAGCACAATTTTAAGTTACTTACTCATGCCTCGCTTATTTTGGTCTCGATGCCCCGAGTAGTTGAAAAAAGAACTTTTCTGCTTTGACAGGCTGCTCCAGGTGCTGCCTGGTGGATGATGCGTAGATTGGATCAGCTCTCCAGGGCACTATCGAAGGGTCCTATTGCCCAACGGAGTAGTCCACCATTCTGGGTTCTGTTGTTGGACATAGCGGGCCAGGATACCGTTCTGTTTCGATTGTTTTTATTTCTATTCCCCATTTTGCAAAAAGTTTTCTATGGCACCAGAATCTCATTGGAATTTTTGGGTCACTCCAGGTTACCACCGTCATTTCTCTCCCTTTTGCGCTTGGGAGTGGTTTGAATTTTACACTTTCAATGTGATTTGTGTTTAGGTGTTTTAATGTTTCAATGGTACTTGTAAGCTTCAATATTGAACTGTGGTTGAGAATGTCATGACATCCTCTTGAGTTGTAATGGGGAATCAATTCTAGCGTTAATGAACCTTCTGGGAATATTTGGCCCTCATTGCCTGATGGAATGTCGGCTCTGTGGTGATGTGATCCTGCAGAAGTTCCACTGAATATATTTTCTCCTATGGATGGTTTCCCTTCAGGTAGAATTTGAAGGCGAGTAATTTCTGTCGCATCTGTTTTTGTTTTCTTAGTCTCAATCTGATCGCCTAGTATGAGAGACAAATCGGCATAATTTGCCGAAGATTGCGTCGTTTTAGGCGGTGGCTGAATTTCAACCAAACTTTTTCTGTTATGAATATTTGATTGTTTTGGGAAGTATTGGGCTATGCTTGTTTGTTCTAACCGGGAAACGTGCGATGATGGTCCATCTCCTTTTTGGTCTTGGGTAGAGAGGGATGATAACAAGTAGGCTTTGTGGCTACTTGCCTTTGATGTTGTTGAGGCTGGCGGGAGTGTGGACTTTCCACAGTGATCGACTTGAGGTCTGGGTTCAGACATGTTTCCGGGGGAACACGCGTTAGCCTTGTTTCCCATGAACTCATTTGCAAGGTCTGCCTCTTGCGAGTTTACGTGTTGGCCAAGTGTTGTGGGTGACTGTTGTGCCTGATTTTGACGGGTCTGTGCTATGACTTGGCTCCTCTTCTGTTTGTTAAGCCTTGATTTTCTTAGTCGCTTACGTTCCCATTTTGTTAATGGGTCGCTAGATTTTTGTTGCTGCGGATTTAATACTGCTGCATCGAGAGACGAAGGGCCACGTTGTTGATTACTTTGCGTGGGTGTCTTGTTCAAAGTTTCTGGCTGAATGGCATCTGAGTCTGAATCTCTCAGGCTACCGTCAATTTCGTCCGCGCTTTCCAGAATGCCCGAAGAAGTAGTGAGATTTTGTTGACTAGAACCTGTTTTGGTGGAAGCGCTAACAGTGCTGGCTGATGTAACGATATTCATTGGTCTTTTTACTTCTACCAGAATATCTGTTAGAATCGCCGGGATAGTCTTCAGTTGGTTCATAGTGCTGGAACATTGACATTCATGATACGTTGTCTGGGGGTCTTTTTGCACCCGCTCAATTATGGAATTTAGTTCTTGAAGTTTTTTTTCTATTCCAGAAACATGAAACGCCAGGGCTTGCAAGAGGTCGACTTGCAACTCTAGTTTTTCTGAGTGCTGAAATAATGCTGAAGAAATAGTTTCCATGATGTTGATGAAAGGGGACCATAGCGGAGCTTCAAAAGGTAAAAGATGGTCTGCCTGGTGGGCATCCATTCACTGACTTGAGAGGGTGCCGTCCCCAGAGTTGTTCATGAAGTTCTCCGTGGCTTCCTCCACCGGGCCTTAGCTTGATTGAAATTTAAGACCAGACCCTGGACGAGACTTTATAGGAGAAAGTAAGGTGTTATAGTCGTGAAGGGGCCCTGTAAATATATGTGCTTTAAGGGCAGGAAATTCTTCCTTCTGGGCTTCCTGTGTTAGCCCGAACGAACGTATTAAGAATTCCTGTGTTTCCAATACGGGTTTTATCAAAACCTCTAACTGACCCCTTAAAGCATTTTCATCTTCAGTTGCTGCAAAGTAACTGTCCGTGTTATCCCTGAGCAGAGTCTGTGCTTGACTTTCGCCTGATTTAGCCCCCAGGTTGAGGGGAGGAGGTGATAAAAGACTCACAATTTGTTGTGCTAGAGATGCTTCTAGAGCCACTTTGGTTGCTTTTATTTGTGATATTTGTGGTGATTCGTTTGCATTTGTATTTATTTGTGCTGTCACAGTTACTTGGTTGCCAGCTGTTTTCGAAATCTTTGGTATGCTAAAGCTGTCCTCTGGCGTGATGTTGGTCTGTGCAAGCGGCTTGTTTAATATGGACGTGACTGAAGGTAACATTCTTGTTGTAGAATCCTGAATTCAGGGCCCTGGAGAGATTAGGAAGTCTGTAATTTTTGACTTCCTGCCTACTGTTTTTTTTATTGACATTGGTGACGAGTTTGATGGCGGTTCCAAATTTATTCCCAGTTGTGTCTCTTCCGTCGATAAAACAGGGAGTCCCTTGCTGGTCTTCCTTATGTTCTGGCAAGCTTTTTTCTTCGGCTTCACTTCTGCTCTTGTTCTCCCAGATCTCATTACGACTTTCTATCTGAGGGCTTTCTATCTGAGGGCTGCCCTAGGCTGCCCTAAGGGGCTAGCGCTTCCTTCACTTCGCGATTCACAGTTCACGGAAGCTGAGTCCGCTTTTCACTTCGAGAGGGTTCCTACTTCAAACCGCTCCAGGGAGCTGTTTGACCGCTGTTGAGCAACTTCATTCCTTGCGCTTTCTTTGGCTTGCACTATACACGGGGTTGCCTGTCCCCCTGAGTGTTCGCTGTGGCTCTGCCTTTTGCTTCAGAAACTGTAGACGGCTAGATCGTCTCTAGGTGCGATGGAAGGAGGGAAACTTCTTCGGCTGACGTGAAATACAAATGGCTAGTATGGTAGCAGGTATGGCGACTAAAGCTCTTGTAACGCTCCCCCAGGCTCCCCCAGACTTCACCTAAGATCACTGATTACAAGGTGCAGGTTTGATCACACCGCTTGGCTTTTTTTTCCATTTCCTCTTCTGCGGGTAAGTGATATAGGGCCTCGCCTGGTTAGAGCGGTTAAAGCAATTTTCGTAAAGCGTGCAGAGAGTTTTTGAGTTTGTAGTATCTCTGTACTGGAGCTCCCTATCTCACGGTGTCCTTATGGTTGGACCCAATAACTAAGGACTGTAGTTGAGGCTCGGGCTAGGGGGGCTAGGGGGGGAAATAGCGCCAAATCAGCACGTATGTGCTCGAGATAATTTGTAACTGAAAGCCTGTCAAGATCAGCACCTATGTGCTCGAGACAATTTATAACTAAAGCCTGTCTGTGGCTCAAAGCTCCAACTCGATAGCTGAGCGGAGGTGAAAGCTGATGGGGGTAGGAGGTAAGGGGTGGAGAACGGTCAGAAAACCAAAAACGAATCGGAGCAGGCGGGAGCAGGGCACTCTGACGAGCCGCAAGCCGCACCCAACCTGGTTGGGCCGCTTCCGCGGACTCGTCGGGCTCGCACTCAGCGGCCGCCACTAATGGCGGCCGCGCTCACTGCCCGGACGCTTACCCCCGCAACCGTTTCTTCAAAAGCGTTCCGAGTAGGTCTTTTCCGGCCGAATGACCAGATTACACAGCGGGCTGCTGCGGCACTCCTCATCCGCTCCTCAGCTCCTCTCCAGCTCACCGGCTCGCACTGCTTGCTTTAGTGTGTCAATTCTCACTGATCTGGACTCTATGAAAGACACCGAATCAACACTTGAGCCAGCAAATACATTCCTTGTCAGTCAGGTGAAAACTCCAGCTGAGGCTATAAAACTTTGCAAAAAGAAAATACTATTACCCTTTTTGACCTCAAGCACTCACAACCTGAAATGTCTTCATTCCATCAAGACCTACAATCTAAAAGCATTGTTCAAGACCTATTAAATAGCACTATATTGAGCATCATGTTGTTGGAAACTGTGGCTCAATGCAAAGACAATCCTGATGTACCAATCAAAGAGTTTTCTAACAACCAAAGCAAAGATGAAACGGACAAGTTATCTACAGGTTCACTAAAAGATACAAGTAAAACAACAGAGGTAAGGTGGCCCTTTGTGGTGGGATAATGTCAGGATACCGCCATCCTGCCATCGGGAGGTGTTCATGAGGGCCGTATGGGGTCAAGCAGTTACACAGAATATGACAGACCTGTTCCCAACACCTTGCATTTTCAGCTCCACATTACATCTCACTAAAAGTTTCCGCACCACTTTCCTGATGCATCATGGTCCCGGTAGTCTTTTCTCCATACACTGCCCTGGTCATGTCCTGGTGGTGATTCTCTATTCTCTCTCTTGATTCCTAGATACTACAGCCTCTCTGACCCTTTTATATCTGCATTCTGGACCTTTCTTTCTCTGAGCACTGATACAAACTCCTTTCTTGCTTTTCTGTTTCCTGTCTTGTGCTTTCTGGCTTTGCTAGTCCTCCTCGTTCCAAGTCGCAGTTCAGCCTGCCCGTCATTGGTGGTTCCTTACACCTAGTTTATTCCTTACACCTGGTTCTCTTCCTTCACCTCTGCTCTTCCCTTGAGCCTCCAGCTATTTCAGCCCTTTGACCCAGAGTGAAGCGGCTAGCAAATGACCTTACTTCTGGGTCTACTTGTGCTCTGATTGATCCTGCTATCAGGGGCGGCCGGCACGGTTCAGGGGCGGGCGGGCGGGGGGTTATTTATGGGGTGCGACCGCGGGCTGCACAAAAAAAAAAATAAGAATAAATAAAACTTACCTTGCCGCCGCCGGGTCCAGCGTCTTCTTTCCTGCTCTCCTGCCTCCGACTCCAGGTCGGAAAAGGAAGCAGGCAGCCAGGCTCCCACCCCTAAGCCAATCACAATGCACCAATGGAGCGTTGTGATTGGTCTGAGCGCCGTGACAGGGCGCTCAGCCAGGGGCTGGAGGGGTGGGCATGTTCTCCATGCAGGCTGCAATGCAGCCTGCATGGAGAACAGGGGAGTACGCATGACTGGTTTGGGCGGCCCGAGAGGGCAGACCAAACAGTCATTGTGCACTCATTGTGCACCCTGCTCCGTAAGCAGAGCAGCCCGCCCACCCGCTCGCCGGCAAAAAAACCCATAAAATGGTAATGACTAAGAGTTATTACCATTTTATGTTTTTGCTTCTCGCACTGCGAGAAAGCAGTGAGGCGACGCGCCTGTGCCATAGGAGCGAGCCGCCACTGGCTACTTTATTCCATGCTTGCCTTTTGGTTTCTGTTTCCATTGTTATTTGATTCCATGTTCCTTTCCTGTATAGTTATTTGTGTCTGCTACCTGTGTCTTGTTCTTCCTGCATCTTTGTCCCTGTGTTTGCCTTGTTCCTAGCTCTGACTGCACACACCCAGACCTGTCTTATACATGCAGATTCCTGGTTTTGTATTCTATTTTCCTGTTCTGACTGCATATCCCTGTCCTGTCGTAGTTAGTGTGCAGATTTCCAGTATTCACAGTTCTGTGTATTCATGTCTCATCCCTGGCCCTTGTTCCAGTCCAGCTTTTCCCTGAGCCCTGTTCCTGTTTCTGGGTACCTTCCACTGTTCCCCTTTGCCCTCTTGGGTGTTATATAATCATCCTGATTCTCATTGCTTCCAAAGGAGCCAGTTAGACTTCAAGTCTTATGCCTTTGGCGGAGAGAACCAACCTGTGCTCCTTGGCCATAGGAGCTGCTGGGTGTCCCACTGAACTCTGTGAGATGAACCTGCTCCTTCCCTTCCTATTTGATATTTTTCACCTCACAGAGAGATCACTTCTGAGGAGCAGACAAACTACCTTCAATGATAGTGTAGCTATCGTTTCCCTGCTTACCTTTCCTGTGGTTTGTATTTGTGCTTTCTTAATCTCAATTGTGCCAGTCGAAAATAATGTTTATTTTTTAGATTAACATTTGTTGCTTTTTCCAGATAGAATGGGTAAAATTGGTAAAGTTCAACCCTCCTAATATCTTGACCGTAATCTTTTATCTGATGGTAGCTGGGTCTACCTGGTCATGATCGAGGTGTCATGATTGAAATACAAAGCACATTTTTTGGCCCGTTTTAACAGGGAGTCTGGGAGGCACTTGTTGGAGGAATATATTGGTAAACTGAGTCGTACTGTGACTGGTTCCAAATTAGGAAGGCACTGGGGAACTTTGGACCAAGTAAATCCTCATCAAGTAAAAGGACTCTTGTATGACGTGCAGCCTCTCCTGAATGGTACATCTACTTCTGTGGTCCAGTTGCTAACAGAATCAAAACCTGTGTGTGATTAATTTATTTGATGGTACGAAACAAGCTCAAAACTGCCCCTCCAAACAGCTCATCGGTGGCAAATACGAAAACAGTTCCCCTTGGTTAGCAGCTGGCAGGAGGATTTCAGGCATCTGGGTCTGTCCAGTCTATGCAAGAATCCTAGGGAACGCACCCTTGGAGCAAGTGCCCAGGCATGAAGATGTACAGCACGTGCACACAAAGCAAGAGAGAATGTCTCTCAATTATTATGCAGAAGGGCAATAACATTCTACACCATATTTGCGGGTGGGGGGCCAGGGCAGGGGAGTATCTCAGCTTGTGTCTGCTTGTAAAAGTCAGGAGAACGTAGTTGTAGGTCCTCCTGAAGCTTCTAAATGTCAAAGAAGAGGAGAGTCATTAAGTGCATGTTATATGCACACGCCCCTATTACAGAGTGTATCTTGCCATCTATGAGGCACTTCCTTTCAGAGCTGTCTAGATGAATAATGACAAAATAACCATTCACAAAATAAACGAGTAAAGCCATTAACTACTTCACGCAATGCCTGAAAAAGGGCGAGTTGATGCTGCCAAAGAGGCCACATGTACAGGTCAGAAAGAAAGCCTATAATATTTAGACTGACATATCTTTGCACTACACCTCGTTGGGTAAGCATCTACCTCAAAGCAAACATACATGTCAGCAGAAGATGCTCTTTATAGAAAAGACAGAATCTTTTTTTTAATTTTTTTAAATACACCGAAACATGCATTTCAGTGAAGCAGAGGTGGAACCGTGGCTTTTTTTTTTCTTTCAGAGTTTTATATAGCGCGAACTTGACCCGAATCGGGTATCAGAGCGCTTTACATAGCACCAGTTACGTTACATGAGGACACACATTCATTTTGGTTAGGCATGGTGAGATTAAGTGATTTGCTCAGAATCACAGGATATTCAGCGTCATTGCCGAAACTCGAACCCAGTTCCCCAGATGCGAGGTCGGCCGCCCTAGCCGTTAGGCCAACATGGATACATGTTCAAATTCAAGACGCAACATGCGTTTGTAGCTTTCCAACATTTTGTACGTGGTTATCTAAAAATTGGACGACGGAGGGCAGAGAGTGGCGCTGGGAGACGCCGGACCCTTGATGAAAGTTTGACTATAGGGCGGTGTTCCCACTCCGGCCCCGGGTTGAGAGGAATACTAATGCAACTCGGGTAAGAAAGACGAGTGAGGTTACTCTACAGGAACCAAGTAAGACAAAAAATCCTTGTTTATGAATAGTGCTGACTATAGCCAAAGGAGTGAATTTATATAAGTACTTCTAGAGGGATCAGAACCCTGAGGAAGGCCAGAGACCCAGTCGGGCTAAGTTGATTGGCTGAAACATGTCGGTAGGAACAGAAGGGGTGTTGGAGAGGTAACTTCTCCTACACACCCATCACTTATTTTAATCCTGTCAAGTGGGACCCAGCATAAAATGAATATAAAGGTTACCACTTAGGCAGTTTTATTATCTTCTTTTCTCTGCATTTTTGGGATCCCTCATTTGGAGAACTTTCTCCTTTTTTTCTTTTCTCTTCTTTCTCTAAAAAAATCAGCGCTCCACCCTGAGTGTTGGTCTGCACCAGGGTGTATGTAGCAGCCCAATGATGAAGCATGCCACTATCTAGTGGGTGAGGGCAGTCTTTAACAAGCCTTTGGGCTTGCTTTCAGACTCTGATTGAGAAATTGAGTTCCACCACCTCTTTCTGTCCTTCCTTCTCTCTCCCCCTTATGTGATAAATCTTCTGTCACGAAGGGGATACTTTCCAGGTTGCCAGTTGGCTGTGTCTCCACAGAACTGGGCATAGCTTCTTCTCTTTTTGTGAGTTTAGTATCTAAAAATTGGAACAGCCATACATTTTGTGTTGTTTAGTTCTATTCATTGTTTCTTTTTACACTGCTTGCTTGTTAGTTTGTTGTCATTTGCTGCAAGGCTGTCTGCCTATTCCTTTTCTTTGCTACTGATTCGACTCTTGCTCTCCATACTCAAACTCTAACACCAAAAGTAGTTTTTGCACTGATAGCCCAAAACAGTTTCTGTGTGTTTATGTAGTGATACCTTTATTAGACAAGAAGAATACTTATTAAAAATAAATTTAAAAAATAATTAAAAATAATATTGGAACAATTATTACAGATTTTAAACAGACCATTACATTTGGAGCTCACACTGGTCCATTTTTGAGAGCTAGGAAATTGCCAAATGAAAGTCAGATTGCCCATGAGAGTCGTGGGATGTAATACCACCAATCACAAGTGCCTCCACTGGTAGAATGAAAATTATACTAAGGTCAGAAATTGGAAGTTACATGCACACCCTGAATAGGTGGGAAGAGGGCACGTCATCTGTTGTCCTCCATTCATATTGTACATGTACCAGTGGGGGGAAAGGGCAAAGGTGGATCTTTGCCAGCACTAATGATGTTAAATGCTAGGGCCCTCAGCATTGGAACAGCAGTTCCCAGGGTCAGGGCTCCTTCACATCTTGGCCGAGCTACATAGACACCTTTTCAAGGGACCGAGGCAAAACTATCATTCAGCAAAGCCTGTACATGCAGCGCTTTCTTGAGGCGTTCACCTCCAACCACTGCAGCTCACAAAGATGACCCTGACTAAGGTCTGTGGAGCTAGACACAGTGCTTTACCTACTTCTGATCCCCATCCTGCTGGACTCCGGTCATGCAGCAGATAAGAAGGAGTGAAGATGTTGCCTGTCATTGAAGGAGGACAGGAAAGCAAGAGTGTGGTGTAACACAGGCCCCCGCAGCCCCCGCGGTGTGGGGGGGTCTCCCAAGCTCCAGTGGGCCCCCTCGGCACAATACTCTGGCTGGAGAGTTCCTGATGAAGTCCAAAGGGGGCCTCTCCACGTTCTTTGCAGGGGGGTCCCCTCAAGTTTCGTTACGCCAGTGGTGTGATCTTGTGCATGTATGTGGGTGCTGTGCTTGTATGCCTCATATAGGGTACATCGGCATTGAATGGAACATGATGGTGGATATCTGCATGGACAGTGGCAATGACTGTCATACTATGTGGTAACTGTGTATATGATGGCAAAGAATGGAATACGGCGGGGTACCTAAGTAGAAGATTACAGATAAATCTTGTGGGCCATATTTACAAGGAAGTAACGCAACGCGGTGCCGCAAGCCATTTGGCTGCACCACGCTGCGTTACTTCCTAAGCAAAGGGATGCGTCATATTTTCAACAATATGATGCATCCCTGTGCTCTCCCCTACACTGGCGCACAATTGGCTGCCATGCGCCAAAGCAGGCACCCTTGCACCCTGGTGCAAGGGTGCCTGCATTGCAGGGATTATTGTTTTTGTGCAGGAAGGGACACCTTCCTGCACAAAAACAATCACAAGAGGTGTTTTCCTCTTTCTATGTGTGCTGCAGAAAGCAGAATGCAGCACGCATAGAAAGAGGAAAAAATAAGGAGAAATACAAGTATTTCTCCTCGTTGCGCCTCCTTTTTTTTTTTTTTATATATATTTTAGTGGTTTTGTAACAGCCATTGTTTGAGGCACACCTTGTTCACATTACAGTGTCGTCTTGTACACATCTATACAACAAGCGTGTTACTTTCCAACTATATGCCCCTTCCATTTTGAGAGAGGTTATACATCAATGATTATTCATTCCAAACATAACAATTTCTTAACTCAATAATCCCCCCCCCTCCCAACCCCCCATCCGTCTCAGCTCTTTAGAACTCATCTTCTATTATTGGTCATGTCGTGAGAATCTTCCCGTTACCTCCGATGTGTCTACCTATTCCTGTTCTCATTTCGTGCTAATTTCCCCCTACACATCCGTGCAGTGCAATCATTATGGGGAGGTCTGAGTAGGTGTTACTGTCGCTGCTTGCTTACTCTTGACGTCCGCAACCATTACCGTCCAAGCATTTATGTCATCTTCCAGTTTTTCATCCCGCCTAACCTTTTTCATCTGTATTCCTTCTGCTGTTGCCCATTCACAGAGGTCTCCTAGCCACATCAGTATACGGAGCAGGTTCGGGCTTTTCCAAGATATCGCGATTCGTCGTTTTGCTAGGATAAGCCCCAACATTACGAATCTCCTATTCAACTTTTTATTTTTGGGGGTCGGCAAGAGTCCCAGCAATATTGTTTTAATTTCTTTAGAGATTGTCCATCCTGTGACCTCTTCAAGGATATCCGTAACTTCGTCCAGTAGGAGGTTATAACCGGGCATTGCCAGACCACATGTAGGAAATCCGGCCCCCCTGACTTACATCTAGGGCATTCAGGTGTCCGAGTCGGAAAAATTTTACTTAATGTCTTGGGGGAGAGATACGTCTGATGTATATAATTATATTGTATTAATTTGAACCTCAGGTTGGAGCTCACTTTCTTAACTCCCTCATGCACTTTAATCCATTCTCGTTCTGACAATGGACCTCCCAGGGCTTCCTCCCATCTTGACTGAATCGGTAGGGTCGGTGTTTTCCTGTCCTCCCTAAGTGCCCGATACAGATGTGAGATTAGGCGGCCATCCTGTGCCATATAAAGCATTGTCTGGAGCACATTTGTAACTGGCGGTTCCTCTGGGAATGACGCCCACAACTCACTGGTCACATGTGATATTTTCCTATATTGCAGGAATTGCCCATGTCCTAGTTCATAGGCTTCCTCCGCCTCCTCGCGGGAGATGAATTGTTTATTTAAAAAAAGGTCTTCCATTGTGAGGCAACCCCCCTCCTTCCATTTATGGATGGACATATTTCTGTAATTTTAGCATAGGGATGTACCACCCATAGCGGCATGTCTGGCGCATAGGGTGCGTGGCCTACCACCTGCCTAACTACTCGTTCCCAAACCCGTGCCACGTGCTGGATTATGTATGGGCAGGCTCGCGGTACCCCTGCCCCTCTCATTAAAAGTCCGGCGAGAGAGTCTCCCTCATACGTTCCAGCCAGGAGTGTTTTTTCCCAATTATCCTTATCGTCTAGCCAGTGAATTGCATGCTGTAGCTGTGCGGCCATGTAATATAATTCAATGTTAGGAACCTCTAGTCCCCCAGTTTGTCCTGTTCTTTGCAGTATCCTTAAGCTCACTCTTTTGCGTTTTGATCCCCATAACAGCTCTATCAATAATTTATCCAGTGTTTTAAAGTAATGAACTGGGATCTCATAGAATGAATGTTGAATCATATATAGACATCTCAGCAGGACAATCATTTTTATAATTGCAATTTTCCCCATTAGGGATAATGGAGGCCCTTGCCAAAATCGCACAGAACCCCTTACCCCGTCTACCACCCTCCCTATGTTTAATTCCAAGTGCCTCTCTGGCGTATTCGTCAACCTAATCCCCAGATACTTGGGATCTGTTTCTGCCTATGGTAATCCCACTTCTGGTAACGCTTCCCTTAACTGTCTGGTCAGCCGGCCCACCGGCAATGCTATTGATTTATTAGCATTTGTTTTTAGTCCAGAAAGCTCGCCAAACTCATCCAGAATTTCCAACAATTTGGGAAGCGCTTGGGTGGGCTGTCGCAGGAATAATAAAGTATCATCTGCGTACATGGAGACCACATGGTTCGTGTCGCCTATCTTTATTCCCCAATTATCCATTTTTTTCCGCAGAGATTCTGCCAGTGGCTCCATGGCCGCCGCAAATAGTAATGGGGACAGGAGGCACCCCTGCCGAGTGCCCCTCTGCACCGTAAAGACTTTTGATATAAGCCCTCCCATACGTATACGAGCCTGGGGATTATTATAGAGCAATCTTAACCACTTAATATATCCCTCTCCCATTCCCATTACTCTCAGTGTTGCCCATAGAAATGGCCAGTCCAAGGAATCGAAAGCCTGTTCTATATCTAACAGCGCCAAAGCGCAATCCTCCGTTTCTAAAACTATAGAATGCCACACATGTGCAAGCCGTCGTAGGTTGTGGGTGGTGTTACGGTGCGGAATAAAACCAGACTGGTCATGATGTATCAGAGTCGGTATCCAAGGCAAGAGTCTATTGGCTAACACCCCACTTAGAATTTTCATATCTAAGTTTAAGAGAGAGATTGGTCTATAAGAAGTTGGGATTCTTGGGTTCCTACCCGGCTTAGGGATCATAATCACCATAGCCTCCCTCATGGAGGTTGGAAGAGACTGGGCTTGCGGCGACTCATTATACACCTCCAGTAGGCGATCCACCAGTAGTGGTGCAAATACCTTATAAAATTCAGATGGAAACGCATCACTACCCGGGCTCTTGGCTGGTTTGAGCCTCTTAATAGCTTCCATTATTTCTTCCTTCGTGATCGGTGCATCTAACCCTTCACTTGTCTCCTGGTCTAATTGGGGCAAACCTAGTGAGTTAAGGAACTCGCTGATCACCTCTATCGGAGGGGAAATTCACTTTGCCTATACCGCCGCCATATGCTCTGTCAATATATCCAAAATAGCAGTCTGGGTATAAACCACCTCCCCATCCACCTTTTCCATTTCTACTATAGACGGTATTGGTGTTTCATTCCATATTAATTTAGCTAAAAACGCCCCCGATCTGTCACTCTCTATGTGCAAGCGTTGTCTATATGTCGTGTAACTAAATTTCTCCATATGCTGTATGGTCTCCAGTAAGTCTTTTCGGACACTGACCCATTCCTTTTTGAACTGAGGGTGGGTATGTAGTTGCATTTCTATTTTGTGTAGTTTCTTCTCCTGTAATTTAATGTCTCTCTCAAGCTGTTTTCGTACCCCAAACGTGGTCTTTATACACACACCTCTTATCACTGCTTTCATTGCCTCCCATTCTGTCACCCTCATGTGAGCTGTCCCCCAGTTATCTGCAAAATAATTCGTAATTTCCTCAGTAAGGGCTTTTGCAAAGGGGGTGTCCGATAGTGCCTCCACCCGTAATCTCCACGTAGGTATAGGTGGCCTAGGGCGTTTAACACCCATTGTGAACAACTCAGGTGAATGGTCCGACAAATGGGAAGATAGGCTATGTCCAGTATATCAGGGGTCAGATCCCCCGATATAAAGCATTGATCCAGTTGGCTATATGTGTCTGTCGCTGGAGTGTGGCAGGAGAAGGTCCTTTTCATTGGATTCCGTACTCTCCATATATCTCGCATGGCCAGCCCGGCCAATAAGTCCCTAAGTGTTCGTGTCATGTGTGGTTTGGTGTTATGTCGTGGGGGTTCTCTATCAAGGAAACCATCTAGGACACAGTTAATGTCCCCCATTAGAATAACTCCTAGTATGGAGTCTCTGCGGAAAGTACCGCCGGGAAGAAGTCCGGGCAGTCAATGTTCGGGGCATATACATTAATAAGACATACCTCTCGTCCATCCAGTCTAGCGTGCAATATTACATAACGCCCCTCTGGGTCAGTAACATGGTGAAGGTATTGGAACAGGACCCCTGGGGCTATCCATATGAGGGCCCCTCTAGCGAACCCTGAGTACGAGGTGGCGTAAATATGTCCCCTCCATCATCGTTTTAGACATGCAATCGTGTCCCCCCATACATGCGTTTCCTGTAGACATGCAATAGATATCCTATACCGTTTTAGATAAGCAAATACACGCCGTCTTTTTTCAAGCATTGCGATTCCCCTTACATTCCAGGTAAGTAATTTTACTACGGGGGAAGCCATAATCTCTCAGCACTGCATATTACTGCACATCGCGAGTGGAACTTCACTGACATCACCATTTGCTGTTGTGGTAGGGTAATCTCCCCATGCCTCCCCCCCTCCCCCCCCTTGAATGAACCCATAATTAGTGCAACATGCACAACCAAATTATCCTCCATCCCCCCACCCCTTGGGCAGTCGTGTGAGTTTCATTGCTAGCCATACAACCAACAGAAAATTCAGCACTAACTGCCCCATACCACCCTCCACCCAATTCTTATACAACTTTATAAATTGTGCTAGGGATAGGCAAGGCCCAGGTCTATCTAGGCCTTGCAGGACTCCCCGCACTACTACACTGTAGCAATTGCTATGCTAGAGGACCGGAATCGCCTAGGTGCGAGATCACTCTCCAGCGCCCCAGGCGCACCTGAACTCTGATGAGGGAGTCGTTTCCTCGCATCCGCCCAGTGTGTCCCTAATCCAACAATCATCTTAATAAGCAGATTGGTTCCACTTATACAGTGCCCACAACGCCTTCAACTTTCAAACATGTGGGAGTCCACGTCCACACATTGTGGTATTTAGTCACTTATCTGTTTCTTCGGCCGGTAGAATCGGAGTAGCGTCATTCCTGTTCACTATCCTGATCACCATTCTCAGTCTCAGGGTCCTGTGTCAGTTCTATTGATTCTGGCACAGTCTCAGTGTCTGAAGCCTGCAGAGTGCCGTCATTCAGGACTTTAATCCGACCTCAATCAATTGTCGCATCCACGCGTTGCTGTCGCTTGGACCGCCGTCTATCTTGGGTCGGAAGTTTCGCAGTTTGGTTACCCGTCGATCCAGTGGATGAGGCCAGACGTCGCCCCACTCTCCTCTGGTATCCAACCAGTCGCTCGCGTCTCCTGCAGTGAAGAAGAATAATGCTCGACCCTCGTTCTCAACTCGCAGTTTTGCAGGAAACATGAGGTTGTACTTTAAATTCAAGTCTCGCAGTCGTCGCTTGACCGCGATGAAGGATTTCCTCTGTTCCTGCACTTTCTGAGTATAGTCCGGGTACACTGAGATTGATTGGCCTGCAAAGGAGAACTGCCCCCCTCTGCGGGATATTTGGAGGAGAAGGTCCCTATCTCGATAGTTAAAGAGTTTTGCTATTATGGCTCGAGGGGGTGCACCAGGCCTGGGCATCGGCACAAGCGCCCTATGCGCTCTTTCAATATTAAAGAATTTTGATAGCCCAGAGGGGGCGATTTCTTTAGTTATCCAGTCTTCCAGGAATAATTCCACTGAGGGACCTTCCGCTTTTTCGGGGAAGCCAACAAATCTTAGGTTGCTCCTTCTTGACCTCCCTTCGGAGTCCTCCGCCCCCTCGTCCAGCCTTATAGCCTGGTTTTTGAGTTCGACCACGGCGGCGGATAGACTTTTCATCTCTTTCTGTAGCGTAGCGACGTCCTTTTCCGTGGTAGACACCCTGTCCGCGACCTTTCGTAGGTCGCATCGTAACAGGTTTACGTCTATGGCCACGGCGTCAATCCTGAGGACCATATCATCTCTAGTTGCTTGTATCGCTTGCATCACATCCATTAGTGTGGGGGGGTCGCCGTGATCTTTCTCTGTGGGAGCTTTCCCAGCATTTGTGTCCCCACCACTACATTCCAGCCCTGGCTGCACAGGGTGGGCGTAATTTGAGATTTTATTCGCTTGAACTTTAGACGTCTTGTCTTTCGTCATGTTGTTCCCCGGTGCCACCTCCCCGGTTCCAGTTATCAATTAACTCACTTGTTGGGTGCGTTCAGGAGATTGCCAACCTGCTCTGCGTCTTGTAGTAGATCTACAGTGGTCCACTGTATTGCGGCCTATCAGGTCTATATATCCTCCCTCCAACAGTCAAAGGAAGGCAATTCTTAGTGACTTTGTTAGCACTGGACTGTATCGCCCGCCACTCCGACTCACTTCCCCTATGGCCGGTAGTAATGATGTGTCAACTTCCGACTATGGAGATCACCTTATAGTCCTTTATGATTTTTGTCTGTTTTTTGTTTGGGATCTCCCAATTTATGGATGAGAGCCACTCCTCCTGTGGTCCCCCCACTCTGCAAATCAGTAGTAACTAGGACAAGCCCATCAGGTCCATGAACAACCAATGTTTATTTGTTGTTTCTTTTTCCCCAGCTGAGGTTCCTCACACTCCCCAGGGGCGCCACTTCCAGTCCACCGTACGTATGCCCAGAACCCCCTCTGAGCCCAGGCATCTCTCTACGAGAGCTCGGAGGGGGCAGCTATCAAAGTTACCACTGGGGGTGCCGTTAGGATCCCTGCACTCACCCGGAGGACGTGGGCCGTCCAGGCGCCCAATTGCGGATCAATACTGCCTCCGGTTCTCCTTAGACGTCGGGCCGCATCTGCCTCGCGTCCTCAATCCTCAGCGTCGCATCTCTTTCAGGCACCCTGTCACTCGCCACCCCCCTTCACTGTACCGGCGCTGCCGCCGGTCTACGTCTCTCGCACTCGCACTCGCCGTCAGGACAAGCCCACAGGAAGGCAGCCGATCCCCAGGCCAAGCCGTGCATTCGGCGTACGGTCTTCCGCGGCTCAAAATGGCGCCGCCGCTCTCGGTGACCGTCTCTGCCGACACCGCTGCGCCGCATCACTTATCAGGTCCGCAACCCCTCCAGCTTCTTAAGGCAGGATCACTATGCAACTTTCTTTGCGTTGGGGCTATTATTTTAGGGCAGGATGCCTCAGGATGTTTAAAATATCGGGCCGCTGCAAGGAGCTCGGCAAGGCACATCTAACCGGCCATGCTGCCAAGCCACCCTCGTTGCACCTCCTTACTATTCCCCTGGGGAGGCGTAGGATTCTGACGCATTCCCAGGTTCACGAAACATTGTAAATGTGGGAATGCGGCAGAATCCATGGGTGTTGCGTGGGAACACCCACAGCAACACCCATGGAACGCCCCTTAAACGCAGGATGGGAAAATGGATGGTAGCGGGTTATTTGAGCCTACTTTTAGTCAACTCTTTGGGAAACTGTGCTGTCATATGAAGTGTTTAGCTCCATTTATTAAAAAGTTTCTATGGAGGGAAATGCCCTGTGTTTCTCCTGAGGAAGGTTTCATGTTCTATCCTAATCTCCACGGTTCTGCCTGTTTGACGCTCACCAGTAGCCAGCATCTGACAAGATTATTACAAAGAGTGAGTGTCTGCATGACTTGCCCTAGTCTGGCTGCCTCATCTGACTTGTAACGTTGTGCCCTGCCGCCTTGTCTGGTTTTTGGACACAGTAACTTTTATTACATTATTGTTGTAATATGAAGTAGCAAACTGAAAGTACACTCAGCAGTCAGACAAAGGCGCCTCTTGTTTCCCTGCAGTCGCTGCTGTGGGTAGCTCTCTGCTGGCGGAGGAGGGTGGCACTCGAGTGACCTGCTGGGCGCCCTTTTATTTACTGTTTATGAACTGGAGTGGCACGGCGGCGGGTTTGCTGCTGAGCATGCAAAGCTCTGAGTACACAGATGCTTCTACAGTGACCATGAGTGGGCACGTTTTTTTTCATATTTTAAAGCAAGGATGACCCCATTGTGTTGTATTAGTTCCAAAAAGACAGCCAAAAAGGAAAAAGTTGATTACCACAGAATAGTATATATTTCTAAAAACATATTGTTTTTAATGTACCACGTTAATTGGTAAATAAACAATAAGAAAGCAATGCAAATGCTTAAGGTAACTAGTACAGTCACGTCTTAATCATTGTGATCACATTAACATGTTTATTTACATTTAAGGAAAACAAACAGTTACAATTTCATGTAATCATCATATCAGTCTTAGATTATATTCCATAAGTACATATTTCTAATATTCCGGCAATATCTGGTGCTCTTTGTGCAATAGATAAGTAAGGTCGAGAGATTTGAGAACCTGGTATTATTACGTACTAAACTTGTAGGCCACTTCACTGGAACCGTAGTCATTTGAATAGATCTGAGGAGTTATTTGTCCAATTTGTAGCATAAAAATTAATTTACTCTTATCGCCTTTCAGCAATATTTCTAACATTGCTGACAATAGATAGCACATCATCTTGAAATCTTATTTGGCTGCGCAATATGGAAGCAAATATATATATTTTAGGTCTGGCCTTTGAGACAGCTTTTTTGTCCACCAGACTATTTTGTATCCAAACAATCATGTACAATACATCAAAGGGGTTTTCGTTAGCGGGCTTCATCCATTCGCTTGTTAAACTGTCATTCACATTTTCCTACCACCCACAACAGCATATAGCGTGGGACAGTAGGTTAGACCACTTTACCCATTGGCTCCCATCACTTTGAGTGACTGCACAAAGCCTGCGCATATCGTTCATGTCCATCTAAAAGTAGTTATTTTCTTTTCGGTGATAAACCTGTTTCAAAGTGTGTTTTACTTCCTTTATTTATATTAACTTTTAATACCAGCTATTTATTTTGCCTACACTTTGAATGTCCAGTTAGATGGCAGTTTATTTTATCTTCTTTTCATAGTTGTTGTATAAGTGACATTGTATCATTGTCACTGTGTGGCATTTAAGTGTTTGTTTAGGTGGTGAAATATTCTTGACTCCTTCACAAATAATAATAATAGAATTCATGGCACAACGGATAAGCTTTTTATTTAAAAAAAATCACTAATAGCATAGTCATATTAGTGAATGTTTTTTAATTACATTTTTTTACTGCAAACAAAGGGCTACATCTTTTTTCTTATATTTATTTTGTGGTATATGCTCACAATAGAATGTTTTAAAAAGGTAACCATCGCACCAGGCTGCCAAGACCACATCTTTCAGCTTTGCCGATGCTTGTTGCTAAATTGGTTCTGGGCTTTGCTCAAGGGATCCTTTTGTAATTGATCTTTTCTGTGAATGTCTGCATAAGCCTGAAGCACTTCCCCTCCCTTCCGTTTCTCCTCCCCTCTATGTGTAGTATTGTATTTTCAATCTCTGCCTAGTACACCACGCCCCTTTCCCGCGTTTGATCTCTGGGTCTCTTGATTAAACTTCTCTTAGCAAGCACCAGCACAGATCCATACAACTAGCTCTAGTCTTGTCTGTATCGCCCCCCCGTCACTCCTTCTGCTGTTAGCAATTTTCGGGCAGGACCAGATTATATGATAAAGTCCTGCAACCGTTCCCCCACATCTTGGAGATGTGGCGTTCATGTTGGGGAACGTTGTATTTTTTTACTCAGGGGTAAGATGCATTCTATGAAAAGATTTTCATTTTAAAATCTTAAACCCTGCATTCCTACAAAGTTTAGGAGTAGAGCTCGGTGTCTGTTTCCGGTCTTCCTATGTTAAGTCCTTATGAATCTCACTAGACCAGATGTCTCGCAGTCCATCCACAGCAGCATTAATGTGTGCTTGGTATAGCACTGTCACAGCTTTCTTCCCAGTTGTTAATGAGAGCAATAATTGCAGCACTATGTTCTTTGGCAGATCCAAATTGCCCCCCGCCCCCAAAATAAGCGTAGCTCCTCAGCTATCATCCTATACACAAGAAATTGTGCAGCTGGTATTTCATCTGTGTCTGTATGAGCTCCTGAAATGTCATTAATATTTCAGCATTGTACATGTCCCCAGGTATCTTAATGCCTGCCTCCAACATGGCTTGCAGTCTACATTCCAATTCTAGTCCATGTACCCCTGATAGGCTACAAATTAAAACTCTGAGAGCATATGTAATCCTCCTGGCCATCTTCATCAATAATTTGCCCCAACAATGACCAGCCATTCTTAGAAGTCTGATCAGCTTTCCTGTCTCACTTTTTTGATTTAAAAACTCCCTGTGAATGTAACAGACATACTAGAGGTACTGCTCTCCAGAGAAGAACTCAAAAGGCCACTTAACGATAAGCAGAGAGGCAAACCCCTAGGCATGGACAGACTCCCAGCAGAATGGCCCCACCTTTCTTGTTAGATAAACTCTTAGAAGTATGCAATGAACCACCACAGACCGGCCACTTACCGGACACACTGAGAGACGCCATATTATTTGTTAGGGCCAAAAAGGGGAAGGGCCACACAGATGTTGAATTATACCGACCTGTATATATGCCTAATACAGACGTGAATATTTTTAGTAAGGCCATAGCAGAAAGAATTTTGAAGGCAATTTCCACACTAATGGAGTATTATCAATCAGGATTTATTCCACAGAGTAACACAATCATGAGTTTGATCAGACAAGCACATGTTAAACACGTCCTCTAAATGGACGAGGAAGTATATATGGTGGCAAGGACAGAGAGAAGGCCTTTGACACTGTGTGGTAGGTGTCCATGGTCCAAGTTCTGGAGATATTCCACTTCGACAAATAAATAATGGGCTGCATCTGTTTACTGTACTCTTGCCCTGTGGCAAGAATCAAGATGGTTGGACCAATCTCAGAAAAAAGGGAACTGAGCCGATTGACATGCAAGGACTGCTTACCCTCACCACTCCTTTTTGTGCTAGCTGCTGGCAAATATCTTGGAGGCAAATTTGGAGAACGGGAGCATCAAAATGTCATCCTTGGTGTCAATTAATGTGGATGACACCCTTGTTTATTTATGAACCTCTACCAGTGCTGCACCACACATGCTTGAAATACTAGATGAATTCAGCAATATATCGGGCCTGCTTGCCAATTGGTCCAAATTGAGGTTGTTTACCTTGGCTTTTTGACTCATCGAAAGAGGGCTCCCTGCTGAGATGGGACTCCTGTAGCTAACTAAGACAATGAAATATCATAAAATCGAGATTATCTATGACAAGGTGACAGGCATCTCTCACAGTGTCAGGAGGGTCCTCCACGGCATAGAAAAATCTGCTCAAACCTCCGTCTGTCCTTCACAACCTGCATTGCATTAGTGAAAATGATAGTTCTTCCTACAAGTCTCTATATCTTCGACTTAAGCAACTCCTGGGCCCTGCCATAGGGAACACTCAACCAAATTGAGAGGCATTAATCACAGGGAACTAGACCCACTCCCTGCATGTAGGAAAACCACAGACTAGTCCCACACCGCGAAGGTGCAGTGAAACCACGAAGACGAACCACAGTTACACCTCGGGTGAGGAAGAGTGACCCATTTATAGTGCACACCCATTGACTAACACTTACTCCACCTCAATAGCGACGCAGATGGTTGGAGGGGCCGGGGGACCATCCTGGACCGTACACTTAGGCTACCCCGGTGGCGCGCCAAAGACCTGGTGGGGCACTGACAGAAGGTGCTCTAGTCAGCCTGTCTGAACTCTAGCCCCCCCCGGGCCATCATTAGTTGACTCCCACCTGCACCCCTGTTGTTTCCATAAGCTTGCTGCGCCAGCTTGCTGGATACCATTCTCGGTGAAAATGGGCAAAACCAGATCCAAACCCATAGAAGTACTGGCAGAGATGGGAGAAACTCCGGCTGCGCAGAAACACGGGTTGGAAACCCCTGGAGACCCACTGCAACAGCAGTTAACCAGAATACTGTTAGCTATCGAAGATACCAAAAGCTTGTTACACCAAGACATCCGCACCGTGTCGGTGGGACTTGGCCTGCTCCAGGCGGAACACCATAAACTAGCAGACAGAGTTAAGGAAGTAGAGGCAACCCTCGTGGACCTCCGTCCTGCGCAGAAAAAGACCTCCCTCCGAGTGGCTGAGCTCACGGAGAGGGTGTGTGCACTGGAGCGTAGAGCTGAAGACGCACAAGGGCGCAACAGACGCAACAATATATGAGTGGTGAGTCTGCTGGAAGGAGTGGAAGCCAAAGACATGGTTGGCTACCTAGAACATTGGCTCAAAACGGTGGTTGCTCCGGAAGGCCTCTCTGCATTTTACACACTCGAACGAGCCCACAGAGTGCCGGCCCAGCCACCAGCGCCTGGACACCCTCCACGTCCGGTAGTGGCACACCTCCTCTACTACAAGGACAGAGATGCCCTGCTTTATAAAGCCAGAACCACAGGCCCCTTCACAGTCAACAACAGCAAGGTGTCCATATTCCCGGATTACACAATGGACGTGCAAAAAAAGAGAGCATTCTTTTTTGAAGTTAAGAGAGCCCTGAGGGAAGAAGGCTTGCAATACTCTCTGATATTTCCCGCTAGGTTGCGTATCATACTAGATGGCAAAACCCACTTCTGCGATGACCCGAATGGAAAGAAGCCTATAAAGCAGGGACACAGCCTCAGAAGGCCACAACTAGTCCTAAGAACGGAGCAGAGATGAGGAAAAGACTCCGGAAACGACCCAGGAAAGGACCAACAAAGATACCCAGTCCTTAACAGACCGAGAAAGAGTGAGCAGAGGCTCTACAAGCAGTAGCAACACTCTTGAGGGGTTCGGAACACATCTCAGAACCGGGCTCTCCTTCCATGAAGGGAACCGAGGCATCCGAATCCGAGTTCTCCCAAGCGGACAGTACACAGATGCCTGAAGTCACTCCTGAGACAGCAGACAACATCATTTAGAGAACTGTTATGGAAGAAAGGCGGCGTCTGTCTGCCCATACGCCATCCTTATATGGCACACAGAGTAAGACATTGTAGGTGAATATGGGCATGGCGGGTGCATTTGGAAGCGAACAGACTTCCCACGGACTGAAGCCCACCCCCTATTGGGAGACTGACTCAAGGCTGGGTCAGATCTCCTAATTCAATTAGATAGTTCACTCATGGTTTGGGCGGCTGGCCGTTGCCAGGCTGCTCTTGGGTTTGGGAGTTGCACGTGGGGGAAGTTATCTATTTTATGTTAATTTGTATTGCTTCGCATGCGTGTGCGGCCTGGTTTTACACACTCTGACAAGCGGGGGGCTGGAGGGGGAGGAAGGTACACACTATCCAACACACTGATCCCGCGGGCTGGGATCAGCAAACAAACGACACAATGTACATAGATATCTACGCAGGTGCGGAGTGCAAATAGCCATGCTGCAAGAGGCACATCTTATCCAGAGTGAGGTAGCTGCACTGCGCAGGCAGTGGAAAGGACAAGTATTCGCCACCTCATTTTCGGCATTTGTGAGAGGAGCGCTGCTATGGGTAAGGGCAGGAATCCCATTTGAACCCCAACGTACGCACATAGATAAGGAGGGCCTTTATGTCCTAATAACTGGCCAACTTTGGGTACGGGAGATAAACCTTGGGAGTGTGTACGCTACTAATCAAGACCATGTCTCTTTCCTCCATAAGCTGTCAGCCACCTTGGCGGACCTAGGAGCAGCAGACCTTCTCCTGGGTGGGGACTTTAATAGTGTATCAGATGTTCTGCTCGATAGATCGAGCCCTCCCTTGCCGGGAACCCACGCCCATCGTATTGCAGCAGGGCTAAGAGATTGGATGACACATTGGGGAATAGAAGACGTTTGGAGGACACAACACCCCTTAATAAGGGGTTACTCTTTTTATTCACCCCTCTACCGAGTGCACACACACTTAGACGCCTTTCTGTGCTCCCATGCTTTATGTGACACTGTTCCCCACACTGAATACCTAGGGTGTACAATATCAGATCATAGTCCCCTGCTATTGGAGCTCAAGCCACTACGAACTCGCCCCCTGGTCCCTCTCTGGCGGCTTAACCTGAAGGCACTGGAAGATGTCTGTTATAGAGAATCACTTTGTACCGCCATCACAAATTACTTTGCAGACAACGTGCAAACTGCGCCCACTAGGTTGATAGAGTGGGATGTGTTCAAGACTGTAATACAAGGACACTGCCTAGGTCAATCGTTAGGAATGCAGCGGGAATTAGATGCAGAACTACAGACACTAGAAGACAGGCTGCATCGGCAGGGAAGTATGAAGGGTACAGATCTCGAGGACACTGAGGGTCTAAGAGAGACACAATCATTGCATGATGCAGCCTTAGAGCGATTGCGGTGCCATGACCTTAAAGAATACCATATGAAATTCCAAGAAGAAGAGGGGGAGCTGGGCAGACTACTAGCATGGTTGAAAGAGCCGGAATCCCGAGGCTCCCCGATTACTAAGATAACGGGAAGGGAGGGTGACACAGTGCATGAACCTGAAGAAATAAATGCCATATTTTGTGAGTATTATAGAGCCCTATACGGCGTGCCACCCCTAATTCCGCTGACGGCACAGAGTGAATTCTTGATGGATTTACCATTACAGAAGTTAGAATTCCCAACTTAGAGAAGCGCTGGGTGGACCGGTGACGGAACATGAAATTAGAGCTGCCATCAAAAGTATGGCCACCGGGAGGACCCCAGGGCCGGATGGCCTCCCGGCAGAATGTTATTCCACCTATGACTCGGTGCTGGTCCCTAGATTGGTGACACTGTATGCGGAGGCCTTGAGACTTGGGCAACTCCCGGACTCGCTACGTGAGGCGGCGGTGATCCCTCTCCCCAAAATTGCTTCCTCAGAGGCCTCCTCATGAGACTTCCACCCACTCTCCATGCTTAATGCAGACTTTAAAATCCTCAGTAAGATTATGGTGCTTCGCCTACTCCCACACATGCCCGCCCTGATACACCCTGACCAGAATGGATTCATTCCTCCCTGAATACACTTGCGGGGATTATATTCGGTGTTATACTATCCGGGTACCCGGATCCTCCCGCATGCAGCACTATTGTCAATAGACCTGGAAAAGTCCTTCGACACAGTGAGGTGAGATTACTTATTGGAAACGATGCAACACATGGGTATGGGAGATGATTGGCTAAAATGGGTTAAACTGCTGTACACAGACCCGGCAGCGCGGGTCCGGACTGGTAAGATAGTATCCCAGCAATATGGAATCCACCGGGGGATGAGACAGGGTTGTCCCCTATCTCCACTCCTGTCTGCATTAGCAATTGAACCCCAAACTGTGATGTTTTGACAGGGTGAAGACGGGTTGGGGATTCCTGTACGAGGGCATAACCACATCATTTCATTGTACGCCGATGACTTACTAATTTACCTGAAAGATGTACGTGTCGGCACCAATTTGGCCCTTGACCTACTGGGTAAATTCGACAGAGTGTCAGGTTTAAAAGTTAATAAAAGAAAGACATACATATTCATGATGGACTCCTCACTTCCCCAGCCCCCGGGCCTTCAGGTGGAACTCAACTGGGCCCAATCCACCTTTAGATGTCTGGGGATTTATATTTACCATTCTTTGGAAGATTTTCAAGAGGGCAACCCTGGAAGAGCACTTCAGTCCCTCAGACCCTGTGTCACTTTCTGGCGATCGCTACATCTGCCCATTATGGCCCGGATTTCTTTATCTAAAATGGTTATGCTCCCACACCTCTTATATTATTTTATTAACCTCCCGATCATGATCATGATCAGCTGGTTGCACCAACTGGACTCTCTTCTGAGGGACCTTGTTTGGGAAAAGGGCAGATGTAGAGTCTCTCTGACGACCCTGTGGCGCCTCATGGGAGATGGGGAATTGGGAGTCCCGAACTTCGAGCACTACTTCTTGGCATCCCAGTTACAATCGGTTGCTTAGTGGTTGGAAGGGATAAGACTAGAGGACATAGACCAAGTGGGGATTGAGACGGGTTCGACATGGCTCCCAGCCAAGTTGCTCAACCCAAAAGTGGGGACCCCAAATAATTCACCAATGTTAATGGTGGCCTTGCGTTGCTGGCACAGAGGAGTGGTTAAGGCTGTGGGTACGCCATTATACTCCCCAGTACTGCCCCTGATCAACTCCTGCACGGAGATCCGATCTCCATTTTCACAGCTGACCAGCTGAAGGCCTGGACAGAGGTTGGACTGTCCGCCGTGGGAGACCTCTACCATAATGGCACACTTGTTCCTTTAGAGGACTTAATGACAGATGCTGACTTCCTGCCTGGCCAATTCCTCAGATATGAGGCACAGCTGCACACCTTTCGAGAGATGTGGGGAGACGGTAGGGAGGAACCCAAGACCCACCAAGTACTGCACTCCATATTGACCCAAGACACAGTCAGGCACCTGGTTAAATGGTTATACTGCTCGATATCTGAGGCATCTCGATGTCCCCTGACGCGATTACGTGCTCGCTGAGAGACAGTACTGGAAAGGGAGCTTACTGACCCCGAATGGACCAGAGCGCTCGCACATCCTAAAACAGTATCTCGTAATACCAGACTGAAATAAACACAATTTAACTTCTTGCACAAGACATATGACACCTCACAAGTTGAAGATAGTGTATGGCGGAGAAATTAGAAGCTTTCCCAGAAGTGGCCAGGAGGATGCTGACTTCACCCACATGACATGGGTGTACCCAAGCCTGAAGCTATTCTGGGAGACCGTGATCAACGCTGCACATACAACCCTGGGGCGCACACTAACTCCAAGAGTTAACGTTTGCCTACTGGGGCTCATCCCACACCACCCCAAATGAAAAGTTGTGAATAGATTCCTAGATTTGGCCCTGGTCCTGGCTAAGAGAAGAATAGCTATGGCCTGGAAATCCACGATGTGCCCTAGGATAGATGATTGGAGATGGGATGTGTCGCAGTGGGCTGGCGGGCATGGGAGGGCATTGAGCAGAGAGATAGCAAGAGGCCTGCGGAGACACCCCATTGCAGAGCAGTGGAGGGAGACACTAGACGCCTGGGAACACCCGGGGAGTGACCAAGACTCTGACGGTAGCCACCGAGTTACATCCCAACTGGGTGGCAGTACACACATGGAGGGTGAATCAGCGGGATGAGCAATCCTGACTCCCCCCTTCATGACAGGAGAAAACATGCCGCAAATAAAAGTCACTCAGTTAGGATGGTGTTCAGTTAGAACACGAAGGAAGGTCATAAATAATAAACACTCCTAAAAACTCAGACAAAGGCCCAGTTGAGGCGAAGAAAATGAGCTGAGAGTAGAGAGGCGTGCCACCCTGCCATAGGCCCCCCCCCGTTTCAGTACTCCCTTCTTCCCCCCCACCAGATATAACTTTTGGTAGGACTAAAATAAAGTACAGATTCAGCAGGACCAGGTCACCACGCATGGGTTTGTTAGATGTTCCAGTTTGGGGAACAACAACCTTTTCTTTCTTTTTCTTGGTTAATTCTTTCACCTAACTTTAAAGGCATTATCAGTGATTAACCCCCACCGGGGCTCCTATTTAGGATAAAATACACCATCAAACAAGCACAGACACGTGAACCTTGACATATACACAGGAGAGTGTGAAAGTATCCAAGGGTCTTGCACATAGACTGATGTGAGAAAGTGACATTTGAAACGGTAGTAACACTGACTACTGAGTCGTACTGGGGCCATGACAAGAACAGGCGTCATGGGAAGGATAAGTCATTTGGATACTACACTGTAACCTAATAGTGTAATAATACTATGTAATATTGTGACGGTAACTGTCTGAGTGCAACTATGATAAATGCCAATAAAAAAAGTTTAAAAAAAAAAAAATGATCTCTAAATCTTCTAGGGGGTGATGTGCCTGCTGTCCAGATATATATTCTGGAAAAGCACGTTGACCTCCCTTAAAAGTCAAATTCGTGTGACTGTCAGACCTCTGCCATCCTGCCATTAGGTGGTGCTCATGAGGGCTCTATTGGGTCCAGCTGTATGGAGCAGAATATGAAATGACTCTTTCCAGCACCTTGCATTTCCAGCTCCACATCTCATCCCAATCAAGGTTTCGGCATCACCTTCCTGATATATCATAGTCCCTGTAGTCATTTCTGTCTCCATGCCATGCCCCGGTCACCCTACCCTGGTGGTGCTCTATTTTCTCTCTTGATTCCTGGATCCCAAGGCTTTTCTGATCCTTTTATATATGCACTCTGGACCTTTCTTTCTCTGGGCTCTGATACGTACTCAATTCCTGACTTTCCTGTTTCCTGTCTTGTGCTTCCTGGCTGTGCTAGTTTTTGTCTTTTTAATTCCCATTCAGCCTTCCCTCATTGGTGGGTCCCATATTCTTTGCACCTGGTTTATTCCTTGCACCTGGCAACGATAAGTTGTGGGTGAGGTTGTGGTTGTGGGTGAGGCGACCTCTAAAATATCTCTATATGAGCCCGTTGGTCAGGACTGTTTCCCATCCTCTCAAAAGGAACTTATTCACATTTAGTGACTGGCCACCTTAAGATACTGTCAAGAAATGGAAGATTCTGTTTATCACAGTGTTAGATCCTACATACAGCCTCTCTCAAATGTATACCAGCAGACCGAACAATGGCCCAAGATGTAGACACAGGGTATGGAAGTGTCCATGCTTGCAGACTATAGGAAACATGAAATTATTATGCTTAGAGGTGTAGCAGGAGATATAGGGCCAGATGTAGGTGGCTAAATACCGGTCGGTAACGCCGAAATTCGGAGAATTTCAGCGTTACCGACCGGTATTTGGCTGAGTGCAATGTAGGTGTGTTCATACCTACATGCAAAATAAGGAATCGCAAAATAGCGATTCCTTATTTTGCTCTTGCATTTAAGGAATCAGAAATACCGATTCCTTAAATGCAATGTACGTAGCACTAAAAATAGTGCACTTGAGCCTTAAGGAATCGCTAATTACCACCAACTACAAGTTGGTGGTAAGTACGATTTCCTTTAAAAAAGCACTTTTTGCTTTTTTAAATGTGCCATGTGGCACACATCCATGCCCTTAGGGCATGTATGTGCGCCACATGTGCACACATGCACATTTCAGGGTGCAACAGGGTGTCCTTTGGACACCCTGGCACCCTTGAAATACCTCCCGCTATTAGCGATTCGGTAATACCGAATCGCTAATAGTGAATATCTTCCCATTCATTCCTATGGGCCTCCTAGCCCATAGGAATGAATGGCTAGGTATTCCTTAATAACGAATCTCAATTACCGATTCGGTATTAAGGAATGTTAAGGAATCGCTAATATTTTAGTGATTCCTACCTACATTCCATTTAGCGAGTCCTTAATAGCGATTCGGTAAAAATCGCTATTAAGGACTCGCTAATTTGAAGTTACCTACATCTGGCCCATAGTCACTCAATTCCCAAATCATTGCATATTAGGCCTACATCCTAGGCCAAAGCAAGAAATTATCCTGTTTAGATTTGTAGCTTTGTACCTGCTATTTGATAAGAGGTGCTTAATGATCCAATGGATCCAGCCAAATGGCCCACTATATGTCTGTGATACAAATGGTCGGTTTGTCACAGAAGAGATCTGTATGTCCAGAGTGAGAACAGACGGTAACCCTTATAGTTGCCCTCCAAGACTGGTGGGTGATTTCAAATAATCGAACTCATGATGTTGAAAGTTAGGAGCCCTCATACAAATCTAGTGTGTAGGGTGTCTTTAGTAGAAATTGCCCAGAGGAAAAGGTTTACCTGACACAGAGGTTGTATATGCATGTAACCAGTTGGTAGTCCCTGCCACTGAATGGTGTTTCTTCTACTGATACATATTCTTTTGTCTAATAAACTCAATACACACTGCATTAAAACAGTAGCAACAGTTCACCGTTCAACACACCTGCCAGGATGTAATCAGCTTCCTGCAAAGGTGTATCTAATAACTACCTGGCCACCCATTTTGACTTCAATGTAATTAGGGTCACAATCAGCGACTCCCTATCCACCCTCTAAATTGGGAAGTCGAAGCTTACATAGGACTACCCTAGATCTGCCACACCTCCAAATGTTTGTGCGAAGTAGGTATTTAGTTCCCAAAACAGTTCATTAGTTAGCTGCACAGGCCAGTTAGTGAGGATGTTTAATAGTCATGGTAACACCACCATTTTTGCCAACACTCTTCTGCCTATCATTGATTAAGGAATAGTTCTCCAAAAAGGCTATACTGCCTCTTAATCCTACCCCAGCCATTCTAATATTGCTTTCAATATTGTCAGAGTAATGTAAATCCGTATTTGTAAAGCGCGAACTACTCACCCTTACGGGTCTCAAGGCGCTGGGGGCCGTCGTGGAAATTAAGTGAGCTATTGCCCAGAGTCACATGGTGCTGAGCTGAGCTGCCGCCGGAACCGGGGATCGAACCGTGAGCCCCGTGCTCCGAAGTCAGCTGCCCTGGCCGCTGCACCACACCTCTCCACTGCATTGTAAACTTGCACCCCTACGTAGTGGAATATATATTCTTACCAATGAAGTGTAAGACACGGTGGCAGCAGTACTGTTTCCTCTTGGATAGGTCTAATGTGAACACACAAGATTTTAGCAAGTTCATATTTCCCAGACGTATTATTGCTAAAATGGATCTCCAGCTAACTATATCAAAGGTTTTCTCTAAATCTATAGCAATCACTTCTGGGTTAGGTGCCAAACCTGGGGTCGCTTCCAACATGTGGAAAAGCTGTCTTATGCTGGACAAGGTTTAGTGCCCTTGTACAAATACAGTCTGGGCTGCTAGGACAACTGAAGGTAATATTTTAAGCATTTTCATTTGCCATGGCTTTGCTGACAATCTTGTAATCAATGTTCAACATCGAGAGAGGTTATAGGAGACCACATTCTGCTAATTGCAGCCCTGTTTGAGAGGCGAAACGATTAATGGTCCCTTAGTGAAAGGAGGGCGTAGGACCACTAAGCTTGCAGAGGAATACAAGTTTGTACATTTCAATAGTGATATGTCTATGACTGCATGATAAAATTCTACAGGCCACCCATCTGCTATCAGACATTTTCTTAGAGCCAGGTCTGTGATAGTCTTTCTAATCTCCTCAACCACCAATAGGGTTTCTAAATATTCTCCTCTAGTTCCCTGCAGACCCTATATGTGGTCCTAACAGTGGCCCCTAATCAAGAATTTAAAGGCACCCCACTTTATAAAGGTGGCAGTTGCTGTTCCTTCGTTTTCTCTAAAGTAATGGCAGAACTAAAAAAAGTGTCCTCCAATGTGGCAGCCTCTATTCTCCAAGAGCAGATCACAGTTAATCCCTAGCAGCAAGGGATTACGATCTGATATAGTCTTGCAGTGGTACTCCACTTGACCTACCGGTGTAGGTAGCTATCTAGAGCAGTAGAACTTGTATTGTCTCACACGCAGATCATGGACATCTGAAAAGAAATATTCTGTAGGTACTGGATTATACAGTCTGCAGAAGTCAACCAGGTCCCAGTTAATCTACCATTCTTTTAGTGTTGTTGCTCGCACCACCAGCTAGGTAGGTAGCGAGAGATGTGAACTGCCAAATGATCACATTACAGACACCTTTATAGTTTCCTCCCAGTAACATAGGTAAGTGAGCCAATCCAGCTATGCGTATTGATAGCAAGTCAAAGAACTCAGCCTGGATAGCATTAGGTGCATATACACTCACCAACGATATGTCCATCCTATCCAATTTCTCTTCTGTCATTACATTTTGACCTCCCTGATGTATTTGGATTCTAAAAGCAATAAAGGGCACCCCTAATTTTAATCATGTTAGGCTTCCACAGTCAAAGGCAGAATAACCTGATCTATATAGTTACCCCAGTCCCCAACTCTTTTTTAATTTGAGACTCTCCTTCTTGGCCAGGTGCGTCTCTTGCAGGAAGACTATTTAAGTCACCGTTGGTTTAATGGGGGAAGATACCTTATATATTTTAGAAGCAAAACTCATACCCCTTACTTTCCATGTTAGGAACAACAATTTATGTATGGGAGCCATAGGCGTTTTAAAGAGAATAAAAGGACCAATTATTCAATGAAGTAGAGTCTGCCATATACCAATATGCCTCATCTTTCCTGAATACATAACTAAGCCAAAAAGTATTGTTGTCATATGTTGTTGTATTTTCTTCCCTACACTGAATAATTTACAATACACCAATTATCAAATTTCCAGCCACCAATTTATGGAGGTAAGTGCTAGAGGTGGTGATGGGGCGGCTCAGTGATGCCCCACTGGCTGTACTTCACAACAATGAAAAACATTAGTCAAATAACAATCACAGGAAACTTGCAGACAGTTGTATGTTCTAAGGAAACGCTATTAAGTGATTATTTGATCAGAAGTATCAAAGCTATTTAGATTAAGTCATATACGGACTGGGGGGGGGGTTTGTTTTTACCGATGACTGTTGTGAGTCCGATTCAAGGTGCAGAGTCAGACCCTGACTTAGTTGAGTTCTTTATTGATCTCATGTCCAGGATTGCACTTACTGCTGCAACTGCGGCATTTCTTCCTTGTCGTACCTGAGCTTGAAAGGGATTCTTGATGTGCTCATATCCCAATCTAATGTATCAACGGCTTCATTTGGAGTGTTACTCACAGGCAAAAGCTGGGCCCATTCTATTTCTCCCCATGTTCCTCAGCCCAGACACATGCATTTTAGGATCCATGAAAAATTGTGTGTTGTTGTCCATTATTAGCTTTAACTTAGCTGGAAACAAGGGCATAAAGCACACCACCAACACCCACAGTTTGCGCTTCACCACAAGAATTGTTGAGTGCTGTTGCTGGACTGTCGCAGTACAGTCAGGGAAAAACATGACCTTGTTGCTTTCAATCATGAAATTAACAGCCCTCAGTAGGATCACCTCTATGTCTTTGTAATTCAAAAGTCTTGCAACTATAGGCCTTGGGGTTGAATCCTGGTAGCGTGGGTGGAGGCAGTGAGGCTGACGGGGACCATTTGTAGAGATCATAGAGTTCTTGTAATGTTAGTCATGGTTCAAGCCACTGTTCAATGAAGACCACAATAAGGCCTTAGATGTAATCATTTTCCTTTGGTTCGTAATTGCTTTATGGGCTGTTGTTTCATGATGCGACCAGATGTAGCTCCACTTTAATGAATCACACTCCCTGATAAAGTGAGGTCCACTTACAATGCAGTTGCCATGTGGGTCCTTGTCAAAAATGCAGGTACGTAAGTGTATTAGGGATTAATAATTTACTGACCTCTAGCCCAAACAGGTGAAATGTGCAGGTCTTTTTCCATACTTCAAAGTACGGCCCCCCGCCCCCTCAGCACCTTAAGACCCTCACGGGGAGTAGTTGCGCTTCACCAACCCTGATTGAAATTACGCATCCAATTCAAATACTCCCACCACTGCTCTTTTTTCATTTTCAAGTAACCTGTGACCTAATAGTATGATCTATGAAGCAGCCATGGTCAATTTACAATAGTTCTTTTGCCTAGGGGAGCTTCTTTAATGTCTTCAAAACAGGTCTTGAAACCTCGTTCCATGATTTGCATGGTTCACCTTGACTTGCCCCCTCTGTCTGGTCCCTGCCCGAGGTCTCCATGTCAGAGCCAATACCAGAGCCAAATCAAATGTGACTCAGGGACTAGTCCTGAGTTCCTGGGATGGCATTGAGGCTGAGAACACCCGTTGGTGATTTGTTTGCTTACTGACGTGGGTTTTTACGTTTGGAGGGCCAATGTGAGCAGGTGCGCCATATCCTCACCCGTTCTATTATGACATAATCATTGGGCTTGGGGACTCGAACCGACCAACTGAGAAAGCTGCTTTCCCAGCCACCATCCTCACCCCTTGAAAGATGCTCTTTGTTGTGGTCATGTGCCCCATGGTGCCCTTTGGTCTATGGAGGCCTCTAGATGGTATATGGGGGATGGAAAGCTATTGGAGGTCCTGCAGAGCCTTCTCATCGCAAAAAAGCCTTATGCTTCTGGATTGTAGATAGTTTGCCCCCATTGTTCAGTAGCTCCCTAAATTCTTCCGCCTGGCATGACTTGTAGGATATCTTCCTCTTTTGGTAAATTAAAATATATATATTTCAAAGTACATTGATGAAAGAAAGACTCTCAAACCCTTCATCCTTTGTTGTGGTTTTGTGTCCAAAAGCTCATGTTTTGGATAAATGCAAATTTATCTTGGTATCAAGAATGCTGCCAGCAGCTTAACAAGATGGCAGGGTGACTGTTCGTAAAATAAGCACTGATATTCTGTAACCCACTCCTGTTGCTCCTGTAACATGCACACACAACCCCACATAAAGGAACACAAGAGCACAAATTGAGACTATGCCTTGTTTTGGAAGCAGATTTATTTACAAAATAGGCAAGTTAATGGGTTATATTATGGGCAATCCAAGTGTGGCCAGTAAAGGTAGGACCTAAACTGCCTGCCCGCCTGATTATCTACCAAGCACCAGACTTATTATTCATAAACATTATGGATTGGTGTCTGATATGAAAATAAATTGGGGCAGATCAAGGCTATTCTCTCCCATAATTCCTGCTAGTAAAATGGTAGACATGAGTACTTGGAAAATCTCAGAATGTGTGTGCATGAGAGACTTATAAACAGATAAAAGATTCATGCCAGATTTGGTGGATGTGAAAACAGCTTACCGTCAAGATCAAGGCACTATTGAAAGCACAAACCACTGCCCTAAACTCTCCGACTCTTCCATTTAGGTCTAGCCGACCAGACTGCGGCAACTGTCTGGTTATGAAAGACCTTTTGGGTGCTATACCAGGAACATCCAGTGGGCTTGGAGCCCGCCCACTGATTCTACTGTTTTCCTTTTTTACTCATATTTGCTTGCTTCTTATTCAGTCGTTTGCCTTCCTCGTATTGTGTTTGTACCTCCGCTAGAGCATAGCCTATTTATCATGCTTTTGATTGGCTGACTGGTATCCTTCCACTGCTTACTATTAGGGAACTACTTTTTTCTTTTTCATTAAGTACTCCAAATGAATACATGTGATATCTAGCTCTTTCCTTTATGTGCTTCTCTCTCCACCAAATGCTCACCCTCGCTCCAAGTTGCTCGCTACCTCATGTGCTGCTCTCCCTCTTGTTTGCTTTTACCCTGCCCTCATACTCTGTGTTGCTCTCTTCCTTGTGTGCTGCTTTTTCCCCCTTCTCTTCTACCTATCCGACTTCATTTTTATTTTATCCCCTACCTATGCCCCACTCCCCATTGCTTCTCCCAACCCATTATTCCACTGCTACCCCATACCTTCCAGGCATTGAATAAATGCAACTTAAAAAAAAATGTAAAGTTGCATTTTTTGGTGGGCAAGGCAGCTTCCGTTTGCTGCTGGTTCCTTTGCTACAACTAATACACATTTGCATACTTAAAATTTATTTATTTCGTTTACCAATATAAGTGGCGTCTGCCATCAGAGATAGGCCAACAAAAAAATGGCACCTCTGTCCTTCTTTAGGTGCGCATGCATTGTGTTTGCATGCGCACACACCCTTCTACAAACTGACGCAACCGCAATTTAACACCTTATTTCTTTTCCGATGCTGTACAGCATCGCCAAAGTCAAGACCTATTTTTTTTTAGCAGTTATATATAGCGTGAACCTGGCCCAAGGGCAATAGAGCACTTAACAAGAAGACTACAATACATTACACATTGTTAGACATGGGCAGTTTAAGTGATTTGCCCAGAATCAAAGGATGTTGAGTCAAGGCGGAGATTCAAACCTGGTTTCTCAGTTCCAAGATTAGCAGTCCTTGTCATTAGGCCGCATCTAATCAATTATTTCTGGTGATGAAAGGAGAATGGATGAAAAATTCTGCCTATTAACAGTTGCAACTGCATAAAGAATGGGTGGTATAATGTACCACTGGCAGACTTGGTTCTAACAACAATGCAAGTCACAGACAAGAGCCAAACCAGTGAATTTACTACAGTAGAATAGTGTTTATATTGAATCAATCAATCAATCAGGGGTTTGTAAAGCGCGGCTACTCACCCAGGAGGGTCTCAAGGCACTGGGCGGGGGCTGCTGATCTGTCTGGGTGCGGAGGTTCCGTCGAAGAGCCAGGTCTTGAGTTCCTTCCTGAACTGGGTCAATGACGCGGATTGCTTGAGGTGGAGGGGTAGGGTGTCCCAGGTCTTGGCAGCGAGGTAAACAAAGGATCTCCCTCAGGTTCTGGTCTTGTGGATCAGTGGGACGGAGGCCAGTGGGAGTTGGGTGGAGCGGAGTTGTCTGGCGGGTGTGTGGAAAGCGAGGCAGTGGTTCAGATATTCTGGTCCTGCATCGTGGAGGAACTGAAGAAGATGAATGTAGGGACAAAAACAGAGGAACTGAGTATTGTGTTAACTGCGCAAGCATAGTTGTGGAGCATAGAGGTCCATGATTGCTAGCTGGAATATAGCAACAGAGTGTGAAGTAAAGCCAAGCCTTTGACTGAACTCGAGAGCATTCACAGGTCATCATATGGGAAACGGTGTGGAGCAAGATGAAGATATTACTCTCCTGTGCCCCCGCACTCCAAAAATACAGGCATCTTCAGGAACTTGTGTCCACAATTCCCATGAAGATAATGCCACTTGAACCACAATCCACAGTCATCCTGGACGCTGGATGGCCTTGTGCATTTCCACTGGGTCCCGTCAACCCCAGAGAGGGGCCATTGTGGTAAATACACCAAAGTGGACAGATGATCCTTGGACTAGATGACAGTGTGGTCATAGTCTGCATCACGGTCAGAGTCCAGGACAAGTCAATCATGACATTCTGGGAGCTGACAGAGGCAAAACGCAATTCCTGAGGGATACTGAGCTAGCAAAGGCAGCGCGCCTTACATGGAAGGCGTTCCCAGTAATACCACCTCACTCAAACACTATAGTGGGGCTTAAAGAGAGCGAAAGGGTTGGCTAAATCTCTATATAAGCCCTTTCCTGTAACACTCCATCAAAAGAAAGAAAAAAGTTAGTAATTAGACAGTTTAGTTTTTGATCCTATGCATATGGCTGTTTTTGAAGGGTAGTTATTGCAAAGCCAAATTGAAACTGATACAAATCAACATGTTGTACCACACGCACATATCCCTGGTGTCACAGCCCCCTTCTGTGTGGTATGTATCAAGTGTTCTGTAACGAAGTGGCCCATCAGTGCCATTTAATGGGCCAGTTAGAGAGTAGGCTGAGCACAGTACCCTCCCAGCTCTTGAAGGGGGAATGTATAAATATTTAGCTTGTCAAAAGAGACAAGACTGCATTTCCATATCACTGTCATTATTACACATGTGCTACTTAGATCTAATATTGGCTATGAGATTGTGATGAAGGATGTCAGAGACTGGAGGTGTCAGGTGCAGCTATAGAACCCACTTGAGAATCTACACAAACAGGAGCTAAACAGAGTGCCCCCCACTAGTGGCAGGTACCATATAGCAGCTTTACAGGCAGAACCTCCAACAGTAATGAGGGAATGCGGCTCGGGTCTGTATGCTCATACAGAGCTAGATTGTGATTTAATGTGATTCAATGCTATTCTATAATGAAATGCTCATTCAGAGCGAGATTTCTTTGTGGCAGGAAATGTTTACCTTGAAGCACTATCAAATTTGTGGCTCATCCAGAGCGGTATAACTTTACCTTACGAACATTAATGGAGTTGAACGTTTATTTTAAAACGCTACTTGATAAGTGACTGTTGAATATAAATCAATATAAATTTGTATAATTAGAAATTGTAAATTGCAAATTTTGTTGATTGACAAGCAGATTTGCTACTTACTTTATAATTTTCACACGGTTGTGTGGTTTTGGAACTAAAGAACCCCACTACAAAATAGCGCTCAAAAACAGTGTAATGGAAATCCAACCAAGTCCGCTCTCTATTGTTATGGCTATATGCATATGCGCATGCTCGTATGTATGATAAAATGGCGTGTTGTTTCTGTAACATTTGTGGTCGAGAAAGGCGTTAGCCGAAACGCGTCCCGTCTTTGTGGAATAAACTAATGAATTCACCCGTGAGTGCGACGACTTCTTTTCTTCGGAGTAAGGAGCTTGAGCGAATATTGATACGTGGACTCGCCGCCATGCCTTAAGCCGCACCCGTTCCGGAGTGCTGATAGCACATTTCGGTGGACCGGAGCTTTAATATATATATATATATATATATATATATATATATATATATATATATATATATATATATATATATATATATATATATATATATATATATATATATATATCTACTGGCGGTCGCCAGTAGATAGTTATAGTTACAACCTATTATCCATAGGAAATCCGCGACATTCTATTTGAAATAACTCTCTTGCCGGTTGACGTATCTTCGCGAAATTTTCAAACTTCGTGGGGCGCTCCGGTCCGCTCCTACCCTGAAAGTCTCGGGGTGATACGTCAAGCGGGGGCCGAGAAAAAGGGGGTCCCAAAACGCGTTTTCCCCATGCATTTTCCCATAGGAAACTTTAGACACGGCTACAGCCCGAACTGCTGAACGGAATTACACCAAATTTGGCAAAGAGGTAGTTCTTGGTTCAGAAAGAACCCTTTTGTTAAATGGTGTAAATCCGTTCAGTAGTTGCTGAGAAAATCAAAAGTAAAAGTACATATATATCTATGGGCACGGAGGATTCGCGCACCCTGAGCGCACCCTGCGCGCACCGTCCCGATCACGAGCTGCATGTTAATTGGCTGTCAGCTGGCTGTCAACATTCCAATTCAGGAAATGTTGGCAGCCATTTTGTCCCTCGGTAGAACCGAGGGACAGAAACAAGTGCGCAAAGCGCACAAAGGGGAGGGTAGAAACACCCTGACCCCTAGGTTTGCTCAGGGGGTCCCACAAGGACCCCTGGGCAAAAAATTAAAACATTTTTTTAAAAATCGGCAGGATGCGCGAATCCTGCCGGAAAATCGAAGCGCGGTCTCCGCGCTTCGATGTTAATTGGCTCCCGGGTGGCCCAAGTCCCGGGGGCATGGTGGGGGATAACTTAATGTGTGGGGGCCTCAAAGGGCCCCCAAGCCCCGGGGACCGCCACCTCCCGGGCTTTTTAAAAATGGTGCGGGAGGGCTCTGAGCCCTCCCGCAGCCCCGGGGACTACCACCTCCCCGGGCTTTTTTAAAAAGTATTAAACCTGTGTGGGGGGCTCCAGCCCCCACACGCCCCGGGACCACCACCTCCCGGGGCACTAAACATTTTAATATGGGGGTCCGTTACGGACCCCAGAGCCCCGGGACCACCACCTCCCCGGGGCTGTGTACTGAATGGGAGGGGGGCCGCGCGGCCCCCTCCTGGAGCCCTTGATGGCCCTGGGGACCACCACCCCCAGGGCCGGCTCCTGCAGTGTCCCGGGTGCCTACCCCGGGACACTGCTGTTTGCAATGACAGGACGGGAGCCTCGCGGCTCCGTCCTGTCATTGCAAACTTGCTTTGATATTGGAAGAGAGAGCAGGAAACCTGCTCTCTCTTCCAATATCCAAAGCCGATAGCTTTACACATGGGGAGCAGCATGTTAGCTGCTCCCCATGTGTAAAAGCAATGCCGGCACCCTAGGGACGCGGGGAGCCGGCGGGACTGTGGGGGATTGGGGACCCCCACAGTCCCCAACGAGAGGCCAGGCCCCGGGGATGGGGTCCCCGGGGCAAGTAGTGGCTCGGGAGGGGCCACGCGGCCCCCTCCCAAAAAAATAAATAAATTTAAAAAAAAAAACACGGAATGGCCGGCCCCGGGGATGGGGTCCCCGGGGCCTTAAATGGCCAGAGGAGGGGGCCACGCAGCCCCCTCCAAAGAATATAAATAAAAACGAGGCCATGCCCCGGGGATGGGGTCCCCGGGGCCAATACAGGCCCAGGGAAGGGGGGCCACGCGGCCCCCTTCCCGTTTTTTTTTAAATTACAAATTAAAAAAAGGGGTAAGGCCCTGGGGGATGGGGTCCCCAGGGCATAAAAACAGGAAAAAGGAAGGGGGCCACACAGCCCCCTTCAGGGGACAACATTTTTTTATTTTTTTTAAAACGATCGGCCCGCAGGCCCCGCCCCTTCCTTCACCACTCTGCAAACGCGCCCCTGGCGCGTTTGCAGAGGGGGAACGAATTCCCCTTGAATACTGGGGGTCCCTGGGGCCAACTAGCCCACCAGGAACCTCCAGTATGCGCCAGGGGCTGCGTTGCAGAGAGGTGTAGAGAGGCCACACCCTTTTACACCTCTCTGCAACGCAGCTCTGTGGCGCTTTTGGAGGTATATGGTGGGCTAGTTGGACTCCGGGGACCCTCAGGATTCAAGGGGACTTAATCCCCCAACTTAAAACGGGCCACGGGGCGCGTTTGCACAGTGGTGAAGGAGGGGGCGGGGCTTCAGGTGACATGTGTGCAAACAGGCCCCGTGGCGCGTTTTAAGATGGGGAATTAAATCCCCTTCAATCCTGAGGGTCCCTGGGGGCCAACTAGCCCAACAGGTACATCCAGAAAGCGCCACAGAGCTGCGTTGCAGAGAGGTGTAAAGGGGTGTGGCCTCTCTACACGTCTCTGCAACGCAGCCCCTGGCGCATATTGGAGGTTCCTGGTGGTCTAGTTGGCCCCTAGGGACCCTCAGGATTCAAGGGAACTTAATCCCCCAACTTAAAACGCGCCACGGGGCACGTTTGCAAAGATGTCACCTCAGGCCCCGCCCTCCCTTCACCATTGTGCAAATATTCCTCTAAAATCAGCCGAAATAGGAATTCCGATTTACTCACCTGTTATAAGGAGAGACCTCAGTGCTGTATCTTTCAGCCCAGTACTGGTCCTGAAAAGTAATTTTAACCGTACTTACCGGTAACTTGAATTTCCTTCATAGGCTAACATTGACTGGTTTCACTTGGAAATTTTTCTAAGTGTGGAGTTTTGGAACTTTAAAATATTCCTCTAAAATCAGCCGAAATACGAATTCCGATTTACTCACCTGTTATCAGGAGAGACCTCAGTGCTGCATCTTTCAGCCCAGTACTGATCCTCAAAAGTAATTTTAACCGTACTTACCGGTAATTTGAATTTCCTTCATAGGCTAACATTGACTGGTTTCACTTGGAAATTCTTCTAAGTGTGGAGTTTTGGAACTTTAAAATATTCCTCTAAAATCAGCCGAAATACGAATTCCGATTTACTCACCTGTTATCAGGAGAGACCTCAGTGCTGCATCTTTCAGCCCAGTACTGATCCTGAAAAGTAATTTTAACCGTACTTACCGGTAACTTGAATTTCCTTCATAGGCTAACATTGACTGGTTTCACTTGGAAATTCTTCTAAGTGTGGAGTTTTGGAACTTTAAAATATTCCTCTAAAATCAGCCGAAATACGAATTCCGATTTACTCACCTGTTATCAGGAGAGACCTCAGTGCTGCATCTTTCAGCCCAGTACTGATCCTGAAAAGTAATTTTAACCGTACTTACCGGTAAGTTGAATTTCCTTCATAGGCTAACATTGACTGGTTTCACTTGGAAATTCTTCTAAGTGTGGAGTTTTGGAACTTTAAAATATTCCTCTAAAATCAGCCAAAATACGAATTCCGATTTACTCACCTGTTATCAGGAGAGACCTCAGTGCTGCATCTTTCAGCCCAGTACTGATCCTGAAAAGTAATTTTAACCGTACTTACCGGTAACTTGAATTTCCTTCATAGGCTAACATTGACTGGTTTCACTTGGAAATTCTTCTAAGTGTTGATTTTTGAAACATACAAATATTCCTCTAAAATCAGCCGAAATCCGAATTCTGATTTACTCACCTGTTATCAGGAGAGACCTCAGTGCTGCATCTTTCAGCCCAGTACTGGTCCTGAAAAGTAATTTTAACCGTACTTACCAGTAACTTGAATTTCCTTCCATAGGCTAACATTGACTGGTTTCACTTGGAAATTCTTCTAAGTGTGGAGTTTTGGAACTTTAAAATATTCCTCTAAAATCAGCCGAAATACGAATTCCGATTTACTCACCTGTTATCAGGAGAGACCTCAGTGCTGCATGTTTCAGCCCAGTACTGATCCTCAAAAGTAATTTTAACCGTACTTACCGGTAACTTGAATTTCCTTCATAGGCTAACATTGACTGGTTTTCAGCAAAAAGTTTCAAAGTGTTGATTTTCACAAACTACAAATATTCCTTAAAAATCGCCTGTATGACTTAAACGCATTCTTTCAACTGTTTACAGGAGATGCACCAGTGCTGGATCCAGGATCCAACACTGAGTAAGAAAAAGTAACGATAACAGTTTTTACCTGCTAAGTGAATTTCCTTCCATAGGATAACATTGGTGATTCTATGAGAAAAAGTTTCAAAGTGTCAACTTTTAAAATACAATAATATTCCTTAAAAATCACGACTGTAACCAAAACGCTTTTACTCAACTGTTTACAGGAGATGTACCAGGACTGAATCTAGGATCCAGTCCTGTGGTTACAAAAGTAATCCATAAAGTAACTAATTGCATTTAACTAGAAATTCACATTGAGCTGAATGTTGCATTGTGTTTGAAAATGTGTTGCCCATTGCAACAACTGTAACTACTGTACTTAAAAGTCTATTGCCTATCTGCAAAGTATTTAAACTAAAGTAATTCATTCTGAGAAAGTATTTTTTGTAATGTAATGTATAATGTAATTACAATGTAATTTGACAAATAAAATATGTAAAAAAATTGTTTCTAAAAATGTAGTAAATCAGTATGAAAAAAATTAATATAACAATTAATACATTTAAAAATTGTCATTTACAAAACCTTTGAAATTCACTGAAAAACCGTAGGTTTCAGGCACGTTATAGTTAGAAATTAGCATTTAAAAAACCTTTGAAATTCACTGAAAAAACCATAGGTTTCAGACACGTTATAGTTACAAATTAGCATTTAAAAAACCTTTGAAATTCACTGAAAAAACCATAGGTTTCAGACACGTTATAGTTACAAATTAGCATTTAAAAAACCTTTGAAATTCACTGAAAAAACCATAGGTTTTAGGGACAGTTATAGTTACTTGGACATTGCACTCGTACAAAACCCGTGAAATTCCCCGTTATAGTTAGTTCAGCTAACTATAACTCGCGCCCGCAATGCACTGCTGATGACGTCACATATTACATCACTCATGACATGGTCAGTGACATCACTGATGACATCACTGATGACATCTCAAATGACATCACTGATGACATCATCCACGTGATAATCTGATGCACCTCCTCACACCCTAATATAACCTTTGATACACCCACTCTAAATTACAGACTGCCATTCGCAAAACCATAGACACTCCAACACCAATAACTACATACCCACTCACTGATTCTTAGGTCTACACACACACATCCACTCACTCACCCGTACAGTCACTCATACTTACGGTCACTCAGTACAGGACTATCATATGCACTCTTACTCCTATATAGACACTCAAACAACGCCACTCATCCATAGAGATACTCACACACCTAGTCAGTCATGCAAATAATTAAACACACTGCCATTTACTCACCTATACAGTTATACACACACACCAGCTCACTTACTCATACAAATAGTAGCACATTGTTACGCTCTTATACAATCACTGATACAAGCACACAATCATCCATACAGCCACTATCACAATCACTCACTCTTGCTTATAGCTATTTATATACTCCAACACACATATATACTGCCTTTCACATATGTAGTTACTCACACATGTACCACTGGGACATACATTCACTCACTAACACACTCTTACACACACTTACCCACCCATACAGTCTATCACAGATGCACTCTTGAAACCATCCACCCAGTGAATCACCCACTCACACATCTATGCACAGAGTTGCACACACCCCTCCCACACAAACACTCAGGCACCCATACAGATACTCAGACAAGCATTCAATAACTCATATAGAAAATCATTTAGCTATTCACAAACACATGCAGCCACTTACACAGCAACAGACAGACGGATACAGACATACACCCAGTTTAGTCACTAACCCATGCATTCAGTAAGATACGTTAAATCACTCACTTATAGAGTCAGTCACGCACCTACTAAATCATCCATACAGACACTTACACACCCACTCATTCTTCAATACGTCTTTTCCTATATATTTTAAAAATATTTAAACTTTACAGAAACACACAGTCACTGGATGATGTCATCAGTGATGTCATTTGAGATGTCATCAGTGATGTCATCAGTGATGTCACTGACCATGTCATGAGTGATGTAATATGTGACGTCATCAGCAGTGCATTGCGGGGCGCGAGTTATAGTTAGCTGAACTAACTATAACGGGGGAATTTCACGGGTTTTGTACGAGTGCAATGTCCAAGTAACTATAACTGTCCCTAAAACCTATGGTTTTTTCAGTGAATATATATATATATATATATATATATATATATATATATGTGTATATATCCATTATATATGTGTGTGTATATATATATACACACACATATATATACATATATATATATATACATATATATATGTAATAAAAATGTGACTTTGTTAGCTGCATCCTGAACGCCGGGGGTGCAGGACAGAGGCGAACGCCACACACGCCTCTTAAATAACATACACACCTCCAAATGCAATAACAAGGAGCCTGCACTCAAATAAGGAACAGTCCCATTTATTTAGCAGCAGATGGGCAAAAAATGTCAGGAACGCGTTTCGGCTGTCTCGGCAGCCTTTGTCAACCTGTACAATGCGCGTTTGAATTTGGCGCTTATATATATATATGGACCCGTGACCAAGGAGCGGCTGCTCCGAAACGCGTCGGGCGTTTTTCGCTATATGAAATAAAATTTATCCACGCTTAAGGAATTGGGCTAGGCACTGGTTTTTCATAAAAAGAAACTAGAACTCTGGTAACTGTAACTCGTGCCTTAAGGTAACTTTAACTCGCGCTCCGTGATGCACAATATTGTCATCAATGATGTAATTTTAATGTTGCAGTGATATTATCAATGATGTTATAAAAGATGTCATGAGTGATGTAAAATGTGGGGTAAATAGCTTTGAACTTTGTGTTATTTAAGTGGAAGCAAAACCCCACTCCCCAAGTCACTTTGGGCCCCAGGGACCCCTTCCCTTTCTATTAGTATTTTGGCTCAGGGGATGGGGTCCTTGGGGCTCAAAAGATGCTCAGGGAGCCTCAGGGAGGCATGCCCACCTCCCATTAAAACTTATGATTGGCTCCGGGGAACTGGGTCCCAAGGGCCATCAGCGGCTCGTCGAGGGGTATCCCATTCACGCCCCCTCCCCCCAAAAAAATGAAAAGACCGCTGGGCCCTGGCCCACCCCTGGGGTCTCTTTTAATCATAATCGAAATGCTGATAGGAGGTTTAAAAAAATTTTTTTTTAAAAGGCCTGGGGGAAGGGTATCCCTACCCTGCCCCCTTACATTTTTCACTTAAATAAAATGCAGGAGATTGGACTGCCTACAACATTTTTCTTCATGTTGCAGGCAGCCAATCAGAGCACTTGCTCCAACGGGAGCTTGTATGCCCTGGGAGCAAATTGGGCCAATGGAAAAAAAAACCCTGGTCCAATCAGAACGCTCTATTTTTTAAAGTTGGACTCTAGGAATTCTCACGAGTATCCGAGAGATTAAGCGTCAAAAATATTTGTGCATCTGGACGGTTGGGTTGGAGGGACTCTCACAAGAGTTCCGCAATCCCAACTTAAAAAAATAGAGTGTTCTGATTGGTCCAGGGGGCTTTTTACCGTTAGTCTATCTCATTCCTGTGGGAGTGAACGGCCGTAACAAGAAAGAAATGTGGTGGCAGCCATTACTGGACTCCAGGGACTTAGTACCTTGTCCTGACAATTATTTAAAACAATTGAAGGCAGCAGGGTAGGGATACCCTGCCTCCCTAGATGTTGTGGGGGGGTGGCCCTAGAGGTACCCCACGTTGGGCCAAAATTTTAGAAAATGTTTTTTTCCCGCGAACGTGGGGTGCTTCCACAGGATTACGTAAAAAAAAATGCTGGCCACAAAAATATTTACCTTTAAATGACCCTAGGGGTGGGCCAGGCCCCAGAGGTCAAGTCATATCAGTATTTCGGGAGGGTACAGGTGTGGGTCCTCCTCCCCGAGCCACTTTCTGCCCATGGGTTCCTCATCCCACATGCCGAATGGTGTAAATGAAAAGGGTGGTGGAGTACGTGGACCCTTCCTTGAGTCTCTCTGAGGCCCCGGGGACCCCATGGCCCTTTCCCCAAGCCTATGTAGGCCCCACGGATCCCATTCCCTGGGGCCAAATTTGTTGAAAAGATTAGGGGGCATGCAGTCCCCCTCCCCAAGCCACTCTGGAGCCCCACGGCCCATCTGCCAGGGCTGAAATTGTTTTAAAAGGGGAGGAGCCATGCACCCTCTTCTCTGTGCTGGTATCATCCCTTGGGACCCCATCCCAATACAGTACAGTGGCACGATAGTGTGCAGTGTTCCGGGCAGCCCACCTCTAGGACACTGTCATTCCCTGCCCAGGAGAGTGTGGGAATAACCTGCTTGCTCTCTCCCAGGCTGGGAACTCAACTTTGGACCCACCCAGCAGGAGCAGTTACAAAGGCGGCTCTTGTCTGGGTGGGAGCAAAGAGAAAGTGCTGGCTCCTGCCAGCATCCAGTGAGGTGCTGGCTGGGGAGCCAGCTGGGGCTGTGGGAAGCTTGGGGCTCCCCAGCGGTCCTCCAATGACCCCTGCAGTGTGGGTTGCCCAGGTGGGCATCAGGGCACCCACCTATAATTAGAAAAGTAGCCAGCTCTTGCAAGGGGAACAAACTGGGGCAGGGAGGGCCATGTGGCTCCCCTCGTGGCACCCAACTTGCCAGCATTGGCCCAGGTGCCACGGGTGGGCACCGTGGCACTCAGTTATATTTTGTTTACCTTACATGAAAAAATTCGATTTCATATTGAAACATTTGTTATTTAGATGCTAATCTTGCCAGTATGGGAGTTAAATTCCTACCCCCACCTGGTTTCAACATATTGACTAAGGGTGTCTGGTCTGTGCACATTCTAAATCTTTTTCCCACACCGACAGTCTGAATCGTTCCACTGCCCACGCAGCTGCAAAAAGTTCCTTCTTAATTAACTGAGTAGTTTCGCTCAGTTAGCGACAATGTGTGTGAGGCATATGCTACAATCCATTCTGTACGATTATTTTTCTGGGCTAAAAGTGCACCAACTCCATAAACACTAGCATCAACAGATATTATACATTCCTCTCCCATGACAAATGATCTGAAACATGTTGGCTGAGATATTTCTGTTAATCTCATTAAAACATTTTGTTTGCTCTTGAAACCAGCAAAATTTAATTTTCTTCTTCAACAATATTCTCAATTGCTCCTCCTTGGAATCATAGTTCTCCACAAACCGTGAATAAAACTCCATCAGTCCCATAAATGACATAAGTTGTTCCTGATTATCCAGCTCTGATGCTTTTACAATTGCCTCAATGTGGCCAACTTTAGGCCGAATTCCCTCCTAAGATATTACATGGCCTAACTATTCTACTTGTTGGTTCCCAAAAACACATTTCTCCTTTTTTAATGTCAATCCATTCTCTCCATTCTCTCTAAGTGCCATCAGGATCTGCTTCAAAGCTTTATCATGTTTCTATTGGTCTTTCCCAAAAATCTAAATATCATCCTGGAATACCTTAGCACATTTTATTCCCAATAAGATCCTGGTCATTTCTTTTTGGAAAACAGAGGATGCACTCGGAAGGCCAAAAGGCATCCCTTTGTATTGAAACATTCCTTCAGGGGTTATGAAGGCTGCGCAGTGCTTGCTTGGAATCCTCCCCCAACTCAAATTGATGGTAAGCACTTGCAAGGTCTGCAGTTGAAAAAGTATTCACATCACCAATTGATGGCATTAATTCTTGCAAATTGGGAAGAGGGAAAGCATCCACCCATATAGCTTCTTATAAGCTCCTCAAATCAACACAGAGTCTTACATCTCCAATAGATTTTAAAGAAATTACCACTGGTGAAAGCCAATCAGAACTTTCAATGGGTTCTATAATTTCTTTCTTACATAAGTCTTTCAACATCTCCTTTAGTTTATCTCTGTAATTCAATGGTACATCCCTCACGTTTTGTCTAATTAGTATGACATTTTCACACAACACAATCCTGTGTTTGAACCCTTTCATTTTCCCCAACCGATCATTGTAAACATTGGGAAATTCATTTTCCAGCTTTGCATATTTCACACACTTTTTACACACTGTGCACTAATATGCACAGCATGTACAGACTGATTAGCACAAGGATCAATTTTCATACCCAGTTCCATTATGTGAGGCCAACCCAATATCAACAGCTCACCTCTCTTGACTATCACTAATATGCTGGCATGATTCATATAATTCCTCCCAACACTTTTGAATGAACAAGCGTCTTGTACCCTGACTTTTGACCATATTACACGCTGTTGGTAATAGCTAGCTGTAGCTGGTGTTCCCCGGTTTGTTTGAAAAGGCTTAATAGCTTTTACAAATGTTTTACCATGCATATGCAAGGTCAGGTTTCAGGCGCCATGAAAACATTAAAAATATCCACCAGAATAAGTATCGTGCAACCGGCATAGATTACCTCAATGTGAACCTTCCAGAAGACAACCCTCATCAAATTAATCACCTGCACCTGTTCCTTGCTATAAGCAATTAGAACGTGACCTTTGTGAACATTCTAAAGCACTTTCTAGAAGACAGCCTCATCAAATTAATCATCTGCACCTGTTCCTTGTCATAAGCAATTAGAACGTGACCTTTGTGAACATGCTAAAGCACTTTCTAGAAGGCAGCCTCATCAAGTTAATTATATGCACCTGTTCCTTGTTACGAACAATTAGAATGCGACCTTTGTGATTGTTCTAAAGCAATGCAATTAACACTTCACGTGCAGAACAAAGACAAGCTGCCTTATCTAAAGACCGTCCACACTCCTCCCCTTCGCTTAGCCTCTTTGCCTGCCACTTACCTGTTTCCCGGCTTCCAGGACTCTGACTTGCCAGCTCCTTGTTCCTTCCGCTTCGACCTCACCGCAAAGAACGTCCCGCATCAGTCTCACACCTGGATGGAAAAAAGAATGAGAAGAAAAGGAGAGACACATAAACGGAAATGATTTCGCTATGCGCTGAGCTCAATCGCAACATTGTGCTGCAAACAAAGGTAACCAGTGTTTTTGTTCAACTGTACATACTGTTGGCAGGGCTTTGCCAGAGAGGACTTGAGTAAAGCTAACCCCGTCCAAATTTGCTTGTGGGTTTGATACTGAAATCATACTCACTACAGTTTCAAAACTTTGATGAAGAGGTCTCTACAGACTATCTCAATAAACAAATGACAACAAAACTAAAAGTTGGTAGAGATTTGAAAAGCTTTCGTGAGGTGATACCTTAAGAGATATAGTTAATACTGGATTAAAGCCTTATTCTCTGTTTGTTTATAGGTACCATATCTGCCGGTACCATTCATCAGACTGGTGTGAATGCCTGCTGCAGTGTTGCTGTTGAGCAGGCGAGCCACAGCATCTTTTGACTCCACACGCTCTCTCCATCCCAACCCCCTGGGATTTGCCACCAGAGCAGTGTCTCCTCCTGTAAACCGAGGGCAAGCCTCTGGAGGATTCCTGAACTAGCGTTGCCGCCCATTGGAATCACCTGGGATACAGGTAGGTGGCTTATAACACCCCTTTATTTGCCACATAGACTTTACCTTAACACTTCTGAGCAGCAAATTCTAAATTTGCCCAAATAAATCCCAGTATAGGAATTTTATGGCCTGAATAACTACCTGGGCTAGCATCAGACGCATTTAACTTTCTCTCAAACATGTTCTGATTCATTATAGTATACCAGGCATATGAATCTACCATAGTTTCAATTGGCATACCATCAATGTTCTCACTGTCATTTTTTACCATCCTGCACACTCAACACCACACCCTGAAATTTCATTTCTTACCCTCCACATCTTCTAGGATGTGCTTTACTATCTTTCTTATACTTTTACATACTCTGCTAAAATTACCTTTCTTTTGGATATAATGCATACCTGGTTCAACTCCAGGCATACTTTGGAGTTTGCTAAACGACTACTTGAGCCACACCTAAAGCATAATAACCCTTCACTCGGTGTGTGCATTGTTTCATTACTTTTGGTTTCTAAATTCCTTCCTTTATTTTTTATATCCTTCCCTCTAACAACTGCACATACAGCACTAGTACTCCCACTCTCATTTCTTACAACTTGAATGCATTTCTCTGATACTTCTATACTTCTAGCCACACCCACTGCTGCCTTCAATGACATTTCCCCAGAAGACCATAACTTCTCTTGTATTTTCTCAAGTTTGGTTTTCATGAGTATTTGATCTCTCAACGCCTAATTGTATATGTGTTCAAAATCACATGTTACTGCCAACCCCCTTAAAGCAGCAACAAACTGGTCAATGGTTTCATCCTCCTACTGTGCTCTTGAGTAAAATTTTAAACTTTCCATGACCACATTTATTTTCCTGCCATATCTTTCCTGCATTTGTTTTATCGCAATCTGATACACATCCATATTACTGCCATTTTCCAAAGGAGGTAAATCCTTAAATTCTCCCAGCCCTATGGCACCTAACCTATGTCTTAGTAATGATAAATGTCTATGAGGTGAACCTTCACCATCCTCCGGTACATTAACAGTTGTCTCAAACATATCCAGCCATAAGTCCCATTGTACGGGAGGTTCCCCGAGCTCTGACAAGAAAAAGGGAGGCAGTTGGCTGCTCAACATACTGCAAGAATTCTCAAATAAGAGTACTATCCCAAGATCCACAAATTGTACACTTGTCGCACTGATCCAATGCCACTGTAAAAAATATCATCCTTAAATCGCGCACATTTCCCAAACGTAAATTTATTACACTGTGCACAGGGCTAATCTCTGTGTGAATTTATTACACTGTATGTGGTGAACTGAAGTACTTATTACTTTGTACACTGTAAATTAAAGCACTTATTACACTGTACACAATGTTAATCTCTGTGCAAATTTACTACAATTTTTTTTCTGAATTGAGGCATTTGTAACTGGGTATGCCTAACACCCTAAAATATTCAGGAATTTCCAATTCACAATACCATAGGTGTGCCTATTACCAAAGGACCAGCACAAATTTTACGTGTGCTGAACAGCGAAGGATCAATTACCTTTGAATGCTCCGAATGCGTAGCATATCGTTATCTGACTACTAAAATGGCTGCCGTGAAATCAGGGCATTGACGTACAGATGTGTCAACTCGGTATCTAAAATGGCCGCCAGATGATGTTGTAAGAGATAGCTGGACCGGCAACCACTCAACCGGCAACTTATCTCTATCCAATATGGCCTCCAAGTGATGTCGTGAAGAGGAAACTGAACCTGCAACCACTCAACCGGCAACTTATCTGTAACCAATATGGCCGCCAAGTGACATTGTGTAAAGGAAACTGAACCGGCAACCACTCAACCGGCAACTTATCTGTATCCAATATGGCCACCAAGTGACGTTGTGAAGAGGAAACTGAACCGGCAACCACACCAGCTACTGGCAATGCACCCTTCAAGATGGCCGCCAAACAGACATCAGCCAATGGCATTGGTCGGTCGCCTTTCCCAATCAAAGTAACCTCCAGAAGTACACAATTGACCCCAAATTACATCGGCCCTTAAAACAATGTCACTTGAATTGCACAAGCCTGCACTGAACTTGGCCTGTCCGACCAACTTAGTCTGTGTCTCACCAGACCGCAGGAAGCGCCACTTCTGGATACGGCTCCATTTAAAATGGAAATGCCAGATTAAACACTCCAGCACTTCTCCATCCCATCCTCGTTGCCATTATCGGAGAGTAAGGGTCCACTCAGGTAAGTAAGAGTCCGGATGTTTATTCAAGATCTTCATATAAGGAGCGGTGCCAGCTTGACTCCAGGTAAGTCCGCCTTAGCTCCAACTGACAACTCAACATAATGGTTCTCTCCTCACATTCCACATTCCGCCCCAACATTCCACTACCAATGTCCCACACATGGTTTACTTATTGTGACACTTCAATATCCTTTGCAAGGAGGCACAGTGTGTGCAGCCAGAAGATGGGCTTTAGAAGAATAAGAATACTGGTTATGAAAAGAAAAGGGTTCTAGTCCAAGAGTGAAGAGTTGGACATGGTCATATAAGAGAAACATCACATATGGAGGTGTGATGCTTCCAGTTCCTAAGGGTTTTGCATATGGTGCAAGACAACTCTGAAAAATAAGATATTGCTATTAGGTTTGCTATTTTTATATACACTGTAATTGTGTTTCTGCTATGTGAGTACTGGTAATGTGGGTATTTAGTAATATTCTGAATTTGATAGTCTCCCATTTCACTGTATATTGTTGGAGTATTCATACAAGAAATGTCTCCTTTTACATATGCGTACATATGTCATGAGCTAATACTTCTAGTTTTCGCAAGTACTTAATGTAATGTGTTCCTTCAACCAGGTAGTACTTATGTGTCAGTAAAGAAGCAGGAAAGGGTAATGAATGTACGTTGTGTATATATGCATCGGTGTACATAATTGAGGTTAGTGTCATAACCCCAGTGACTATGTTAGTGTGTGAATTATTTGTGCAACAGGAGAATGAAGCGCTTAATGTGCTATACCAGTATGCCTGAGTCAGTGTATAACTGGGTGATAGGTTCCCAGGTGCTGGGCATAAGATGATATTTATGTAAATAAGGTATCATTGGAGGGAATTTTAAAGACCTAAGAACTTAGAAACCTGAGAAGGGAGCGTCATTGTACATGTCCTTATTTATTATTTCTCAATTAAATTTATATATATATATCAGAATGCTAATGTAAGAAACATAATATTCTATAATAAACCACATCAGTAAAGAATTTATACAAGAGGATAACATTGATGTACATGTCCTTATTTATTATTTCTCAATTAAATTTATATATATATATATCAGAATGCTAATGTAAGAAACATAATATTCTATAATAAACCACATCAGTAAAGTATTTATACAAGAGGATAACATTGATTGTCTGAATGCTGGTGAAGGAGACAGCATTTGAACATTTACTAAATTCTAGTATTACATAAAAGATCAACATATAGAATTATAGATGGGTAATTGTGAATCATGGGGATGTTTTTCACCAAGGGGTACAGAGTGACATCAAATAAACAAGAGAGCGAAATATTTTACCCATCTATGATTTTTTCTTTGCCGCCCCCAATTCATCTACCCATGCTTCTAGCATCTATGCAGGGGCCAAGGAGTAACTGGAGAACCATACATAATATATAAAAGCATGTTTTAAAAAATCTGGTCTCCTGCCAACCACTCCCACCACCCTCTGAAAAATCCTCCCCTTTCCAAATACAAAATATCAAAAAACTCCTTGCCTCTTGCCAACACCTTCTCCATTCTCTAAAGAAACCCCTGCCTCCTCCCAAACAGAAAAGAAAATACATGTACTCCTGCCACCCACCCCCACTACCCTCTGCACCATCCAACCTCCACCCAGCCCAAAGTTAACTCCCTGCTCTCACAGTGAGAGAGGGGAACGAGTGTCACAATCTGTGAGAGCAGCATGTCAGAGCAGGACCATTTTCCTCTCAGCACAGGTCTACAGAGACCCACACTGACAGAGGAGAAGGTAGTTGGTGCAAACACAGCATCGCCCACATTCTCCCATCTTGCTCGGGTCCATAGAGACTCGGGAAACGCAAACCACCAACTGCCATTCTACTGGCACGCTCCGGTCTCTGCAGATCAGGGTGTGGTGGCAGAAGAAAGGGGAAGTGAGCGCTTACCTAAGGTGATGTCATAAGAGTGAGCAACCAGTTTGGTTAACCACTCTTATTTAGATTTCATTAATCACGATAAAGACTTCATATGGAAGCCGTATACAACAAAGTAAAAACAGGCAGTGATGGCAATTGCTTACTGTGCTCGAATAGGGGTCAAATAGTGTATTTTACAATGCACTGTTCACATCCATTTTCAAAAACCACAGGTCCTGAGGGGTCTCTGATGAACTATTACACAACTGTAATGATGTGTCAAGTAAACCTCACCCTTCTCAATGGTCTGAGAGGGCTCATCCCCCTCAGTAAATCTTGCGAAAATTGTACCAAAATCTTGTGTTATTTAGCAGATCTTTTCATTCAAGAAATGTTCAGTCACTTTTACATTAAAGTTATTTAAATTTTTTCCTTAATGTCCTTTCCAAGGGGATTCTCAAATGCATTTTATCATGTAGGTACCTCCTTGGAAGAGGGTATGGTGTAGAATATCTCAATCTCTGGGTGTTGGCAGCTGAGATAGGTTTTGACTTTGCCTTCCGACCCTCACTCATCCTCTCAACTCCTGGTACTTACTTGAAGAACAGTGGGCTCTGCACACACCCTAAAATTTAGATTGAAAGTGCATGGCAAATCAATACAGCCAATCACCATATGGCATGACCCACAGGGTGACTGACTGTATTAAAAGCCCTGCCATCATTCACACTGTAAGTAGGAGATCTAGGATCTGCCCCTGGTGTTGGAACGCTGACCTCAGCTATCTAACACAATAAAAAAAATGGAATTTTGCTCTAAATACACGAACTGGGCATGTGTGATGGACCAAGTGTAGACCCATCTCAACTGCACACCGTGTCACTCCAAGGAGTTTATCTAAATGGCACCACACAATGCCAGGCCCTCAGAGTGAAAGAGAAAAAGGCTGGTGGGACACCGCACGAACAAAGAAATGGGCAAGCCGCAAAATGTTTACAGTGGTGAAAAATAGAAATGTCTTCAGATAGTTCCTCAGCAAAAAAAAAGAATCAAACATGTTGATCCTGAGAGGAGAAATTAAACAGGAGTAGAAGGAGGTGCCCACATAGACAGTTAACCATTACAGGACATAACTACAGACATTTAGAAGATGGGACAGAAAACAGGTGACATTGAAGTTATGTTCCTACCTGGGAATCCATGTGTGCTGTTGTACAGTGACAAGTGAAACCTGGCCCATAAGACTAACCGTCTGTTAAACAACACAGACCCTATTTCCCATAAACCCAGAAATACAATGCATGCTGCACCTGCACTTTTCAATGACAACCTCAAACTCTGATCCAGCCAGCAGAAATCTATCCCCTCCGTTAATGCAAGATTTACTTTTTTTTTATAAAAATGGAAGTCTCTAATAAATGCGAAAAGGGATACATTCGTAAATTTTTTGCAAAACATACCTATGAACAGAGGTGAATGTTATTGGATTACTCTTAGAGGGCAGGCCTTAAGCCCTTTGGCATACAGGGATTGAGTCTTTCTGCGGAGGTATAGCTGCAACAAGCTTTTACCATAAGACCACTGCCAAAGCTGTTGTGCAGTGATTGAGCCATAAGATTGAAGAAGCCAGAGAAATAATACAGAGGATTCTATTTGAAGTTCTCTGCAATTTCTGATTCTGACACAGAACAGAAGAGCAGTGGAAGATATTGAGTTTTCAAACAAATGAGCCATAAATACACAGTGTCTATTGCAGGGAGCAAGAGACTGAAGCAAACGAGCCTCACGGGTACTCCTGCCATCCCATCTCAGGGATATTTAGGGAATGAGGATTTCCCCTAGAAATACTTTGAAAACAGAGGGGCAAACAGTTGATTTTATAGAAAAATGTACCAAAGACATCATCTAATAGTCAGATCTGACGTGGCATTCAAGAAATATTCCTATGTTGTCCGATAAATGAATATCGATGAATCTGATATTGTGTCACATTAACTTCTGAAGCCAATTTGCATGAACTTGATCTTAAAAAAAACCCACAAAGAAAGATAATTTACTAGTATATATCCGCAAATTTGACCTGAATCCACACCATGATGGTGGGTTTCTGAACACAATGTCAGACCGATATCAGAGTCAACTATGTAATTCCTGAGAACATTCCTTTGTTAGACATGATTATGCAGATAAGAGTTTGTGTCTGTGTTTCATTATGAGATTCTTAAACCAATATTGGTTTAGAACAGTCGTTCCTAACCTGTGGTCCGGGGACCCATAGTGGTGCGCGAAGCCTACTAAGGGGGCTCCCGACTGCTTACAAAATGAAATAATATTAACAGATTAATAAAGTGAATAAAAGTAAAGAAGCAAAATGTACAACTGAAAAAGTTAAAATATTCTGAAAATGTGAAGGAATTTGAAATTGGAAGCTAAACATTAAAGTCCGCTTCACAAAGAGCCTCCGCAGTCGTGGCGGAAGTACAGCGGGCATGGCGGAGGGTCTGCACTCATGGCGGAATCTCCACAATGAGAAACTGCAGTGCGGAAATTCAGCCGCGACTGCAGAGCCTCTGCCACGACTGTGGAGGCTCTTTGTGAATCGGGCACAAAGGTAGTATCTTCAAATTGATTCATGGGAGCAGTGGAAGTGCATCAAACAGAATATAATATGGACAATGAGTGGCCTCAATTGAATTTAGAAAAGCTCCAACGTTCCCATTCAAATGTAGATTTATTTTAGATTTGTGAATTAAATAAACTATTTCCTCATTTGTATATTTGTTTGATGAATGCGTGCTTCTGTAATTTTTATGTATTGTTTTGCGGTTCAAATTATCAAAAATGCTTAAGCTGGGGTCCTGTAATCAGTCAGTGGGGGTCCCCCAATTCCAATAATGATTCATTGAGGGTCCATGGGTTCCAGTAATAATTAGGCGGGGACACACAGAAGTCAAAATGTTAAGAACCACTGGTTTAGAACATGTGTACTTACTTGCATTAAATCTGAAACCAATTTTTGTTTGAGTTGCTCTGGCAGATATCAACCTAAGAACTTAAACTATACTGATAAGTTTGTTGCATTTTAGTCAAAACAGGTTTTACCGCAATTTATGCAGATCTGTTCCTGTTATTACATTCAGCACAATGGCCTTTTGCAAACCGAGTGACACCCAATACAGAACTTTTTTAGTGGGGTGTTTGCATAAACTTTAGGACTGGGAAAAAAATGAGAAAAAGAGCAGAAAATGTCCAATCAATGAAGCTTAAAACCACTTTAGCTGTTTGACAGCTGCATTCATGACAAAACCATCTCAATCCCGCTGCAGGCTCTGGAAAACCACATCATAATGAGTCGAGAAGCAGACATTATCTCAGAATAGTGAGGGATCAACACGGTGAGGATTGGAGAGACTGTTCAACAAGGGTTCATGGTTCTTTTGCAAACAGCAATTTTCTTACCAGGGTCTTCTTTCCTCCCTCTACTTTTGAATATGGATCTAGTTCACTTGGTGCAGTGGGCTTTTGAAGATCAATTGGCCAACTGAGGGGAGTGCAACAACACGGAACCCAAAATACACCCCAGATGGGTTTGTTTTTGCAAGGGTTGCAAACCAAAACCTGTAGCAGCATAGAACCAAGTGTCGCAGAAGTAGTTCAACATTAAACCCATCTTCTTGAACACATACAATGTTGAGCTCAATTCACAAACTGCCATTAAAAGGTTGCAGGTTTAATCCTAGAGAGTTTCTGCCATGTTTCTAATACATACTTTTGGGAAATGCAAAAGCATTTAACCGTTTCGGTGCTCATGACGGAATGGTTCCGTCATGAGCACCGGTGCTCCTGTGCTCATGACGGAACCATTCCGTCATGAGGACAGGGGCAGGAAATCCCTCTGCTGTAAACAGCAGAGGGATTTCCATTTTTTTTTTGTGCCTTGGGAGGTAGGGAACAGCTTCCCCAACTTCCCGAGGCAAATCCCTGGTTTTCAAAGTAATGACGATCGCGCGCATGGCGCGCTGTCGTCATTACATTGAAAACGAAACTGAAACTGAGTTTCAGTGTTTCAGTGCTCGTGGGGCTATCTCAGCCCCCCGAGCACCGAAACACTTGGGAGAGGTATCGTTGGAAAGGGAGAATCTCCCTTTCCAATGGTAGCCTTCCCTAGTGGCTCCCTGCTTGGGGATCACCCCAGGAGGGCGATCCCCAAGCAGGGATCCACCCACTAGCGCCAGGGAGGGGGAGCGGCCCCTTGGGCAAGGGCCTTTGCTCCCCCATTGTGTTTTGGGCATACCAGTCTTTCTGCCCCCCCGGGGGGGGCAGAAAGCCCACTAGCGCCAGGGATTTTTTTCTCAAAAATGTACTTAGGTTGGGGGCTGCCCAAAACGGGCATGCCAATGCTCCCACCCCCCTCACCAAAATTACAGCCTTTCTGCCCCCCCGGGGGGGCAAAAAGCCCACTAGACGCCAGGGATTTCTTTTAGGCAAATGAAATTAGGGTGGGGGCTGCCCAAAATGGGCATGCCAATGCCCCCACCCCCCCAAAAAAAAATTACAGTCTTTCTGCCCCCCGAAGGGGCAGAAAGCCCACTAGCGCCAGGGATTTATTTTCCGCAATTTTACTTAGGGTGGGGGCTGCCCAAAACGGGCATGCCAATGCCCCCACCCCACCAAAATTAAAGCCTTTCTGCCCCCCCGGGGGGGCAGAAAGCCCACTAGAAACCAGGGATTTTTTTTTTGTATTCATGTAGGGGTGGGGGCTGCCCAAAATGGGCATGACAATACCCCCACCCCCCAGAGAAATTCCAGTCTTTCTGCCCCCCCATGGGGGCAGATGAGGGCAGTGGCCCCTGATCTGCCCCCTGGGGGGGGCAGAAAGCCCACTAGGCACCAGCGATTACGCTGGCTTTTTTTATGCGTGGGGGTGGGGGCTGCCCAAAAAATAGCCACAGTCTTTCTGCCCCCCTTGTGGCCATATCGGGGCAAACTCCCCTCCCCCCCCCCCGATTCCTCCCCAGGGTGGCAGAAAGCCCACAAGGCACAGACTTATTTTTAGCAATGTGCCTACCAGTGGGTTTTGGGCCCTAGCGCAGCCGGCACATAGGGAAACCTAGCAAACCTGTACATTTTTGAAAACTAGACACCCAGGGGAATACAGAATGGGGTGACTTGTCTGGCTCTCACCAGGTTCTGTTACCCAGAATCCCTTGCAAACCTTAAACTTTGTCAAAAAAAAAACATTTTCCTCACATTTTTGTGGTGGAAAGTTTTGGAATCTGCGTGGATCCACAAAATTCCACCCACCCCTCATTCCCCAAAGTCTTCCGAGAAAAATGGTACCTCACTTGTGTGGGTAGGCCTCGTGCCCGCGACAGGAAACGGCCCAAAACGCAACGTGGACATCACATTTTCCCAGTGAAAACTGATCCTTTTTTTGCAAAGTGCCTAGCTGTAGATTTCGAACCCTAGCTCTGCCGGCACCTAGGGAAACCTAGCAAACCTATACATTTTTGAAAACTAGACACCCAGGGGAATCCAAGATGGGGTGACTTGTCTGGCTCTCACCAGGTTCTGTTACCCAGAATCCCTCGCAAACCTCAAAATTTGTCCAAAAAAAACCAAATTTTCCTCACATTTCTGTGGTGGAAAGTTCTGAAATCTGTGTGGATCAACAAAATTCCACCAAGCCCGCATTCCCCAAAGTCTTCCAAGAAAATGGTACCTCACTTGTGTGGGTGGGTCAAGTACCAGCGACAGGCAAGGGCCCAAAACCTATTGAGGCAACTTCAAAATTAACTATCACAAAACAACCTGGTTTTGCAAGGGGATCACCTGGGTTTTGGCCCCGTGCTCCACGGCCAGCTAGGGAAACTGACCAAACCCACACATTTCTGAAAACTCAGACACCTGGGATTCCAGGGAGGTATGGCTTACGTGGATCCCCAACGTTTTCTTACCCAGAATCCCTGCAAACCTCAAATTTAGCTGAAAAAATCACTCTTTCCACACAATTTTGTGTGATAAAGTTGTGGCATCACCGAGCTGACACAAATTTCCTACCACCCAGTGTTCCCCCAGGTCTCCCGATAAAAATGGCGCTTCACTCGTGTGGGAGGCCCAAGTACCCGCGACAGGCAAGGGCCCAAAACGTATTGAGCGACATCAAAATTGCCTATCACAAAGCGACCTGGTTTTGCAAGGAGGTCACCTGGGTTTTGGCCCGTGCTTGGCGGCCAGCTAGGGAAACCTACCAAACCCACACATTTCTGAAAACTAGACACCCGGGGATTCCAGGAGGTATGGCTTGCGTGGATCCCCCAAAGTTTTCTTACCCAGAATCCCCTGCAAACCTCAAACTTAGCTGAAAAAATCACTTTTTCCACATATTTTTGTGTGGTAAAGTTGTGGCATCACTGGCCTGACACAAATTTCCTACCACCCAGTGTTCCCCCAGGTCTCCCGATAAAAATGGTGCCTCACTCGTGTGGGAGGCCCAAGTACCCGCGACAGGCAAGGGCCCAAAACATTTTGTGATAGGCAATTTTGATGTCGCCTCAATACGTTTTGGGCCCTTGCCTGTCGCGGGTACTTGGGCCTCCCACAGGAGTGAGGCACCATTTTTATCGGGAGACCTGAGGGAACACTGGGTGGTAGGAAATTTGTGTCAGCCCGGTGATGCCACAACTTTCCCACACAAAAATGTATGGAAAAGGTGATTTTTTTAGCTAAATTTGAGGTTTGCAGGGGATTCTGGGTAAGAAAACGTTGGGGGATCCACGCAACCCATACCTCCCTGGAATCCCCCGGGTGTCTAGTTTTTAGAAATGTGTGGGCTTGGTCAGTTTCCCTAGCTGGCCGCCGAGCACGGGGCCAAAAACCCAGGTGACCCCCCTTGCAAAACCAGGTCGTTTTGTGATAGGCAATTTTGATGTCGCCTCAATACGTTTTGGGCCCTTGCCTGTCGCGGGTACTTGGGCCTCCCACATGAGTGAGGCACCATTTTTATCGGGAGACCTGGGGGAACACTGGGTGGTAGGAAATTTGTTTCAGCCCGGTGATGCCACAACTTTCCCACACAAAAATGTGTGGAAAAAGTGATTTTTTTCAGCTAAATTTGATGTTTGCAGGGGATTCTGGGTAAGAAAACGTTGGGGGATCCACGCAAGCCATACCTCCCTGGAATCCTCCGGGTGTCTAGTTTTCAGATATGTGTGGGTTTGGTAGGTTTCCCTAGCTGGCCACCGAGCACGGGGACAAAAACCCAGGTGACCCCCTTGCAAAACCAGGTCGTTTTGTGATAGGCAATTTTGATGTCGCCTCAATACGTTTTGGGCCCTTGCCTGTCGCGGGTACTTGGGCCTCCCACACGAGTGAGGCACCATTTTTATCGGGAGACCTGGGGGAACACTGGGTGGTAGGAAATTTGTGTCAGCCCAGTGATGCCACAACTTTCCCACACTAAAATGTGTGGAAAAAGTGATTTTTTCAGCTAAATTTGAGGTTTGCAGGGGATTCTGGGTAAGAAAACGTTGGGGGATCCATGCAAGCCATACCTCCCTGGAATCCTCCGGGTGTCTAGTTTTCAGAAATGTATGGGTTTGGTAGGTTTCCCCAGCTGGCCGCCGAGCACAGGGCCAAAAACCCAGGTGACCCCCCTTGCAAAACCAGGTCATTTTGTGATAGGCAATTTTGATGTCGCCTCAATACGTTTTAGGCCCTTGCCTGTCGCGGGTACTTGGGCCTCCCACACGAGTGAGGCACCATTTTTATCGGGAGACCTGGGGGAACACTGGGTGGTAGGAAATTTGTGTCAGCCCGGTGATGCCACAACTTTCCCACACAAAAATGTGTGGAAAAAGTGATTTCTTCAGCTAAATTTGAGGTTTGCAGGGGATTCTGGGTAAGAAAACGTTGGGGGATCCATGCAAGCCATACCTCCCTGGAATTCCCCGGGTGTCTAGTTTTCAGAAATGTGTGGGTTTCATAGGTTTCCCTAGCTGGCCACCGAGCACGGGGCAAAAAACCCAGATGACCCTCCTTGCAAAACCAGGTTGTTTTATGATAGGCAATTTTGATGTCGCCTCAATACGTTTTGGGCCCTTGCCTGTCGCGGGTACTTGGGCCTCCCACACGAGTGAGGCACCATTTTTATCGGGAGACCCGGGGGAACGCTGGGTGGTAGGAAATTTGTGTCAGCCCGGTGATGCCACAACTTTCCCACACAAAAATGTGTGAAAAAAGTGATTTTTTTCAGTTAAATTTGAGGTTTGCAGGGGATTCTGGGTAAGAAAACGTTGGAGGATCCATGCAAGCCATACCTCCCTAGCATTCCCCGGGTGTCTAGTTTTCAAAAATGTATAGGTTTGCTAGGTTTCCCTAGGTGCCGGCAGAGCTAGGGATCAAAAACTACAGCTAGGCACTTTGCAAAAAAAGGGTCATTTTTCACTGTGAAAATGTGGTGTGTCCACGTTGCGTTTTGGGCCGTTTCCTGTCGCTGGCACTAGGCCTACCCACACAAGTGAGGTACCATTTTTCTCGGAAGACTTTGGGGAACGCGGGGTGGGTGGAATTTTGTGGATCCACGCAGATTCCAGAACTTTCCACCACAGAAAAGTGAGGAAAATGTGTTTTTTTTGACAATTGTTTAGGTTTGCAAGGGATTCTGGGTAACAGGACCTGGCGAGAGCCAGTCAAGTCACCCCGTCCTGGATTCCCCCGGGTGTCTAGTTTTCAAAAATGTATAGGTTTGCTAGGTTTCCCTAGGTGCCGGCAGAGCTAGGGTTCAAAAACTACAGCTAGGCACTTTGCAAACAAAGGCTCATTTTTCACTGTGAAAATGTGGTGTGTCTACCTTGCGTTTTGGGCCGTTTCCTGTCGCGGGCACTAGGCCTACCCACACAAGTGAGGTACCATTTTTCTCGGAAGACTTTGGGGAACGCGGGGTGGAATTTTGTGGATCCACGCAGATTCCAGAACTTTCCACCACAGAAATGTGAGGAAAATGTGTGTTTTTTGACAATTGTTTAGGTTTGCAAGGGATTCTGGGTAACAGAACCTGGTGAGAGCCAGTCAAGTCACCCCATCCTGTGTTCCCCTGGGTGTCTAGTTTTCAAAAATGTATAGGTTTGCTAGGTTTCTCTAGGTGCTGGCAGAGCTAGGGTTCAAAAACTACAGCTAGGCACTTTGCAAAAAAAGGGTCGTTTTTCACTGTGAAAATGTGGTGTGTCCACCTTGCGTTTTGGGCCGTTTCCTGTCGCGGGCACTAGGCCTACCCACACAAGTGAGGTATCATTTTTCTCGGAAGACTTTGGGGAACGCGGGGTGGGTGGAATTTTGTGGATCCACGCAGATTCCAGAACTTTCCACCACAGAAAACTGACGAAAATGTGTTTTTTTGGACACATTTTTAGGTTTGTAAGGGATTCTGGGTAACAGAACCTGGTGAGAGCCAGTCAAGTCACCCCATCCTGGATTCCCCTGGGTGTCTAGTTTTCAAAAATGTATAGGTTTGCTAGGTTTCCTGTTAGACTTGGCATCTTTTGGCGTGTTTCCCCTGACTTTTTGCTTTCTGACCTCCCGGTTTTGACTCTGTTTTTGCTGGTGTAATGATTCTGCGCACTTTCCTCACTGCTGTCCAGTGGGAAAGTGCAAGTGCTCCTGTATAAAATGTGTTATGGATTGGTGTTTCCATGATTGGCCTATTTGGTTTATCTGTCAGCCCCTTGTAAAGTGCACTACGAGTGCCAGGGCCTATAGACCAAATGCTGTTGGTGGGCTGCAGCACTGGATTGTGCCACCCACGCTAACAGCCCGTAAAGTGTAACTCGGGCCTGCCATCGCAGGGCCTGTGCGCAGCCTGGGGCTGCCATGTCGACTTGGCAAGTGCACACACTTGCAAGTCCCTAAACCTTCCCTTTTCTACATGTTAGTCACCCCTAAGGTAGGCCCAAGTTACCCCTGTGGGCAGGGTGCGTTGTATGCGAAAGGTAGGACATGCCCTGGTGTGTGCGGCATGTCCTGATAGTGAATTACAGCCTAGTTCGTTTTCACTATTGCAAGGCTACCTGTTCCCCTAGGCCAGAACGGGCAGTTTTGATTATTACAGTTTATAATCCTAACTGACCCCGGGAACATGGTAGAAATTCGAGTTTAGTATGCCTGGACTCAGAATGATAAAATGCATCTTTTAGTGAAGTTGGTTTTAACATTCTGTGTTTGAAAATACCACTTTTAGAAAGTGGGTATTTTCTTGTCTAACCATCCAAGCCTGCCTCTGCGAGGTTGTGTATTCCTTGTCTGGAATGTGAGTGACAGGGGCTGGGGGATGCCAGGAGACAGGGTGAGTCAGCACAGGGCTGAATAGCAAGATCTACATGTAGATGGGTGGGAGGGGTCGCACCTGGGCCCTGAATAGGACAGTGCCTTCCCTCCACAATGCTGGCTCCACCTCCTGTGGTGCGTCTGATATCCCTGGCCTACTCAATGAAAGAAGGGACGGAGACTTGTCAACAAAGTGCTCCAGAACTGGTTTGGACTAGGCAAAGGCCTCTCTGCCTTCAGAGAACAAAGGAATTTGGGATAGAAATATTGGGGCCCTGACCCCATGAATTTAGATCTCGCTGGAAACAAGGAACCTGCCAAGACGAAGAACTGGAAGAGCTGCCAGGAGGAGTACTGCCCCTTTGCTGTGTTGTTGCTTTGTTGGGTTGGCCTGCAGCTGCTGCTTCTGCCTTGGGCAGTGAAAGGACTGAACTTTCTACAAACTTGTGCTGAGTATCTCCAAGGGCCTGGAACCGAGCTGGCCTCCTGTTAAGAAGTCTCAGGGACTACAAAGACTTCACAAGCCTCTGGGTACCGCTTCTGGAACGCTGTTTCAGTTGCCACAGAGGAAGGGAACTGCAACCGACTCCGTCAACCGAATCCATCCCTGGCCGGTGACCTGTTTGCAACGCAGACCGCATCGCCCCGCTTCGCACCGCAACCCTGGTCTCACCGTGGGCGACGTCCGACGCCGCCAACATCGAGCCGCTGCTTGCACCGTGACCTGTGGGCACCGCAGTTCGCATCGCATCGCTTCACTGAACCAACCGGACCCGACCGACGCGGTCGCTGCAACTGGCTCAAGAGTCGGGACCGCATCGCATTTGGGGCACCGCTCGCACGTCTGCGACGCACCGCTCCGACTTGCACCGCTGTCCGACGCCAGCTCCCGCACTCCGGCTTGGTCGCCTGCATCGCAACCTGTCAGCACCGCATCGAGCATCGTCTCACCCTGCATCGCACGCCTTGGACTCACCGACTCCGTCTGCACGACGCTCATCGAGCCGCTGCCTGCACCGCATCGAGGGACACCGCACCTTGCATCGCTCCGTCTTGCACCTCAACCGCGACGAACGCCGACCGGCTCGTACACTCCGTACCAGCCACAACGAGAAGGTACTGTAACCGAGTCTGTTCATGACTCTGCTGGCCCGTATCGACGCGGTCGGCTGGAACTGTTAGACTCTGTGGTTTTCAGCATCACGGTAGGCTCGGACGGAGCTACCGACTCGTACGAACTTTGCTTTTGTGCTATTCCTGCAAAGAAGAAGTTACCGTATCAAGCATTCATTTTTAAAGTATAGTATTGTGGATTTTTGTCGTAATTGGTCTTGTCTTGAGTATATAAAATATTGGTTATTTTTCCAAACTGGTGTGGTGTCCGTTTGTAGTGCTTACATTGTATTACTGTTGGTTATGTGCAAATGCTTTACACACTGCCTCTGAATTAAGCCTGACTGCTCGTGCCAAGCTACCACGAGGGTGAGCAGGGGTTACTTCACGAGTGTAACACCCTTACCCTGACTAGGAAGAAGGGCCCCTACTTGGACAAAGGTGCAAGCCCTTGCCAACTAGAGAGCCCATTTCTAACATTGGTGGCAGCGGTGGGATAGGACTTGTGTTTGCACTTGACTTACAGTGATTGGTGTGCACTACTACCATATCTCAGACCATTACGTACCACATACTGGTTCTTTTTCTTTTGGCCTATTTTTGATCTTGCCAGTTTTCAACTCACTACTTTTGTCATGCCTGACACAGCTGCATCATCCGTTGCATCTCTGGAAGTTATCTTTGAGGAGGATAGGTTGGAAACCTACGCCGTAAAGGAACTACGAGCAATTTGTAAAAACCTAAAAGTCCAAATTAAAGGCCTCACAAGGAAGGAGGAGCTACAGAAGGCGCTGAGGGCCTGGGTAGCAGCCAGAAATGCCAGTGGGCAGCCTGGTAATCTCAGTGAGGAGGTGGAGGAGCCTATTTCCAGGGTGGATATGCTTTTGGGTAGGGGGAACCCGCCAGGTCAGGCAGCAGCAGTCTGTCCCCAGAGGAGCTGGAGGACAGGCGGGAGGCAAGGCAGTTTGAGCTGCAGAAGCTCAGGCTGGAGAGTGAGCGGGAGGAGAAGAGATTGGCCATAGAGGAGAGGAAGATGCTCTTAGAGCACGAGAGAGAACTGAAGGAGCTAGAACTTAGGAGTAAGTCAGGCTCAGATGGTGGCAGCAATTCGTCCAGAAAGGCAGACAGGATTGTGCACATTCCCAAGAACGTAGGCAAGGAGTTCAAGAAGGGGGATGACATACAAAGGTGGTTTCAGGGTTATGAGGCAGCCATACACATGAATGGGGTCCCTGAGGAGAATTGGGGAGCAGGATTGTGGCCACTTTTCCCTGAAGAAGCAAGGGATGCTCTGATAGCTTTGGGTAAGGGGTATCACCTCACCTATGCTGACATGAAGGATGCCCTTCTCACGAAGTATGGTCTTACTCCTGAAAAGTACAGGGATCAGTTCAGGTCCAGTAAGAAGTCTGATGCCAACACTTGGTTGGAATGTGTGGATGTGTTCTGCAGGTCTCTGGATGGTTGGGTGAAGGGCAGTAGTGTAACAGATTTTCAGGGGCTCTACAACTTGATTGCATGGGAGCACTTGTCTAGTCTATGTTTTGCAGATCTGCGCCAGCACCTAGTTGATAGTAAGCTAACTGACCCCAGGAAGCTTGCTATGGAAGCGGACCGCTGGGTGAGTACCAGGGTCCACAAGAAAGCGTTTGGGGGAGACTCAGCCAAAGGTGGGCAGGGTCCCCAGCAGAAAGGTGGGGGGACAAGGGTAAAGCACAGGAGTTCTCTAAAGGGCCCCAAACTCGTACCCAGGGTAAAGGTTCCCCGCCCCCGGTGATAAGAAGAAAGGGGTCTCTACAGGGAAGCCTGTTGAGACCGGCCCCGCAAGTGTTATGCATGTGACCAGGTAGGTCACTTTAAGGGGGACCCCAAGTGCCCGAAGGGGACACAGCCACCCACCGGTGGACAGTCCAAAGTGTTGGGTAGTGTAGCGCTTGGGGAGGAGGGGTGCCCACAGGAGGGTGGGGATCCCGCAGAAATGACCCTTGTCTCACTAGGGGACAGTGAGATGGTCCCAGGAAACCAGGTGCCCCCTAACACAAAGAAATATAGCACCTGGGTGACCATTAATGGGAACAGGGTAGAGGCTCTCAGAGACACTGGAGCCAGTGTGACCTCAGTCCGGTGTCACCTGGTGTCTGAGAAGCAAGTAGTCCCCGGGGCATTCCACCAAGTAGTTGCTGTAGACAACTCTGAGCGCCAATGTATGGTGGCGCAGGTTCCCTTTGAATGGGGGGGGGTCTCAGGTCCCTTGAGGGTGGTTGTGAGCCCTACCATGCCTGTAGATTGTCTGCTAGGAAACGACCTCGAGCAGTCCTTATGGAAGGAGGTTGAGCTCAGGTCTCACTTGGAGATGCTTGGGTTGCCAGAGTGGGCATGCGTGTCTACTCGGTCAATGGCAGCCAGAAAGGGTGATCAAGAGGACTTGGAGCCTGGAACAGTGGCCCAAGTCCCTGCCAAGAGAAAGGGCAGGGGCGCGGGAAACCGGCCCCCGAAGTTCCCACGGACCGGGAGGAGGCGGACCTCGAGGGGACGCCCGGTGCCTACAGGGGAGCAGGTAGCCGAACTGGGAGACATCTCTGAGCTGACCCATTGGCAGCAAGAAGGGGGTCCCACCAGGGAGGAGTTCTGCAGGGAGCAGAACGAGTGCCCTACTCTGGAGGGTCTGTGGCGGCAGGCTGCAGACCAGGCAGCTGGTAATCAGTCCGGGTCACATCTGATCTACTGGGAGAGTGGTCTCCTATACAGTGAGCCTAAGGTTGCTGAGCCTGGGTCAGCCCGTGTGCTGGTGGTACCCCAGCGCTTCAGGACCTTCCTACTGGGTCTGGCTCATGACGTGCCTTTGGCAGGACATTTGGGGCAGGACAAGACCTTTGACAGGCTTGTCACCCACTTCTTTTGGCCCCAAATGCGAAGGCAGTCAGATGCACATTGTAGGTCTTGCCAAACTTGCCAGGCAAGTGGTAAGAGTGGGAGGAAGGTCAAAGCTCCTCTCCAACCTTTTCCTGTTGTTGGAACACCCTTTGAAAGGGTAGGGATGGATATTGTGGGGCCACTGGATCCCAAGACAGCCATGGGCAACAGGTACATCCTGGTCTTGGTGGACCATGCCACCCGGTACCCGGAGGCAATCCTCTCCGGGACAACGACGGCGCCAGTGGTGGGCCGGGCGTTAATGGGGATCTTTTCCCGTGTGGGATTCCCCAGAGAGGTGGTTTCTGATAGGGGGACCAATTTCATATCCAAGTATATGACATCCCTGTGGAAGGAGTGTGGTGTAACCTACAAGTTCACCACTCTTTACCACCCATAAGGAAACGGTCTGGTGGAGAGATTCAACCAGACCTTGAAAGGCATGATCAAGGGTCTAACAGAACCCATGAGGCGTAAGTGGGACGTCCTCTTGCCATGCCTACTCTTTGCATACAGGGAGGTGCCTCAGAAGTCTCTTGGGTACAGCCCCTTTGAGCTCCTGTATGGCCACCCTGTCAGAGGACCTCTGAGTTTGGTAAAGGAAGGCTGGGAGGCGGCTCCCAGGAAAACTCCCCAGGATGTATTTAGCTACATGCTGGCCTTTAGAAACCAAACTGCCCGCTTCAGGAAACTCGCTCAGGCGAACCTAGAAGCAAGCGAGGAAGAAATGAAGAGATGGTATGACCAGAATGCCACTCTGGTCGAATTTCAACCTGGGCAAAAAGTGTGGGTCATGGCCCCAGTGGCACCTTGTGCCTTGCAGGACAGGTGGACTGGGCCATATGAGGTAAAGGAGCGCAAAAGTGACGTCACCTACCTGGTGGATTTGCAGGCTCCAAGGAACCCTTTGAGGGTCCTTCACGTGAACCGCCTCAAGCCCCACTTCGAGAGGTCCGAAGTGAGTATGCTCTTGGCGACAGATGATGGGGTGGAAGAGGAGAGTGAGCCTCTCCCTGACCTCCTGTCTACCAAAGAGCATGATGGGTCAGTAGAGGGTGTGATCCTCTCCCCTACTCTGACTCAGGAGCAGCAGGGGGACTGTCGCCAGTTGTTGGGACAGTTCGCCCCACTGTTCTCTCTGACCCCCGGTGTTACTCACTGGTGTACATATGACGTGGACACCGGTGACAGCCCTCCTGTGAAGCACAAGATTTACAGGTTGACTGACCGGGTCAGAGCCAGCATCAAGGAGGAGGTCTCTAAGATGTTGGCGTTAGGGGTTATTGAGCCCTCCCACAGTCCTTGGGCCAGCCCAGTGGTCTTGGTCCCAAAGGCTGCGGCGCCCGGTGCCACTCCAGAACTCCGGTTTTGTGTGGACTACCGTGGGCTCAATGCCGTCACAAGGACTGACGCGCACCCCATCCCCAGAGCTGATGAGCTCATTGATCGGTTGGGAGCTGCCCGGTTCCTCAGCACGTTTGATTTAACGTCTGGGTACTGGCAGATTGCCTTAACCGATGGGGCCAAGGAGAGATCAGCATTTTCAACCCCAGAAGGTCATTACCAATTCCGGGTGATGCCCTTTGGGTTGAAGAATGCCCCTGCCACCTTTCAGAGGTTGGTCAATCAGGCGTTGGCTGGACTGGAGGATTTCAGTGCCGCCTACCTGGATGACATTGCTGTGTTCAGTTCCAGCTGGGAAGAACATTTACAGCACCTTGAGAAAGTGTTGAGGGCTCTGCAAGGTGCAGGCCTCACGATCAAGGCCAGTAAGTGCCAGATCGGGCAGGGTTCTGTGGTGTACTTGGGACACCAGGTAGGAAGCGGCCAGGTGGCGCCCCTACAACCCAAGATTGACACCATTCTGGCTTGGGAGCCCCCAAGACCCAGACAGAGGTGAGAGCCTTCTTAGGTCTCACCGGCTACTATAGGAGATTTGTTAAGGGCTATGGCACCATCGTTGCCCCCTTAACAGAGCTGACCTCTAAGAGGCAGCCCAGGAAAGTGATCTGGACTGAGTCCTGCCAGAAAGCTTTTGATGCCCTGAAGGCAGCCATGTGCACGGCGCCCGTGCTCAAGGCACCTGACTTCTCCAAGGAATTCGTCGTGCAGACTGACGCTTCAGAGCATGGTGTGGGAGCGGTGCTCTCACAACTGAACGAAGAGGGCCTGGATCAGCCTGTAGTCTTCCTTAGCAGGAGACTACTCCCCAGGGAACAGAGGTGGAGTACCATAGAAAGGGAAGCTTTTGCTGTGGTCTGGGCGCTGAAGAAGTTGAGACCATACCTGTTTGGGACTCACTTCCGGGTTCAGACAGACCACAGGCCCCTCAGATGGTTGATGCAAATGAGGGGTGAGAATCCAAAACTGCTGAGGTGGTCCATCTCCCTACAGGGAATGGACTTTACGGTGGAACACCGTCCTGGTACAGAACACGCCAACGCAGATGGTCTGTCCAGGTTCTTCCGCCTTAGTGAAGAGAACTCCAATGGGGTTGGGTAGTTCTCCCTACTTTCAGCTGGAGGGGACATGTGTTAGACTTGGCATCTTTTGGCGTGTTTCCCCTGACTTTTTGCTTTCTGACCTCCCGGTTTTGACTCTGTTTTTGCTGGTGTAATGATTCTGCACACTTTCCTCACTGCTGTCCAGTGGGAAAGTGCAAGTGCTCCTGTATAAAATGTGTTATGGATTGGTGTTTCCATGATTGGCCTATTTGGTTTATCTGTCAGTCCCTTGTAAAGTGCACTACGAGTGCCAGGGCCTATAGACCAAATGCTGTTGGTGGGCTGCAGCACTGGATTGTGCCACCCACGCAAACAGCCCGTAAAGTGTAACTCGGTCCTGCCATCGCAGGGCCTGTGCGCAGCCTGGGGCTGCCATGTCGACTTGGCAAGTGCACACATTTGCAAGTCCCTAAACCTTCCCTTTTCTACATGTTAGTCACCCCTAAGGTAGGCCCAAGGTACCCCTGTGGGCAGGGTGCGTTGTATGCGAAAGGTAGGACATGCCCTGGTGTGTGCGGCATGTCCTGATAGTGAATTACAGCCTAGTTCGTTTTTTACTATTGCAAGGCTACCTGTTCCCCCTAGGCCAGAACGGGCAGTTTTGATTATTACAGTTTATAATCCTAACTGACCCCGGGAACATGGTAGAAATTCGAGTTTAGTATGCCTGGACTTAGAATGATAAAATGCATCTTTTAGTGAAGTTGGTTTTAACATTCTGTGTTTGAAAATACCACTTTTAGAAAGTGGGTATTTTCTTGTCTAACCATCCAAGCCTGACTCTGCGAGGTTGTGTATTCCTTGTCTGGAATGTGAGTGACAGGGGCTGGGGGATGCCAGGAGACAGGGTGAGTCAGCACAGGGCTGAATAGCAAGATCTACATGTAGATGGGTGGGAGGGGTCGCACCTGGGCCCTGAATAGGACAGTGCCTTCCCTCCACAATGCTGGCTCCACCTCCTGTGGTGCGTCTGATATCCCTGGCCTACTCAATGAAAGAAGGGACGGAGACTTGTCAACAAAGTGCTCCAGAACTGGTTTGGACTAGGCAAAGGCCTCTCTGCCTTCAGAGAACAAAGGAATTTGGGATATAAATATTGGGGCCCTGACCCCATGAATTTAGATCTCGCTGGAATCAAGGAACCTGCCAAGACGAAGAACTGGAAGAGCTGCCAGGAGGAGTACTGCCCCTTTGCTGTGTTGTTGCTTTGTTGGGTTGGCCTGCAGCTGCTGCTTCTGCCTTTGGCAGTGAAAGGACTGAACTTTCTACAAACTTGTGCTGAGTATCTCCAAGGGCCTGGAACCGAGCTGGCCTCCTGTTAAGAAGTCTCAGGGACTACAAAGACTTCACAAGCCTCTGGGTACCGCTTCTGGAACGCTGTTTCAGTTGCCACAGAGGAAGGGAACTGCAACCGACTCCGGCAACCGAATCCATCCCTGGCCGGTGACCTGTTTGCACCGCAGACCGCATCGCCCCGCTTCGCACCGCAACCCTGGTCTCACCGTGGGCGACGTCCGACGCCGCCAATATCGAGCCGCTGCTTGCACCGTGACCTGTGGGCACCGCAGTTCGCATCGCATCGCTTCACTGAACCAACCGGACCCGACCGACGCGGTCGCTGCAACTGGCTCAAGAGTCGGGACCGCATCGCATTTGGGGCACCGCTCGCACGTCTGCGACGCACCGCTCCGACTCGCACCGCTGTCCGACGCCAGCTCCCGCACTCCGGCTTGGTCGCCTGCATCGCAACCTGTCAGCACCGCATCGAGCATCGTCTCACCCTGCATCGCACGCCTTGGACTCACCGACTCCGTCTGCACGACGCTCATCGAGCCGCTGCCTGCACCGCATCGAGGGACACCGCACCTTGCATCGCTCCGTCTTGCACCTCAACCGCGACGAACGCCGACCGGCTCGTACACTCCGTACCAGCCACAACGAGAAAGGTACTGTAACCGAGTCTGTTCATGACTCTGCTGGCCCGTATCGACGCGGTTGGCTGGAACTGTTAGACTCTGTGGTTTTCAGCATCACGGTAGGCTCGGACGGAGCTACCGACTCGTACGAACTTTGCTTTTGTGCTATTCCTGCAAAGAAGAAGTTACCGTATCAAGCATTCATTTTTAAAGTATAGTATTGTGGATTTTTGTCGTAATTGGTCTTGTCTTGAGTATATAAAATATTGGTTATTTTTCCAAACTGGTGTGGTGTCCGTTTGTAGTGCTTACATTGTATTACTGTTGGTTATGTGCAAATGCTTTACACACTGCCTCTGAATTAAGCCTGACTGCTCGTGCCAAGCTACCACGAGGGTGAGCAGGGGTTACTTCACGAGTGTAACACCCTTACCCTGACTAGGAAGAAGGGCCCCTACTTGGACAAAGGTGCAAGCCCTTGCCAACTAGAGATCCCATTTCTAACATTTCCCTAGGTGCCGGCAGAGCTAGGGTTCAAAAACTACAGCTAGGCACTTTGAAAAAAAGGGTCAATTTTCACTGTGAAAATGTGGTGTGTCCACATTGCGTTTTGGGCCGTTTCCGGTTGCGGGCACTAGGCCTACCCACACAAGTGAGGTACCATTTTTCTTGGAAGACTTTGGGGAACGCGGGGTGGGTCGAATTTTGTGGATCCAAGCAGATTCCAGAATTTTCCACCACAGAAATGTGAGGAAAATGTGTTTCTTTTTTACAATTTTTTAGGTTTGCAAGGGATTCTGGGTAACAGAACCTGTTGAGAGCCAGTCAAGTCACCCCATCCTGGATTCCCTGGGTGTCTAGTTTTCAAAAATGTATAGGTTTGCTAGGTTTCCCTAGGTGCAGGCAGAGCTAGGGTTCAAAAACTACAGCTAGGCACTTTGCAAAAAAAGGGTCATTTTTCATTGTGAAAATGTGGTGTGTCCACGTTGCGTTTTGAGCCGTTTCCTGTCGTGGGCACAAGGCCTACCCACATAAGTGAGGTACCATTTTTATCGGGAGACTTAGGGTAACACAGAATTGTAGAGCAACTGTTATTACCTATTGACTTTCGGTGCAATTCTGCCTTCCAAATGAAAGACAATGTGTAAAAAAGAAGTCATTTTGAAAAATGACCTATAATTCTCATGCTAGTATGGGTACTCCCAATTTCGGAAATGTGCAAATATCTACTGTTTCTAAACTCTACATTTTGTTCCCATTTCAGAAATACATAGGTGTCTTTCATACCTATTTTTCCATGTATACATTTTCCCAAAATAATTGCTATATACCCGGTACATAATAAAAAAACCATTGCAAGACGCTGCTCAGTTATTGGCTCTGGGTTCGTTGGGTTCTTGGTGAATCTACAAGTCCTATATATCCCCACAACCAGAAAGGTCCAACAAATGTAACGGTATATTGCTTTCAAACAGCTGTCATAATTAGAAGAAGTTACAGGTGAAAATGTTGACACAAATGGCTGTTTTTTCAACTAATTTTCAATTTTTCCTATATTTAACTGTTAGTTTCTATGAAGAAACCTTGAAGGATCTACACAAATGACCCCTTGCTGAATTCAGAATGTTGTCTACTTTTCTAAAATGTGTAGCTTTCCAGGATCCATTATTGCTTTCATACCCATTTCTACCATTAACTGGAAGGAGGTTGAAAGCACAAAAAATAGCAGAAATAGGCTATGTCCCAGAAAAATGCCAAAACTGTGTAAAAATTTTTGGTTTTCTGACAAAAGTCTGCTTATCCCTGAAAGCTGGGAAGATGGTGATTTCAGCGCCACAACCCCTTTTTTGATACCATTTGCAGGGAAAAAACCAGACGCTTTCATCTGGAGCCCTTTTTTCCCAATTTTCCCCAAAAAACCAAAAGTTAGCTGTATTTTGGCTAATTTCTGGGTTCCCTCCAGGGGAATCCACAAACCCTGGGTACCTTTAGAATTCCCATGATGTTTTAAAAAAAGGACGCATATTTGGCGTGGATATCTTATGTGGTCAAAAAGTTACAGGGGCCTAAGCGCGAACTACCCCAATTAGCCAAAAAAAGGCTTAGCACAGGGGGGGGAAGGCCTAGCAGCGAAGGGGTTAAAGAGTATACCTAGATACCTACACAGAGTGTAGATTTCCATAAGTAGTCAGATACATAACTATTTATGAAAATAGAAATATTACATGTGTATATTTTTGCACATGGCGATGCAATGCAAAAGTGGATTTGCAAATTTTCTCTATAATGAAAATAGTTTCTCCTGGGAGCACCTATTCCCCTATACTCCCTTGAATTATAGTGGTGTTTATTCCATAGTCCCACCCTGAAAACACAATTTACTCTTGACCCTGAGAGAAGCACATTTGCAAGTATTTTCTTGGAGGGAAACTGCATGCAAATTGTTGGTCAAACCCTTGTTTATGAATACCTGTATACTGCAAGTCTGTGGGTGTTCAAGAGCAATTGCAGATGACCCAGTCAAGAAAACCTATAAAACCTGCCATGCACACTAGATTTGCTCATATGGAAATTCCACCACATCGGTGGAATTTGTCTGATTGCTGTGTGAGCAAATCTCATTTGTGAGGCCAGAACCCCTCACAAATTCTGTAACCTTAAGGAGTATTGTCAAGGGCTATAGTTTGCCATTTTACAAAACAATTTTCACTTTTTTACCTACCAGCTCTTGGCTGCTCCAGAATAGCAAAACGTAAACAAATAGCCGGTATGATTTTTCTGAGAAAAGTGGGAACCCTAGCTGGGGTCTCTTTCCCCGGTGCAGTAACCAGCTAAGTAGATTATGATCATAAGAAATACCATAAAGGGGACTGCAGAGCTACTCAAGACTGCCAGTTAATTGAAAATCATAAACTGTGGGTCAATCCCTCAGACATCTTCAAGGACCACACTGCTAAGAGCTAAGTCCCATAAAAAGATAACCACACCTCTGTGGTCATCACGCACGACATGGAAACCCTTCCCATATAGGATCAAAATACAAAAGGCCTTATTACGACTAAGGCGGTCCATGGGACCTCCGTAGACGTGGTGGTGGTCCGACCACTGACACAGTGCGGGACGGTAGGGCAGTATTATAAGTGTGGCAGTCGGACCGCCACTGAACCACTGCTACCGCCGTGGATCAACGATCCTGCTGTGGTCTGGCAGCAGTTTGAGGCCAAAATATGCTGGTGGTGCCGCTGCGGCACCGCCAAGCATATTTTGAGTTGTCTCACTGCCACCCTTTTCATGGCAGTCGCACCACCATGAAAAGGGTGGCGGTGAGGCAAGAAAGGGGGCCCTACAGGGCCCCCTTGTGCCTCTGTGCACAGGGCAGCATGCAGGAGGGGCACCTGTAGTGCCCCCTATAGTTATGCACTCCCAGTTCCTACACAGGAAGGAATGCACGACATGGTGCATTTCTTCCTGTGCAGGAATGTGCACTAGCAATCCCGCAGCTCTGCTGTTTAAGGCTCACAATGAGCCTTTAAACAGCACCGCTGCCGGACCACCAAGCTGCCCACCCGCCAGACCACAAAATTACTTGTAATCAGGCGTGTGGGCGGCGGTGAGTTTCTGCAGTCCTGGTTTGGATCTGTAGCGTGTTTCCCGCTCCAGTACCGCCGAAACTCATAATAAGGCCCAAAGACATCACCCTTCCAACCACACAGCCTACACGGCGTAGCTTGCTAGCCATGTATGCAAGCACTTCAGTGCTCCACATAGGTGTACTATGCAGTATATAAATGTTGCAATACAATACAATTTGTAAACCCTCATGGCTCGTAGCTGAAGCATTACATAAATAGCAAAATCTAACCAAAACAGTATTCTAGTTTTTTTTAAATAAAAAGTTATTGAAAAATGGCGTGTTCAAATTTCTATGAGACATGTAAGTTGATTTATAAGCAAAAACGTGTTATATTTGTTCAGCAATGTTTTTTTGTTCCATTTTCTTATTTTTGGCCATATGACTAATGTAGTAAAATAGTGCAAATTATTTTGCACTGATATTTGTACCTGTTTAAAAGTTCAGTAGTCGGCTCCAATAGTTTGATACAGTGATCTTTATTTTATCTGATCAAGTTTTTACATCAGAAATTGAAATCGTTCACTGCTTAATAACAACAGAGTTTTATTTGCTAATGTTATAGTTTTTTAATCATTGTTTAGACAATGGCTGCACAAAACAAAGTAAAATAATTAACTCTCCTAAGCTCACACACTGAGTCAGAGGTAACTCTTGGTCACAAGAACAATGTGTGAACGTGAACCGTACCCCGTGCTTTCTCCAGTAACGCATACCTCCTCTATTGTGAAACGGAATAACCTCTTTATCTTGACATGCTCCCGAGAAACCTTTGTTTGCCTGCTCACGTGGCAAACGAAAAAAACCTGACTGCAGTAACCAGTCACTGGGAAAGCATGTGACACAGCAGCAGATTTCAGCCTATATCACTTCTGTGTCTGTGCTTCGGTAACAGCCCAACAAGTTCCAATTAAGAGTCACTGCAACTGACCCGGCCCTTAGCTGACCTGACAACAATTTGCACTGGCCGCGTAACCGCGCTTCCTGCATCCGTTTACAGGTGAAAGGGCACTGGCCGCGAGAACAAGGGAGGGTGGTGCTTGGGCGGATCATGGCTATTCTATTTGAAGCCAAAACTTCTGCTGGGTTGTTACCTGAGGTTGTTCAGAGAGAAGGATTAGAACGGCGCGCGACGTCATGGCTAGCTCCTTATATTATTTATTTTTGGCACTGCTGCCAAAAGGAAGGAAGTGTTCCAGAAGGCGGCAGACGACAAGGTGTTTACTTTTTTTGCATAGTGTAAATAAAATACTCTCAGAACGGGTTGATCTGTTTTTGTTTCTGTTTCTCCTTTGGAGCACTGCAGCCGTTAGTGTGAGGCAAAAAGGGCCTAAAAACTCTGGGCAGAATTCGCAAGGACATTTTCAGCTATGGACATATGCAGCTGAAAATGGGTACGTTTAGGCCTGTTAGGTATTCAGAACACAATACCTCCTGTTAGGCTTAAATTGTTGCTGCTGCAGATTTGTACACCGCGACTGCATACGTCAGAAGAGTATTTACCAACGCAGTGGTTTGGGGGTGGGAATATCAAGGCATGTTTTCTCTGAGAACTCCTCTCCAACCCTATCCTGCCATGGAAATGGTTGGAGATTTGTTCCACCAATGGGCTGCATTATATCTCCTTTCAGGGTGGAAAGGAGAACTTGGCAAACCCCCAGCTTTGTGGGGTTGAAATCGGATTTTAACAGCAAAAGTTGGGGTTGCCAGTTGAACCTCTGATCTGGTAAAATTGGTCCCACTAAAACATTTATTATGTGTATATTGGCACCTTCTGTTTGCAGGTTTGCATGAAAAATCTCGTAAAATCCTTTAAGGTAATATGAGCAGGGCATATCACCATCCAACTGTTGCATCAAAGGCTACCTGAGGGCTATCCTAATGTTAACCCTCTCCACCGAACAAATAACTTTGCTAAACCGAGACTTGAAGGTTCAATAGTGAAAATTGCTTTAGATCAACTAGCACGAGGGAAGACTCCTGGATTAGATGGGTTGCATTTGGAGTTTTACACAACATATAAATTACAGCTTGCACCACAACTCCATGCCATGTATATGGGAGTTTATCATAAGGGGATACTTCCTGAATCAACTCGAGAAACAATAATACCAGCGTTGTCTAAACTGGGGCAAGATCTACTTAATGTCAAATCGTATTGGCCACTCTCACTATTAAATACATAATGTAAGATACTAGATAAAATTATCACAAATAGACTAGTTCATTACCTACCAGGACTGGTTCATTCATATCAGTGTGGTTTTATACCAGGAGGAACACACATGTAAATATACGTCGTCTACTGCACATCATTGACTGCCTACATGAGGCACCAGTCTCATACACTGCGGCTTCACTCGATATTGAGAAAGCCTTTGACACGGGAATATGGCCCTGCCTTTTTGAAGTGCTGGTTAAAATTAAAGTTTTGGGTAACGCTGGATAAAGTTATTATGTACGCAACCACTATCGAGGGTCCGTATGGACAGGGTGTATTCAGAGAGATGGCAGATAAATAGGGAGGATCTACAAAGGGGTGTCTACTGTCACCTGTTCTGTTTTTTTCCAGTGATTGGACCATTGGCATACCTGTTAAAAATTAGAGGGCGTGAGTGGGGCATTGACATTTGGGATGAGATACATGCTGCAGCATAGTATGCAGATGATACACTAATTTTTCTTTGGGACCGAGACAAAGTCTTCCGCCGTTGATGGTGCTATTGTCAAATTTTGAGGATATACCCATTCTCAAAGTCAACTGGGATAAAATCTGTTTCTTTCCATTAAGAGGGCCAGTCATCAACACCTATATTGGGGATTCGTTGAGATGGGAACCGGAAACCTTGAAATACCTGGGTGTCCCGATATACCACAAGGATGATAAGTTGAAGGGTGGCAACTTAGATAAATGTATTTCTAGAATTAGGCGGTCTACGCCGTACTGGACTGGGATCCCACTGTCTACCCTAGACAGGGTTGCAATAGCCGAGATGATTGTGTTACCCAGGTTGATTTATTTTATTCATGGCACTTCCATTATTTATCCCAAGCTCCCTTTTTCGAGATCTTAAATCTATTTCATCTGGACTGATCTGGGCCCAACAAAGAATGCGAATCTCCTTAGCTAAAGCGATGTGACTGTTAGAGGGATGGGAGTACCTAACTTAGAAATACACTACCTGACTGCCCAGTTGATGTGGATGACACTATGGTAGGCGGTGGAGACAGACCCTGAATGCATAGACCTCATAAATATTACCAGCAATACTGACTTATAATAAGTGATGTAGACTAAAGGTTGGAATATGAGTATCCCAGATGCTTGTGCACAGTTAGGTCATGCTAGAATAAATACATCCGTAGACTGGGATCTAGTTCCCCATATTTCCCAGACCTCCTGTGGACAATAGGTGAATTAGCATTGGTGGCCAAGATATACTGAACCCAAGGGTGGATACAGAGTAGTGTCACCATGCTGGGGGATTTATATGAGAATGGTGGACGAATTCCGTTTCAGGTCCTCGTGAACAATTATGGTCTTCATACTGGCCAGTTCCTGACATATAATGCCATGGTTCTGTGATTAAAATGGTATGGAATATTGACATGACCGAACCCTTGAGGTATGACCTATTGAGTACTATACTCAAGCATGGCACGCAGTGCAAAACGGTGATATGCATGCAGAGAGGACTAGCTCCCACTTTCTAAATCCCTACGACCAGACTCAAGGCGACCTAGGGGCAGCAGTTGGGGGAGGACATACTGCCCAAAATGTGGGTGCGGATCCTAGTATAGACCAAAAAATTGAAAAGGAAGCCACGCTTTAAATATACCTAGCTCAGCTACCTACACTATACCTACCTCTCTCCACCATGTATAGCTAGGATATACCCTGGGATTGTCAGCCTTCCCCAGATGCACGACCAATGAAGCAGATTTTTTCTATGTGGTGTGACACTGTCCAGTAGTTCAACACTATTGGACAGCACTGTTTGACATTGTGCGACACAAAGTCTGGAAATATGAATGGCGACTTGTCTACTAGGTAGGTTCTGCGGAACCAAAAGAGCCACAAATTTGTCCGATTTAGCATGTTAGCATTGCTGATCAGTAAATGCAATCTTGCAATGCAGTGGAAGGCCCCTACAGCCTCCACAATACACACATGGTTGCAGGCCCTAGAGAGATGAACGGTTATGGAGATATAGGTTTTGATCCTTTAGTAGAGGCAGAGATGGTGTGTGGTGGCAGTTGCGGAGTGGGACGCCATATCCATGGTGATAAAAGACAAAATGAATGAGATGCCCCTCTGACGGGACATGATTATTTATCTCTTGATGCTGGAATATGCTGACCACACCTGATTATCTAGGGAAGGGAGGTGGATGTGAGGAACCTTTCGCTGGATGTAGCACGGCTGGGCATGAAAGGTATGTGAGAAGAGGTATTGTACATATATGATTATAATTAAGGCTCCCTGTTTTCTGTTTTTACTGATTTTTACGGATAGATACAGACAGAAAAAATTTATTTTCTTGTCTGTATTTATTTTTAAATGTGGATAAAAACGGAAATTAGGTTACTTTTTGAGTAATTCTAAATACTGTCTGCCATGACTGCCAAGCCAATAGCTGTGTGGATTGATAGGTAAGGGTGCTAAAAAAGAAAGGAATTTTAGTAAAGAGGCTTTAACAGCAGTAGATATGCACTAGGTTGATACTGAAATTTGCATATTTTCTTAAAAGTGCATTAATTTATCTTCTGCGGGTGTTTACAGCATTGAAACCAAGTAGGCATTCAAGCATGAGTGCATATTTAACGGTTAAATAAATGTGAAAATATACTAATTTCAGCTTAATTTTTCCACAAAACCCAAAATAAATATGGATAAATACAGATAAAATTAGCAAAAAATAAATATGGATAAATACAGACGGAAATATCAAAAAATAAATACCATAAAACCGGGAGCCCTAATTATAATACATGAATGCCAACAATGCCTTCAACTTAATGGATATTTGCGTCAACACGATAAGTGATTATGTTCTGAAACATGTGGTCTAGTTAAGCCTAAAACTTTGGTTTTTATAGTTTAGAGCTCTACACTTCGCAAAGATATGTTGGTGATGAAAAACACAATCATGGTAGACATACATATAACCACAATCTTCTCCTCTAGCATGCTGTCCACATAAAAAGCGTGATACTGGCCGCGGCTCAGTTCCTTCTGCGTGTTTAATTTTTTTTTTAAAGTAGCATATTAAAGCCCGACACGTTTCGAAGCCTTCGCTTCTTGTTCACAGGTCAGTTGCATTTGCTTCCTCATACCATATAAACATGTGATATCCCCACCACCATCAAAGTAGGACTACATGGATGTACGTTACTTGGGAATTTCTATGGTGGCCATCTTATAACATTATTTTTCATGTTAAGAGCTGCATTTCATTCTGTTTGATTTATCCAACTTAATAAACATCCATTACATAATAAGGGGCCCATTACGATAACCGGCGGTAAAAATACCGCCAACCGCCATAGCCTGAAAAGACCGCCCGCCTGCTACATGGGAATACCGACCGAAAAATTATGATGACGCGAAGCAACCACCGCCCGCAGCGGAAAAAAATAACAGAATACCGCCCGTCCATGTCAGAGTCCAAGACAATCCGTCCGCCACGGACGCAATACCGCCCGAAATCTCCAAATACGACCGCGCGGACGGACTACACACCGGCCGTCAAATTACGATCCCCCCGACATCAGGGCGGGAAACCAACACATTACCCGCCCGCAACGGTGAACAACAGAAATGAATAACTGACAAGGCGGAAGGCCTGGCGGCCACGTCCGTGCACAGAAATCAGTGGCGGAACAAACAAATACACACAACACGGCCAACAAGTCCACACAGTAAACGACGCAAAAATACCCAGACACAGAACCCATCCCAAAGACACATCCCCCTGCCAATTAAAATATCAGAATAAATCCTAGGACACCACGCCCAACACACCTTAAAACGACAGACCATCATGACACACCCACATAGGTGAGTACAAAAGCAGCCCCCTCACAGACCACAAACCCTTGCATCACGACAAAGCCAACACCACAGCAGAGAACACGGAGAGACACAGAGGAAAGCAGTATACCACACGCACACACACATCACATCCATCACCACAACCACCACCACCACCACCACCTAAACACCGGCACCACAAACCCCCTGCACATCACACACCAAACACACCACACCAGCACCACAAAAACTACACTACGCACCATGGCAACACAACGAATGCCCAAGTTCAATGCCACAGAGTTGACGGTCATGGTCGACGAGGTCATCAAGGTGCACCCACAAATCTATGGGAACCAGGTCCAACAGACACCAATAGCCACCAGAAACAGGATGTGGAGAAGGATCGTAGACCAGGTGAATGCAGTTGGGGACGTGCCACGCAACCGGGGGGAAATAACCAAGAGGTGGCAGGACCTGAAAAGCGTGGTAAGAAAGAAGGAGGCCAATAACCGTGAGCTGGCTGACAGGACTGGCAGCGGAACACCCGCGCCATTCAAGACCTTCAAGGCGTGGGAGGAGAAGGTGCGAGGCATACTACATCCGGAGAGTCTCATCGGAATACCAGGGGGAGTGGAGGCTGGTAAGTACAAACAAATGCATACCAGCACACCGCTATGTACTGTCATGCACTACCAGAATGCCATAGCACCGAGGGCCAAACACCCCCATGTCCAGCACACAATACACCAGACATCTCTCACACATGCAACAGACACTCTACACACTCAGCCCAAAGGTACCAACAAACAAAACCATGGGGGCATGTGTACAGTCAGCCAGCACCACAACTCCCACCAGGTCCCTCTGTACCCCAGATGTGCCGGAAGGAGCACTTCCCACACCCACACCCATGTGTCAGCCATAGCTGCACTAACCAACAAGTAACAGGTAAGTAGCCGACCACAATCTCAGAGTATCGGAGGGGGGACTGCAGAAGTCCCCCCCACCCAAGCCCCCACTCCTACAGCGCAGCAAGATGGAGCACTCCCCACACCCATGTTTCAGCCATTGCAGTGCACACCTTCACCCGACAGGTAGATATGTTACCCTACATGGAGGGCTGTCTGTGGATGGTAAACCATCACCACGACTCACAACACGGCCCCCACACCCACAGACCAGCAAGATGGAGCACCCCTCCCTCCCACAACCATGTGATAGCCATTGCATTTCACCCTCAAAACCAACAATTGGGTAGACTACTGTACAGGGCGGGGTGTCTGTAGGCATGAGGACTGTACTACAACTAACATGTGGGACATGTCACCTAGCAGAGCAACAGGTAGCACTTCTCCCTGTCACAAACATGTGACCAATGTGCACCCGGACATCAATTACAGAGTCATATCCCACATGAGCCATCTCAAATGCAGAAACACGTAACGAGTCACGTCAGCATGCACAAGTCTAACTGGATTACTGACCCACATGGCGGGGACTGTGCCAGTCATCACACACATCAGTAACACCATCCAAGTCTTGTCCATGTAGTCGTGTCTGCTTCTACCCTTGACATAGTACAACATCACCCATGTAAGTCTATCTCGTCCAAATGAAACATAGTGGAACCCCAGTAATGTCACATACACCACTGGACCCATGAACCACACAGCTACACAATGCACATTCAAAATCTCATCCATCCCATCATCCAGCCCCAGTGTCATGAAAGGTATATCATCTAAACAGTTGCCCCATAGACGGTAGTACAGCAAAGAGTCCTGCCGATGACCAATAATGTGTCTGAAGCGCTCGTCACACTGTGAGTAACAACATACAAAATGTAGTCAACACCCCAAGAGCACTGCATTGCTGCACATGGGTGAGAGTAGCACGCACACCAAGGAATTGTACCATCTGTAATACGTCGCATGGCATACAACCATTACTCACTCACTACAATGCTTGCTGTGGAATGCCCATAAATGACAACAGTGAGCAGATATGCTGGCTAAGTCAGACATACACACACCTTTGTCTCTGTAGTGTCGCGTGGCCAAAACACATGTCCCCTTCTGCACCCATATGTCACTGTATGTACCACAGTACCATATTCCAACACTAAACCGTCCATGGGGCTGTACCCCGTTCCCACCAAAGCCACAAAATGTAGGGGTACTGCAACACACACCAATTGGCATTTCAAATCTGTCCCATGCCAGATGCACCCATCACACTATTCCATTGCCTTGATCACGCACACACATTGTAGAGACATACACACGCATCCGGCAAATCAGTGCACAACTGTGCACAAACTGTGCATGTCAGACATCTAACACAAACCCTGCAAGGTGCAACACAATAACTTTTCGTCTCCGCCCCACAGGTGACGACCAGCATGATGCTGCGGATGGAGACACCAGCCATCACAGCCAGTCCACAAGCCCCCCACACGGACTCACGGATGTGGAAAGCCTGGACACCTCTACGGACGAGGACCCCCGAGCTGGCACATCTGGCGCGGCAGGGCGCAACTGCACCCCAGGACCCCTCCTACCCACCAACCCATCTCCCAGGGCTGGTGACCAGTCCCAGGCCCCTGCTGCCATGGTCATTGCGGCCAACACCACCGCCGCAACCACCACCACCATCACCACCACCACGGACTCCCTGACCACTCAGCCATCCCAAGAGGTGGCACGAACTTCAACATCTACCCTGGGAGCCAGGAGGAGGCCCCGGGTGACCAATGTGGCGAGTGGGCAGGTCGGTGGCAGCAGTCCAGGTGGGAGGAGCAGGGTCAGCCAAAGGCCAACAGAGCCTGGGAGCCAAGCCCTGCCGCAAATAGCCAGAGTCCTTGGGGCCTATGAAGAGGCCCAGGGACAATGGGCCAGGTCAGCTTCCGACACGAGGGAAGTCCTTGGGGTGTTGAGGTCCATGGACGCCCACATGGGCCGACTTGTGGACCTCATGGGCCAGCTAGTGGTGGAGGTGAGGGTCCACTCAAGGCCAACCACACCACCTACGCCACCACCTGCTGGGGCGCAGGGACGTGCAACATCCAGTTCCCCTGCGTCCACAGCGAGTGGGCAATCCTCAGCCACCACCAGCAGTCCACAACCACGACCCCCTCCTTCCAAACGTGGAAGGGGCCGTCCGAAGAGGCAACAGATGTCCAGGGAGGACTTTGCACGCTCCAAATGCCAGTGAGTCAGCCAGCCATGGTGGCCACCCCTGCATTCACTTGGACTACCATCCTACCCCACACTGCCAGTCGAGTGGCAAATGTCTGTTGGACTGCGGACCCAGGACAACATGGGTACACCTTGACCATCACGCGGACAGGACCGTCCACTCATTGTACAGCATGCACCACCTTCTTGATCACCTTTCCCACAATCACGTCACCTTTTAAATAAATACACCTGTATCACATCCTATGTCATCTGCTATGTTTATTATCAATGGTGCACAAACGTCAGCATGTTCAGAAATTCATCTGTAGTGTGTTCTGTCGATAGGCCAAGAGAGGCTGTAGGGACCTAGGGGTGACAAACAGAACAAGAGTCCATTGACTGTGTGTGTCACACACTCATCACACAGTACTTGTCATCAGGCCTAAGCAATGTACACACATCTCACAGAGCAACAGGTCACAATGTCACAGCCACTCTCAGTGGCATACTACCCTGGACATGGACCATTGCCACACAGCACTCAGTGAACAATAGGCCGCCCTGACAATGCACACATACACCTACACAACTATAGCGACATCAGCCGTCGTACATGGTCACTCACCGTCAAGTGAAGTAGCGGGCGATGAGCTGCTGACGCTCATTCACTGCTTCCTCCTCTCCACTGTCCTTGTCACTGGACACGGCTTGGCCTGCAGGCGGGGGCCCTGGCTGATCACCGTCATCCACTATCAGGGGGATCTGCCTGCGAATCGCAAGATTGTGCAGCATGCAGCATGCCACAACTATCTGGCACACCTTCTGTGGGGAGTATGCCAGTGCACCCCCGGTGCGGTCCAGGCATCTGAATCTGGACTTCAGGAGTCCAAAAGTCCGCTCCACCCCACGTCTGGTCCTCCCATGTGCCTCATTGTATCTGACATCAGCTGGTGTACGAGGATTGCGTAGTGGACTTAACAGCCAAGGCCCATTAGGATATGCAGAGTCACCAACAATCCATGCACGGTCCGGTTGCAGATTGGTCATCAGACGTGGGAGGATGCTGTGGCGCATGTTGTGCGAGTCATGGGTGGAACCGGGAAACTTCGCACACACGTGTGTGATTATCATGTCCGCCAGGCACACCACCTGCACATTCAGGGAGTGGAAATGTTTCCGGTTACGATAGATGTGCTCCATGGCCTGTGGTGCAACAAGGCCAACATGGGTGCAATCAATTGCACCAACAACCTGGGGGATGCGTCCAAGTGCATAGAAAGCACCCTTCACCGCTGGCAAATCACGAGCCCTGGGGAATCGGATGTACCGGTACCTGTACAGCATCATAGCTGACAGGACATCCCGTAGCACCTTGCTGAACATGGGCTGGGACATCCCACCTCCACTGCCCACCGTGAGTTGGAATGAACCGGTTGCGAAGAAATGCAGTGCAGCCATCACCTTAGCCGTGGGGGTGAATGCTGTAGGATACACCCTGCGAGGACGAAGGTGGGGTTCCAACATGGCACATAGGCGATGCAGGGTGGGCCGGTCCAGACGGAACTTCCTTATGACCTCCACATCCTCCATGGCTGCCAGCAATTGGTAGGGGCGATGTATGTTAGGTCTCCTCCTAGGACAGATGGAAGTGGACACATGTCAATGCAACACACAACATGGTATTTACACATACACAAAACAAAGATCACTGACAAAGCAATAGTATCAACGAACAGCTGACAAGTAGGGACAGCACAGCAACATTACTCTTACACAGGTCCCCTTACCAATAGCAAGGACCACTGACACATACCATTGCTATGAGCATGCACATGGGGATTAAGGCCATATTAGCTTGATACGCATGATGATGGATTCAGACTGCATATGTGGGTAGCGGCAACACCATGGCAATATACCTAGCTGCTGTGCCTGACACCGCTTCCGAGGCTGGGTGAGTATGGCACACACCAACAACACAACGTACACAGGCTGAGCGGTACACCTATCGCAGCCGCTTGGACACGCAGAAACAGCCCCAAGGGGGCTATATCAGTGTGGGAGGGTGACAGGCAGTACCACAGCTTCCAGGGACTGCTTATTGCCACCCCTCAACAACACCTGCTGCTGCTGCCACCTGTCCACCTAAATGTCGACGACTCTGATGATATGTCCAGGTCCACTCACCAGCGAGGAGCTGCAATTCCTGGATTCCGAGCTCCACGCACACTGCCCAAGGCGAATACCGGCAAAAGTCATGTGTGTGTAAGACAACTACAGTGTGTGTGGGAGTGCATGTGGGGGACACACATGTCGTTCATCCGCAGCACTATGAGTCTGAGCCTGTGGGGTTCCAACATGCACCGCTTACCATGCTAACAACAGGTGGAAGGGGTATGTAGGCTCTCTGGTGTTTCCCCATGCATGTCCCTCCCGAGTGGTGGTACATGGCATTTTCATGTCAGACACCCAGTGACGCAGACACTTGGCAATGCATGTTTCTGGGCAGCTATTGCTTGTGTGAATGGCTGGCTGGCTCCCTGCTGGCCTTCTCAGTCTCGGCAGACCTGGTCTGCACATTGACATCCCAATCCTAGAAGGAAACTACACTGACTGTACAGTGGGTTACATGTGTCATTATTTCACAACTCTCCTGAAATGCGCTAACTCAGCTCTGTCGATTGAACACTCCAGGCCTTGTGATAGGGATGTGTGTGAGAGATGGTGGCACTGATTGTGTCCTCCATTGCGGGGTGAGCCATTCACAGGGCGAGTACGTTGAGGGCTGCGCAGTGTTGGACACAGTGAGTCCACCCACAAAGATGTGTAGCCTTGTGAGCTATGTGTCGGTCTACCTGACAATGGACAGTAGATGTGGGCAGACTACACATTGCTCAAAGTGCTGGCATCCTGAATTGAATGGGATGGACAGGTACTGTGTACACACTCCCACCAGCATGCATTCACGTGTGGTGTACACATGCTGTTTTGCCATGTCCCATATCGTCTTGCCTCTGTTACATGTCTCTGTTCATTTAGGATGGGTCAGCATCATGCCACTGTTATTGGTGGATGTGGGTGATGCTGTGAAGAGTATGTGTGATATTCCAACCCTCATGTGTACCATCCCTGCAGTTGGAAGTCCACGAGCCCAAGGCCTTGCGATGAGCCATTGCATCCAAGTTGATGCTTCTGTGTACGTGTAACCGACAGTGCAGCCAATCCCACGAAGAGGGTGACGTCATCTGCCGTATGTGTGACCATGTTGCGGCGACTAATCGGGGGATGCTCCCTCGTATTGTCAGGTTGGCACGGCGCTGCATTTCACCACTAATGGTCTGCTATTGACAGTCACACAGCCTGTGGCGGATGCACGTTTGTAGGGGCATCAGCAGCAGGCAGGTGTACAGTACTGTGGGATTGTGTCCTTTGCAGCGAGAGGCAGCATGTGTCCACAGCCTACCCATGTTCTGGGTAATGTGATGTTAGTTGTGTGATGCAGTGGGTTGTGAGTGTACTCTGTGCTGGGTGCATCTTACATGCATAGGCGATTCCTGAGGGTCAAGATGTAATTTGGGCACTCTGCATAGTCAATGCGTTCAGAGTCGTAGGCCTCAGGAACAGCCTGTAGTCAGCTGGAGTGGCAATTCACATGTATGTGTGTGGTACTGTGCATACTCTGATTTTGTCCTAAACACATGTGTGCGATGCCTCACCACATATTCCTGATACTCACACATCCAGCACACTGTGCAACAGTAGTTGTGCCCGTGCGATGGACAGTTGTCTGGCATGGGCTCATGACCATTGTGGACTGTCATGTTGCAGTCAGTGTGTGTGGTGACACATTCTGCTCCATGCAGGTATGTCCTTGGCCTAATTCTGTAGTGGTCATCCTTAACACCATCAGGAGAGTGGGTGTGTACACAGCGATGAGTGGCTATGGCCACAGGGTGACAGTCCGGGTGTTGTTCCATGTGCACAACACATGTGTCACTTATTGGCGGGTTCATTACCTGTACGACAGCCATTACGTGTTGATTGTGGTTGCTGTATACATTTGCACAGGTATCATGCAACATGTGCACTTGGGAATGTTCTGTGCTGGCTCCCTTGCACATGTCTGTGGATTTGATGCCAAATGAGTGAGGCCACCTCGCTCTCCCTCATGTGTCAACTACCATGTGTGCTGAGGGACAGGGGACGGTCAACAGTGGTGAGGCATTGTATGGTGCAGCTGCACAGGAGCTGGGTGAGACTAATGTGACCGGCGCATCGGAGGGGGCAGACGTGTGCTGGATGACTCACAGGCCCATACGACAATTGCTGCGTCATCTGAGTACAGAGGTCATGTGTCCATGTCTGCTAGCACAGGGGACGTGCACTCTAGCTCCTCTGCAGCCACGCGGAGGCCAATGCCCGCCCTCCCAACTACTTCCACTGGTGCAACACGTGTCGGCACAAGGATGACGGATAGAGTGTCTTTCACACCAGGCACAGCTGCCCCTGCGACCCCTGCTGCACTCAGTGCCGGGTCTGTTGGGCATGTGCGGCATCTGTGCGTGGGTCAGTCAGCCTCCCTCAATGACTTTATTGCCCATGGCAACACCTTTCCGCAGTTGACATAGTTCATGGAGGGCCTACATTAGCGCGTGGGTGGGCTACACCAGTATGTCCAATAGTTGTCCCCCCAGTCAAGGTGGTCCTTGAACTGGGCCACTGTCAGGCTGACATTCCTGACCTTCCCCCACCCCCCGGAAAGTGGCGCATCTGACAACAGCAGGGCACGAGTCCTGACAGAAGAGGTGGTGGCACGCAGACGTCATGACAGGTAGTGACGTCACGGAAGATGGCTTGCACCGTCAGACTCATTGCCTCCCCTCGCTCACCCCACTGATGCGATTGCATCATGGGAGCACGCGCGTGTGCAGCAGCTCCAATCTCTCCCCAGAGAGGCCAAATAGTGTATGTGTGGCTCCATTCGCTCCAGTCATCGAGCTCACGGTAAAATAAGTGGGGGGACGCCGTACAGCCGCATGGTACCCCGACTCGTGCCCTGGACAACAGTGACAAAGCATGGCTGTCTCCGGAGTCCGGATACACCACATGCAACACACAGTAGCTGTAGCTGCCCTAGCGGGCAATGCCGCTAACACCATCCCAGACGACATGTAGTCACACCCCGGCGCTCAATGTCATAGCATCTGCTGCCATTGGCAAGGGACCCATGGTGTGTGATATTGGCCTCATGGTGAAGAGCCTCCGAGCCATCCCCCGCCAACGGGTGTCATGCAACTCACACACTTCGCTGACACATTAGGTAGCTTTGCCTGCACACCAGGGCTCGAGTCCGGGTACCATGCGGGTGTACGGCGTCCCACCACTTATTTTACCGTGAGCTCGGTGACTGGAGCGTATGGAGCCACACATTCACTCTTTGGCCTCTCTGGGGTGAGATTGGAGCTGCTGCTCACGCGCGTGCTCCTATGATGCAATCGCATCAGTGGGGTGGGCGAGGGGAGGCAATGAGTCTGATGGTGCAAGCCATCTTCCGTGACGTCACTACCTGTCATGTCGTCTGCGTCCCCCCACGTCTTGTTCGGGACTTGTGCACTGCTGCACACTGAGAATGTATTGCCTGCGTGATGTGACCAGGAGCAGGGTGCCATGACCTCCCACCCACCAAGCTCCACTGCCATCCCATGCCCTGGGTAGCCTGTGCAGGTGGACGATGTGGGGGTACATCTGAAGGCCAGGGGTGTAAATGTCTCGGCAAGGGCCTGGCTGACGCACATCAGTATCCAGCATGTCGCCAGAGGGAGGGCCAACGTCCACACCTGATGCAGCATAGATCGTGTGCCCGCCTGTTGTGCACACACTAGTCCACATTCATCACCAGACAGCTGGTCTTTCCACATACCCAGAACAGTGGTAATCTACCCCGCCCGGTTCGTCCCCACACAGTCTGTATCGACACTGCATGTGTGCACCCACCCGTGCCACAGACCCACCTGTGCCAAGAAGCCCTCCCGCTTCACATGCCACATGTGTGTATTCCACAGTTGTGCTTCTCTCTCAGGGGCGGACCTCCAACTGTCCCGTAGCATACAGACTGCACCCAGTCGGACTGGCATCCTGTTTGAATGTTAGGCACCCTCACACAACTACCTGTGCCACAGTGGTGGCTGTGCTGGCTATCGTGACTGCCATGGCAGTGTTGCTGTCCATGGCGGGGTACACTCACACACAATGCATACGTAGCTTTTCGTATCAGTACTCTGCACATCGGACTGGCCACTGTCCCTGGTGTTGTACATTGTTGCCGACTGTCTATGTATTCTGAGACTGGATGCTGTTGTTCCTGTAGTGGGTTGTGTCTGTGTAGTTGCTGTTTGCAGTTGTTACTGTGTGTGCATAGTTGAGTGAGGCACATGCCGTGAATGGTACCTCAACAATTGCAATGTCTGGTCTCACATTCCTATGTGTATGATACGTGGCTGGGACTTCACTTCTTTCAGACTCTGCTACTTGTGTGTGTGATGTAGACGTGTGTCTGTAACACGGATTGTCTGCATGTATTTGGTGGTATTTCTGTGTTAATGTATACGTGTCATGTTTGCGTGCATGCAAAGCACAGGGTGTGTGTCTAGCCACAGGTTGACAGGTAGCATGTGCAGGGTGTGCGGGTATGTGTGAGCTTACTGTCTGGCTGGCCAGCAGTGTAGGTGTATGTGTATCTTGTGATGAACATCGAGCCAGGGCACATGGCTTACTTTCAATGTGTGCATTTGGGAGGTGTGTGGGTGTGTGGTGTGTGTGGTGTGACTTTGGGGTAATGTTGGTGTGTGTGTGTGCGCTCTGGCAATGTCGACTACACACATGTGTTACCCAGGGGCATGGTCAGTGTTTGTATCCTTGTTCGGGTCTGTTAATGTGAGCACATGTGTGTATTGTCTGTTGCACTGTGTGTGGGTGTATCCTTGCATTTCAGGATGACTCCTACTTGATATGTATTGGCCATTGTGGGTCTGCAGGGTGTGTGAATGTGAAGATTGTGCCTTGTTCAATTGAGCATGTCTGTACATTTTGTCGGTTCGTACTCACTGTGCAGCCCTGCCCACCCACACTGATATTGTGTGTGTTTTGGCATGCATTGATGTGGCGTGCAACTGGCGTGGCTCCTATATTTGCTTGTTGAGTGTGATGTCAGACTGTGAAGGTGATTGTACACATATGTAGGACTGTGCTTTGTGTTTTTACGAAGCAGATAACAGGCTGCATTTTTTCTAATTGTGAAAAATAATTACAAATTCGGGATTTTTCTTACATATCTGATCATGTGTACAGATTACCATTTTCAACTTTGTTCTAATCAGAACCTTATTAATGTTATTGTGCCCCAGTAGGCTTTCGAGTCCATCCATTTTATCTCTGCAACCTCTTTTTCAATGATAGATTTTTCACAAATTAGTTCCACCCTAGTGGGCCACATTACACGTCAGATCATGCAATCTTTCAAAAACCTTGCCACCCAGCTATCCTGAGTTGACCAGGATGTGTATTAGCTCTCTTGCATTTCTTTCGTCTCCCCCTCTTTTCCATGTCACTTACATAAAAAACTGTGAAAGATCAAACATGATCTTGTATATCTCATCTTAAAACCAGCAAACTAACTCTTGCAGACTTGCGTAGACATATTTAAAAAAATTTACAATAATTTACAAAATTATCTTCTACATATGGGAATATTCTAAAGCTCAGTTCTACTTTATCCTAGGTGCACTGCCACCAATTCTTTGTCTTTATTTAACCCTGTTGGATGCATAGTTTCATATTTTATGATCATCTCTGACTCTAGTCTGCGCAGCTCTTGTATTCTATTGCCTCACCTTTCTAATGCTGGAGCCCTGTCTAGTATACAGAATTTTAGCAGACTTGTGTCCTTGTTGTTCTTTAAAATGCCTAGCTATTGGATATTGTTTGTCATCTTTAGCAATTGCTCTTAAATGCTCTTAAACCCCCCTTGCCTTCAAGGAACTCAACATCTGTGAGAACTGTGGGACGGCTGAACTCGGTGATCACACCTGGTCAATGCTTATGTCCTCAATTCATGCCTGATTCACACACTTGCAGACCTAATAATTCATAACTGACACACTGTATTTCACACTTATACTGCACATCATTTATACTCGCACAGTCTTTACCTTAAGTCAGACCTGATACGTTGTACTTTAGGACCCCTACAACTCAGAACCTGGAACCTAGTGCTTTGAGCCTAGCATTTCAAACCGAGTGGTTCGAATCTAGTGCTGTAAACCTAGCACTTGGAATATAGCACTTTTAACCTGACACTTAGATCCTAGAACACAGAACCTACAACTGATAACCTAGGACCATCTTTGTATTTGCAAAAATCTTACCCCTTACATGTTCTTAACCCATTTCCCATGTGTATTCTTGTAACCTGAGTCTCCTGCAGTCGATGGATGTGAGTGCAAAGAGTGGGCCCTCAGACACAGCTGAATCCTCTCTGAAATGACTGCCATTTCAAGTGTGAACACTTGGCTGTTCAGGGATGAATAACCTGTGCTGCAGCCCTCAACATGCCTGCATGTGGCCCTCTGAGTACACAGCACCATGTTCTGTGGTAGAAACAAAATACACTTTTTGCAGCTCACTGGGTAATACCAAAATACACATTTATTTAGGCGCACTCAGGTAGTTTGTTAACTGACAATGACAGCCACCAGACTCCTGCTGTGACTGAAAACACAGGCAGTACTGATGGATACAAATGTCCACGGTCAGAGGTCATCTGGTTCCCGTAAGATGAGGCTTGTACAAACATAGGGATTGATTTCGAGTTTGATGGATAGGTTACTCCATCACAAATGTGACGGACATGCAGTCCACCTTATTAGAAGTGCATTATATCCAATAGCAGTTGTAATGAGGTGGATGGGATATCCATCCCATTTGTGATGGAGTAACCCGTCCACCAAACTCAAAGTCAGGCCCATAGTGTCCTACGCTAGCTTAAGAGGCGAGCAACATAACTCAAACAAGGCTTCATGCAATTAGAAGCTGTTGCATCTTCCCAAAGCAAGATGATCAGTAAAATGTTTAACTTTTAGCCTTGTACAGTGACATACGGCAAGAAATGTGCATATGTCCCAAAGCAGAAAGGACTATCTGGCTTGCATTTCCCAGAGTCAGCACAGGAGGAGAGTTGACCTGCACAGTTATTCTTGGTGTTGAGGAGAGGAGCAACTGTGAGGAGGTCAGAGAAAAGTTTAGTTCAGCGCATATGCATGTTTGTCATTATGGGCACTGTTGTATGTTTAGTTTATCTACCATCCATATCATTAATAGATATAGATGTATTAAAACTGATATAAAACATATGTGATTTTGCACAGATTACTGACCAACATTATATATGACAGTGTATAGTCTCAATGACCTCAGCGTGATTTAAAAGAATATCCCCCCTTGATAGGTTCTACAGTCCAGATATTGCCTCCACTGGTACAGATTAAGGTGCTGCTGTTCTGTTTCCCACCAGACAACACGTTCTACAGAGAAGGAACAAATCACTGAGTGGAAAGGGTTATACATCAGTACTCTGTGTCCTGATTACATTCCTGCACTCTAAGGTCCTCATTATTAACGGCCCTGTTAATTGTGATATTTGGGTAACTCTTATTACCGCACATATAGCAATTATGACTTTTGGAATCAATATCGGCAGGTCAAACCTGCGCATATTTATTGGGGGGAAAAAGTCCATTATTTACCAAATCCTGCCGATTACGGTGCAGTAATTTCCGAAATCTGCATGTTATTCCCCAAAAACTCATAATTGGTTGGTGCTTATCGCATTCGATAAATTCAAACTTACCGGTGTCAGATTTTACTTGGTTGCAGCTGCCCATCAAGTAAGGTTTTGCCCCACTTTTGAAGCACTACGAGGGCTCTCTCAGGTTTCGGTTCAGCGTGTTGTCACCACCTCAATCTGCACTTCCTCTTTTGCCTCTGCAACTCCTGTTAGGTCAAATAACAGATGTTTAGTAGCAGATCCTAAATTACCTTCATTAAAAAAAAACCCTGACATACTAACCGCAGTTGCTGGTTTTCAATATGCTTGAAAAACAGTCCTTGAATATAGTCCCTTGAAACAGTGCTTGACTACGGCCCTGGGTAACCGTTCCAGGGTCCAACTTACCCTCAAATAGGAAAATTGTGATTCATCGGATATTTTTCCATAATCTTTTCATTCAATTCAAAATAGTACAATATGTTCTCTTCTTCATTTGTTATTTAAATGACATAGAATATATTCTTTGCATAATAACAGATTTCTTTGTAAAAGCAAATGACTGCATTTTGGTTTCTTTGCCTTTTGTTAGAGGTTAATTAATTATGTGCATTTAAAACCAAGACATTGCACTTCAAGATAAAAAATAAAAATCAAGGTCTGGAGTCCCCATTCTCTGTGCATAAAAGGGTCTTACTAGACAAATAATATATATGTTCATCAAAGCTCCTTCACTTATCAGCATAAACATCATTCATGGCACCCTACCCTGTCTGTACTGATCCCCATTTTTTGTTTAAATCTGTTTTATTGTTTTTCCAAATATCAGTAAGCACATTTATGGTACATAGCATCACTTGTACAATATGCTAATAACATGGCAGATCGTATCCATATACTTAAAGCCACCCACAGTATTCTCATGCAGAGTATAACAGTACAATGCTAGTATGTATGCAATAATTTCCATTAGTGAACACTGGTAAATACTCCAGGCTTCAAGGAGTTTTGATTACAGATCTACACATGGTTTACTGCAAACCAACATAATATAACAAACTTGTTATACGGCTACCCAAAAAAATTAAAAAAAGAAACATGGATAGAAAAGAAAACGTCTTGTCCCAATCGACCAATCTCATCTCTCTAATGCTACGTGTATTATGCGTATTCATCTAGGTGAGTATAGGCTCCCTTGTTTGTATTTCTCCCCACTTTAGACCCCATCTATCTCTCTTAAAAAGGCATGCCCTCTTACCACAAGCCAAGTCTTTTTTCATTTTTCATTGTAGTTCATCATGATAATGAGTTCACAGGCTTCAATTTCTTGAGTGGTCTAGACCAGGGCTCTGCAACCTTTTCTTTAGTAAGAGCTGCTTATGTTCAATGAAGCTACTAATATTATTAGTGTGGGAATAGTGACCGTAATAGACGAGATTACATTAGTGGCCATGATATTCAAGATTACCAGCAGTAATCTCCTCATTTCATCAGGCACAGTTGCCAGCAGTAATGCATAAAATGGTTTGTCAATGTTGAATGCCTCTCCGTGGGTAATGTAGAACAGCTATAGCCTCAATAGCCCTAGTGCCAAGGTAATACTAATTGTAATAAGTCTTCCCTATGCTCCTTGACTTATCACTCAATTATCAGCTTCAAATATATTTTGGAAATTCAACTATTTTGCTCCAGACATTAGCGTCTTATGAGTTCTGAAAATATACACATTTTCATATCAAATACGTGCTTCTAATTTTTGGTGTTTATATATTATTTCAACCCAGCAAAAGCATCTAATTTAATGGACTGGGCTGCACACAAGAGGGCTACTTTTAGGTCGTTGGGGAGCTACTCATTGGAGAAGCCTGGTCTAGATGTTCAGAAAAACACAAGTAGTGGACCCACTCATGAAGCCTCCTCGAAGGGGGGAATCAATCCACCAAATTACTTTTACAAAGAATCGTTTCAAAATCATCACCAAGTCATTGACAAAACATTTTTTAAGAACTTGAAATCTGAGTTGACTTACCTGGTGCACTTTGAGAGGAGCGTTCCACAATGTGAGTCTGAGTTGGACCGGGTAAGTGTTCACCGAGGCTCAAAGCTAAATGGCTGTTATAAGCTTTCTGCTTCAGCATTCCAGTGTTTTGTTTATCTTTCTGTTTCTCACTTTTTAATTTAGAACATTCTACCTTCAGGGGGTCGAATGTTTAAATAGCCTTATAGCTCTTCTTCCTCTGGCTACAGGGGTTGTTACAGGCCCTCTCCCTCGTTATAGGCCCTTGCCTGCATCTTGGGCCTGTAACTCGGCTTTAGGGCTTTTAATATCTGGTATAGCCTTCAGCAGCGGGCTATAAGGCTATATTATTCATTGACATAATTGTGAATGAGATGCCCTAACCAGAACATATTTCAGTATGCTTGCTATGCATGGAAATATATATTTGTGTTAAATGCGCCTTTTTCTGTCTTAGAAACTAAAATAATGATGGCCTCTAAAAAAGCACTAACCATCACCTTACTCTGAGAAAAGATCTCAGAATAGCTCAACCAACTTCTGTAGAAATGCTTAACTAGAGCATCCTAATGAATTCCTTTGAATAGTCATGAGACCCAGGTGATCACTCTCTCTTTTTGATGTAGATAAAGATGTCCAACTATCCTTCATCAAAACATGGTCCGTAAACCCAACCACCTTTCTAACGAGTTTGTGACTCATCTTCATTAGCAGCACTGCACATCAGCTCTACTTCTGATTTGTACAGCCCTTTCTTTATTATGAAATTCAACAACTTCAGACAGCTCTTAATTCATTTGTGGGTCAACCATGCCACATTATTTGAGGCAGTCACTATATATTTGGCCTTCCAGGGTTTAAGAAAGGTACTTAAAATGTCTGTCCTTTATTTTCTTCATTATGTTCTTTTGATTGCATGTTAACAAACAAAGCGCGAGCCAAGCTACATAAACAAAGACAGTGGCTGGGCACAAAACACAACAAGCTGAGGACGGATGTCTATTGCATATCTGAAATACAAAGTGAGGATGGAACAGTCAGTGTGCAAGTAAAAAAAATACACTTTTTATTTCTTCATTGCAGCAAAATATACTTGTCACCAAACTTTGTTTGGGTTTATATGAGGTGGCTATCACAACAAATAGCTTGGCTGATACCTTTCTTTATTGAAGACAAGCTTCAATTTAATATACCTATGCAGGGTCATCCAGGATTTGTTACTCGCATACCCATGTCTCAACATTGGGATTATTTTGACCAATTTTTTGGATTGTGTCTGAGAGATGTTTTCTGCTGCCGAGATGGCAATTACCTCTCCTGTCACAAAGGCCCTAAGCATGCCCCATACCTTCGAAGTTGGTTCATCTTTTACTTATTCATGAAGAAAACTTTCTCAATAAATGTATTGGTTTTAACACAGAACCTCGGATCTATTTTTTGAGCAATGCATTCAATCTTCATCGCAAAGTTCTTCAACGTTCAATTAGTGTATCAGTTTCAATATGAAGAGATTAATGCTCTGATACACCTCTTGGCCCTATGTCTACTCCTGTCAGCATCTCACCTGCCATATTCACAAAGAGATGATCTGTCCTAGAGTGTGATTCTTATTGGGAATTTAGGGTAAATCCAAAAAGATAGCGGCTGTCCTCGTGTATAGGTATGGAAAAGAAGGCGTTCTTGAGGTCGATCACAGTGAAGGTGGTGGCAGTGGAGGGGATTAAAGTCAAAATTGTCGTGATGTCGGAAACTACTGGGTATTGTGGTACTACGATTTTGTTTACCTCCCGCAGGTCAATGATGAAGCGGTAGGCTTTCCCATCTCCCTCTCCCTGTCTCTTTACAATCGGTAGTATGGGACTGTTACAAATGTTGCTCACTACTTCCTCTACCACCCCTGCCTCTACCAAAGAGTGTATGATCTCTGTTAGTGCTTTCTCACCCTCTGGCGATATTTTGTACTGCGGTACCTTCGGTAGGGTTGCGTCCTGTCGTATTGTTACGTGTACTGGGTCAATCATCATTCGTCCTACGTCTGAATCAGCCCTAGCCCATAAGTGTGATGGCAAAGTGTCCAGTAGGGATGTGTCAGTCTCAGAGATGGAAAACATGTGCTGAAAAGGGTTCTCTCTATGGCGTTGGGGGTTGTCATACAGGATGACACGCACTCTGTCTGGTGAGCATCTGATAGTCGCATGGAAGTGTTTCAAAAGGTCGAGGCCCATAATGGCGTCTGGGGTGTTAGATGAGAGGAGGAATGTCGTTTCAACGCCATTGCTGTCAAGATTAAAAGGGATGGGTCGGGACAAAGGGTTGGTGGAGGGCGTACCGTCAAATCCTATTGAGGTCACATGTGAGCCTGACAAGGGTGCCCTTGGAATCAGTGGTTTGGATAGTGCACTACGTGTTGCTCCTGTGTCTACCAAAAATGGCGACCTTGTGCCCAGGACCTCAGCGGTAACATAAGGGCCTTGCTGATCAACGCAGAGCTCGACTGGATCCCTTCCTTGCCCCTGGCTGTCCTATGCAAAGTCGTACGTATTGTCATAATCTGTCTGTTGGTACTGATTCTGTCTGGGATGGTCAAATGCGTTCATTCTTCCTGGCCTTTCCTCGCTTGCTTCACTCGCGTACCCTCTTCCACGTCCTCTTCCTCTCTGTCCACTTGCTATTTCCCTCGCCCCTCTGCCCCTAGCAGCTCCTAACAAAGCCGGGCATTGGGATTTCCAGTGTCCATATTTTTTGCAAAATGCACATTGATCCTGTCCTAGGTCTTGGCGTCCTACATATGATGTAGATGGATTGTTCCTAGGGGGCTGTACTCTAGGGGTATTCTGCTGGTTTCCTCCCCTATATTGCTCCCTTCCTGTATTCGCCCCCTGGAGTTGTGCTATCATTACCCTTTCCTTCAAGTCCTTCTTTTTCCTTTCTGTAGCCCTGTCATTTTCGTTTCTCTGATGCTCGTAGTACTGGGCCATTTGGAGAATGGCCGTCGGTTTAGATGCTGCCCAACTACTTTCGCTGGCTTGTAGTTTCTGGGATACATCTGGCAGTAATCCTTTGACGTAGTTCTGCACAAATAAGTGGTGTCCGGTTGCGGTGGACATGTCTTGTCCACTGTAATCAGAGAACACAGTTTCAAATCTGGAGAAGTACTCTGAGACGTCCTCTTGTGGTTTCTGGCGGCATGCGGTTACTATGGACCAGTCTATCTTTTTCTCTGGGATCAGCGTTTTCACTTTCTGCACTATTTTGTCAGGGAGGTCTAATATTGCTTTAACTGGTTTTTGACCAGGGTTCCGCTGTTTATCTAGTGTGTCGAGTTGTTCCCAGGTATGACCAAACAGTTCGGTATGGTCTACTTTCCTAACCTGTTTCCACACATCTGCTGGCAAACATAACCCGAAGAACAAGTCTATGTCGGCAAGTGTCATTATTGTTGATCCCAGAGCGGTACCTAGCTCGGTGTAAAAGGCGGTGGGGTTCTTTCGTAAATCCGGCAAAGATTTACGGAAGGTCAGGATGTCCTGTCTGTCCCATGGCTGATACACCCAATTGTAGACCACCCTTCCTCTAGCGTCTTGATGGTTTATATCGTCATTAGTCCCTTGTCCTCTAGGAGGTATCCAGTAAGGGGCAGCTTCTTTTATTGGCATCATGCTATCTGTTTTTTCCACTGGGGGTCCTGCTACCTTAGTTGTCCTGTCCCTATCTATCTGTCCTTGTTCTATGAGGTGACGCAATACTTCTAGTGTGGATGAAAATAGTTCTGCAACATCGTTGTCGCCTTCATCTCCGATGTCTACCTTCCTGTAGAGAGCCACTAATCGCTCGGGCCCTACGTCTTGGTACTTCTCTTCATATGCAGTAAGGGTGTGGTAACAGAGACGTACAATAAAGTATCGTTTGCGGTTTTCAACATAGGAGTTGCATATGTCAGTTACATGCTCTTCTGTCTCCTTCCTATCTATGAGGGATTTAGCTACTTTATCAATGCCTGCTCGCTCATTTTTACTTAATCGCGGGACCCTGGGCGCTCCTTTTTCTTTTGATCCTACCTCTACTACTGTATCCTTTGATGAGGCATTTGGTGTGGGTGACTCGGTGGGAGCAGAGGCGGTGGAGACTGAGGCGATCGTGCCATCTCCGGCTATACTTTGGTGGTCCTGGCGTTGTACTATGGGATGAGTAGGGGCGTAAGGGGGTGGCATGTATATCATTGGGGGACCTAACAATAAATCATCATCTACCCCCTGTTTTGCTGGTAACTCGGGGTAAAGAGTTAAGGGCGTTCTAACAGGGCATTGACCTGATATTTTTGATTCCTGTTCCTTTTTATCGATTTCCTTTTCTTTTAGTTCTTCTTCTAACTTTTTACAGGCTTGGTAAGCTGATTTTCGCGTTTCTTTATCTTGTCTAGCTTCGTCTCTTTTCTTTCGTTGAGCTGCCTCTTCTCGCCATAAACCAAAACTATCAAACATGGCTGGTCTAGCTTTCTTTTTGTGGAGAGCTAATTCTAACGTTTCTATTTTAGCGGGATCGAAAGATCCCGTCAGTGGCCACTGATTTACCCGGTCCTTCCTAGTGTACTTATGCCATAGTTTGCTATAAGCTACGGTGGCTAATCCATATTTCACGTACATGTCCTTGTTAGGGGTGCCTTCCGGCAGTGCCGGATGACTGACCTCTAACAAACGGTCCGGTCCAAAACAATCAAACAATCTAGAGAAAACAGGCATGACGTATTTAGCGGTCAAAATGAATATCTCAATTAATGTTAGACAAAAGTCTGCACTACCTGTCCTTCGCTGTCTGCAAAGAGAGAATATTCCTATTCTACGTTGTTTGCAAGCAGGGAATGTCTCAAATAACTCAAAAGGAATACTAGTATTTCTATCAATCAATCAATTTAAGTCATGTTTTCTCACGACCTTATCCGGACCGTATGGACAGTTCTTCGTATTCCCCTTCCAGCGCCTGGTTGTCCTCTTACTCCAACAATCAATGCGGCGTTCCTGTAAGGCCCCAGTCAGGACCGCAGGTCACTCGAGAGAGGTCCGTTCGGAACCGGTGAAGTTCAGTCGATTGGCAGCCAGACGAGGGTCTCTTTCAGGCAGGTGCACTTCAATCATTTAGTCGTTCACTCCGTCGTTAGGACCTCTCTACTGGACCCACGTGTCTCTGATAGGCCCCCCGTTGGGTCGCCAATTTGTGAAAAGCAGCGAGTCTCCTGAGATCCCCAATGCTGCCCGGCGCAAGGTCACCTTTAATCCACTTTGGATTTGCTATCTAAAATAACGAGGCAGGCGCTGGAAGCTGGAAGGCAAGAAAAAGGTTTATTACTCTTAGAGGAGACCACGTCAACTGCTGACACCAGGATGTCTTCAGGGAGGTGTTCTACTGGCAATGCTTTTGGCTCTTCCTTTTATACATGTTTTACACAATGTATTTGTTTAATTTATCATGGTTACAAGCTTGGAGTCTCCGCCCCGGGCAGGTTGTCACACAAGCCCGACATTGTTTCATCAGCATGGTTACACAAGCCCAACATTGTTTCATCAACATGGTTACACAAGCCCAACATTAACTCTCCTCCCGCCCAGGTCAAAAACAGACAATTTAATTGCAGCTGGACCTTGCTTCAGGGTCTAAAGACAAGTGAGACCGGCCAGATCTAAGAGTCCGTTCTGTTGATAAAAACAGGTCCCATTGTTGGCAAAAACAAGTCTTGCTGTGTGCAGTGCAATAAACCATGCTTGCAAGAGTCTGTTTGGTATTTGTAACCTGTTTGTGCAGGGATGAGAGGAAAGACGAGTTTGAGGCAGCAGGTGATGTTGATGTTTGTCGTGGAAATAGTTTATAGCCCCCAGCACACATATCAGGTTTGGTCAGAGAGTCAGAAGGCTGCTAGAGGACAGGGTGAAATGAAGGTGACCAACAGAGTACAAAATGGCTGTGGTCAATCAGAATGACTGTAGTTTATGTGCACGTAGGAACTTTCATCAGACAAGATGGCGCAGAATGTTCATGATTGTCGTTTTGTTCTTGTTTCCGGTCCAGGGAAGACATGGCTTGGCAGTTCGGGCTGGACTGTTCCCATGAGGCACAGGGTCAGACTGATTTGCATTTGGCCATGTCTGAAGTGGGGTGGCGGAGTGAGCTAAAGAATGATGATGGATTAAACCCAGATCAGTTGACTGGGGGTGAGTGCTTGCAATGTTCAACACTCCGTCCATCATCCCCTTTGGTTTTGCTATGTTCGCCCTAAGTTGGCAGGGTATGCCCAGACGTGGGTCCCTTGCTCACTTTGCCACTGGATTCAAGATAGCCTGGCTGATGACGGCTGTAAGCCAGAAACCGGTCCCAGGATGCTTGTTTCCGGTCCAGGGAAGACATGGCTTGGCAGTTCGGGCTGGACTGTTCTCATGAGGCACAGGGTCAGCCTGATTTGCATATAGGCATGTCTGAACTGGGGTGGCGGAGTGAGCTAAAGAATGATGATGGATTAAACCCAGATCAGTTGACTGGGGGTGAGTGCTTGCAATGTTCAACACTCCGTCCATCATCCCCTTTGGTTTTGCTATGTTCACCCTAAGTTGGCAGGGTATGCCCAGACGTGGGTCCCTTGCTCACTTTGCCACTGGATTCAAGATAGCCTGGCTGATGACGGCTGTAAGCCAGAAACCGGTCCCAGGATGCTTGTTTCCGGTCCAGGGAAGACATGGCTTGGCAGTTCGGGCTGGACTGTTCCCATGAGCCACAGGGTCAGACTGATTTGCATATGGCCATGTCTGAACTGGGGTGGCGGAGTGAGCTAAAGAATGATGATGGATTAAACCCAGATCAGTTGACTGGGGGTGAGTGCTTGCAATGTTCAACACTCCGTCCATCATCCCCTTTGGTTTTGCTATGTTCGCCCTAAGTTGGCAGGGTATGCCCAGACGTGGGTCCCTTGCTCACTTTGCCACTGGATTCAAGATAGCCTGGCTGATGACGGCTGTAAGCCAGAAACCGGTCCCAGGATGCTTGGTTCCGGTCCAAGGAAGACATGGCTTGGCAGTTCGGGCTGGACTGTTCCCATGAGGCACAGGGTCAGACTGATTTGCATATGGCCATGTCTGAACTGGGGTGGCGGAGTGAGCTAAAGAATGATGATGGATTAAACCCAGATCAGTTGACTGGGGGTGAGTGCTTGCAATGTTCAACACTCTGTCCATCATCCCCTTTGGTTTTGCTATGTTCGCCCTAAGTTGGCAGGGTATGCCCAGACGTGGGTCCCTTGCTCACTTTGCCACTGGATTCAAGATAGCCTGGCTGATGACGGCTGTAAGCCTGAAACCAGTCCCAGGATGCTTGTTTCCGGTCCAGGGAAGACATGGCTTGGCAGTTCGGGCTGGACTGTTCCCATGAGGCACAGGGTCAGACTGATTTGCATATGGCCATGTCTGAACTGGGGTGGCGGAGTGAGCTAAAGAAAGATGATGGATTAAACCCAGATCAGTTGACTGGGGGTGAGTGCTTGCAATGTTCAACACTCCGTCCATCATCCCCTTTGGTTTTGCTATGTTCGCCCTAAGTTGGCAGGGTATGCCCAGACGTGGGTCCCTTACTTACTTTGCCACTGGATTCAAGATAGCCTGGCTGATGACGGCTGTAAGCCAGAAACCGGTCCCAGGATGCTTGTTTCCGGTCCAGGGAAGACATGGCTTGGCAGTTCTGGCTGGACTGTTCCCATGAGGCACAGGGTCAGACTGATTTGCATATGGCCATGTCTGAACTGGGGTGGCGGAGTGAGCTAAAGAATGATGATGGATTAAACCCAGATCAGTTGACTGGGGGTGAGTGCTTGCAATGTTCAACACTCCGTCCATCATCTCCTTTGGTTTTGTTTAAGACTACATGGGCTATACAGATACATTTTAATTTCTTGGGCACTTCCATCTGGTTGCGTGGTTCCAGTCCTTTTGCAAAAACCTATAAAACGAATTTTGTTGTTTGTAAAAGGCTCATTGTACTGTTTCTATGTTTTTAGACGTGTCTGTTTCATTTTTGTAAGTTACTAACAAAATGATAGTAAAATTTAAACTAAAAATATATAGGAACAATTCCAAACTATATTCTCTCTGTTGCTTCATCCAGAATGAATCTCCGTCATATGAACGTATTAAAAAAATAATAATAATAAGATGCCTCTCAGGCTGGGAGCCACTCTTGGTGTACTTTGTGTATGGAACTCCTTAATCCCATTCTCTGTCGATGTCTGGTATGAGACCAAAAGGAAGTTTAATAGATTCCCACGGTTTGCACTTTCCTGTGCTCCGTTTGTCATATCTCTGCCACCACCCCTGGTCCATGGCCCCCAGCAGCACCTAGCGAAACCCATGGCAACCCTGACCAGGAACACTCACCCCAGTCAAGTCATCAAACCTCCTTACAGCCATAGGCCTTTTCAGGCTGAGCAGTAACCTAGAGCATCCAAAGAGCCCAACACAAACCCAGTTGTGTAAGAAAGCTGCATGTTGCCTGCTGGTAGTATGCGCTCTTTACTCCTGTGGATCATGTGGGATTGCTGTTGTTTTAGTGTTGCCCAAAAATCTCCTGGGATTTGCAGTTTGCAAATGTTGTGGGAACTCACAAGAACACCGGTCCTTTTGGCTGTATATGAGCCTTATTGAACCATCCGCACATGCTTGTCCTTGAGTGCAAATTTGTTGCTTTTTGGGGTTTTGGAGTTTGGATGGTTTCTCCCAACCAGTCCTGGAAAAACAACAAAACAGGGTTAATGATTGTGATATTCACCATACAGCGGTAGTTAAAGGATGGGTTGACTTAACAAGAAAGCAGAACATCAACACTCCAGTCTTATCTGCAAATACCTAGTCAAGAGCTGTGCTGGCTGAAACTCAAATTTAAGAAGGAGTGCAGAATTTAGTGGGTCTCATCTGAGTCCCTTGCATTTATGTGCTGCTGTGCAGCAGTGATCAGACTACCTGTAACTAATCAATGGTAATGTTAAAGCTGTCAACCAATGCATGACACAGTACTGTTCGACGCCAACTGGAAAGACTGGGAATCCTGTTGAGCCACACTGTAAGTCAGTGTGTCGTGCCACTTGTGAACCTATGTGTGTGTTATTTATTATATGTGACATAGGCACGAAATAATCTGCCTTTTCATTAAAGACCCAAAGAAGTAACCAGGTTGCTGTTTTGATATCCCGGTTGCGTGCTAAGCAGTCCGGCCCAAGTGCTGCTTGATCGCATTGTGTTCTATGTGTTAATGATATGCTGCACAGCTCTAATATTGTACTGTTCAAGACAGAGTTAAACTGCTTGTAGTTTTGTATTCTCTCTGTTGCAGTTTTTTAATAGCATGAACCTGGCTCAAGAGCATTTGATCGCTTTACAAGAAAACCAGATATTTGTTCATTTCAAGCAGGGGAGATTAAGAGATTTGCCCAGAATCACAAGATGTTGATCGGAGTCCAGGAAATGGGCCTGGCTTCCCACTTCTGAGGTTGGCAGCTCTAACCACTAGGCCACATCTCCTCCTCTTCTGCTTAAGGCCCAGGTCAAACAGGATTACTTTAGAAGCCATCCCAGTCATTGGATGATCATCCAACTACTCTAGAAGTCATTTTCACGTCATCAGACATCATCAAGCTCTTGAAGTCATCAGCAGAGTTTAGAAACTTGAGCCTGATGATTTCAGGATGACTTGAAAATGACCATTTGATGACTTCACAAGATAAGAATCTTCCTGATGATTGAGGATGATTTGAAAAATAGCTTAGGATTACTTCTTAGGCTGAGATGGTTTCTGATGACTTCAGGATGATTTAAAAATGACTATCTGATTATATCTGATAGAGAATCTAGCCGCAGATTCCTTAACTTTAGATTGTTCCCAGGCGTCAGTCTGGATCCGGAGAATCTTCAGCAGTACCTCTGCGCGCTGGGGGATGGCGTCGCATGGCTCCGTCCTGACGTCATCCACGGATATGACGTCAATGGAGCCATATAAGTCCCGCCCGGCGCGCGGACGTCAGTCTTCTTTTCCGCGTCCCAACACGGATCCGGGAGAAGCGGTTCCTCTGGCCTGTTTTGTTTTTCAGGCCTTCTCGATGCCTTTTCGCGTCCGGAACAGTGTGCCGATGCCTGCGGGCTTCAAGTCGTGTGAGACCTGTACGCGGCAGATGTCGGCGACGGATCCACACAAGATCTGTATGTAGTGCTTGGGTGAGCACCACGACTCCACGTAGTGTGACGCCTGCCGTCAGCTGAAGCCGTAGTCCCTGTGGGAACAACGGATGAAGTTGATGTCCGCCCGGTTGTCCCGGTCAGAATCCTCGCAGTGCCGGCCTCCGTCTCCAGCGGAGGGGTCCAAGCGGTGCAGTTCTTCATCACACGCTGAGGTTCCTGTTCAGGGCAGGTCCCGGAGTCGTTCCCGCGGACGTCGCTCGCCTGCCCCAGGTAAGCACCGGAAGAAGTCACGGAGGTCGTCGACCTCGCGGAAGCATGACATCGGGGCCCGCTGCTCCCAGTCTTCACCAGACACGGGCCCTCAGGAGTCGACCCCCGCCTACCCACCATTTCTTGGTGATGGGGCGACTCGGACCCAGATGGAGGCCTATTCCAGGGCCCTGCAGGCCATTTTTGGCTCACCCCTCTCCCTGGTGTGCCTTCGGGCCCCACAGTGGGGGTAGGGACTCAGGTCGGGGGTTCGCCGGCGGGTTCACCCTCGGCGCCGACCGAGTGCCTTGACTCCGGTTCCGGAGTCGCTGCGATGGCAGGACATTGCCCGGAGGGGCATCCCACTCTGACGTCTGGCCCTCCTGCAGCGTCTTCGCACAGCCCTGTGGGGCTCCCTGCATCGTCGCTGGATGCGGCTGCAGAGCGGAGCTTGATTTCGAGTCGACGTTGTTCCTCCCAGCAGGTTCCCACCTCGGTGGAGGTCGAGTCGACGCCGGTCCGACGCCGGGCGGACGAGTCCTCTTCGAGGGTTGTCGACGTCGGTCGACGCCGGTTCTGCCCCCGGCTGTTCCTCTGTTGGTAGAGGACGTGACCCCAGAGGGTTCTCCACCCCCAGGGTTGTTTCACTGCTCCACGGAGCAGGTGCCCATGGGGCACTGTCCGACTCATCATTCTGCGGAGCCTCTGTCGTTTGGTGGACGGATAAGCCTGCAGCCGTCCCCTATGGATGACTTGCTGTCACCGCCTCGGATGGCCACAGAGGCTAGTGCAGCGTTTGCAAGGGCGGTTCGCAGGGCTGCGGATATCTTGCAGATGCAGCCGCCCTCTGTCTCCCTGCCTTCGGATCCTTTGTTGGATCTTCTCCACCAGGGCACGGTGGACGTGGAGCCCTTGTTGCCTTTTGGCGGGTCATTACATGATGTACTTCTGGGGACTTGGGCCAGGCCCTCATCGGGGGACCCCGTGGGTCATGCTATTGTGCATCGCCATCGCCCGGCTCCAGATGACCCTGCCTATTTGTCCCTCAATCCTAGGGCTCAAGGACTTGTGGTCCAGGCAGCGCTCCCTTCCTCTCCTCCTCTGTTGCTTCCTCCCACTCGGGAGTCTAGGTGGTTGGAGTCGTGTGGCCGCAATAGTCTTTGCGTCCACCAGCTCGCGTCTTCGGTCCCTGAACATGTCCTACATGTTTGCTCGGGCTACTTTTTCCCTTTGGGATTCAGTCGAGCAACTCCTTCCCTCTTTGCCGGAGGGCCCTCGTGCTGACCTGGACCAGCTTCTTCGGGATGGCCCCGATATGGCGCAGTTTTCCATCCGGTCGCCCATGGACACCACTGACTCCGTGGGTCGAGCTATGGCCAGGTCAGTTGCTCTGCGTCGCCATGCGTGGCTACGCGATGGCAGGTTCCCGGAGAATGTTCGGGAGCGACTCAGGGTTCTGCCCTTTGATGGGGTCAAACGGGCATGCTGACTCGGCGGTCCAGCGCCTCATGTCTGGGTTCCCCTGATTCCCATGGTTTTTAGTCCTCCTGGCGGACTTTTGATTTCGTATGCAGTATTGTCACTGCGTTTCTGGGTTCTGTCTCTGGGTTTAAGATGTTATTTCCCAGACGGGTTGTCTGCTAAGATTCTAGGGCGGGGTCTGGAATGTCTTGAAGCCCCCTCACTCCCCTCCCCTCTGTGCCACGTTGCATAGCTGGTAGATTGTTAATTTACGGACGTGAGAAGGATTAAGGGCTGAGACAGTTTTTCCATATATTTATATTTCCAGGACAACTGAGTCCACCATACTCCTTCTGAGATAAATAAAATGACAATGTGCTGTTGAATGTTCAAAACCTTTCGAAAACACCAAATGTGTGACTTTTAATTAAACTGGCCACCACTGTTTGCCAGTCTTTTTGTTACATTCTCCGTTTCAATAAAGATTGTTGAATAATGGGCACCGGCTCCCTTCAACCAACCTTGTGACCTCTGCCCGCCTCTAGGTCGTTTAGGCCAATCAACAAGGGAATTGTTGTGGTCAATCCGGCAGGCAGGTTACGCGCCCTCTGGTCTTTGTTCCAGGTCATGTTGTTGAAACCGAGGGAAATGCTGAGGCTTCAAGCAGAGCGTTTTGGAGTTATCCTAAGGAAATAAATATATCTCCAGCTGTATCTGTTTTTGTTGAGATTAAATTGGGAAAGGTGCAGGATGTTAAACCGGCAGGCAGGGATTGCGTGTAGTGAGATTAGTAGGGAGAAACCGAGACGAACGAGTCATCCTTCCTATCCCCCAAGGTGAGAGATTTGAAACGTTTCCTATTTTTTAAACAAGAGGGCACAGGGATACCTCTCGCTCTGAGACATATCCGAATACATATGGTATCTTTCTATCCACATCTACAATCTACCCTGTTCTTTACCTTCCACGTTTTTATTTTACTAAACAGTGCAAGTTCGACCCGAAGGTATTGGAGCGCCTTACACAGCATCATTTATATTACACAAGATAGGTTCATTTTTTAGACACAAAGCAATTAAGTGATTTACCAAGAATCACAGGATATTGAGTGATGCTGGGACTCGAACCTGGTTCCTCAGTTCTAAAGTCTGCGGTCATAACGCCACATCCTCCCCCCTTAAGCTAGCAGTAATATATCCGCTTTCTACCCTAATTCATGCATTTCTCCACTATTTACATTAGCTCCCTGCATCCTGTACATCCTCACTTAACCGCTCCGCATTTGATCTTGACTCTCCTCATGTACCCTCCACTTGCTTTTCCAACTTCTATGCATGCTCTTCCATTTGCACTCTACACAATACCTACACTATCACACTTATTCTAAAAACTGTACTTCTGCTCTTCACCTGGGCTTTACCCTTCATACGGGCTGTCCACTCAACACATGCAGTCTTGACGCTCCATATATGTTCTCCACTTACACACTCTACACTCTGAACATTCATTCACCACTGTGTAAATTCACCCTCTGTCCTACACAGCTGCTTTTCACCCCCACATGCACTTTACATACAGTCTCCACACATTCTCTCCACTATCCATATACTTTTCTTACATTTTTTCTCCATGATCAACACCACTGTACTCCCACTGTTAACATGTACATCACTTTCCAGTGAACTTCCACTGTTTACTATGTACATCACTTTCCACCCAGGTGTATTCTCTACACTCCACTTTTGTACCCCATCCTGCACTTATAGTCTACCCCTGTTCATCTGCTCTTAAGCCTGCACATTTTTCTTTATCCATCATTTGGTCTCTCCATACTGTGCAGGATCTCAGTATCCTCTATCCACATCTGCTTTCCACCCTGTATATTTGTTACCCTTCGGCAGATGCATTCCCCTGATATATTCTCTAAACCACCCAGATTCAGTCCACTTTCCACCCTGTACTCCAACTCCCCACATGCCCTCTGCACCCATCAATCTCAACCCTATACCTTCACTCTCCGTGGACCACTCTATATCCATTCTCAACACCACTTCACCACATCTACGGTGCAGACTGTATATCCTTTTTTCTCACCATGAACATCAGCACTCCATGGTCCACATCCACTCTCCATTTTTGCTGTCACACTATGCATTTGCTATTCATTCTGTTCATCCTCTTTCCCTTGTCTCCACTGCACATATACTCTCCCCATCTAGATGCACTGTCCACCCATGCTCTCCACTATGTACATCTGCTTTCCACCCTCCACTCGAGATCCTTCCTCTATTCTCCAATTCCACATGCTCCTTCAACCTCCATGTGCACTCTCCACACAACAGAGCGAACCATCAATAGAGCAGCAGGTGCAGTGGCAATAGTGTCCAGACGGGGTGAGGGGCATCTGCACCCTAATCATGGCACTGTTTCACTGCCTAAACAGGGCAGTAGGCCTTTTTCCGTTTCTGCATTGGGAGCCATGGTACTCTTGCCCATGCTCTGTCTGTTGCGAGACATTTTGTTAGCTTACAGTAGGCTTAGAGCCCACCCATTGCTTACCCTGGTTGCCTTCATTATCCCTCTTATTTATTTTCTTATTAGTCAGCTTCTGTAGGCTTTCTTTAAACTTTTTGTGTTTGTTCCTACCCTGGAGCATGGGCGTGTTACTTATATCCTTCCACTACTTTTTTTTGTTTTGTTGAAGTACCCTGAGAGTTCCTGTGCTTTCCAGCTGTCTCTCTTTTGTACTTCTCTCCCTGCCGTATTCCTCTTTTTCACCCTCTCTCAGTTGCCGATCTTGCTTCCTCCCCACCCACCTTCCCTTGCTGTTCTTGCTCCCCACCACCCCTTTGTCCGTGTACTTCCCCATTCACTCCCTCCATTGTCCATTTGCTACCCAGAGCTGATTTCCCACCTTGAGTTGTCAGCTTACGGCCCCATCTCCTCCTTGCTTCTCCAGCCACGTCTGCCACCCTCCGGGTGGGAAGGGCAGGGACAGCAAGCTGACAATGGAGAGTGGGCGAAAGGGACTGGGGCTGCAAGCTGATAGCGGAGGGTGGATGGGAGGGGGTGGAGAAGCAAGCTGACAATGGGGAATGGGCATGTGGTCCCGTAGAAGCACTCTAGAACTGCTAGCCCACCCTCCGTTGTCCGTGCGGTTCTCCATTTAGATTGTAAGCTTGCTTCCCCAGCCCTCCTGTCCACCTTCCATTGTCAGTGCTGCACCAGCCCCTCCCTCCCGCCTTTGTTGTCAGCTTACTGCCCTAACCCCTCCCACCCACTCTTCGTTGTCCGCTTACTGCCTGAGCCCCTCTCGCCCACCCTCCATTGTCAGGTTGCTGCCCTAGCCCTTCCTGCCCACCTTCAGCTTTTAGCTTGCTTCCCCAGAAACTCCTGTCCACCCTCTGATTTTAGCTTGCTTCCCTATATCTAAGGTCAGCTTGCTGCCCCAGCCTCTCTGGCCCACTCTCCATTTTCAGCTTGCCACTCCATCACTTTCCACCCAAACTTGATTGTCGTTTGCTGCTCCTTACCCTTCTGCCCACACTCCGTTGTCCGTTTGCCTCTCAGCTGCTCCTGCCCACCCTCCATTGTCCATGTGCTTCCTGAGCCCCTGCTGCCCGCCACATGTTGTTCGCGTGCTTCTCCATTCTCTCGCATGTCCTCTTCTCCACCAGTATCCTTCTTGAGTGCACTCCCTCGCTCCATGTTGCCTCGTCCCTGACACACCCCACCAAGTATTTTTTTAAATTCTATAAAAAGCACATTAGTGCTGGCCACGTCACAGCTCTTTTTAAAAAAAAATATTTTAAGCCATGCTGCTGTACAGCAGGCTAAAAATAATTGCCAAAGCAATACCTCTCATTGGCGAGACCTATTGGCTTTGCCAATGCTTGTTTATGAAGTAAAGCACGGGCTGGAAATTTGAGTTATTAAGAAGAATTGTTGAGTAATGAGTGTCTGACCCTCCACACCTTTCTAGCCTCTACATCCTCTGTCTGCTCTTTGTCCACTCTCAACATTTGCTCTCTACCTTATACACCCACTCCGAGCCCTCTCTATATAATGTCCAAGTCTGCCTCCACTTTCAACCATGTACATCTGATCTCCATTTCCACTCTCTGCACTCTATCCCCTCAATGCATTACATCCGCGTGTTGCCCTCTACATTCTCTGAGTGTACTCTATATCTGCCATCTACTTTTCACTCCACAAAAAGTCTTTGCCTGCTACATCCACTCCCCACCCAACACATTCCTCCACATCCGCTCTTCACCAAGCAAATCTGCTCTCCATCCTGGACTTGCGTCCTCTAGACTAAACATGTGCTATCTGCTATATTTTTATATGGCCTTCATCCTCCACATGTACTCTCCACTGTACTTCCCTTCTCTGTACGCTTGTCTCCACCTTGTACGTGTGATGTAAAGGCTCCACTAGTGCTGTACATGCACTCTCCACCCTCTACATTTGCTCTCTTTTTCATACAGCCACTCTTCACATCTGCTTCCCTGCCTATACATTCCCACATCACATCTGTTCTCCACCTTGCAAGTACTCTCCACATTTGCCATCTGCAGTCAACCTACACAGGCACTCCCAACTGTCTTTCCTACCCCGTATATGACGCTATCCGCCCTTCAGATATGCTCACCACACTCCATATACTCTCTCCACCAAGTACTTGTGTCTTCACCCTCCTTGTGCTCTTTCCACTCTTCACTCTGTAAATCTACTGTCCATGGTCTAAACCCTTTCTTACATGTTTTTCTCCACACCAACTCACCATATTTTCTGTGTACGCTCTACATACCCTTTCAACCATGTACCTCTGCACTCCACAGCTCGCATCTTCTCTCCATGTTCCACTTCCACTGTTCATATCTGCTATCCAGTTTTTTTTACCATACTATATATTCTCTTCCCCCAGCCATCCACTCTCCACAAGGTTCCACTACACATCTTTCCTCAGCTCTCAACCTTCACACTTGCTCTTCATCATCCCTGAGGGAACTTCAACATCCACAACCCTTTCCTCCCTTCACTTGCACACTCTACTTCCATTGTCCTACCTCTCAATCTGCTCTCTACATCTGTTATGCACCTTTCACATCCTTCTAAATACGTTGCATCCACTCCAAGCGCCATATCCTCATCTTGCCCTGTATAATTGCTTTCCACATCTATTTCTACTATTCTCTGCATACCACTTATGCTCACTATGCACTACATCCACTCTGCACTCCCTGTAAACAGCCATTAACATTTATCATCTACTGTACTCTTTGCCCTCTTAATTCCCTTGCCATGCACTAAATCGCAGCTTCGCCCTGTATTCCACTCTCCACATAATTTCCGCTGGTAAACACGTTCTTCGCTCCCCTCTATATAAATAGTCCATCCTTTAAAAACATCCTCGACATAACTCCTCCATATCTATTGAACATCCACTGACTCTCCATCTCTGCCCACCTGCAGCTTCCACAAGCACTCTTCATTCTTTTTCTTGAAACCGCTATCACTTGATGTGTTGGCAAAACCTGCTCAGCACACCACACTTTACACACTATGTCCATACTATTCTATCCACATCTGCCTCCTACGCTTCACACCCTTTACATTCACTCTCTGCCCTCCACATTTGCTCTTCATACTGCACACCCGGTTTCTGCCCTCCAAATCCAATCTCCAAAGTGTATATGCACTCTGCACCCTTCACTCGCGCTTTCCACTATATACATCTGCTTTTCACCCACAAGATGCACTCACCATCCTTTACATCCACTCTCCACTGTCCACACCCACTTTTCATATGCATTCTCCACGGTATCTCAGCACATCTGCAATGCAGGCTCTACCTACTCAGCCCCCCTGTAAATCTGCAATCCATGGTCCACATCCTCTCTCTGCATTCCACATCCACTCTCCAAGCCCCGCTCACCTTACTCTCCACCATGGTCATCTGCTTCAACCTATGATTGTGTGCTTTGCCTTTTACGTGTGCTCTCTGCCCTTTACATTTGCTCTCCATACACTTATTTCATCTTCCATTTGGGATTTCCCTATCCAGGTGTGCGCTCCACACTTCATGTGTACTTTCTCCTCGACATCCATTGCCCACTCTCTCGGCCCACCATCTACATTTATTCTCCAACCTGCACATTCATTCAAAGCCCTCTGTATCCACTCTTCAAGTCCCACATCCACTTTTCCACCATCTACATGTGCTTTCCACATCCTCACTACATGCAATACATCCACTCTCTGGCCTCTACATCCTCTGTCCAATCTATTTATCCACCCTCTGTGCCTGTTCTCCACCGTATGCCCCCATTACAAGCCCTCTGTATTGACTCTCCACGTTCCACCTCCACTTTCCACCATGTACATCTGCTCTGCATGTCCACTAAGCACTCTATCCTCTCAATGTGCTACATCTGCTTGTTGCCCTCTACATCATCTAGCCACTCTCTATATCTTCCATCTACTTTAGCTCCCCATTCTCCGCAAACACTCTCAGACTGCTACATCCATTCTCCACCCAACACTTTCACCCTCCACATCTGCTATTCACCCTCCACATCTGCTTTCCACACTGAACATCCACTCTTCAGTACTCCACATCTGCTTTGCTTTTCATGCTATATATTTGCTTTCCACCCTCCACACTTACTCTCCATCCTGTGCATCCACTCTGTATGTTTGTTCTCCACCCTGTACATCTTCTATAAATACTCCACATGTGCTGTACATGCACTCTCCACCCTATACGTTTGCACCATATACATCTCTCCATCTATACATATGTCAACTTGCACTATCTACTCTGTACATCCACTTTCCACATCTGATCTCCAACCCATACATCAACACTTTCTATGTGCTGTCCACCCTTCACATCACTTTCCCATTCGCCATCCCACCAGTTCATGCACTCTCCAATCTCACTGCTCTGTGCTACCCTAAACACACCCTCGCCACCCTCCAGATATGCTTTCCACCCTCATAACATGATCTCCTTTCTCCAGATACAATTTCCAACCTTCATGTGCTCTCTCCAGCCTTCCCATGCTCTCTTCCCTATCCATATTCTATACACCCAGTACTTCCCTCTTCACCCTTCATGTGCTCTCTCCAGGCTGCACATTCACTTCAAATGCACTTCCACTCTTTGCATTCACTGTCCATGGTCCAAATCCTTCCCTCAGTAGCTTTTTTCCTCACCCCTTACCCATATCTTATGGACAGGCTCTACATCCTCTTGCCATAATGTGTGTCCACACTGCACAGCCCCCATCCTCTCGCCACCTTCCACTTCCAATCTCCTTTCTAAACTCCTGCACCGTACTGAATATTTGTTCTCCCCCCCCCCCAACCATCCACTTTCCACCAGGTACCTCTACATATCTGCCCTCCACTGTCGACCTCCATACATGCTCTTCATCCCCGATGTGGAAACTCCAATTTCTACAGGCGCTTTCTGCCCTTCACTTGCACACTCCACTCCCATTGTTCTCCTTCTATATCTGTTCTTCATATTACACAACTTATCTGAGCCCTTTCCCTTAACTTTTCAATGTCCATATCCTCATCTTGCCGTGTACATTTGCTTTCCACGTCTGCTTTATCTATTCTCGGCCTACCACTTCCACTGTCTACACACTACTTCCACTCTGCACTCTCTATATCTGTCTTTTACTCCCTACCCTACTCATTGAATTTTAGTGTTTTTCATTCTGTTGCCAGGCTCTACATCTTGTCTCCAGCCTGTATACGACTGTGCATAACATCTGCTGATATTCCTTTCCAGCTATGTCTCCTATATATACAGTCTCCACCATCTAAACCAGCCTCTACATCCACTGCACACTCTTGATATGAACTCTCTATACCTGCTGAAGATTCATTGACTCGCCTCCTCCAGCCTCCCCAACCAGTCCATTTTTCCTGAAACTGTTGTCTGTTGAAATGCTAGCCAAATCTGTTTGCACATCACACGCCATACGCATACACCTCTATCCAGCACTCTACTGTTCCACTGTCCACAACCGCTACACGTGTCTGCTCTGCACATTTAATCTTAAAATGGCACTTAATCTGCCGCTCCCTGCTCTGTTGTTCTGCACCCCACATCCCCACCTCGCTAAGTATCTGTGAGAATATGTTCTCACCGTGTATGCTTTCTTGATCATCATCCTAACTTAAGAACATCTACTTAAACCCATTCTTGACTCTTACCACCACTTGTTGAGAGATACTTTAAATAATATTTGGTAGCACCCTTTGTTCAGAGACAGCTACTAGCACTACTTATTCTCACCTTTCATTCATTACAACCACGCAACACTGTACACACCTGGAGCTACTCACAATACCTTGGTTTTCCTCAGCTGTTCACACTATGCGCGCTTAACCATGTATCACCACTGAACGCAAAGTTAATCTGGACATCACTTCTAATTACTGAATACCGCTCATTCACACCAGTCTCCAGCACCCACTGATGAGGCACTCAAGACCATTCTCTTTAACCTACTCTCAATAGTCACTTACAAAATCACTCACAATGCTTTTTACGTATCTCACTACACCATTTACCCACATGAAATCAGTAAATTGCAAATCCAACCACTCACAATTCACCACCTCTTTACCCAAAGCCATTCACAATAAAACTCATATCTGTTACTCTGCCCCACTGAGAATATTGCCCACTTGCACAACTCCTAAGTCATGATGTCCTCTAACAATGCTTACCAACACCCTCTAACCCCTAGATTGTGCTATCAATACAGCTTGAAATGGAGTTGACAAAGCAAAATACTCTCACTCCGTGTTATTCCCCATTAAAATCTAAATTTGCAGTAATTGCAATTAGTGATTCCAGAGATAGGTAGTGGAATTGTAGTATTACCACAATAGAATGTCAGACAGGCACCTGACATGTAGTAATTGGGGCCTTTGTGTTTCTGTTTAACAACTCACTCTAGTGCTGTTAAAGTCTAGATGAATGACCTCAGGAGAAAGACCTGTCAATTACAAAAAAAGTACTTCAAAGTGATCATTGTGGAATCCTATTTAAGTAGGTTTAATCTATCCAGAAGTCCTCACAGAGTCATAATGAAATAGTAAAACCACACCCTTAATACTCATGAACCCATTGTGTAGTAATGCAAATGCATCCTGAAGTAGTCATGAAATTATTGTGAAGTAGTCTGCTACCTTCCCCTACTTGTCACAGAGTCATTGTGAATTAATCTGCCCCATCCGCTAGTTCTCACAGAATCATCCTGGAGTAATCTGCAGTCATCCCTTTGTTGTCATGGAGTCATCCTGGAGTAATCTGCAGTCATCCCTTTGTTGTCGTGGAGTCATCCTGGAGTAATCTGCTCTAATCCCTTTTGTTGTCATGGAGTCATTCTGGAGTAATCTGCAGTCATCCCTTTGTTGTCGTGGAGTCATCCTGGAGTAATCTGCTCTCATCCCTTTGTTGTCATGGAGTCATCCTGGAGTAATCTGCAGTCATCCCTTTTGTTGTGATGTAGTCATCCTGGAGTAATCTGCAGTCATCCCTTTGTTGTCATGGAGTCATCCTGGAGTAATCTGCAGTCATCCCTTTTGTTGTGATGTAGTCATCCTGGAGTAATCTGCAGTCATCCCTTTGTTGTCGTGAAGTCATCCTGGAGTAATCTGCAGTCATCCCTTTGTTGTCGTGGAGTCATCCTGGAGTAATCTGCTCTCATCCCTTTGTTGTCATGGAGTCATCCTGGAGTAATCTGCAGTCATCCCTTTGTTGTCGTGGAGTCATCCTGGAGTAATCTGCTCTAATCCCTTTTGTTGTCATGGAGTCATTCTGGAGTAATCTGCAGTCATCCCTTTGTTGTCGTGGAGTCATCCTGGAGTAATCTGCTCTCATCCCTTTGTTGTCATGGAGTCATCCTGGAGTAATCTGCAGTCATCCCTTTTGTTGTGATGTAGTCATCCTGGAGTAATCTGCAGTCATCCCTTTGTTGTCGTGGAGTCATCCTGGAGTAATCTGCAGTCATCCCTTTGTTGTCGTGGAGTCATCCTGGAGTAATCTGCTCTCATCCCTTTGTTGTCATGGAGTCATTCTGGAGTAATCTGCAGTCATCCCTTTGTTGTCATGGAGTCATCCTGGAGTAGTTAAAGATAATCACATGTTTTCCAAGGAAGTAATCAGAACATCATCCTGGAGTAGTTACTGCGATGACTCTGGAGTCATCTCATTTAAATATTTCCCCCTATAGGCTTACTTCAGGATGGTTTCAGATGACTTCAACAGATAATTACAGGAATAGCCCAGCCAGAGTCATCAAATGACTTCAGAATGACTCCAGGATGTTCTTCCTTTTGACTTGGGGGGGGTGGGGTATCATTATGACTGCCTACTGTGCAACAATGACTAATGAATGTGATCTTTGAGTTTCTTTTCACTTCCCTCGTTCCCTCCACTCGCTTGCACCACTCCCGCATTGCAACACTGCCCAACAAGCACGAGGGCGCTTGGCGGAATTCACATCACATCATATCACATTGCTTTTCCCCTGTGTATTTCAATGGCGGGTCCCTATGTACTTCAGCTAAGCCTATAAAGCGCAGAAGACATGCATCAACTTACTATGAAAGTGATCGCAAGCTACCAAAAACTAAAGTTGGTGCATTTGATTTGATCCTCAGCCTATAACTTTTCCTTTATCTGTTGATTTTATGAGTAACTTTGAGCGTGTTTTAATACTCGTGCTTCCTCCAACTTGTAGCATTTCCTCTTAGGTTAAAAATGAGTGAGTTTGAGAGTTGGCTGGAATCCTGTTGCTTTACCCTTCCTTTCTTTTTTAACCAACTTTTATTAGCATTTCACAGCAATACAATTCAATACATCACATCAGTGAAATACATGTACAGTGATAGACTGTGCATCAAGTGATCCAGGTTGTCGGTATCCGGTGTATGAAATTAAGGGAGTCTTGGTTCTTACCAGTAACACACAAAAAGAACAGAACATATAACATCATGCAGCTGGTATAGTCTGATCATACATGTGCAATCATCAGCAATAGTCCTTCCCAGACTGGATCTACATCTGTCTCACTAGGGCTCGGCAGTGTATCAGAGGTGTCAACAGATATCACTTTGTGCTTCTCCGGAAGCAGCTAACATGCAATATAGGGTCATGGGTACACTTGTGGGAGAAGATCGGGTGAGCAACTGCACTAAGATACAGCGGGGGTTACACGTGGGCAGGCTAGTCAGCACAGAGGGGGGGAAGCGGATAAAAACGCCCAGCACCTCAGACCCACAATTATCGGCAGATATTTATTAGCATGAACATCAGAATTAGGCAACCAGATTCTCACTAGAGGTTTGTAGGTCTGCTAACAGTACTTCCCATTCTGCTGCTATAGGAAACTTTCGGCTTCTTCCCGCCCGAGAGCCACAACCTCCGCCTGTCCCCATTTCAGCGTAGCTTTGCACCAGTGAGCTGCATTTGGTAACGTCTGGGCTTTCCAGTACATGGCTATGAGTCTACGCGCAATCAGCATCGCTAAATCAATGAGCCTGGTCACAGCTTTAGCACTTTTTGGGCATTTAAACAGTCCCAACAGTGCACCCTCCAAGGTGCACACATCTGTATGCCTTGTCACCTCTGTCAGCGCAGTCGAGACCGCTTCCCGGAGCGTCACAGCTTCCGGGCAGTCCCAAAACACGTGTCAGATCAGCCCCTGTTTGCAGACACCGAGGGCAAGAGGAGGGGGGCCCAAACATTCGATTAAGTGAGGCCCTATAAAGGATATTTTGCTGGATGTATCGGAACTTGACGCTCTGCAACATTTTCCTAGGGTAAATGAGCGGTCTATCCCATTCCCTCTGCGCTAGTTCTCTCCCCACATCCCCCTCCCAGCACCTGCGGGTCACAGCCAATGGGTCATGTGTGGTGTATGCTAATATGTATTGAGTTTACAACCACTACCCATTATGTAAAGCGTGTGTACCAGGGGATGTTGGGCAGGCTCAGTGTCCGTGATGTCCCACAATCTCTCCAACGTGGCCAACAATCTGCCGTGCGCCAGAAGATGGCCCGTCGGTAGCTCATGCTTGTCCTGGAGCCGATCATAAGGCTGGAGCGCTCCATCTTGGAACAATGCACCCAGCGTGCTCACTCCCGCTACCTCCTAGGCCGCCACACCTGGCCTACCCAACATGCCACTGAATGAGGTGATGGAGCTCAATGGGACCTCAGGTGAGTATCGGGGAATACGCAGTCTGAGGCGCAAACTACAATTAAAACTGCCATATGCTATCTGGAACATCCCATTGGCAGTCGGTGGGAGCCGGGCCTGGGGCAGGATTAGCCTTTGATCCTTGATCTTGAAAACACAACAGTAACAGAGAGTTGGAAGTGCAGGACAACGGTGCAGAATATTTTGAGGACATTTTCTTCATTATTCATAGTGTGGTAACTAAAAACACTGCAATGAAATCTGTAAGCTGATATCTATAAGTTAATTAGTAGAGAGAATGGAAAAAGGGAGCGCGATAGAGACACAATTAAACTTTTGGCATGAACTGTACTTAGGACATGCAAATTGATACATGTGTACTATAAATGCTTGAGCATACTATTTCAAACCACTGGAAATTCATACCATCAGATTTCAGTGGTGCCACTGAAAATCAGCCACACCCTCCTCCAAAGGAAGCATTCCAGCCTAAATCTTTAGCTCACGTCCTCCCTCGCAGAAAAATTCCAACATCCTTAAATGTTCTTCACAGCTGACCTGTCACCTCCAGTGGTTTTTCCCAATAGTGGAATATGCAGGATACACCAGCCTGGAAATCATGGAATAAAAGATGTAACTACACTACTCGGAGTGGAGAGGTGTGGTGCAGCGGCCAGGGCAGTTGACTTCGTAGCACAGGGTTCACGGTTCGATCCCCGGCTCCGGCGGCAGCTCAGCTCAGCACCATGTGACTCTGGGCAATAGCTCGCTTAAATTCCACGACGGCCCCCAGCGCCTTGAGACCCGTAAGGGTGAGTAGCTGCGCTATATAAAAACGGACTTACTTACTTACTCGCCAGATTTCAGAAAATGCAGCTTTGGTAGAAGCTTTTTCCCTCTAGAGAAATCAAAACTGTTGATTATCTTTGTTATTTTATTTCAGACAAGGTACCCTCTACCCTACATAATAAGGATTTTGCAAATCACCAAGGAGTTCTGTGACCATGCTGAGGAATGAGGCTAAAAGCATCTTTCATTTATAAGGTCATGGAACTTAGAGTTGCCTTGCAATATTATTTTAACATACCAAAGAGGGTATTTTATTCCTTTTAGTACATGGTCACACTAATTCCCTCCCCTCAAAAAGCCTAAATCCATAGTCTGTTGCACTTTCTCATTAACTAGTTTATTTATTTGTTGCAAAAACATATTATATGCAGTTTAATTGAAATCACTTTCATAAACAGTTATAGCTCATAATGTGTCGTAATATGCAGAGTACTTTATGCTTTAATGAACTTCAGTTTGGCAAAAACAGAAACGCACTGCTATAAATGGCTCCTTTCTGCTAATTACTTCTTTTCAGAAAAACAGGTTAGAGCTGAAAAGCTAGATCTTGTGTTCACTGTTTTTATACAGCAGTTTTAATTCTTCTCTAAGATCTGCCCTCCCCAGTATGCTGGCTCTGGCAGCTGCCATTGTAATGTGAAACCTACTGCAATTAATTATTTTCTTATTTTAGGTGAATAGTGAGGTCAGAACTATTCGCTAATAAGAAAATTAGAGGCAGAATTTTTAAACAGGGATTGTAGGATCTCATTTATTATAAGCGGGGCTCCTTGTTTTAGGGCATTTAATTATTTAAAACTTTTTTGTCTCTATTTAGACATATTTATTTTTTGATAATTGTACCTATATTTATCCGTATTCATTTTGTGGTATGAAAATATGAGCTTGCAGCTAGTATATTTCCATGTTTATTTAACTGACAAAGGCACACTGGCTCTCGGATGCCTAAATCAATCAATCAATCAGGATTTATAAAGCGCTGGTAATCACCCGAAAGGGTATCCTGGCACTTGCAGGCCCCGGAAGCTTATTGGAACAACCAGGTCTTGAGTGCCATTCGGAATTCCAAAAGTGAGGTGATGGTCCGGAGGTGCGTGGGGAGGCTGTTCCAGGTCTTTGCTGCGATGTGGGAGAAGGAGCGTCCTCTACTTCTGCTTCGGTAGATGCGGGGAGTATGGGCAAGTGAAAGGAAGGCAGATCGTATTCTTCTTGATGGCTGGTGGTTAATGTAGGTGGGTCCTTGGTTGTGTAGAGCCTTGTGTGTGTTGGTCAGCAACTTGAATTGGCATCTCTTCTGTACGGGAAGCCAGTGGAGTTTCCTGAGGTGGGGTGTGATGTGGGTTCGTCGGAGAAGGCCGAGGATGAGTCTGGCTGTGGCATTCTATATGGTCTGAAGACTTTGTAGGTGTGTGGCGACTCCTATGTAGAGAGCATTGTCGTAGTCCAGTCGGCTGGTGATGAGGGCTTGTTTCATTGTGTGTTTCGTGTGTAGGGGTAGCCACTTGAAGATCTTAAGTAACATGCACAGAGTGAGGAAGCAGGCGAAGGAGAGGGCGCTGATCTGTGATTTCATGGTGAGCCTGTTGTCAATGATGATTCTAGGGTTTCTGCCGTGGTTGGAGGGTGTGGGACCTAAGTCTGATGGCCACCAGGAGTTTTTCCATGTGTTGCTGCTGTTGCCAAAGATTAGTACTTCCGTCTTGTCTGTGTTCAGCTGCAGGCAGTTGTTCTTCATCCAGTCGGCGACGTTTGTCATGCATCTGTGGAAGTTGATTCTGGTGGTAGTGGGGTTGTCGGTGAGTGAGTGGAAGTGTTGGGTGTCGTCTGCGTAGGAAATTATGTTGAGACTGGGATCTGACGATGTTGGCCAGTAGAGTCAAATTTGCATTGAAGAGCGTGGGGCTGAGGGATGAGCCCTGGGGAACACCGTAGGTGATCTCCTTGTGTTCAGAGGTGAAAGGTGGTAGGTGGATCCTCTGGATTCTTCCTGTGAGGAAGGAAGTGATCCATCTGAGCACTTCCCCTTTGATGCCGATGTGGTGTAGTCTTTTGATCAATGTGTGGTGGGATATGGTGTTCAAGGCTGCAGAGAGATCGAGGAGGATCAAAGCTGCTGTTTCTCCTCGGTCGAGGAGGGTTCGGATGTCGTCTGTGGCTGCGATCAGGGCGGTGTTGGTGCTGTGATTGCTGCGGAAGCCGGATTGGGAGGCGTCAAGTAGCTGGTTCTACTCCAGGTGTGCCATGAGTGGATTATTGATAATCTTTTCCAGTACCTTAGCTGGAAATGGGAGCAGGGAGATTGGTTTCTATTGCTATAGAAGACATACAAGGAGCATCACTCATGTGCAACATGCTCATACAAAAACATTAACAATGTAGTATAAACACATGCACATTAGCTAATTAAAGCTTCATTAGTAATCTTTATTTAACTCCCCTGTCAGTCCGTACTGCCATTGGCTTGGAAGCTGTGATTGAGAGAACTGAGAATACCTCAGAAGAAGACTTATTTTCCATTTTCTCCACATTTAAAAATAAATACAGACAGCAAAGCAGATATTTTTCTGTCTTTATTTATCTGTAAAAATGGAAATCTGGGAGTCTTAATTATAAGTTGCTTATCTTTATTTGTTCACCTCTGGTGTAAATAAAGATAATGAAAAGCCAACCAGAGTACCGGAAAGTAATGTGGTCCTGACTGTTTCTAAATGCATGTGCTGTCAGGCACTTATGGAACATATAGGCAACCTGTGATTCTAGCTCTCATTTTATTCACCTTTATGCTACAAACTACCTGCACTGCAATTAGTGAGCACCTCGGAATCTCATGCAGAGCACCAGACATACTACACCGAGCCTACACCGTAAGCTGACACTCCTACCAGTCATGCGTTAGAAAGTAACTAGTTAGTTACTTGACTGTCTTGAAAGTGCTATAGGGCTTGTGAGGTTTATGAAGCATCACAAATGCCACAATAAAATACGTATGCCATGCACTGCTAAAGCAAACTGATTGCGGCCCACTGTGCCCCTTCAGTTATCCTCAATGAACGAGTTCTCTTGAAAATGAAGGTACATTTCTAAGAAATATTAGAGGTAGGGAATTCAGTGTTCAAGACTGCCTTACACAGGGAGCTTGGGCTTCAGGCAATATAAGTGGGTGCCATTTTTAACAGGAAGACAGTGACTGGCTCTGAATGCTGCAGAGACATAGGGGGCATATTATCAAGGGCTTTATCGCCGCTTTAGCGGCACTTTTTGCCGCTAAAGCGGCGATAATTCTATCGCCCTATTAGCAAGCTGTCGCTAACAGGCGTTAGCGACAGCTTTCAGGCGTTAGAGGCCGCGTTTACCATTGCCTTGCATGTCAGCGATAATTATCGCTAATGACATGCAAGGAAGGCGTTCCCTACTAAAAGCGACTGAAAACAGTCGCTAATCCCACTACCCCTATTAGCAAGGCAGGCGAAGCGATATAATAATTCGCGCTAAGCGCGTTTATCGCTAGCTTCTAACACCTGCTAGTGAGGACGACTTACCTGTTTAAAGTATAGGAGGTGGATTCTAATGCTGAATCCACCTTAGCGTTAATGCGAGAATATCGCTGGTTTTCCAGCGATATTCTCGCTTACCGCTATCGCTGGAAATAATATCGCTATGGAGATAAACCTTACTAATAGGGTGTTATCTCAGCGATATTTTCCAGCGATAGGCGGCGTTAACCAAAGTCGCGCTAAGCGCGGTTAGTGATAAATATCGCTATTCCTTGATAATATGCCCCATAGTCCTTCCTCTTCAGCTCTTGATTTGCATGAGTCTTACTGACAGTTTCAAATGGAGACTAAAGTGTATAAAATGAAAAACTGCAGTCCAGTGGCAGAGGCCCTGGGTCACCTGTGGTAAACAAGAGTATCCACCACAAATTCTGCCTGGCACCACTGATGAGATAGTAACCACCTACTGTCCGAGTGCCCAAAGAAAAGGTTTCACAATCTACTTCTGCCTTAATTCCCTTATCTGCAAACAGAGTCATCAGAAACAGGCTGAATTCGGACACCCTGTGCTATGAAAAAAAGGCTCCCAAAAAAAAGATTGGCAATTCACTGGGGTGGGCCGACGCCACTACTTCATTTGGTTTAGTGGATATATTTTAGTTATGGAGATAAAAGACTTGACATCTTTACCACCTTACCAAAAAATGTATTTAAATTATGGCTATGCGACACGACATAGTGGAATTTCCCAAGGGGCGGTAGTTCTTTGGCCCCACCATTAAAACCAACTCCAGCACAGATGTGTCCTAGTTAACATGTCGAATACTGTGGAACCAGGAGACATGTTTTTTTATCCTCAGCCTCCTCATTTAACCAAATTGTATTCTCTTGGGCAATTACTTTTTGAACGTATTCCTCTGATCCATTTTGTTTTCCAAGATTGGGAGTACATGGAGGCAGATTGAAAACTGCTTGTAAGTGTGTAATACAAAAACACTGTAGTGGAACCCAATACACATTTGAGATTACCATGGAGGAGATATTGCCCAATCACACAGTCTAGTCGCCAAAATGTGTAGAAAGTTACAAAACTCGACGCAAGCAGGACTTCTTTGCAATCTCGGTTCTCACACTTTACCAAACTGTTTGACCTCGGGCAAATCATGTCCTCCTTGTTCCTCTGTCACGTATTCTTCCGCTATGTCAGAACTTCGATGTTCCTCACTTTGGAACAAATTAAAACATTGGGTGACATTAATGAGCTTGACTTTTTCCTACATTTTAGACTTCGTCATGCATCCGGGACACGATGGCCCGAATTTCCCAGTGAACCTCTGGGGTTTCACCCACTCATGCAGATGTACCTCTCGAACATTACTAGAGGGTGGGTCGTCCACCTTTATAACTGAGGAGCTACTTCCTTTTGCAACGAATGATCTCAAGGAGCGCTGGGAAGTCAATTTAGAGGTTCCCATCCCTCAAAAATTGTGGAGGCATTGCTGTGAGCAGATAAAGCAGGCTTCCATTAATTAAAAATATGGGCTCAAACATTGCTATTTTATTAACCGAGAATATTACACCCCTTATCGGCTGAATCGCGCTCTCTGAGCTGTGCCCAATGCTCTACTTCAAAGGGTGGGCAATCTTTGCGCTGCACCAGTTACAAAATATACCATCTTTCAACCAGTCCCGGTGCCTAAGAAAGAGGACCCCTGAGCCATGCCCTGGCCTCTCAACGCCCAGCCAGTACAAGCAGCAGTGCAGCCAGCTTTCTCCTAGGGCAGGGAACATCAGCGACCAGAATCATGGTGAGTGGTGCGTACAAGAGCCTGAAGTCAACCAGCGTGGAGACAGGGGGGAGGGGGGGGGGGCAGAGGCCCCAGAAATGTGAAAAAAATCCACATTTGTCTAGTCGACTTCTGATATATTTGTTTGTTTTGAATTATGTTGTGTTTATTTGAAATTTACCCTAAAAATATTTAAATGATTTCAAAATTAAATTGTTGGGACTTCGAAACAGGGTCAATAAAGGAAATAATCACCAATTGCTCCACGATCTCCCTTGACTCCCCTCCTCCCCTCAGGATAGTTTACATTTGCACATGAGTGCAATTTTATCACATTTTCTTTTTTTTTTTTTATAAATTCTTTTTATTAAACAGTAGAGAATCGACATTTCAAATCACAATTAGAAGGGATAATGCAAAATTCAAATAAACATACGTAGGTATTGCCGTTGTACAATATAGTGCCTTGAATAATAGTGTGCCAACAGTTATGGCGTATTAGGATCTTCAAGAGAGGGGACAATTGGTGGGACACAAATATTGCCATGATATGCATTCCATTTGCTCCATATAGAAGACCATTTTTTGGGGCATCCTTGTGCTACGTACACGGTTTTTTCTCTAGTCATACACCAATCCATGTCAGCCTTCCAAGCTTCCACCTTGGGCGATACCCCCGCACCCCAAAGCTGAGCTATATTTCTTTTGGCTACCATCAAGCCCTGTGTGACCCATATTTTGTCTTTACTATTCAGGTCGGTGGGTTCCCAGACATTCAAAAGACATCTTTTGTCTTCAAGTCCTACGTCTAGCCCAAGGACCTCCCCAAGACAGTCATGAATTCCCTTCTAGTATCTCTGGATGTACACACATTCCCACACGATATGCATAAATGTACCTGCTAGGCCACATTGCCTTCTACACATTCCCTCATCTGCTCTGCCCATGCTGACCAACCGAGACCCCGTGACATAAATTCTGTGGAGGATCTTAAGTTGGACCAATCGCAGTCTGGAGGAGATTGTGACCTCAAGTGGGGAGGCCACTGCCTCTAGCCATTCCTCATCGTCGAGCTCCAACCCATCCCTCTCCCAGTGCCCCTGGACCAGTTTGAGGGGGTCTGGGGCATTATTCACCAACTTTTTGTAAGTCAGGGATACCGCTTTTGTTGACATATATCCATCAAGCAACCTGTCCTCCAATGGCGAGGATTCTGGGGGAGATTCACCCTTTGGTAACCGTGATGTTAGCGCATGTCTCACTTGCAGATATCTGAAGTGTTCTGTGGGGGCCAAATCATATTCCTGTTGCAGAGTGGCGATTGCGACCACCTCACCCTTTTTCCATAAGTCTCCTATCTTTGTGATCCCAATCAAGTCCCACTTGCCAAAGCCCTTCATGGTCTTCAGGGTGCCCAGCTGCTCAGCCTCCCACAAAGGAGTAGCCAGTGTGAGTTTCTGATCCCACCCCAAGCTTCTATTGACAGCATGCCATACCTGCACAGAGTGCTTGGTGGGTCCCGTCAGGGGAATTTTTTTTGGCTTAGAATAGAGGGCCATGCTGTAATTACCACCCAGCAGTACGTACACTGATTGATAGCAGCCAGATGGGCCGCCCAGTAGTATTTTCTGACGTCAGGGAGTACAATCCCCCTGTCATACCAACTCAAGACTAATTTTGGCAAGGCTACGCGGGGTCGACCATCCCAGAGCAGTTCCCTCTGGAGACTCTCTATCTCCTTGAAATATTGCGCCGGGACCGGATCTGGGAAATTCTGGAGCACGTAGAGAAAACGTGGCAATGACATCATTTTGAACAGTGCTGCCCTTCCCAATAGGGACAGTGGAAGCGTTTTCAAGTTGGCCGCATCTCGCCTCAGTCTCTGCAGGGGTGGGAGCAAGTTACGTTCGTAACATGTTCTGGGGTCTGTCGTGATAAAAATTCCCAAATACTGGAAGCCTTCCTTCGCCTCCTGTATAGGACATCCCCTTGGTAGGGAACGGGGTCGCCACTGAGGACATACAAAAGGAATTTACTCCAGTTGATTGTATACCCAGAATATTTCCCAAAGTTCGTAAATATTGAGCACTCTATGGAGCGACGCCTTAGGGGATGCGAGGTATAGCAGAATGTCATCCGCATAAAGAGAAATGCGGTCCTCCCATGATTCAGCCCACTTCAGTCCTCAGATTACTGGGTCTCTGCGGATCCACGCCGCCAGTGGCTCCAGGGTGAGGGCAAAGAGTAAGGGGGGACAACGGACAGCCCTGTCGAGTCCCACGGCCTAGCGTAAATACTCCAGACTTTTTATTGTTGACTACCACCTGCGCTAAGGGCTGTGTACAGAAGGCACACCCACCCGATGAAATTGGGCCCAAAACCCATCTTTGCCAAGACTGCAAACAGATATGGCCACTCAATGGTGTCGAAGGCCATCGTGGCGTCAAGTGAGACCACCACTGCAGCTTCTTGGATCGTGCCCTGTTTTCCCAGCACGCCATGCAATCTCCTCAAGTTTAGCGCGGTGTTTCGATGAGGCATAAAGCCCGATTGGTCCGGGTGTACCAATTTACTTATCACTTGAGTCAGACGACTTGCCAGCAGCTTAGTTAGAACTTTAGGTTCCGCATTTAATAAGGAGATGGGCCTATACGAAGAGCACTTATGTCTGGGTTTACCCATTTTATGTATAGTGACCAATGTAGCCCTCTTTGGTCATGAGGGAGCAGTCCCAACTCTCGGCTTTCGGTAAACATGGCCCGTAGGTGCGGAGCTACCGTGTCCGGCTTCAGCTTGTACAACTCGATCGGTAGACTATTGGGGCCCAGAGCCTTGCCCGACTGGAGGTTTCTAATTGCCTGAGCTACTTCAGCATTAGTAAAATCGCTATCGAGTATATCCCTTTCATCTATGGACCGGATAGGGAGCTGTATATCCGAGAGCAGGGCTTGCGAGTCCTCCTCTAGGAGGGAGGAGCTCGCACGATAGATAGAGCGATAATAATCTGCAAATTCGTTGGCTATCTCTTGTGGATCAGTTATTGTTACACCTGACTCGTCCAATAATTCTGGTACCAATCTCCTTGCCAGCTCTTTCTTGTCTAACCAGGCCAGTATCTTCCCAGCCTTATCCCCCAGGTCATACAGTCTACCCTCTTTATCTCTGCTGAGTGTCTTGGCCATATCGGTGGCAATGGATTTATATTCATCTCTTTTGAGTTTCAGGGCATGAAGTCTGTCTTGTGTCACCGCTCCCTCATTTCCTTCCTCCAGGTGGAGGATCTCGTCCTCTAAGCGGGCTAGGTCTTTTGACTTTTCTTTCCGCACACCTGCAATCAGTGAGAGCGCCTGACCCCTCACTACTGTCTTAAAAGCTTCCCACAGGGTTTGAGATGATCGCACTGATTCCTTGTTTTCTAGAAAATAGTTGTCTATAGCTTGCAAGAGTGTGTTTTTGACCACGGGGTTCTGAAGGTACCAGGGGCTAATAGGTGCTATTCTCCCCACCTTTTTCTCACCCAGGACCAATTCTGCCTATAAGGGGGAGTGGTCAGATATGCCACGCGCCAGGTGTCTAATCTCCCGAATATTCCCTATTTGGGACGCTGGAATGAGGAGATAGTCAATTCGGGATAGGCTATTTTGTGCCCCTGAGTGGAAGGTGTGTTGAATACTTTCGGGGTGATATGTTCTCCACGCGTCTACAAGGCCCAATGCGTCTAGGAAATCTGGGAGCCATCTGTGTGTGGGACTTATTTCGCGGGGAGGTAGCCTTCTGGGAATGACAGCATAATTTTGCCTAAGTCTTTGAAGGTTCGGCCCTGTAACCCCGGCGGGACATATACTGCTACTAGCGTAAGTGGCTTCCCCTCCCACTGCCCCGAAACTGCTGCATATCTACCCATCTCGTCAGTCCAGGTGTGTTGTATGGTTAGCGGGAAGGAATTTTTGAACATGATGCCCACTCCCCTGGAGCCCGTGGTGAAACCAGAGTGGACCACCAGCCGGTAGCCCCATCTATTCATTGCTTTACAGGAGTTGCCAACTAGGTGCGTTTCTTGAAGGAGTATGACATCTGGGGCGTGTCGCTTGATATATTGTAATACGATACTGCGTTTCAGTTTGTCCCCAAGTCCGTTAACATTCCAGCTCAGGAGCCTAAAGCTTTTGTCCCAGTGTGTGCCCATTTGTGTAGCTGTAGCCCGCGTACCCCCTCGCTCGCCTGATGACATTCGACGCCACCCTCTCTAAAAAGAAAACATGAAACACCCCAGCCCAACTACCCCCTCCCTGCTCCCCTGCACTCTGGGCTTGAAACTGCCCATCGACCAAACTATGCAGAGTGCCTGTCGCCCAAACTTTAAACTAAAAGTAGAATATAGTGGGGGTGAAGAACTCCGCCACCCCAACCCCTTCCCTTGCTTGAAGAAAACATTGCGTCTCACTAGGGGGTTGGGGCCACATAATGACAATAAGGACTCATAGGACAGTTAGTGCTATTGACCAAACCGTTGGTTGCCGTATGGGCTCTGCATACCACTGCGAGTCCGAGTATCCCATTTGGTTGAGTGTTCAGAGCGAGGCCATGGCACCATGCATCCCCCAAACAGTTCTGGCAGTCGACGCGGTCAGGTCCACCATTTAACGAATGTTATGTTCTTTTGCCCCTCTCCAACCCTCCAGCCAGTCCGCAGCCGCCTCAGGGTTATCAAAAAACCAGGCTTTGCCCTCCGCCTCAACTCGAAGCTGGGCCGGAAACAGCATAGCGTATTTGAGCCCCTTGCCTCAAAGTCTGTTCTTCACCTCCAGAAATGACCGACGCTGTCTCTGTACGTTTAGGGTGAAGTCTGGGAAAAAGGAGATCTCCGAGTTCTAAAGCCTGAGCGGAGGGGCCACTCAGGCGGTGTGCAATATGGCATCCCTGTCCCTGAAGTTTAAGAGTTTCACCAACAGCGGGCGGGGAGGTGCGCCAGGCTTCGGTCGTCCTCCAGGGACTCTATGCGCCCTATCGACCACAAAAAATTTTGATAGCCCCTTAGGCTGAAGGTGTTTAAGTATGAGGTCCTCCACAAAAAGGTCAGCCGCAGGACCCTCCGCCCTCTCCGGCACTCCGATAATTCGTACATTGTTCCTTCTAGTGCGACCTTCGTAGTTGTCTAGTTTGTCCTCTGCGAAATTACGAAAGGCCTGCAGGTCCTTGATATCTTGTTGCATTTGTGAGGTGTCTCCGATAAGGCTAGAGGTAACAATCTCCATTTGTTTCACCTTCTCCCCGATTTTTGTCAGGTCTGCCCTGATAAGCGTCACCTCTGATGTGATTGCGTCCATTCTCTGTTCCAAGGATGAGCGTACCCCCGAGATGGCGTCCATAACATCCTTCAATGTTAGGTCTTGATGCTCCCCTTCCGGGCCGCTCGCCATTTTCCCTTTGGTGTTATGTTCGGAGTCAGTGGGCTTCGGTAGGGCATACTTATCCAGCTTTGTCTGTTGTGCCCCTTTAGGCCTTTCGCCCCTGACATTTTCTCTCCGGTCACCTGGGGCCAGCTCCTGCCTCCCAGTTCAGGCCTCACACCCCGCAGGGAATGGCCACACAATGTACCAACGTCCTTGTGGGCCTCAGAGACTGCAGAAGTCTGATCCCACCAACTCAATGCCAGGAGGGGGGAAAAGAAAAACTCTCACGGTGCGACTCCAGGTGTGCGTGTCACAGGTGTATGTGACTGATGTGTCACTCGAGCCCAAGCTGCTGCAGCAGTGCTATTAATCTGCCCGCTCCGTACTGGTCGCGTGATCACCCAGTGTTCCAGGTCTAGGTCCGAGTCAACCAGTGACTCTCATGGCTGCGGTTGATAGCGGCCCCAAAACGTTACCTCAGCAGTTGGTCACAAGCGCAGGCGGGCAGGGCAAATCATGGCAGGGCGTACAACACTGTCAGGGCGATACCACACACCCCTGCCACCAACTCCCCGCCTCTGGGCCCAGAGCGCCACCTCACTGCCGCACATGCAAGCCAGTCTATTCAGGAACAGCAGGGGGGCCGCGCGGGTCGGAGATGGTCGGTTGAGCAACTCCGGGCGCCCCCGTCCCCAGCACTCCACACAGGCCTCGCTTTCTCCGCCTCCGGCGGAATCGCCGCTCACCTCTACTCCGCTGGCCCTGGTAGCCCACCAGTGACGCCGGCGGGCCCCCGGTGCCTCAGTCTTTTCTCTTCCAGCCGATTGTCTAGCGGAGGCCCCGACCATGGCCTCACGTTGTTAATGGGCCGGATCGCTCACGTCGCCACGCCCAGCTCCGCAGAACGGCAGTCCCTGGCTTCGGAGTCCAGAAGGGCCGCCGGGAGCACACGTCGATAACTTTGCAAATCCGGGACCTACAAAGTCGTTTTTGGGTTCAGCAGCACCTGCGGTGGTTTCGGTGGCCCCACCACCATGTGGGCGACGGATGAATGAGTCGGATTGTGGGAAGCGATCAGGTAATCACGGAGGTAGTCTGTCTAGCCGCCATTGCGCTCCGCGGCGAAGCCACGCCCCTTATCACATTTTCTTGACTAACTGTAGGAAGCTGGGTTTCTGTTGCAGTAACCCCCCCACTTTTTGCCAAACTACTGATACTCTTTGACTTGATGTGCCCTGGATCCCTGCCAATCAGGTTCCCAGGGCCTGTGTTCTTTCCCAAAACTGTACCTTGTACCCCCAATTGGCACCTCTCTGGCCACATGTCATGTCCCTTGTAAAAGGTACCATGGGTACCAAGGGCACTGTGGCCAGGGAAGGCCTCTAAGGGCTGCAGCACTTATTGTGCCACCCTTAGAGGCCCTGTACCTTTACACACACACACTGTCATTGCAGGCTGTGTGTATTGGTGTACAACAAAGTGAAGAGTCGACATGACAGACATCCCTGTGTGCCATGCCTACAACCCACTGCCCTGGCATAGGTCAGCCACTCCTCTAGCTGGGTGCACTATACCAGTGGTGAGGGTACAGGTGCAGCCCTGTACCCCTACAGTGTCTAGACCAATTCTTAGACATTGTAAGTGCAGTAATGCCATTAAGAGTATATGGTGCTGGGAGTTTGTCATTACGAACTCCACAGCACCATAATGGCTTTACTGAAAACTGGGAAGTTTGGTATCAAACTTCTCAGCACATTAAGCCCACACTGATGCCAGTGTGGGATTTAATGAAAAATGCACTCAGGGGACATTTTTAGAGATGCCCCCTGAAAAACGACTCAGCCTCTGGTGGGTTCCCTGACTGGTACACACCAGCCTGCAACCACAAGACATGTTTCTGGACCCCTAGGGGTGGGATCCTTCACTCCCGGAGCCCAGAAACAAAGCCTTTCCTGGGCGGAGGTGTTCACACCTCCACCCAGGCCAGGAAGAGCCTTCTGTGGCAGGGGGGCTTCAAAGGCCTAGCTGCCTTTGTAATGAGATCCCCAGCCTCTCCTGCTATCAGGAGAAGGCCCCCTTCCTGTCTCCCATCCTTTTCGGCGGGAAGACAGGCGGGAAAAATCAGCCAGCCCAGAAGGTGTGCCCACCTCTGCCAACCCTACCCCTCAGGTGGGGGAGGCGAGGTGAAGCCCACTCTTCATTGCCCGCCATCTTGCAGATGGCAGGCACTCTCCAAACAGGATTAGGGATTGTGCCAACTCCCCCACATGGGGTGAGTATACCAAGGGTGTAGTCACCCTAAGTTCAGTAGCCCATTGACTACTGACCTCAAGACCCCTAAAACGCCCCCTAAATACTGTATTTAGGAGGCAGCCCTGAACCAAGAAGACAGATTCCCGCAACCTAAGATGAAGAAGGATGAAAGAAGACGCCCAGCAGAGGAGACTGCAGAGAAGAACTGACTTGGCCCCAGCCCTACCGACCCGTCTGCAGTTTCCAGAGATCCTGCGCCTAAAGTTGCCTTGTCCTGCAGCCAGCGACCTCCAGAAACCGTGGGAGGACTGACTGCCTTTGACAAAGACCGGATCTCTTGTGAATAGCAGCTCTGTTCAAAAGAATCACAAAGAAAGACTCCGAGCCTGCTGAGAACAAAGAAACCCGACGCCTGGAACCACCACTTCACCCGACGCCTACGGCCCGAATCCGGGTGGCCCACAGGTCCCAGGGAGGTCCCCCAGTGCTCCAGAGTCCGAGTCCACTGTGGGTTGACCCCTTCAGGACTCCCAGACGTCGCCTGCAGCCTCTGCATGGGACCCCCCCCCCAACCGCGAGTGGCCCGGTAAGGTGAAATCTGACCTCAAAAGACACCCCTGCATCCAGCTGCCCTGCGCCCTGGAGAAGAGAACCCGAGGTGCACCTACGTCCCCGAGCCCTCCAACTTACCTGCCCAGCTGTTGGTTCCTCCTGGAAGTCTTCCTGGACCGAGCTTGCAGCCAAAATCCAAAACCGGCAACTCCCATTGAAAACAACAGGGCACCCGACGCCAAAACAGCACCCTGCACCCAGCCGCCCCTGCGCCGCTGCGGGTGTACTTTGGGTGCTAACTCGGATCCCGCTTTGCCCTGAGCCTAACACCAGGAGCTTTGCTCCCACAACCTGTGGCCTGCTCGTGAGCAGCCACCAACTGGAGGCCTCCTAACCGCATTGGATAACATTGGGCCTCAGCACTCTGCACCCGGCCACCCTAGTGCCGCTGAGGGTGTTGCACGGGTGCATCCTTGACCCTGGGGGAACCCTGGTTCTAACCCCAGGATACCAACTCCCACAAACTTGTACTTACCTGTAAACCGATAACTCAATTTCCTTCCTTAGGATTGCATTGACTGCTTTTCTTGAAAATTGTTCCAAGTGTGGAGTTGGTTTGTATGGAGCATTGACAAAACTGCAAATGTACCAAAAGTGATTTACTTACCTTAGCAAAAGTAATCTGAAATGTAATCCAATAAGTAACATACAAAGTAATCTGAAATGTAATATTGAAACATTGACTTACCTGTAATTCAATCAACTGCATTTGAACCTGCACTCAACTGTAAAACATTGCATAAGATTTTGCAAAGCATTTATTTCACTTACCTTCACCAGGCCTGGCTTGGTTCTAGAAATAAAATAACTAAATAATATTTTGTATACAAACAAATTGGTCTGAGTTCAGTCTTTGAGTGTGTGACATCATTTGCTGATTGAGTGTGTATTACAAATGCTTAACACTACCCTCTGATAAAGCCTTACTGCTCGCCCACACTACCACAAATAGAGAGTAAGGTGCTATCTACTTGTCCCCCTGCCTACCTTTGGGGTTCCACTGGACTCTGTGCACACTATACCTCATTTTGGTATTGTATATACAGAGCCAGCTTCCTACACTAATTTGGTAAGATAACCGGCAAGGACCACGTGGCCCTCAACTATAGCCAATCACACACTTCTTAGTGTCAGGTTCTGTCTTTGCTCTTACATTATAATTAAAACAAAGATATGTGAATATACCAAATGCCCTACACATCCTAGGGGTGGAAAATGACTTTCAGTGATTTCTGGAGCCACAAAGTTTTTTCTCCTTTTTTTTATACAGTACAGTTTGTGAAACTCATTTACTTAATATGGTTAATACAAATACAAAATTATGCGGTGAAGTAAAGGCTTTGGTGCATGTCCCAAGCTGATTTACTAAAGGTGTTCGCATTCCTCCTCATGAGCATCTCTACAGGTTGACATGTTCATATGGGGGCCTCATCTGTGCTACAGCTTCCCCCTTTCCACTTGTATTGTAAACAAATGCCCACTAAAAGGTGAAACAACTGCCTGGACATTCAATAATTAATTAATTAGTTATTTACCTTATTACACTGTTTCAGAGTTTCTAACCTCACACCACGTCCTAGAGTAAGCCTTGACTTCTCACCCCTGCTACCCTGAAAGAGGCAGGAGATAAAAGTGAGTGAAATTACATTGTTGTCCCAGGACACCAGTTATAAATTACAATAACCCAAACAGTTATTGTCCAGAAACCTCTGCCTTCCCTGGAATCCATGAAAAGTTCTCCCAAGCAGACTTGGTTTTTGTGCTGCAGACAGAAACACAAATTAACCAATTTACTGGCACAAGTAATCAAGCCTCGTGACATGTATATTGAAATGACTGACCCTGCAGTGAAATTGGGTTAGTGTCTGTCGAATTATAATACAAGACAAAAAAAGATAGGCAGTACCTGCACTTCTGAGACCCATGAGCTGAAGCAAATAGGGGCATCAGGGTGTCCCTAAGGATGAAAAAGAAAAAAGATGTGAACAAAACCTCTGTAATTACTTTGATAAGGAAGGCCACTTCGTGAAGGTGTGCCCAGCCAATCACAGGGTGCATGCAAAAGCAGAAAGGAGACGACTGGGCAGTGACAGAGGTCACACTTCTGAGTTCGGTGGCTAACCCGCTATCATACCACTTGACAAACACCATGCACCATTGCCAGAAAAATGTAACTCTACACATGACCTGAAGAATGGATCCTGATGAAGGCCATCTGTTCGAACACACTATTTGAATCAGGGGTACATGGGAGGATTAGAAACCTCGCTTTTGCCTGATCAGTCCCCTTTCGAAAATAAGCCAAAGCCAGACTGTCCCGTGCCATTGATGGTAAGGACATGAGATGCAGGCCCTTGTTTCCTCAATGCTGCTATTGATGATGACCATAGGGAAGGGTGATAGGAAAAGCTTTGACCTGATCAGTGCTTCTCAATTTTGAGTCTTCCTTGTCATACCATGACTGAGATAACATCACTCTCTGACAGTCTGGACAAGCAAACTGGTCACTTTTGGTTCTAAGTACTGCGAGCATCGCTGTATCCAAAGCACTCTGGTATCTGTCAATATACCTAGAGTTTTGACTATCACTTTTGTTCCATGACTACTGAGATGTCTTTTATAAGGTGAAAGCCAGTACCTTTCCTATGCGCTGAAGCTTTGACAAAAGCACCTGAGAGACCTTCATCCAAGAGCCACAATGTCTTATGAACCCACTCGCAGAAATAGAAACTGAACATCTAAAAACGTACATTGAGGAGAACCTGACGGGAAGATTTATCTGACACATCAAGTCTCCTGCATCCTCGTGCCTCTTCTTGTATCTAAAAAGATTGGCCACTCAGACCTTATATCAATTACTGCTCAGTCAATAAGATGGCAATTAAGAACAGGTGCCCACTCCATTTGATCCCTGTTTTGCTGCACCAATTGAAGGATGCATTACTTTTTTACCAAATCGATTTGCAGGGGGCATACTATCTTATTAGATTATGAAAGGGAGAAGGGTGACAAATCGCATTTCGTATGAAGTACTGTCTCTACGAGGATTGGGTCATACTTTTTGGACTCTGCAAATACTCTTGCTGCTTTTTGTTTTAACAACAATGTTCTTTGGGATTTCCTGGAAATGTGTACAGAAGAACAAGTCAATGCCATTCTTATCTATTCATGCACTCTGATTGACAAATACAGAATGTACGTGAAATTCTATAGCACGTGAGAGAAAACTATTTGCATGTCAAGTTAGAAAAATGCATAGTTCATGGCACTGCAGTTTGGGTTTCTGTGTTTTTTATCAATCTTCCGTCTGGTGTCTCAATGGACTCAAAAAGACTGATGCTTTTCTATAATAGAACAAACTACTTCATTTGTAAAAGAAGTGCAAAGTTTTCTATTATTCACTGTGACACCCATTACAGTTTCTTTGAGTAAAAAAGTAGTGCGCATGGTAAAAGCTCCCATCCAGCTCCAGCAGAACTTGAACACTCTTCTCCTGTGTCATATGGTCCATGTCAAATGGTCTGCTGAGTCATCATTGTTGAATTGGCACTCTCCCCTTGTGCTGGTGCACTTAGTGCAAAGGTGTGTGCAAGTTGTCTAGCATAGCGTTTGTGCTGGAAGGTGACCCTTCCAGTACAAAATACTATGCTTAGACATAAGTTAAAACTTTTTCCAAATTTGCATGTGTACTGTACAATACAGCACATATGTAGAGTTGGAAAGGTTACTCCTGCCTTTAGGCACAAAGCCATGTCTGCCTTTTATAATAATAGACTAGGCTTTTTGTCAAGAACCATAGGTGGTTGCACAAGGACGTACTTGTGCCACCCGTGGAACACCCTTTGATGTAAAGTAGCTCAGAGCACTACTTTGTGATACTTTATGGCTTATTTCCTGTGCAAAACAAATTTTGCGCTGTAAGGGAAATTGGCACTATTGTGATGCAAACCAGGTGCAAAGTGTTAGAAAAAATGTGGGCCTCAGTTTTTATCACGGAGTGAGAAGCATACTTTGTTTCCCATTTATGAGATGCACTGAGTGACCTGCTAGACACGCCACTCTATTTTGTGACTTCCCAGGAAATGTTACCAATGCTCCCATTAACTTCTCTCTTCTGCTGAGTCACATTCATTCATAGATGATTCATAGCAAGCTCTTTCTCAACACACAAAATGTGTTTCTGATTCTTGGCTCCCCCAGAACTGTAGTTTCTCTTCCTGCCTCATGCCTCAGCTCTTTCTCACTTACCTGCAGTGCCTTTCATGCTCAAAAATGTGAAAGCCTTTCCATCCTATTAGACTTGCTCCTTTTCCTCAAATTACAACTAAACTCTCCTATTTATTGTCACAATTGTACCCTGAAAAATATCAGGAACATGAAAACTTTCATGTCAACCCTTAGCATTGGCACCCACACCCACATGTTGATTCATCCAAAACTGGACAACTGCAGAGCTCTCCTAGATGCTTTAGCATTATTAAAGTAAATCTAAAACTTTCAAAATTCTGTGACAAGTGTCTGTGTGGGTCTGTGAGTGGATGCGTAAGTGTCTGAGTGGGTCTATGAGTGGGTGTGTAAGTATCTGAGTGGATCTGTGGGGTGTAAGAGTGTCTGAGTGGCTCTGTGAGTGGGTGTATGAGTGTCTTGTGGGTCTGTGACTGGATGCATAAGTGTCTGAGTGGGTCTGTGAGTGGATATGTGAGTGTCTGAGTGGGTCTGTCAGTGAGTGTGAGAGTGTCTGAGTGGGTCTGTCAGTGAGTGTGAGAGTGTCTGAGTGGGTCTGTGAGTGGGTGTGAGAGTGACTGAATGAGTCTGTAAGTGGGTGTGTGAGTGTCTGAGTGGGTGCATGAGTTTCTGAGTAAGTGTATATATATTTTTTCAATATACACCAGAATTCGTGAATTCGCTGCAAAGTTACACGGAGGCTGCACTGAGCATCACGATGGATTTGCAATTCCTTGCACGTGGAAAAAAACATTTCTGGGCATTTTCTTGCCCATCAGGGGTCCCTCACAGACACCTATATTGCACCCAACAGATCAGGGTACTTCTACCCTGCCCTCTTCCACTACATTTCATGTTTAATTTTTACTGCTGGGGACCGTGTCTAAAATGGCAGCCGCAGATTTCTACTCAGGTTGCGGCCAGCCAATCATAGCATTGCTGTTGGCGCGTGGCTTCGGGAAACGCCATGATGGATTCACGGCTCTAGATATACAAATTGGTTTTAACTTTAATATCTCAAAATCTACTGAACGGAATTACATCAAATCACATAAAGCACCCTTTCTGGACCAAGATCTAGCTTTCTGCCAAATTTGATGTAATTCCGTTTGGTGGTTCGGGCTGCAGTTGTGTCTAAAATCCCTGGTCTCCGCTTGAGGAATCACCTAGAAGCTTTCCATACAGCAGCTGAAGTGACTTACAAACATGTTTTGAAACTTTCGTGAACATTCATCAAACGGTGGCAAAAGTTATTGGCTAAATAAAAAACGCTTTCCTATGGAAACTAGATCCTAACTATAACTACCTACTGGCGACCGTCAGCTATATGGATATATATATGTAATGTTATGTCGCCAGTAGGTAGTTATAGTTAGGACCTAGTTTTCATAGGAAGAGCTTTTGTTCATTTGCCAATAACTTTGGCATCGTATGCCGAATCCTTGTGGAATTTTCAAAACTAGTTTGTCACTCACTTCAGCTGCAGTCTTGAAAATTTCGGGGGGATCCGTCACGCAGGGGATGTCATTGACCATGTCATAAGTGATGTGATATGTGAGGTCATAAGCAGTGCATTGCAGGGGCGCAAGTTATAGTTAGCGCAGCTAACTATAACTGCTGAATTTCACTGGTTTTGTATGAGTGAAACCTGAGCCTAACTATAACGTCCCTGTAACCTTTGTTTTTTCCAACGAATTTCTAAGCTTTGTTTAATTTTATTTCCTAACTATAATGTCCCTGTAACCCTTGTTTTTTTCAGTGAATATATATATATGTAACCTTAGCAATTCACTGAAAAAAACATAGGTTAAAGGAACATTATAGTTAGGTGAAAATGTCAGTTAAAACATACCATTTTAAATTACCAAAACCACTGAAATTCACCAGTTATAGTTATCTCAAGTAACGATAATCTGGGCCCTAAAGTAACTATAATTTGCATCACTGCCATGCACAGTATTGTCATTGTTGTCATCTTCTGATGTTGAAGTGATGTTATCAATGATATCATAAAGCATGTCATGAGTGATGTAATATGTGAGGTAAATAGCAGGGCGAGGGCACGAGTTATAGTTATTTTAGGGTACGAGTTATAGTTACTTGAGATAACTATTAATTGGTGAATCACCACAATCCCCCCCCAACAAAATTTGAAACCCTTGCAGGGCATTATGGGGCACTGCTTGCTTGGAGCAGTGAATAACAAATGAATGGCTCCTGCCTCTCATTTGTTATTCTGTTTTTTATTATTCTTTTTTTTATATAATTTTTTTGTTACGGGTGTCGTGGTCCCACCTGGAACACCTACACTTTCTAATAACTTTGGGGCTGCGGAAGGAGCCACAAGGCCCCCAGGCCACTCCTGGCTCCACAGCCAATACCCACACTAGGTGCTGGTGGCAGCCAGCAATTATTTTACAGTGGGTGCCCACCCGGGGCACCATAACATGGCCAACGTTGGGGGCTGTACACCCTCTCCCCAAAAATATTAGTTTGGCCTCTGGAAATGGGGTCGCCGGGCCTTACAGAGGCTCGGGAGGCGGGTTGTATGTCCTCCCATCCCCCAGTAAAGTAATCGCCTCGGGGATGGGGTCCTCATGGGGGCCTTCCAAAGGCTAATGGAGGAGGGTGCATGCCACCAGGGCCTGGTCTGCCCAAGGGGGCTTAAAAATCAAAGGGGCAGGAGCCCCCACCTTTTTTTTAACAGCACTGCAGATCCGCAGCTCCTCTGTGGATACACAGTACCGCTAACAAAAATATGTTTTTGGCCCTAGAGGAGTCCCTCTGTGGTATCCCTACTCGCTCCCATATGCATTTTTATTCTTTTTGTAAGACAGGTGACTGAATCCCTGAGTCCTAAACTGTCTGTGGCTGTCACCACATCTTATCGGCTGACAGCCAATCATATCTTATCTTTCGATCTGTTGGATCTGCGGATGCTTGCATTTCTATATATACGTTACATTTTAAACCTCAATTTCTCAAAAACAGCCAAACAGATTTACACCAAATCACAAAAAACCTGCTTTCTGGACCAAGATTTAGCTTTCAGAGGAAAAATGTTGTGGAAGCCATTACAAGACTCAGGGACATTGGGCTAGATGTACGAAGCATTACCAAATTGGTAACCAGTCGCAAACTGGCTACCGACCAGTCGCAAACTGGCTACCAACTGCAAAAATAGTGTTTCTGAATGTACCAAAAGCATTAATTATGCTATTTTTCGGAACCGAAAAGTTACTGAATCTGTAGTTTAGCGACCAGACTTTGCGTGTCACTGTTACCGATTCTCTACAGGGCTCGAAAAATCCTAAAAATGGTACTAGTCCTGCAGGTCTAGTACCGTGAAAAATCTCCTCGACCTAACTGCAACCTACTTGACCTCCGTCTCTGACAGCGGAGCAAATGTGACACCATAACAAGATTTAAAGTCATCTTTATTGCTCAATCACTTTGTGAGCAATAAAAATGCCTTTAAATCTTGTTATCTTGTCACATTTGGTCCGTTTTTAGAGACAGAGGACAAAAGTTTGACTTCCTACTCACCAGAAAGGGCGAGTAGGACCTAAAAATAGCTCGCCCTCAGTACATTTAGCTCGCAAATGCGAGCGGTCGAGTGGATTTTTCGAGCCCTGCTCTAATACCGATTCCAAAATAGTATATATCAACCACTTGCAAATACCGACTAGTCGCAAAATGTGGATTTTACACATACAAATTACCACCAGCTCTGATCAGGTGGCAACCGGGTGCAACACATATAAAAAGGCCCAAAAAGCATCCAGGAGTTCCACAATGGCAGCACTGTACGTGATTGCAAGGAGGATGCGGATTCTCAATGACCTTCAGAGAAGGAGGAGGAGACAGGAACAGTTATTCAGAGTGAGGGTCACACTCTCCCAACAAACAGAGGAGGAAATATTTGATAAATATAGGCTGAGTAGTGCAGTTATTTTAGACCTAATTGCAGAAATAAGGCCTCAGCTTGACAGAAACACTTTCAGAAGCAGTGCCATACCTACCGATGTGCAGCTACTATGCTCACTTCATTTTTTGGCCTCTGGGAGTTACGAAAGTGTCTTTGCTACTGCAGATGGGGTATCACAGAGTGCCCTTTCTAGGTTTTTAACGCTTTCCTGGATGCAATGGTACAGAGAATACATCATCTTATAACTTTCCTTGGCACAGGACAGGAGTTGCAGTTAGCCGAATTGAATTTTTACCGCAATGCCCAATTTCTGCATGTAATTGAATGTAATGATGGCATCCATGTTCCATTTGTCCTCCGTCTTACAATGAGTACATATTTAGAAACAGAAAAAACAGTCATTCACTCAATATACAAGTGGTGTGTGATGGAAAATATATCATAAGGGGGGCGAGGCTAGCAGCCGCGGAAGATGGCCGCAGGCTGAGAGAGCTGCGTTAGCAACCAGCGATAATTGCCCTGTACATCCGACACAATCCTGGCCGGGAGGGCCGATTCCGAGTGGTGAGAGATCGTGGAGGCAGCGATGCTCGAGCACCGTCTAAAATTCGGCAGAGAACGACCGTGGTGGTGCCGAGCGACGATCCGAGGACGGGAGTGAGAGGCAGCAAGATGGCGGCCCCCTGAGAGCCACAAGAGGAGCCACTGCCGCGAGTCCCACAGCGGGCGCAAGGGGAGTCAGCTGCCCGCGCCGTACCTGTGGCGAGACTGCGGCGCTGGGTTGTGCAGCCGCTTGAACCTGACGGAGAGTGAGAGGAAGGCAGCGGTGAGTTCAGGCGGCCGCCCCTGGCTGCTGAGGGGGCGGCCGTGTATCCCGGTGACACTTGGACCCAGCCCTGCGGGCTTTGCAGACGAGGAGCGCCCGCGCGCTTGTGAGGAGACGCGAGCCGGGACTGCAGGGGAAGCGCAGTGACACGCAGGGGGGGCGGATTGAGAACCCCCCTGGTGGTCCACTCATCGGGCGCCGCCTCTGGAGGTGAGCGAGTGCGGCCCTGGGAAGTGCGTGGCTGCTATGATAGACCTGCCCAGTCGAGTGGCTGGAGGACAGAGGGGTAAACAGCCACTGATCGGCTGAGAAGGGCCCAGGACCAGCGAACTTGCAGAAGAGAGGTCCCTCAAAAGGTGGGGCAGGGACCAGTTGGAGCGTTGCCTGTACCTGCGGCACAGCATGAGTGGGCTCCCCCCTGGACAGTACTAGATACGGCGGAGCCGGCCGGAGCCGGTGGGAAGCACCTGCCTGCGCTGACGGCCTGCGCCTTGGGCCGCACCAAGGGGACGGGGCCAGGACAAGTAAATCAAATCGATAAATACACGGTCGCCATGGGTCGCGACGAGGGGGCGGTCGGAGGAGTCCCCCACGAGGAGTCGGGTGACCAGAGTCTGGACCCGACGCTGAAAGACATCATGAGGGCGATTTGTGAACTGAAGGGCACCCTGGAACCGAAATTAGACTCAGTCACCGAGGAGGTGAATCTCTTGCGGGCCGCAACGGACATTGGGGGCATCCAATCCAAGACGAAGCGCCTTGCGGAGCAGGTGTTGACCCTCACGAAGAACCAGGCGGACATATACGCCCGGCTCGAAGACCAGGAAGGGAGGGCCCTGCGCAACAACATTCGGGTGGTGGGGGTGCCGGAAGGAATGGAGGGGCCCGCCGTAGACCTGTTCCTGGAGGACTTAATACTCAACCATCTGAGGCCGAAACGTCTGTTGCAGTTTTTCTCGATCGAGCGGGCCCACAGAGCACTGGGAGGTAGGCCTCGGCCGGGGGCCCCCCGCACAATTATTGCCCGTATCCTGAATATCCGGGATCGGGATGCCATTCTGCAGGCTGCGCGGATGCATGGCGACCTCAGGCATGAAAACGCGATGATCCGGTTCTTTCCGGACTTCACGCTCCATGTACAACGCCAGCGGCGCTCCTTTGATGGGGTGAAACGAGCCCTCCGGGAACAGAGCGTGAAGTACATGATGCTCTTCCCGGCCAGACTCAAAATCCTGGACAATGGTAAGGCGTACTTCTTCGACAAGCCGGAAGAGGCGAGTGACTGGCTAGAGGGCTGGCATACTGTGGGCCCCAAAGGAGGGCCACGGCGATCGGCGACGGATCGGAGAGGAGAGGAGTCGGGCCAAGAGGCCTGGGGCCCGTCCGGCAGCTAGAAGCACTGACAAAGGACAGATGAGTAGCTATTGGGAGACCCTCCTGGGGGCTGGGACTGAGTTGCGGCCTTATGGTTGGGGGGGCTGCTATCGGGGGAAAGATGGCAGCCGCGGTGCTCCCCGGACATTGGGGCCTGGACCTTTAGTTTACGTGGGTGGGAAACATATTCGACACACCTCACTGGGTTGAGCTGCTAAGCGAGTTCACAGTGCCGCGAGGGAATGATCGCACGAGTGGGCTCGGTGGGGTGCAACTGTGGGGCTGAGAATCCCAGATAGCAGGTAGATTTCTCTTCACGCTGGTGGCTAGACCACGAACCCTCAATAATGGGTTCTTGTTTTTCTAATGGGCGACAGGCACTCTGCAAGTTTGGGTGGTGGGAGGTTGGGGACTCACCAAGCAGGGATGCCAGGAGGGGGGGGGGTGTGGGGTTTGTTGGGTGTTTTGTTTACAGGGGGGGGGGAGTTGCTCGAGACATGGAAATCCGCCACGTACTAGGGGTTCTTGCACAGCATTGGGTGATGACGAGGGCATGCCCCGTTTCTATTAGACCAGACTGGCATACATGGGTGACGGTGCAATGGTGAGGATTTGGTCCTGGAACGTAAATGGTCTTGGCCACAAGATTAAACGTACACTGGTGTTGCAACACCTCAAGAGACATTCCCCAGATGTGGTACTCATTCAGGAATCGCACTTGAGGGGTAGCAAATGCAAGGCCCTTGACCGATTTGGTTATAAACTGGTCGCACATTCGGGGTTTACGTCCGGGGCTAGGGGGGGTGGGAATCCTGGTGCGCAACACGCTGCTCCTAGTGCTCACAGATACATGGTCAGACACAGCGGGCTGCTTTGTGGCAGTAGCGGGGATGTGGGAGGGGCGCAAGCTGATTTTTGGTTCCTGTTACATACCACCAAGCCGCATCTCCACAGATGTGGGGTATGTCCCCAGGAACACACAAAGGAACGGTTCCATGCTGGAACTGTAACAATTGTAACAATGTCATCACAGGACCAAACATATCTCACCCTATGAAAGGCCACAATATCAAATTGAAAGTAAATGCCACTTGTGATTCAACCAACATCATCTATCTACTGAAATGCCCGTGCGGGAAGGTATACGTTGGCCAAACAGAAAGAAAACTCAAAACACGAGTGAACGAACACAAAAGCAACATAAGGACAAAACAATTAGAGTCAACCGTGGCTAACCATTTCATTGAAGCAAAACACAACATCTGGCAGTTAAAATGTTGTGTCTTGGAAACAGTCCAGATGCGTGAGGGAAGAGACAACCACATCTACCTCTTGCAACGCGAGAACTACTGGATACGACTCTTGAACTCCTTAAAACCCAACGGGTTAAATGATCGAATGGAATTCCAATGTTATTTGTAAAACAGTATCGGTGAAACACACATGGATAGACTTGTATGAGCATGAATTTAGTACTCTCTGATTTAGTATTTCCTTCACCTAGTGTTTTAACATCACACATTTTTGTCAATAATAGCAAGCTCCTCTTTAACATCAAGCACCACACTAACATTAAGCACCTTCTTTAAAAATACGTATTTTTTCAACCCATATACGCACTTTTTTAACCTATGTATACTCTCAATAATATAGCTTCACGGAGGGTTTTTTCTATATCTATTGGGAAGAGCACGGATCAAGTCCGTTATTTGTTTTAGTCACACTTTAATGTTTAGCATTGACTCGCGCACCGCGCACAGAACGCACCAGCCGGAGGGACACAATCCGCGTCCTGAAACTTGAAACCCGATTTCACCTAACTATGAGTAAGTGGCCCAGTGAGATCTTAACGGTACACGAGAAGCTTGTTTAAACGAGCTTGTTTAAACGTGAAGTCAATGGCGAGCACACGCTTTCACGAATACGCGGTGAAGGGCTAGCACACGTTTTCTAAATAATGAAACATGGGCACTTTTCGCAAATATTGTCACTCGGTTGAAGGACGTACTTTGAAAGCCTTCAAGATATAGATGTACTTTTTCACCCTGATTTCACTCTGAGCATGACACACTCATTTCCTTTTAGTTACTTTAAGGCACAGGAACATTTCTCCTAACATAGGTTGTAGGTGGCGGAGTACACTATACTATACACATGTGAGACCGTTTTCGTAAAATCATGTTAAGATAATGCAGTAGCAAGATATTTTCTTTAAAATGATATATTTGCTTTGTGGTTTTCTCCCAGTATATTGAGCAGTTTTTGATTATCATTTTCAGATTGTCCCCAGATGAAGGCCATGTTGGCCGAAATGCATTGGGACCAGTGAAATGCATGTTGGGACTTGTAGTGTTTAAACTACCCACATAAATGAATGGATATTAAGAAGTAATAATAAATAAAGAAAGTAAGAAATCAAACTTCAGTGAAACAGGTGTTTTTGATCTGATTCACATTTTGATTAAATGAATCAAACCTCAACCTAGAGGTCAATATACCAGTGCCCTGGGGACATACCCCACATCTGTGGAGATGCAGCCAGTTTTCATTTGATTCACTCGAGTTCAGGAAGTGACACCCAGGCAGCACGGAACACCTTGAGTACATCAGGATAAATATTAGGTTGAGCACGTACTAACCCCATTAACATACCAGCAGGCCTACACTCAGAGACTCTACCGCGCATTGGTTCACTCCTATCTGATCTCCCCCTGGGCACGGTGCTCCTAGGTGGGGACACAAATGCAGTCATGGACCCAGGAGTGGACAGGTCAAACTCCCGGCCCGACAGGAGTGGGGAACGGGGTCTGGTGGACTTTGTGAGGGCAATGGGTTTGACAGACCTCTGGAGGCTCACAATCCTACACAGCGACAGTACACTTTCTACTCGGCCAGGCATGGGTCCTTCTCAAGGTTAGACCATCTTTTCACCCACGCGGACAGGGTGGGGGACTTCTCAGACGCCAAACACATGGCGAGGGGTATCTCCGACCATGCCCCTGTATGTGTGACTCTCAATGGTCCGTTTATCGACAGGGCCGCATTCCCAAGGCTAGATCCATGGCGGTTGAGAGATCAGGCACTGTGTGATAAGCTCAGGGAGGGCTCTAAGGCGTACTTCCGGGAAAACACGGGGACGGTGGAGTCCCAGGTCACGCTATGGGAAGCCTATAAAGCAGTTCTGAGGGGTCAGGCGCAGGCGCTGATTGGGGCGCAGCAAAAGGAGGAAGCCCGGGAGAAAGTGGCTGCTCCCCCCCCCCATGGCACTACGATATCCCCCTACCGCAGCAGGCTAGAAGAGTTACTCTTTAGTAGCCACAACAAGGAGCCTGACTGCTAGAAGGGTACCTGCTGGAAACGGGGGGACGACAGAGGTTTTGGAGGGCCAGGAGGGAGCTGCCTGACCCTGTGCCTGACTTTAAGATGGCGCCGGATGTTCTCCAATACAGTGCACGATGAGAGCCTTGTCTACCCGGGTACTCCACTTACACCTGCGCGATCTGATGTAGAAGCACACCTATGAGCCAAGAGGGACAACCAGAAGGAAAGGGAACAACTGCGTCCGGAGGCCCCGCACAGCTGACACATAACATGGCACCCGCCCTGCGGAAGACACACAACCCACATCATATGTGAATCCCAGCGCTTGGCTCACTCAACTACAAGACACTGCTGTTTGAGTGGCTGATTTCTTCTCCACGGCTCTCTTTATGAGAGCAGTGCCTGTCCCCAAAATTGCGTCTGTGACTTTGTTCTTAGCACTCTCAATTCAGAGTTATGACCTTGTAACACCAAGATGGCTGCCACAGTGGTTGCTACCACGTTGTGCCACTACTCTGGGACAAAAACTGGACATCAACCAGAACTCGAACCTATCCCCCACCCGGCGTACCCATCAGGACATAGAATATGTGAAATCACCTCCGACCGTGGAGACCTAGCTATTTGGCCGATGCCCGGTGGAGCTACCTGTTAGCTAAAGAGGAGATGGGTTGTGGACTTCCCCCTCGGCCGTCACCTACCCAGCCGGACTTTGGATGGACTTTCCTTCGTCTCTCCGTCGTCCCTCCACCCAACCCCTTTACCCTACCCCCTACGCTCCATCTATCTCATCTTCTATACTCTTGGAATGTTTTTCAGTTGAGACCTAGCTATTTGGCCAATGCCCGGTGGAGCTACCTGATAGCTATAGAGGAGATGGGCTGTGGTCTTCCCCCCCGGCCGTCACCTACCCAGCCGGACTTTGGGCAGAATTTCCTTCGTCTCTCCGTCGTATCTCCCTCCTGCCCCTTTACCCTACCCCCTTACCCGTCTATGCTCCATTTATCTCGTCTTCTATGCTCTTTAAATGTGTTACTAGTAACTGATGTAACTTGTAACTGATGTAATTTTGTAACATTGTGGAACCTCATGTAAAGCACTCTGATACCTCCGGGTCTAGCCAGCGCTATATAAAACTCATCAAATAAATAAATAAATAAAGCTCTGCAGATCCGCCAACTAGAGCAGGAAATAAGCCAAATGGAGGGCGCGACGGACACCGCCTCGTGTGTGGAATCCCGCCATAAGCTAGCACTGAAACAGCGCGACCTACGGGCGTTGGCGGAGAGGGAAGCGAGGGCCTGTGCTCTGGCCATGCAACACCGTCTTTACGATGTCGGGGATAAGGCCCTTAAACTCCTGGCGTGGCTGGAGCGCCGAGATAGGGACAGGTCCTGGGTGGTGGGCGTGCGAGATGGGGAGGGTGTGCTTCAAACTACTAGTAACGGAATAGCGGAAGCCTTCGCGGCTCACTTTGAGCGGGTCTACACGCCGGTATGCACGAGGTCGGAATCGGACTGCGCGGAGTTCCTTGGGGACTTCGACCTGCCCACGGTGCCCTTAGAGGCTCGCGACAGGCTGGAGGCTGACATCACAGTTGAGGAGCTGGGTAAGGCGCTGGGCGCTCTAAAATCTGGGAAGGCTGCGGGCCCCAACGGGCTCCCGGTCGAGATATACAAGAAACAGGCCACGGTCATACTCCCCCCGCTCAGGGAAATGTTACTGGAGGCGCGCGACGTGGGACACCTGCCGCCTGACCAGCAGGCTGCAACGATAGTGGTGATCTATAAGGAAGGGAAGCCGACAGACCAGTGTAGCTCGTACCGTCCCATTTCTCTCATCAATGCGGAGGCGAAGATCCTTGCAAAGGTGCTAGCGGACCGGTTGCTGGCAGTGATCACAGACCTGGTGCATGTAGACCAAACTGGGTTTATGCCCGGCAGAAGTACCCGGCATAACCTTCGGAGACTGTATGGAGTGTTACATATGACCAGGGGCGCGGCGACACAACAGACGGCCTTGATGGCGCTGGACGCCTCAATGGCTTTTGACAGCATCGAGTGGCCCTATCTCTTCATGGTTCTCTAGAGGCTGGGGTTCGGCCCCACCTTCTGTGGCTGGGTCAGACTCCTATACGAGAAGCCCACGGCGAGGGTGCGGGTAAATGGCGCTATGTCCAGATCTATCCAGCTGAGGAGAGGCACGCGGCAGGGATGTCCTCTGTCCCCGCTCCTGTTTGCCCTCGCGCTAGAACCATTGGCGCACTGGGTCAGGAGAGACCCCATGATTGGGGGAATACAGGCGCCTGAAGGTTGGGCGGAGCGTATATCCCTATACGCCGATGACATCGCCATGTATCTCTCAAGACCCTACTACTCTATGGGACGGGTGCTCCACATCTTCGAGCTCTTTGGCAGCTACTCCGGCTATAACATAAACTGGGCAAAGTCGGTGATTTTTCCGTTGTCCGGCTTGCCTCCCAGGGCGCCGCCGGGGTGTTCGGCGCCGGTAGCGCTGGAGGGCTTTAAATACTTGGGGATCCACATCACGCGGAACCCGAAGGATATCCTGGACAGGAACCTGGGTCCCCAGCTGGCCCGCTTGACCGCAGATGTCACTCACTGGCGCACGCTCCCGCTCTCACTGATGGGTAGGGCGGCCCTTTTTAAAATGATGACGCTCCCACGGCTCCTTTACATACTCCAGAATACCCCTTTTCCGGTCCCGCCGATCATTTTTAAGCGCATATCACAGGAGGTGCGAACGTTACTATGGGAGGGGGGGATGCCGAGAATAGCGCTACATAAGCTGCACAGGGGCGTATATGACGGCGGCATAGCGGTGCTGAACGTTCAGCTATACTACTGGGCCTCTCAACTGCAAGTCATTAATGACTGGTTATACGTGGGGGTGGAAGAGCCGGAATACAGAGTAGATAGAGCTGCCATGCCCAGGGGAAATTGTGAAACCCTTTTGTACTCCCGTCGACTGCGACCGGAGTGGCCGGAACACACGAGGGTTGTGGTCCAGTGCTGGAAGGACGCCAACAAGAAGTTGGGCTGGGCAGGGAGACTGACAGGGAAAACCCCGTTGTGGGAGGGCGACCACCTGAGGGAGGTGGCCACGCTGTCGGGTTTTAAGGGTGGGCAATTGATTGGGATAGAGTACCTGGGGGACGTATGGAAGGGGGACTCTCCCCGCACGTTTGAATACCTCCAAAAGGAGTATGACTTAAATGACTCACAACGATTCCAGTATCTGCGACTTCTGCATGCTTTGCGTGCTCACATCCAGAAGGGGGCTTCCATACCAGACTATTCCCCATTAGAGGACAGGGTGCTGTTAGATCCCATTCCGGGCCAGCCAACGTCCACGATCTACCGCAAACCCATTAACAATATGTCGGATCCGCTGACTTCCCTCAGGGAAGCATGGGTCAAGGACCTGGGAGACTTTGATGAAGAGGACTGGCAGGAGGCGATCCAGAGCCCTATGGAAGTCGCCATGAGGGTCAGATTCCGACTGGTGCAGCTCAAAATCCTTCATCGCACATACTACCCACGCACTCACCTGTTCACATGGGGCAGGGCTCTCACGGCGCAGTGCGCAAGGGGTTGTAGGGAGGAAGGGACTTTCCTACATATATTGTGGAGCTGCCCCGAGGTGTCACGGTTCTGGAGGGGAGTCACGGAAACTATGTCGGAGGTAGTGGGACAGCCCGTGCCATTGGACCCGAGGTGGCTTATCTTAATGATTAGAGGCGAGGCTGACTGGCCCAGATACATGAGTTTATGGTTGGCTCTTGCGGCAGGCGTGGCTAAGCGTAACATAGCAAGGAATTGGGGAGCGCCCTCACCCCCACAGGTGGAGGAGTGGAAGCGAGACCTCGATTGGTGCCAGAGGGCCGAGGAAACAGTGTATAAAAGCAGGGGGTGTGCCAAGAAATGGAAGAAAGTGTGGTCACCATGGTGGAGGTACAGAGGGCAGGGGGTGGAGGATTAGCGATGAGATGGGGGTCAACACACCTGATTGCTGTCTTCTGACTGTATCATCTCCAACTGGATGTGCTTGATACCTGCTGTACTTGTGGAAACAGTAAATGTAAAACATGGTCTCTTGAGCTTTGTTAATAAAAAGATTCCCAAAAAAAAAATATATATATATCATAACAGATCTTGTAGCAAAGTACCCTGGCAGTACACATGACTCCTTTATGTTCAGGCATAGCGGCATTTACTCACGACTTCTCAGAGGAGAGTTTGAAGATGGCTATCTACTTGGTAAATATGGCCTAGTTATATGACATTAATGACCTAAATGTATAAATTGTTTATATTGTAACAACATTTCCCAAATGTTTTGTAAGGGACAGTGCATATGCCTTGAGATCAAATATATTAGCACAATATCTACATCCATCCAATTAAAGTGAGGTATGTTACAATGCAGCGGTTGGTCATATTCATTCATTCATTGGCAGCGCACGGGTGTAGAGAAGCCTTCAGTACAAACAACACCACTTCTTGATCTACAGCAACGCACATTCATTGTCTTATACACAGAGACACTGCTAATACTGGATAGGTCCTCACTTTAGGCATTCCCAGCTGCTCCACTTCATGCTATTTGAGTGGTCTGCAAGCTCTCTACTGCAGTGGTCACTTGCACAAGGCCACGAGCGACATCACCACTATAGTGAACCAATTCGACCTGCAGTCCTACAGTACAGCATGAGAGTGTTGATGTAGCCTGTGCAAGGCGATTTATAGATCGATTCAACATATCCATACGGGAAAATAATTGTTGTTGATTACGTGTGTGTCGCATGGTCCTGTTGCGTTTGGCCACATAGATTGTTCATAGCCTCTGTCAGAGTCCACTTTTGCTTCCAGAGAATTGTGGGAATCGTCAATGGTTGTTGCTACATGTTGGAAGCCAGTTGTGATGCTTCTTTCTATTCCAGATAATTTTTTGGTTATCATATGCATTTTCTTGTGTTGTAGGTGCTGTACCTTCAACATAGAGGCTTCAAGACAACCAAACACCTGTGTGGTATCGCCCATATCTTGTGTGGACCCTGATCTGGGATTAGGCTGCCTGACGACCCTGTGATGTCGGACACAGGTACCCCTGTGCCATTGTCTGTGCCTCAAGGCAGGCTCCTCGTGACATTTGGACTCCCTTCATCATCCTCTTCAATGGGCAGTGTTTGACTGCCATGTTCAGGACTGCTACTTTGCCTCTGGGGGGATGCTTGTGGTATAAAGGACTCATTGCTTTCTTCGCTGCACATCTGTGTATCTTCCTGACCCTCTCCTTCAGACTGATGTTCTGTTTGTGCTGGAACATCTCTATAGAGATGCAATGTGTAAATATTTGTAAATAAATGTTGTTCTGTACACCTCTGTTTGTATCATTTAAAGTATGAAATATCTGTTTGTTGCTGTAGATGTTCATAATGGAGTACTACATATCCCATAATGCACTATTAGGGTAGGCTTAACACTTCTAGTGGTGTTTTGCTTGTATTCTATCAAAGCTAAACATTGCCCAGCCTAACATGGTTACAATGTTACCTCACACATTGCTGCAAACATGTTATTGTGACACGGTAACGGTATGTATCACTCTTACCTTTTGGGGTAGCAGGAGCCTCTGAAGTGTCAATGTTGCTCAGTCTAGACACAGTTTCTGGTTCCAGGGTGGACTCGATCGTTTTCTCAAGAGGAGTAGGAAGTGGCTGAGTTGGAGGTCCTCCTCCTGTTGCACGGGCCTCTGTTCAACGGATTGCCAACTTCTCTTTGGTCGGAGGACATACCACCATTTGAGAATCTCTGCTATGGATCTCTGTGTGACCCCCATAGAGTTGATGCATTCCTGGATGTTTATCCCCAAAAAAATTCTTCTGTGCCTCTGGCACAGTGAGGAATGTTTTCCCGAACAAGGCATCATTATTTGCAACACACTCTTATGTGAGTATTTCCAAGTCTTTCTCAGAAATTTTGAGTTTCCCCTTCCTCCATCCAAGGTCCTTCTCATTCTCAGGATTCTGCTGGGACATTTTCCTGCTTTCCAGGGGTGGGTGGCTGTGATTGCTGCTGATCCCAGTTGGATTGTATTGGCTATCACCTGTCTCAAGGCTCTACAGTGTTCTTATAGGTCTGCTGCTTGCTACTCTACTTCCTGGTTGTGATGTCATCACTCACTGCCAGGTAAAATTCGGAATTTGCGACTTGATACGCTATTTAACTAATTGCTATTTGCGATTCCTTTAATAGCGATTGTGACTCGTACTGATTCGGTAAATGCCAGTGACTCACTTTCTACTTACCAAATACGCATTCGGAAATTGCGATTCGGTACGAGTCGCAATTTACAAATCTGTGTTCATTTGCTTCGTACATCTAGCCCATTGTCTCCTGTCTTGAGTTTATTTTATAAAAAGATTTAAAGGGGCAGGGTAGGAATGCCCTGCCTTCATAGCCTTGTGGGGGGTTCTATAAGGACTCCTCCGCCCCCACCCGGCCCAAAAAATAAATAAATAAAACTGCAATCACATGGGATTCCAGATGACTCACAGCATTAAAAAAAAATGCCGTCTGGCATTCTCTTTTATTTAAATTATTTCATCCCTGGGTGGGCCAGGGCCTGGAGGTCTTTATTTTAGAATATTTGGGGAGGAGGGAATGAGTGGGGGCTCCTGGCTCCGGCGACCTCGTTCTCTGGGGCTGATTTCTTTAAAAAGAGGACAGGGTGCCAACACCCCAAGTCACTTTTTGGGCCCCGGGGACCCCATCCTCTGGCGCCAAATTCCTTAAAGGCCCAAGCCACTTGGGGAGGCACATGGGAGGCCCATGCCCCAAGCCACTTTTTGGGCCTCTGGGACCCCATCCTCTCGCACCAAATTCCTTAAGGATGGAGAGGGGGCATTCACCCCCTCCTATTGCTGGTATCCAGCCCAGGGACCCTATCCCCAGGGGCGTGATGCTTCACAGTGTTCCATGGTGCCTACCCCTGGAACACTGGTTCACTGCCTGGGAGAGTGTGGGCATACCCTGCTCCCACCTGGGCAGGAGTAAAGGAAAGCTGCTGGCTCTGGCAGCACTCAGTATGCTCCTTGCTGGGGCTGTGGGGACCTTGGGGCTGCATCCACGGCCCCCCCAACATAGGGGCCGATTCCGATCTCGGCCGGTAGGGCTCCGAATCGGATTCGGCTTAACCGGATCCGATTCGGAGCCCTATTGCCCGACCGATTCGTACGCGCGTCCGGGCAAGCGAGTACGATGCAAAATCGCCGACCGAGTCGTCCGGGCGTCCCGACTGCTCCGACCGACTCGTTCCCGGGTCTAACCGCACCGACCGACTCGCTCGCACTCGACTCGCACCGCGCAATGGAGACGTTCCCCGGCCGGGTAAGTACGATGCACGCCGCGAGCAGTCCGACCGACACGCGCCGTCCGGCTCGAAAGAGCAGTCGGAGCCGTACTTTGGGGGTCCGTGTCGGACCCCTGTACGACGTAGCCGCGCGAGTCGCACACAGGGGGACCCATGGGTCCCCCTACCTGTGCGTGTACGGCGCGAGTCGCTTCGCCGCGTACATGCTGTAGGGGCGCCCTTGTCCGTCTCGCACCCATTGAGTCAATGGGAGCCCGCGTACGCGTTGTACGACCGGCTCCCATTGACTTCAATGGGAGTCCGACCGACTTCGAGTCCGATGGCATACGTGCGCATCGTACTCGTTCGGTCGGACTGCTAGGGTCCGATTCGGTCGGAAATCTCTCCGGGTCCGGCTCGGTCGGAGAGATTTCCGGCCCGAATCGGAATCGGCCCCATAGTGTTTTATGGGTGTCCCGGCTGGGCACCAGGGGATGGGGTCCATGGGGCATTAGTGGCTCAGTGAGAGGGGCTGTGCACCCCCTCCCCTTAAATGAATGTACATTAGATTTAAAATATTGGTGATTTTTGGAGAAGGAGAATAAATCTGCTTTATATACATTGATATGCTTACCCCCTGGTAAAGCCAATAGGTGCACTGTTTATATTTTGGTGTTGCGACTCTTTGGCAAAGTAAGTAAGCCTACCTGAGGGCAGCCAGGCTGACCTGCGAGGCCCACCACATGCTGTGCATGCCAGAAGGCCATGCGCGGCGTTGGCTGCTTCCAAGGGGTTGGATTCAGGTCCCATGCACGGCTGTGTGCAGCGTGAGGTTGGCTTTACTTATGTTAATTAAATATTGCTTTACATTTAAAAAATCCTAGAAATTCACTTAGAAAAAAAAGGTTGAAGTAACTTTATATTTAGGTGACATTTTCAGTGACAACATAATGTTTTAAACTCAAAATAACACTTAGGCGAGTTCTTTTTAAAACAATCTGATCTAAGTAGGTGGTAAGGGGTAACCAGAAGAATTCTCTATTGACCATTGGTTTACAGGAGGAGGCGAAGGCAACATCAAGTCTATGAAAGGAACAAAGGCTATTCCACCAGTGTTGTATGGATAATTTTGTGAGGGTTTTCCAATTAAAAAGATATGTTGGAAGGCTAGAGCAAGCATGAGATCAAAAAGACCGTGACTATGTGAGGGGAGATCTAGGGAATCAGAGAGACTGCCAACAAAGAGGAGGGGTATAGAGTGAGGAATGAAGATCTTAAATAGTCGGGAGATATATGACCAAACCTTCCCCCAAAAGTCACAAACCGAAGGACAGAGAAAGAGAAGATGAATGAGATTAGCATTAGAGGAACCACAAGTCCAACAGTTAGAATCAGTAGAAGAGGAGAAACGTTGTTGACTTGATATATGATTCTAATTAATTAATAACTCATTATTTTTATTCTATATATAATATGCATTGTGATATATGATTTCCTTTTATTCCAGAGTGTTAGCAGATCCTTCTTCCCCCTTCTCCTCCTCCTCCCTTCCTTCCTCCCTTTCCCTACCTTATATAAAATCTCCCAAAATGGCTTCTATTCTTCTCTTCAATGTACTAGCCAAAGCTTTTGTAATATTTCTCCTTTTATATGCTATCTTTGTAATGCTGGTATGTTATATATTTTTTTTCTTCTGTTTTTATTGGTTGTTAAATAAAGCTTTTCAAACATAAAAAAAAATAACACTTAGGGGCCGATTCCGATTCGGGCCGGAAATCTCTCCGACCGAGCCGGACCCGGAGAGATTTCCGACCGAATCGGACCCTAGCAGCCCGACCGAACGAGTACGATGCGTACGCATGCTATCGGACTCGATTCGGTCGGACTCCCATTGAAGTCAATGGGAGCCTGTCGTACAACGCGTGCGCGGGCTCCCATTGACTCAATGGGTGCGAGGCGAACAAGGGCGCCCCTACAGCGTGTACGCGGCGAGCGACTCGCGCCGTACACGCACAGGTAGGGGGGACCCATGGGTCCCCCCTGTGTGCGACTCGCGCGGCTACGCGTACAGGGGGGTCCGACACGGACCCCCGAAGTACGGCTCCGACTGACTGCTTCTTTGAGCCGGACGGCGCGAGTCGGTCTGACTGCTCGAGGCGCGCATCGTACTTGCCCGGCCGGGGAACGTCTCCATTGCGCGGTGCGAGGCGCATCCGTGCGAGTCGGTCGGAGCGGTTGGGACGGGCGTACGAGTCGGTCGGCGAGTCGCACGCGCTCGCATCGTACTCGCTCGCCCGGACGCACGTACGAATCGGTCGGGAAAGAGGGCTCCGAATCGGATCCGGTTAAGCCGAATCCGATTCGGTGCCCTACCGGCCGAGATCGGAATCGACCCCTTAATTGCGCTAGTTATGGTTATCTCAAGTAACTATAACTTGTGCCCCAAGGTAACTATACCTCGTGCCCTCGCCATGCACAGCTAATTATCCCACATATTACATCACTCATTACATGATCTATAACTTCATTGATAGCATCACTGCAACATTTGAAACAACATAATGGATGACAAAACTGTGCATGGCGGGGTGCGAGTTATAGTTACCATGAGTTATAGTTACAAGAAATAAGTATAACTGGTGAATTCAGTGTTTTTTGAGTTTGGGAAGTGTGTTACAGTGTGCAATAACTCATCTTTACATTTGTTGATATCCACCAGTGAGCAGGAATCTCAGTAACAACTAACTGGTAATATTTAGTGACAACTAATCCTCTGTTATTGTCTATGCATTTGGACTCATACTGGAAAAAAGTTCTGTCAGCATGCAATCTAAAATTGCAATCCCTTTTGATGTAAGTAAATAATTCCTTTTTTGCTTGTATGGTAGATCCCTTGCAAAATAATTGAATTGACCTAAGAACCATTATCCTGCTGTCAACGTAGATGATTTCACATTTCCATTTTTCCACTTCATCCATTTATTTGAATTAATTCTTATTTTGACCCCTGTATTGAAGTTAGGAGCTAGACTGCCTGCGACGTCTTCTCATATCTCACGATGGATGCTGGCGATCACTTGTAGATCTGAGCCTTCAGAGATGATTACAGTTCTCTACATCAGCAGAGGTAGTACTGAGTCCTGCTTAGTTTCCTCAAATCTCTCAGTTCCTCAGTTCTTTCAAATCTACAACACACCATACTACTCTGTGGCTTGTTGACAGAAGGGTGACTGAAATTGATGGAAAAATAATTCACCCAGCCAAGTTTTTGAAAGGAGAGAAGCTATTGTTCAGTATTTGTGCAAAATGAACCTGTCCAAAGGATCTCTTTTGTATGGATGGGCAAACGTATATCGTGGGCAAAGTCACCGTCATAAAATATATTGCAATAAATGTTGCTCTCTTTGTTGGAAAGATCCCTACACCATACATAAATCAGACGTACTCCCTTTGCCCATCTTGATGTCACTGGAAGTGAATAAAAACAGAATCTCAACAAAAGATAACGTTATGCTATGTATGTTATGTCAGAGGTCTTCAAACTGTGGAGCGCCCCGCCCTGGGGGTCCCAGCGCGTTACCAGGGGGCACAGATGTCTTTGTAATTATTTGTAAATGAAGATGGCCTGGAAGCATGACTTTCCTTAGTTGGCGTTTCCATGCTGTATTCATCTACATCAAGCAGTTAAAGTGCATAGAAATGTATGGCAACTGTAATTCTTGGCGCCTTGGTGGCGGGGTCAAAGACATGGCTAAGTGGCTAAAAAGAACAAAATGTTCTGTAAATATTTTTATTCACCTTTAGGCATCTGCATATAAAATAATGGACATACCGTAAATGAAAAATCAATGCAAATTAAACTAATCGTTAGGAACACATTCTTTTATGTTGTGAAACCTCTATTGGTTAATGTGATCACTGCAGATGCTCAACTGTGTGACCAGAGAGCCACACAATTGAATCCTGGTTGGTGCATTGCGTAATAGTGGCTTGTGCATTTATAACACTATGAAGCCGCAGCTTCTAACACAAAGCACTGTTAATATTCAAGTCATTATTTAAAAATTGTGCTGCACACATTATCAGCATGGCTACTGGAATTATGTGCCACAGTAGGACTAAATTATGCAGCATGGCTGACTGAATTAATGCAGCAAAAAAAGCCAAAATATGCGGCTTAATGTGGCTCTTTTTGGTTTTGTATTACTTCACTATTTTGCCAGTTTTATACATGATAAAACTGTCTGGGCTAAAGTTTCTCCTCATTAGTACCAGTTTAGCACTCAAATACAGCAATAAGCAACAAAAAGATGACCGTCAACCTTTGCGATGGGCCTGCCGCTGCATGTATTGTTGCGTTCTTGGTAACTTTTTATCTGTTTGAGCTAGAAACACTATTTTTATTAAAATCTGCAGATTATACAGCAGATGGTGAATTATGTGGCAAATCCATAATTATGGGGAAAATTCTGCAGCTGGAAAATTGCATATTTCCAGTGGTCCTGAGTTTAAGGAAGGCTGCCCAAAATGGCTTAGTGTTTAAGATAAAAACAAGTGCTTTCAAAGAATACTTTTAGTAATAGGTAATACACTGTACCTACTGCAAACATTTTTATAAGCCCATTAAAAAGACGCTTCAAGTGACGCCATAAATAAAAGTCTGTACTCGATTCCAAGCAACCTTTACATTTGGTAAATAACCTATAGCACACATTTACCCTTTTGTCAGATAGCAAGTACCCTGGTGAGAAGGCCTGTTTCTTCTTAGTTCTCTGTCCATGGATAGTGTCATAGAGATGGCCCAGAGAGAGGGTGCTATGTGGGGGGCTAATTTTTTCCTTTACAGAAGGACAGACAGAGCTTCCTCAGGGAGATCCCCTGAGGAAGGTGGAGATTTTTTATATATAAAAATGGCCATCACTGCCATCAGTGTGACAGGTGCAGTGACACTGGGGCAATGCTATGAGGGATCACTGCACTCAAATTATGGCTGTGTTACTAGCAAAACGATAGCTGGGGACCCTATTTGGCTGTTAGCTTTATGGCCAGGTGACCCTTGCTGCGCAGGGAAGGGGTCCAAAGCAACAGGGGGCGAGATGTGTTGCCCCCCCTCGTTTTTTTAACACAAGGAGGCAGACAGCTGGCTTTGGGAATCAGGCCTAGGAGTGATGACCAGTGGAATGGGTAGAGGAGTAGGTATCATTTGTGCAGCAGATACAGTGTTACAGGGGCCCAGGGGTGTGATGAGCCTTCTAAACCCCAATTAGTATTGTTTTAATATCCTTCCTTGCTTACGTTAGGACCCAGTGTACCATTGTTATGCCATGTTGATTTGGGCCTTGGACTAATGGCCCAAGAGAGCGGGAAATTGAAGCAGGGGAGACATCTTAGCTTAGGCCTCGGAGAGATGGCAGAGCGGAGAATGGGGCAAGATGGAGGCCAATATCTCCAACAAGTGGCAGAGGAGACTGCCATCTTCACCAGACAGTTGATCTCATTGCCGAAGCAGGTGTAATGGCATCAGGGCCAAGAGTTTGCGAGGTCCACCACATAACAGTTATGAATGCCTTAACTTCTAAAAGAGTATTGGAGGCTCATTGTCCTGCTAGCATTAAGACTGAGGGCACGCTTGCTGCCTTCAGCCATAGGGCAAGGCAACAAGTGGAAGATCATTTTATTCTGAAAGAGACAGATGATCTATTTCAAGATTGGTGTGATGGCCAGGCATGGTGGAGAAGGGGTTAAAGAGGCAGAGGACACAGTCTGCTACTCAGTGCAACAGGTGCAGTTGCATTGGGTCCCAGGAGTGTAAGGGGTTCACAACACCCACATCATCTGATATATTTGCTCTTTTATAAGTCTCGCATTTAGAGTGGATTATGAGCTACAGAAAAATTACCCCTGAAATTAAAAGCCTGCGCCCTTACCTTTCCTCTCCCCCAAGTACTGCCATAAAGTTTTGGAGCGGGGCCTGCCTTTAAAATGTTTTTGCTTGGGGTGGGGCTGACAGAAAAAAAGATTGGAGACCTCTGTGTTATGTTATGTTGTGTTATGGTGTGCTGTGCTATGCTATGCTATGTTATGTTATTTTATGTTATGTAGATTTGTAGAGCGCACTATCACCCAGGAGGGAATTCCGATGGATAATACACCATTGACTATGACTGTATCTGGCACATGAGGGGAGATTTTCTCCTGGTGAGCTAGCAGTGCTTAGAAACTGTTTACGTAGTATTGAAAACTATGGCCCTTGTGTTTCAAAGCATTTCTTCATATTATGTTACCAAAGGTTTATGGAGCGCCCTACCACCCACACAGTCTCTTGGCAACATAGGATCATTAGGAAGTTTGTCAAGGAGAAAAACTTGGAGATAACCACTTTGCAAATGGGTTTTGATTTTTTCTAGAATGCAAGAATGGTGAAGTTGTCCCTATTTCTAAGCATAAATGTTCCATAAGGATCTTCTCATATATGTGAGAATCCATCAGATCAGGGTTAACGGAGATCTCTACAAAGGCTTTTTCGTTGTTGGTAGCCTTGGCATGTGAAAGTTCTGGGGATCTCCTTTGCTCAAATATGGCTCTCTGCATCATTGCTGCTTGGTTTGGTATGGGGCAGTGTTATGTTATTTTTATTCGTAGAGTGCTTGTATGCAAGGCTTTGTGATGCTATTGACTGAAAACAGCTCTTTGTAACGTTACCTAAAACCCAAAGACCAAAATAAATAGTGGCAAATTCAATAGATTTGGCTTTGCCTACTAGCCGATTAGCTTTGCAAATTACAGTGTTTTTTAAATGTTTTTATAAAAAGTTGTCAGAACCCTGTTCACAGGGACACGGGGCACACTAGGGCTACTGGGCCCAACCATGGGGGTTGAGGCCTTTTTTATATGTTTTTATTGCCATTTCAGCAAAGTACAGTTCCATATTTGAGGATATATTATCAAATAGTACAATCACAGTGAGCATCACATGGAACTTCAAATGTTGCCAAGGCCATCCTCAACATATCAAATAACATCAATTAAACGATACTACATCAAAGAAAAACAAGACTCCACCTCTCCCCTGTGCTCAGGGGTTCAGGCCTTTTACTCCAGATGTCCCAGAGCATGGCCTACCTTGGATCCGTAGCAACTGGGCCAAGTTTGACTGTCAGTGGTAGGTGTGAATGAGCAGTCTAAGGCTTCCTCAGGGGGGAGATGGTGGATACAGATTAGTGACAAGGCTTATAACTCAAAGAGTGTGCAGCAATAAATCAATCTACAGTCAAGTATTTTATTTCTAACTCTACTCATGTAAAGGAAAGTAATGGCACTCAGAGACAACAACACATTTCCCCCTTGAGGTTGGTGCTCTAGTGTTTTTCTGGCAAGTCCCTGTCCTACCCGCTCCTCGCTATGTGATTAGGGTTATTCCCCATTCACTGGTGGCCGCATATAGGGAATGCTCACCAGCAGGCCTTTAACTCAAGAGTCCAATATGACTCTTTAATTATAGTCTCAGCTCCACAGTGCTCTTAGCAGTGAGTCCCCTGGGGCCCGGTAGGCCGACATAGTCCTACCCGCACTGGCTAGTCCCCACTTTTTGCCTGATGCCTGCTGTGATTTCGAATTGAAAGTGCAATGAGTCCCTGCCAACCAGTTTCCTAGTGCCAGATCTCTTTTCTAAAACTGTACCACGACTGGCACAACTTCAGTAACCCCTGTAAGTCCCTAGTAAATGGTATTCCTGGTACCTAGGGCATTGGTACTGAAGAGGGTCCTCTAGGGCTGCAGCACAAATTGTGCCACTCCATGAACCCCTCACCAGACCATGCAAACTGCCATTGCAGGCTGCGTGTCTTGGTGCAGAGAAAACCGAAGATTTGACATGGCACACACCCCTGTGTGCCATGCCCACATACACTGCATGAGGTAGTAAGTCACCCCTACTGCGGGCCTTATAGCCCTAACGCAGGGTGCACTATATCCCATGTGTGGACATATCTACATGAGCAGATGTGATCCTACAAAATCAAGTCCATTCTTGGATACTGTAAGTGCACAGTGAAGCCATAGAGTACATGGGCTGGATACTTGTCATTACGAGTTTCCTAGCTCCATGATGGCTTCACTGTACCCTAAGATGTTTGGTACCAAACATCTTGTCTTAAATCCTCACTGATGCCAGTGTTGGATTTATTAATAAATGCACACGGGAGACCCTTTAGAGGGTCCCTTGAAAACCTATCAAGCACTGGTGTAGTCTCTGACTAGTCTTAGCCAGCCTACCACCACCAGACATGTTTATGACTTCATGGGGTGAGAACCAGAGCTCTCAGAGGCCAGGAACAAAGCCTGCTCTGGGCAGAGGTGCTTCACACCTCTTCCAGGCCAGGATGACCCTCCAAGGCAGGAAGCTTCAAAGGTGCTGCCGCCTTTGAAATGCGACCCAGGCAGCTCTAGCTAGTGGAGGATGCCAACCCCTCTTTCCTGTTCCACATTTGGCGGGAGGACAGGTGGGAAAATTAGTTAAATTAGAAGGTGGGTCCCCATTTAGCCAGCACCACCCCTAAGCTTGGGCAGGGGATGTGGAGCCCACTTTTCATTTCCCTCCATCTTGGATTGAGGGAGAATTAGCCAGTTAGGGTCAGGGTAGTTCCCCTACCCACAGGAAGTGGTTACTTAGAGGGTGTAGACACCACAAAGGTAGGTAGCCCATTCGCTACTACCTGGCACTCCCTTTAATGCCCCTAAATTCAGTATTTAGGTGGCATCCCAGGACCCTGAACTTAGATTCAATGGACACAGAGAAGAAAAGGGCAAAGAAGAGCTGCTGACCCGAAGCCTGAAGCCCTGCTGCAGAAAACTGCCGCCAAACCCTGCCTGCTGCCTTAAGGACTCGACAATTGTGGCCTGCTGTCCCATCCTGCAACTGTGAGGCCTCCAGGAACCCCTGAGCTTCTCCAGCCTTACAGAAATCTCCAGAGAACTCCCTTGGAGTAGAGGTACTACTCCCCTGTAGCCCGCAGGCACCGAATCAGTGAAGTCTAGTTTGTCGACCTGCTGCTCCCCGGCGACTCCGACGCAGCACACAAACCAAAAGTGGTACACCAGCTATGGAGGATCAAATCTGTCTCCCTTCCACATTTGGAGACACCAGGATCTACCAGAGCCGTGCCGCACCAATGCCTGGGGTACCAGACCCCCAACAGCATACAGCAAGACGAAGAGTCCAATCCGGACTCCAACTGCCCAGGAAGCAAGCACCCATCGAGGGACATCGAGACCCCTGAGACCCAATTCGTGAGTGGCCCAGAAGTCCCAGAATCGCACCCCCAAGCTGCCTGCTCCTGACCGCAAGGACATCTTGATGCGCGCTGCCCGGCTGTTCTATCTGCTCTGCACCCAGCCCGCTCTGCCGTGGTAACCATGATCCAACTGTGCTCCTGTGGTTCTGGGGCCCTTGCGACCTGCTCCCTCGAGTGGGACCCCACGGACTTACCGTAAGTCCCTTTGTGTTTTTTCAAGTGGCCCCCTTCTTCATAGCGCGCCAGCTACCAACTACCTCAGCACACTGCTCCCGGCCAAATCCGGGACGCTCCCAAGAATCCGCTGGTGGAACATTGGGCCTGGCCTTGCTGCTTACTTAAATCCCAAAGGTGAACTTGAAATCCAATTGGGTGATTTTATATGCATCTTTATATTTCTTCCCATTGACTTCAATGGTGCGTAATTGCGCACAAAAGTCATTCATTTTGTGAAATTTGAAAATTCATATCTTTTAAAGTACTTACTGTAGAATGAATTTCTTGGCCTGAAAAATTACATAAAAATCAATATTATTTTTATAAATTGGTCTCAGATTTATTCTTGAGTGTGTATTTTATTTATTGCCTCTGTGAGTACAACAAATGCTTAGCACTACCCTCTGATAAGCCTAACTGCTTTCCTACATTACCACAAATAGAGCGTTAGTATTATCTACTTTTGCCTCTGTATACCAATCTGGGTCTCACTGGACTCTCTACACAGTGTACTTCGTTTTAGTGCACTATGTAGAGAGCCAGCGTCATACAGTGTCCACTCTCCTCAAGAGGAGGGGTGATTCTGATGCTCCTGATCTCGATCCTGTTTAGGCGGCGGTACTTTAACTGTGTCCTTGCTCGATCCACGGGGTCAGGTTGAATGCAGTCCCCGGTGCTCCTGTTGACCTATGGGTCATAGCTGCTAACAGTTTGTGGGCTCCTGCCCGATCCACACTGCACAGTTACTCCTGCCCGCCATTCCTACCATATGCACGTGCCGCGCCACTGCCCCACAAGGCTTCTGCCTTTTCTGCATGGCGGCTCTTACGACAGCGGCCCCTCCTGGCTTACGGTGTCGCTGCTACTGTGTTGCACAGACTTCAGCCCTTCTCTAAAAGGCAGTCTTTCCACTGTGGCTCATCTTGACACACAGGGTCGCCACAACAGTGCAGCAGAAGCCTCAGCACTTACCGCATGGCAATATTTACAAAGCTATCTTCATGGTGATCCTCTCCTGGCATACCGGGGTTGCGGTCTCAGTCTTCACAAGGGCAATAACTCGATCAGTGCAGCAGCCGTCTCCTCACACCTTGTAGTGGGAGGTCACTCGACAAAGCTCCCAACTGGACCTCGCTCCCTCCAACACTCTCCTCTTCCTCACAGGGCACACTGGTCTTAGCAAGCAGGTAGGCACTGGTGCTCCAGGTTCCAGAGCATGTGGTCTTAGTTTCCCTGGGTGATGTCCCCTCAGCCAGCAGGAAGACTAGCAGGCCTCTGCCCCCATTCCTGGTCACAGGCAGAAGTCTTGCACAGCTTCCCCTCCTCACACAATTTTTGGGGTCTCAGCCTCCCCTTCTTATCGCCCATTTCTAGACACCAATGTGATTTTGGGCCAGAGTCTTTGAAGTTTTATGTTGGGGTTCTGCTTCTTTTGGAGTACATAGTTCTCCTCTCCCTCTTGCTCTTGAAAAGCCATCTGTCTCAGCAGAAGAGGATCTGAAGCTGATGTTAATACTGAAGGGCCCTCCTGTCTGTATATCTTAGCATTCGCGAAACCATCTTGGAATCCGGACGCCATTTTGTATTATAATCGAAACTGCTGCTTAGTTATTTTCGAGAAACGGTCTTTGGTAAGTTTCGTTTCCCAAGGTTGAGCTTTTCTTTCTGTAATTGCAAGTGTCCTCATCAGTGCATGCCTTTCCCGTTAGATAGAGGCCTTCTCCCACCTGTCTGGTGGGGAGGATAGGCCAGACGACCTTGGGCAGTAGATAGTCTGTGCCCGGCTGCAGAATTGAAACTTATGTTCTGTACCCCCATTGTATTACGACACCTACCAGTGTTTTTTTATAGTAGGCGGGTCTTTGTGGACTTCGCAACATACATAATGTAATTTTATGCTTACAGGGTCCAGTCCCTCGGCAGCCATCTCAGGAGGCTGGTCAGACTGGACACCGTTGCAGCGTAAGATCAATAAATAATCTGGTTTGTATTCTCTACTGTCTGACCGACTCTTCATTTGTATGGAAGGCTGCGAGGTGGTCGTGAGTGACCCGGGTGGCCCTTTTCGGGTCACTTCCTTCAGTTGGCGCCCGAACAGGGACTTGATCGGGTGACCTTATCCTCGCCCGCGGACGGGTGAGGATAGGCGGATCGGGGGACCCATGGACGATAGAGTTTTGTACTCGCAGCTGCCCCACCTGTCTGATCGGGCGGTGCCCTGCCCAGTGGTCATCCCGACTGGGGTCCTGAATGGCGAAACCTTTGGATCTGACCGCTTGGTCCGAAGAGTCGGCAGTGGAGAATACATTCGTTTGAACTGTGTGCACCAGGTGAGCTTGTTTGGTTCTCTGTTGTCATGACGTTTGTTTGGTGGGTACTTTGGTTGGTCTAGGAATCAGTTTTAGACAAGCGCTTGCATTTGATTTTGAATATCTTTTGAGATATGGTACCATTTTGTTAATTTGTGATTGATGCGATCCGCGGAAGCAGCTTTTGGTAAAGGCACAAGTGCATTTTAGTGTAATTGTGTAGTGAATGTGTTTCTTCGTGTGAACAGAATGCCTTGTTGGAGTAAGTTGTGTTGTGTGAGGTGTCGTTGTTGTTCTGCTAATGCTCAATTGGAGGAAAGGCAGCCCGCACCTGCGGAGGCTACTCCGAATTATGATATGTATGTCAAATACGGCCTTGGCCCTATTATATTTAGTACATTATGGCACAAATATACGAGGGACAATGCTGAATTGCAGTGGCCGTCAACAGGCACCTTTGATGAGCAGAAGTTGAATTATTTGGAGGAGAAATTGTTTGCTAAACGTAGCAGGCAGTCGATGTTTGATTATCTTCAGGTATGGCGAAAAGAAGCTAAACAGAGACGGATGAGGGCGGAAAGGGAGGCACGGAGGGAGAAAGTGCAGACACTGACTCAGAAAGCTGTGGCGCATGATAAAGAGAAAGTGGAGAAGGGTATAGAATGTGCTGATAGGAGGTTTCGATTGCAATGTGATAAGTCCTATGTTGCTAGGGAGGAGGCAGACACTTTTGTGGAAGAATTATTGGAAGAAAGACCGCCTCCCCCTTATGCCCCACATAGAATATATCCTGTCGTCCCACAGCCCTTGCCACCTGCCTCTGCCCCCCCTGTTCCTGCTGTTTCTGGTATTGATCAAAGTGCTTTGGTTCCGGCATCACCAGCTTCTTCTTTGGCTCCGACCCCCGCAGTTGCTGTGGCCGCTAGTCTTCCTGCCACTCCTGTTGTTACATCACCACTTTCTCCTTCACAGACACTTACTACTCAGCCGATGTTGACCTTGATGCCTCCCCCTTCGATTACTGTGTTGTCCCCTGTTCTCCCTTCTGCCCCCTTGTTAGGTGCCGAAACACCGGCGCATGGCCAGGACGACGGGGATGGGGCAGTTGCAAAGGAGCGATTGGGACGGGTGTTGATTCGATCTGATGTGGGAAATATGGAGAAAACGATGGTGGCCAATCAGGCTGCCCAGTGGGCCTGTAATCCTATATATGGTGTTGAAGATGTATGGAGTGTGTTAAAGGACTATTAGCCGTTTGTCCAGCAGCATGCCCTTAAGCACATGTCGGCCACTTTGATTGGACTATGGGAACAGTGTTTTAAAGGTGTCACACCTCAGGCCGTTTATGATATTAGGGACCAGGTGTATGCCACAGGCATGGCTCCAAATGAGGTTTTCGCTAGTGTTACCACATTGATTGGATATCGAGGTAGACTGTATCAGAAATCTCCGACGACAATATCCCAGTTCCCAATGAGGGAAGTTCACCCCATTTTCCACCCGGAGATACCGGAGTTACGTGATCAGCATGATCAGGTGACTAGGCAGCGAGTAGAGACCCTTTTTCAAGAACAATGGGTTTACACTCCTTGGAAGAGGAGTGAAGTCCACTCGATTAAGGCTCAGTTACCCGACCCCAGAAAAAGTCCTACTGCGTATTATAAAGAATTGACAGAGGCTGTTGCATCGACAGTGATGACGTTGGCAGATATTGAAATGTTTTTTGGCTTATTGGTGCCAGTGGATATCTGGTAACAGGTGCATACTCATGCCCTAGAATTGGGTGGCACTTGGGACGAGATTAGGACGTGGGATGGGGAGAGAAAGCCTGGTGAGAGGCCCAAGGCTGAGATCTTGGCTTTGCCAGGCCGCATTATTACTTATATTTGCTCTCTTATCCCACCTCGGAAGGTGGACTGGGATAAGCTGGCCGCGTGTCGTCAGAAGAAAGATGAAAGTGTGTCTGATTTCTTTACCCGGTTTGAAGGTGTGTTCTTGGATTTTAGTGGCCAGGATTTGTCTTTGGAAGGGGGTATTCGATTGTTCGTTAACATGTTTGTTACTAATTTGCTCCCAGAGATTGCAACACGGTTGCAGGCTGCTGAGAGCATGTGGACTACTTCTACCCCTTCGGTGATATTGAGTATGGCTCAGTATTATGAGCATAGAGAGAACGAGGAGAAAGAGAAGGTAGAAAAGAAGACGAAGGAGCTAAAGACGAAGGTACTGATGTAGCAGGCATCCAGGTGGCAGGGACGGGGTCGAGGTATTGGACCGGCCAGGCAGCTTCCTTGTACGAGCCGAAATGCTGTGCCTGTGGCCCAAATCAATGTGCGTATTGCAAGGAGGAAGGGCACTGGCGCAGCGAGTGCCCAGTTTTGCTGCAAAAGGGTGCGGCTCCTAGAGGACGGGGGGTGAAAGGGCGAGGCCGGGGGGCATGTGATCAGGTTGGAGATCAGGCTACTGGGATTCACTGGGCCGTTCCGATCAGAATTATTTTGATGACGTTCGGGGACGGCAGTATTATCATGATGATTATGATTTGGACGAGGTGACGGGATGTCCTACAGCTAGGACAGTCTGGGACAGGGTAAGGGACCAGTTCCGATAGCTGTAGATCAGTGTGGACCTTATGTTAGTGTGGATTTGCAGGGCTCGGAAAATAAATTTTGGGTGGATACAGGAGCAATGAATAGTTCTGTTTCGAGGTCCCTGGTCCCTGGGGCAGCCCTGTCTGGCCATAATAATGTTTCGGTTGGTTTTTCTCGTGTGCCGGTAGTAAGCCCCATCTCCAAACCCCTTGCTTTGACTATAGGCCCCTTCATCGTTGATTCGCCGATTTTATTAACATCAAATTGTGGAGAGAACTTGTTGGGATTAGATCTGTTGAAGAAGTTACATGCTATTATTTACTGTTCCCCGGATGGTGTCCATATGACAAGGGGTCCAAGTGTGGTTAGTACTACGCAATGTTTGTCCAAAAATGCTCCCCTTCCAGTTGAGTTTAAGGATGTCCAATCTAAGTTGTGGGCCACAAGCGACACGGATGTGGGACTTTTGCAGACACCTCCAGTTTCTATTCAGGTTCAAGAAAATGCAATATTGCCTCGTATCCCTCAGTATAAAATTTTGCATGCAGGAGTGCAGGCGTTGTTGCATATAATACAAGATTTGATTCGGTCAGGAGTTGTGGAGGAGACAGCGGCAAATGTGTATAATAGTCCCATCCTTCCTATTCTTAAGAGGCCACCTTCGGGTTCCTCTGAGGATGTTGCTGATGTTTATCGTTTTGTGATTGATTTGCGCGAAGTTAATAAAATTGTGGTCCCTCAGTTTCCCGTGGTTCCTGACATTACTGCTCTTTTAACTATGAGTCCTTCTTCTGCTAAATACTTTTCTGTTCTTGATTTAAAGAATGCCTTCTTTACCATCCCTGCTCATCCAAATAGCAGGCATCTTTTCGGATTTTCCTTGGCAGGTTGTAATTTTAGATTTTGTCGGGTTCCTCAGGGGTACACTGAGAGTCCTAGCATATATAGCCAGCCTTTGAAAGGTCAATTGGACTCCCTCACCCTTCCCCCCCTCCCCCGGGTAATGTATGGTTGCAGTATGTGAACGATCTTTTGATTGCGTCCAATACTGAAGAAGGATGTAAAGAAGCTACAGTAAAATGTTTGCAGCATTTGGCTAAATATGGACACAAAGTGTCCCTTCCCAAATTTCAATATTGTCGACAGGAGGTCACCTATTTAGGTCACTTACTGTCGAAGGAGGGTCGGAAACTAACTACTGAGCGTATTAATGCTGTAGTTAACATGCCTGTTCCAAAGACCCAAAGGGATGTACGAGCCTTCATTGGTATCACTTCCTATTGTCGTCATTGGATTCCGAATTTCGCTTTACTAACAAAACCATTGTTATATTTAAAAACTAAAGATGTGCATGAACCTTTGCCTTGGACGCCTGAATGCCAACACGCTTTTGAGCAATTGAAGGTTGCGCTTTGCTCGGCCCTGTGCTTGGCACACCCGATTACAACAAGCCGTTTGTGTTATATGTACACGAGTCGGCCGGTTGTGCGCTTTCTGTCTTAACACAGGCCTTTGGAGGTAAGCAGAGGCCGTGTTCGTATTTTTCTGCTGTGCTTGAACCCGTCGCGAAAGCCCTCCCGAGCTGTTTAAGAGCGACAGCGGCCGTCTCTATTCGACAATCGGCATGGCTTGTTCTTGATACTGATCTCACAGTTATGGTACCCCATGCTGTGGATACGCTTTTGAATAGAACAAAGACACAGCACCTTACCAGTGCACGTTTGACTGGCTATGAGCTAACCCTCTTTGCACCACACATTACAATTAAGAGATGTGCCACTCTGAACCCTGCTACGTTACTACCCCTCCCTTCGGAGAGTGAGGAAATAGATATACATGATTGTATGTTTTGGACGGAAGAGGAGACGAAGGGATAGGTAGACTTGACTGATGTTCCCTTATCTGACCCCCAAGGGGAACTATATGTCGATGGCTCTTGTTTTAAATGACCGGATGGCACCACAACTGCTGCTTATGCAATCACAACACTGCACACGATAGTTGAGACATCACGAGTTCCCTATCAGTCGGCCCAAGCTGCAGAGCTGGTGGCTCTAATTCGAGCCTGCGAGTTGAGTCAGGGATTGGCGGTCAATATTTATACTGATAGCCAGTATGCCTTCGGAGTCGCTCATAATTTTGGGCGGCTCTGGGCAGAGAGAGGATTTCTCACTTCCCATGGTTCGAAAATTCAACATGGCCATTTGATAAATAGGCTTCTGTCGGCTTTAACCCTGCCCAAGAAACTAGCAATAGTGAAGTGTAGCGTTCACAAAGCAATTACTGATGATGTGGGAAGGGGAAATGCTTTTGCAGATCAAACAGCTAAGGAGACAGCCCGATCTAAGATGAAAAAGATGTTTGTCGCAGGTCCTGCTAGATGGGTGCCAGAAGTTACGATGTTTGAGGACACACTAGACAATGTGAAGGAGATACAGAGCAAGGTGACGGTTGAGGAACTAGCAATATGGCAGGAAAGCACAGCGCAATTGGATGATGATGGGTGCTGGGTAGATAAGTCGGGGAAGCAGAGATGGATGCTGCCAGACGCATATGTTCTTCCTGTAGTCACTATGGCACATGGACCAGCTCACATTAGTGCTAGGGGTATCTGCAAGTTGCTAGACCCTGTATGGCAGAATGATAATATCCCAAAGACTGCTGCCCATTTGGTGAAATATTGTATGGTGTGCATGATGCACAATCCTGGAAAGGGTACTCCTACACTTCCCGGTAATTTTGCACCCCCTTCTTTACCTTTTGAAGTCCTTCAAATGGACTTCATTGAGATGGAACGGGTGAATAATCTGAAGTATGTGTTAGTGGTGGTCTGTGCATTCAGTAAGTGGGTTGAGGCTTATCCTACTAAGGAGAATACAGCTTTGGCGACAGCGAAGGCTCTTTTAAAGGAGTTCTTTCCTCGCTTTGGTTTGCCCCATTTGATTTGGAGTGATAATGGCAGCCACTTTAATTCAAAGGTCATTCAGTTGGTGTGCAATGGTCTGTACATTAAGCAAAAGTTTCATGCTGCGAATCACCCTCAGTCAGCAGGTTTGGTTGAGAAGTATAATGGCATACTCAAACTAAAGATGGCCAAAATTCAGGAGAGTACAGGATTGAAGTGGCCAGATGCTTTACCATTGGCTTTGCTGTCGACAAGAGTTACAGCCCATACTAGAACAGGGTTGTCCCCTTATGAGGTTGTTTTTGGTCGGCCCGCTAATGTTTGGGGCGTTCCGAGACCTCGACATTTCTCTGAGATAGATCACCCTTTGTTGATAGATTATTTATGTGAGTTGACTAAAAATTTGCTTTCTATTTATCAGCAGATTCAAGAGGCCCTGCTCCAGAGGGACCAGGCCACGATCTCCGGCCCGGGGATTTCGTGTTGGTTTGCCACTTTCAACGCAAAAGCAGTCTGGAGCCCCGGTGGAAGGGGCCTTTCCAGATCCTCCTCGCTACCCATACAGCAGTGAAGGTGGATGGTCGGAAAAATTGGATTCATTCAACGCACTGCAAGAAAGTGCCACTTCCTCTGCCCTATGACCAATGGAGGCTCGACGGCATTAGGGATACCGAGACGGAGAAGGTTCCCCGTTTCATTCCTTTCTCCGATGCCAGAATAACATGGGCACCTTCTGAGGAGGAGAGTGATGCAGTTTTGAATGAAGCAGTGCCACCTGAGATTAAGGCTAGCCAAGAGCTTCAGTCGGCTGGCCCGTCTGTGTCTGAGCCTGAGTCAGTCGGTCCCTCTGAAAGTGAGCCTTTGTTTCTTGATCTCTCTGTTCCTGGAGTTGTTAGGTACAATTTGCGTCCTCGATGGAGGGACAGTGCACCAAAGGAAAAGTCAGATTAGTAGGGATGGACTTCATGGATGCAGCGTAGGGACGATAGAGTAGGGACAGGGAGATTGGTGCATTGTCCGAAACATTGGACAGGATAAGTGGGGGGTGTCCTCCCAGGAGGGAGGGGTACCCTATCCTGAGTGAAGTGGATTTTCCTCACGAAGGGCTGCAATTGCGCAGCTTCATCAAGAAGTTCTCAATAGCACCACCTTCGATTAACAATAGGAGCCTGCCAGCGAGGCTCAAAGGAGAAGAAAGACGGACGCTGGAAAGAAGATTGTTTATTTGGTTTCATTGAGGTTATATTAATAGTACCTTTTCGTTCTACTATCATGCATCCTTTTGGCAGGCCAATGATTGATGAAGAACAGCCATTGGGTCTCGTTGTTTTGTCCCGATCATCATGGATCAAACAGCGGAAAGTAATATTTCCCTTTCTTGCTATTCTGCTGATGATTATCTTTTGTGGGGTTCTCTGGGCATTAGAGTATGCATGTAACTCGCCTACTCCTGACAATGATATTCTTTTCACACCAAGACGAAAGAGAATGCTTTCTAATAATGTTTTTTGGACACTCATAAGAGATTTTTGGGTAGTGGAATAGCTTGTTATCCCACTGAATCTGTGACTAGCCTGTGGACTGCTTATCCTTTGTCTTTGATAAATTATACATATTTTAAGCCGACAAATTTTGTTGAGGTAAAAGGGGAGTTTGGATTTGGCTACCCAGGGCCAGGCTTGTATCATCGTAAGCCCACGGGAACAGATTACCCCGGCTGTGAAGCCAATATGTATTGTGATAATTTCTACTTGGAAGAGCAAAATATAACGTTGGTGGGTTGGCATTATAAAGAAGTGACGGTTCCCTGAAAAGCTGGCTATTACCCTGCTTGTTGCCCCATCATAAATAGTACTGATACCATATGGTATATCAATTGCTCAGGGGTGATCATATCCAAAGAGACATTCCCTTTGAAAGGTTCAGGAGGTTCTAGCACCATTACAGGTAATTCTCGCTATTCAGCTGTGAACTATGACAGACCGATATATGCCCATCCCGGGTTCTTCTTTTTATCTAATGGAACGTACTCAAATGTTCATAATGGCACCAATGATGTAGCTCTTGGGATGGTGCTGCCTCTGGGGGTCCCTTGTAAATATGCCCACAGACAGGTAAAATGGGTGAAGAGAACACTTACAAAGGAATTTTGCGAAGGAGTAACAGATATTGAGATCAACAGTTATAGTAATGGTATTACTTTTGGTTATATCCTGTCTGCTATCTATACGTTGGGAGGAATGGCTATGAGTAGAACCGAAAAGGCCCGGGAATACTTTGGCTGTAAGTTGCAGATATTGTCCAATACTACAGTGGCAGCATTACGTGACATCACCATTCAATTAGAGAGTATGAGGATCTATTCTGAACAAACTAGATATGCAGTTGATTTTATTTTAGAAAAAAATGGTGGTGCATGCACAGTTATTGGCGATCAGTGCGTAGAGGGAATAACCAATATGGAAAAGAATATTAATAAGCATATCTTGGATATTATTGAGAATGTCAAAGGCATGGAACCAGGTAATTGGAGTTGGTCTCTTTTTGGAACATGGGGCTGGCTAATAGAAAAAGTAATCTATCTCGTTGCTATATTAATACTTTGCTGTGTCCTTATTCAATGTCTTCCAATGTGCTGTACCTATTGTATCTCTGTCTTGACTCCAAAGCGAAAGATATCAATTCATGATACCAATGCTGCAATAATGTTACAGAAAGAAATAGATGAAATGATGGTCATAGACGAGGGTATCTTCGAAACATCTTCTCTTCTCACAGAGCACATTCCTATTGATGATGATATGAAATATGTATAAAAATAGCTATGTGTTTTTATTATTCATTTATGTTTTGCTCCTGTTTTAAATTGTAGATGGTTAGCTCTTGCTAACAGGAGGGTTTGTTAATACTGAAGGGCCCTCCTGTCTGTATATCTTAGCATTTGCTAAACCATCTTGTAATCCGGACGCCATTTTGTATTATAATCGAAACTGCTGCTTGGTTATTTTTGAGAAACGGTCTTTGGTAATTTTCGTTTCCCATGGTTGAGCTTTTCTTTCTGTAATTGCAAGAGTCCTCGTTAGTGCATGCCTTTCTTGTTAGATAGAGTCCTTCTCCCACCTGTCTGGTGGGGAGGATAGGCCAGATGACCTTGGGCAGTAGATAGTCTGTGCCCGGCTGCAGAATCGAAAATTATGTTCTGTACCCCCATTGTATTACGACACCTACCAGTGTTTTTTTTATAGTAGGCGGGTCTTTGTGGACTTTGCAACGTACATAATGTAATTTTATGCTTACAGGGTCCAGTCCCTCTGCAGCCATCTCAGGAGGCTGGTCAGACTGGGCTCCGCTGCAGCTTAAAATCAATAAATAATCTGGTTTGTATTCTCTACTGTCTGACCGACTCTTCATTTGTATGGAAGGCTGAGAGGTGGTCGTGAGTGACTCGGTGGCCCTTTTCGGGTCACTTCCTTCACTGATAGCCCCACAACATAGGCCATTCGAATGACTTGAGTTCACATCTGGATGTCAGCCACAATGATATGTGCATCAAAAGTTTAAGCCAGAGCTCCCAACCCCACTCTTTGATTCCTTTATCAGCCCCATCTCCTTCCTGAGATGTGTCCACGCCCTTTCCTTGTGATATCTCACTGAATCAAAGAGCACCCTTTGAAGTGTACAGGGGGAGCCTTGCTCTCCTGCCTCCAATGTCTCCCACCCAGCACATAGGAATGCAGAAATACACAAATCTGTCTGGGGGATTCCTCTACCTCCTCATGTCTTTACCAGACAGGCCTGGGCCTCCCAAAGTGGAACCTAGGGTCTGACATGTAATGCACTATTACAGGCACACTTGCACTCAGTGTATGTACACAGCACACACACTATCCAGTACTGTTACCTCCATGTATTGTGCCACCACAGACACATATACATTCAGCACACATATTTACTCTGTGCGTACTGCTCAGTCCTGTAGCCTCTCTTTGTTGCCACTGGCAAGCACATAAGCTGCCAGCGTGCACATTCACCATGTGGCGCTGCACAACACTACACCATTCATGTATTGTACTCCTCACAGGTACACATACACCCATTACACCTACTCACCATGCAGGCACTGCCTAGCTCTACATCTCTCATGTACTGTACTCCTCGCAGGTACACATACACCCAGTACATGCATTCACCATGCACCCACTGCACAACACTGCTCTATCGCTATATTGTACCCTTCCCAGGCACACATACAACCAGTGCAGAGTCAACACTCCTACGCTGCACACCACTTCACATCTAACTGATGTAGGCCAAGAGGGAGTTAAGCACACAGCTGTGGAACTTTAAAAAGTGAGTGAGTCTGTAGGCCTCACTCCAGTGACCCAGGTTACAAAAGACCTTCTTCACTCCTACTGATCACTATATGGTATGCTGCCACAACTGCGCTTGTGCTGCTTAACTCCTGGTGAAGGCGATAGCCTTCCACCACTTTGAGAGTAGGGCTTTGGGCACCCCTCCCGATCCAACAAGATCGCAATTCGTGAGACAGGCCTAGGTCATGGCGCACTCGCATGATTCGTGTTTGCCTATAACAACAAAAAGGTGGAGTTTGTGCTCAGATACACATGCACTTTACAGGCTCTCGTCTTTTAATGTTTGTGTAATAAAGTTTTACAAAAACATTTGCGATAGCCGCCAGTGTTTTATCAAGCAACCAGGTTTGTAAGGCTCTCCTGAATTTTAGTAAGTTGATTTTAAGTGGCATTTATAAAGGTAGAGAATTCCCACAGTGGCCAGCCGCAACCGAGCAAGCTCTGTCACCAAATGTCACAGATCTAACTTTGGTGACCCAAAATAAAGCTCGATCCATTCACCGCAAAGAGCATCTGGGAGTATGCCGCTGAAACACAGTGGCGGGAAAAGCAGCGGATTTCCAATAGAGGATTCTTTTGATAATGACCCTTAACTTGAAACAAACCATGCTGTGAACTGCCAGCCAATGCAGCGATCTTAGTACAGTGGTAATGTTCTCCCATCTGGAATGATTTCTAATTAGCCGAGCAGTCATGTTCTGAACCAATTGTAAGTTGTGAAGAGTCTTTAAGAGGATCACAAGAAAAATGCCTTTACCATGGCCCAGGTGAGACTGGGCAAGAGCCTTTTTCACCCGATATGAAACGTGTTCAATGAAGGGAGTAGTTTTCATAGGTTCTTAAGTAAACCACTTTTTTTCTTGACCTATATTAGAATTTATATAGATTCTTAAATTCTGGACTGATTTGGCTGGCAGGCGATTGGAACCCGTAGTTTGGGGCCATGCTGCCTTGTGTAAGATGAAAACATCTTGGGTGGTGAGGAGAAGCTAAGTTTTGGTTGGATTGACCATTGAAAGATTTGCAGACATCGCCCCCAGATGATTGTTAGATAAGTGGATAATGTACTACAGCAACCCCTGGATCATCTGGGTCGCCTCCTCCCATTCCTGGTCGGTGAGTGTGCACGTGCTGGCCAGTACCCTCAGTCTTGCATGGAAACCTTTACTTGTCTCCCTTTATGCCTGCTTTGCATGCATAGTACAAATCTATCATACTCTGCGTTTGCCTCAGTGCTTGAGTGCACATTAAGGGCTGGCTTTGCTGGGCAGTTGTCATCAGCACTGGTGTTCAGAAATATATGGAAAGATTTGCTTAACCCAACCCCAGCGAAATGTAGGATTTGAGAGTTCTTCACCACCATAACAGTTTCTGGAGTTGCAAGAAAGAAGTTGAGTTGGTCAGCTATAAAAACACCTTCCATCCTAGTACCAGCGAAGAGGGCCCCAGAGGTGAGTTGAGTACAGAAAGAGGGAGGTACATGCCTCATGTTGTGGCTTTGCATTAAGGGCTACCATAACAAGACCTGCTGACATGTTGATGCGTATGGGGAACCTCTAGACCAGGTGTCTCCAACCTTTTTTATAAGAGCTCCTTAGTTTCAGTGAAAATAATTGTGAGCTACTAATATTAAGAGTGTTGTTCAAGTGACCACGTCTCTCCCTCTTCAGCAGGTCACAAGGGTGTGGGAGATCAGGGAAGGTGGTGTGTCCCCGGAGAGGGACCCAGCTCAGAAATTCCTGCTTTTCCAAGAGGGATTGGGCATACTAGGGTGGCAGGGCAGGCGGCCGTCTGCAGGCATGTCTCAAAACACCCATCGGGACTTGCGCCGACTGCGATCCCGAACCCGGGCGATCTTCGTGGGTTCCTACCTCTATGCTTCTCGTCTCTGCAGGGTCTCCCCCGCTGCGATCAGCAATCTGCAGTCAGCATTGCATCGCGTTGGCCAAACAGTGGCGGCTTGGGGGGCGGGGGGGGGAGCGCCTTAGCAGTCGGCCATCTTGGTTGCCAATTCATTCAAATTATCAGCAGTCATCACCCCAATGTATGATGCAGGGTCGACACAGTAATGTAAACAAGGCTTTATCAGTTTGGAATGCCTCTTCATGGGTATAAAACAGCCATAGCTGTAGTGCGCCAAGTTTGTAATAAGTCTCCCCAACACAGCATGATTAATCACTCAAAGATCAGCTTTCAATATAGGGTAACATAACTTGTATTTGTAAAGTACACATTCTCCCTGAAGGGATTTTTGGAGCTGAAATAACAATGTTTATAGTAACCCGGGTCAACGATTAGAATTGTTAAATTCGATATTCAATCTTTTTCCTCCAAACATTAGCTTGTGAATCCTGAAAATACACACATTTTCAGCTCAAAAACACACTTTTCAATGTTGTTATACATAAATTAATAACATTAGGATCTCAGTATCAGCAACACTCAAATAGAGCTACCCCTCTTTAGGTAAAGGTAAATCGATCAAGTCGAAATTAATAACGTACCTAAACCTACTGCATATCCAGCTTCTCACTGTATTCTGTGTGTGCACAGAATCCACTCTAACATCCAATTTTCACATAAAAAATTGGTAATTTGCGAAATGGCATATATATACTTATTTTGGATAAATTGTGTATTTATATGTATAATGTATTGAAGTTGAAGCCGTTTTCCACCTGATTACATGGAGGTGATGTTACTGGGTGCAATTTTGCACCCGGTAATCGTGCATGCGGTGATTCCACAGAAAACCCAGTAATTACCAATCCTCACAGCTTGTCATGCTGGTTTAAGTGGGTGCTTGGGGGTTCACGTGGGCGATGCCAGGGCTATAAAGGTGACATGCAGAATTTGATTCAGGAATGGAAGAATACTTTTCTGTGTGGAGGGCTTGCTGGAACGTGTAGGCCAGGAGTTAGAATATCAGCAAAACAAACTCAGCCTAACATTCTTCCAAGGTCGTTATAACTTGGCTGTACCCTCATTAGTTAATTAGGCATCAGCTCTTGATTATTAAGGATGCATTTTTGATTCACTCAGCACTGGGAAGCCTTCGGGTAGCTATGCGCTTTCTAACCCCGCATAGCATAGCATATTGACTCCCAGTTTAAAATTGATAATGCGTACACCTGTAATTTACAGCGCTTAAAATGTTATATAAAGAAAGCGCTATATAAAACAAGACATTTTTGTCCTAACAATGGTGGTTAACCGCAGGCCATTAGTTTGATTCCAAACAGGACAGACTGGTCCTACTGTTCTTCCCAGGTCCGTGCACTGCATGGCATTAAACCTGTTATTAGCCGCGCTTAGAAGTGCGGTATGAAGCACTTTATAAAAAAAAACAAGTGACTGCTCGTGTCATAGCGGGAGTGGCACGGGCGCACTTCGAGCCTGCATGTAAAGTGCTATCAAGAATTCAGCTCCACACAACCACTGTCCTCAGGTGTCCCTAGGCACGTGCCTATTGTGCTTGTGTGTGAATATGCCCGTGTTTAATGCAACAGTGTGTGTGCAACAGACGTAGTATCTGCCCTCTGGTTATGTATTGGATGATAAACACATGCTGAAAAAAATGTTTTTGTGTTCTTTTGTTTAGGCCCAAACATTGATTCTTTGAAGTTCTTGTTGTGAGCTGCAGATACGTGTTCTCGGAGGTGACAGGGGATTCCTGAGTGAATGTCTCCCGACAGCTTTCCTTGGGGTGCTCCCTGTGGGTGCAGGGCGGGCTGGCACAGCCCCTGAGTGATCGGAGACTGCAGGGGTAGTTACCCCCCTGCCTTGGGGTGCTCCATGTGGGTGCAGAATTGGCTGCTGTGCCATGTTAACGTATCGCCCAGTGTTGGACTTGGACTTGCTGTTTTTTATTTTTTGGTCTCATCACGGCCACCGGGATTAAAAAGGGGGCCCAGACACTGTCCCTTTTAAGCCGGCCCATCAGCAGTGCCAGACTTCCCAAAAGGCCAGTCCAACACTGTCAGTCCCCTGTGCTTGCCAGCAGTGAGTGCCACTATAAGCTGTAGGATGTATACTTGGAGGTGGAGGGGTATTCCCAGATAAATGCCCCTTATCAGCCTTTCTTGGGACTCTCCGTGGGCGCACGGCGGGCTGCTTTGCCCAGGTCTCTCCGCTCCCCCCCTCCCCCCCCCCACCACCACTACTGCGCTCACCAGCGAGTGCCACAATAAGCTGTAGGGTTACTTAGATGTGAGGGGGGGGGGAGGGGACCCAGGTGAATGCCCCTGGGGACCTCCTTGTGAGCGAAGGACGGGCTGCTCCCGGTACCCCCAGCAGTGAGTGCCACCGCGAGGGGCGGGCCTTCCTACACGTGCTCGGCTGTGAGTGACAGCCCCACATAAACAGAGCGCGCGGAGCCGGGATGACCGATAATAACCTCGCTCCAGCAGCGGCGGCGGAGTCTATATAAGGAGGCCGGGCTGCAGGACCCGGAGAAGAGGCGCACGCTGAGCTCGCGCAGGACACCGAGGGGCAGTGCAGACCGGGCCCTCAGGGAATAGCGCCTAATTCACTCAGGCGAGGGCAAACGGCACAAATAAAAGTGGGGAGCAGGTAAGGGACTCTCTTCCCTTGTTTTACAGGGGGTTGCGGTGGCACAGTTGGAGTGAGGGTCGAGCGGGGAGGGCTAGTAGTTGTTTACCTGGGAACACTCTGAGCAGTGCCCCTATTGTAAAAGCGACGCGTCGCAGCTATGGTTGTGGCATGTACGGTGCGCGGTACGGACTGTGATTTCCTGCCTTTCATGGTTGGGACAATCCCGACCTTCCTTTGTCGCCTGTCCTGGGCTGTGACGGCGACATGGCTCAGGCATCACTTGGGGGGTCCTTGGGTGCTAAGGGGACCCCTGCCTGGATAGATTGGGGGCAGGTGGGGTTGGTGCGTCTTTAATGTATTCTGTGCAAGGACGACTTTGATGTGGGTGGGGGGCATGGAGGTCTTAATGAACTGACAGTCTGTGCAGGAAAAGATGGGGGGGGGGGGGTGTCTCTGTTCAGTGAGCTCGTGAAGTGTACATGTGTGCCCAGGTGTGGCCGTATCGTGTGCACGAAGCGCGAGCGGGCATGGTGGGCTCAGTTATAACGGATTGTGTGCACAGACAGAGTTTGCTGTTGGTGCACAGGAGGTCTGTTTGTACCACTGGGGTAATGTGCTTGGGGTCCTTCAAAAAGGCGGATGTGTAGTAGGGCTATAGAGGGGCTGAGAATGGTTCATGTACAGACCGAGACTGGCACGGGAGGGGGCAGTATCCTGCCCCAGTCATTGAATGACTCTGTGGCGTGAGGCGCGCTTCTTGCTACCTCGCCTGTGCCCCTCGCTCACAGAGCTCTCTGCCTCCCCTCTGCTCGGTTACAGATGTTCACTTATAGTAGCCGCCAGAGCGGCAGAGTGTAGTCTGGGCACGGCATCTGCTCTCACTGGGCACTGTGCTGCCCCAGGGGCACCTGTGCACCTCACTCCCTGGTCCCTGGGGACACGGGGGGGGTGTCCACAGGGTCGCTGATGTGACTCGGGCCGGCAGCACTGAGACCGCTGATAGATTTTTTTTTCTTTGGGGGGGGGGGGGATAATTTCAGAGCTATGTGTCACATCTGTGCCCGCAGTGTGCACTCTCAGCGTGTGCTTAGTTTGTGGCAATTGAACCCGTACCTTGCATATGGACAGGGCGCCACTGAGTAACAGATCATCGACAGTTTTATGAAGTTTCTTTTGTTGTGCTTCGCTAAACTGTCGTCCCTGGGTCGTCTTTGCCTCCTCGGGTCTGCCTTCAGTGTGGCACCAGCTGTCTCTGCTGTTCCGGGCCACGCAGCCTTTGTTCCTCACTGGGTGCAGTGCTCACTGCTCCGCATCAGTGCAGTTAAGTGAGACAAGAACCACCCCTGCTGCCGCCTGGTGCAGTGGGATACAAGAAAGAGGCAAAGAGCACCGGCCTCCCGGGCATTTCCCGATGGGCCAGAGAGAGTCTCTGCCGCTTCCTCCCCTCTATCGGAAATGGGTTACAGTTTACAGGAATAAGGCGACCACTCTGCAAAACGTCGATTTCTAGGAGAGTCAACCGTCCTACATCGATTTTGTGTGGTTAACTCGTCCACTGCTGAAGGATTCGGATTCCTAACAGTTCTCCTAGGTAAAAAAAACACGCACACTGTTGAAGGTAAAACACGCTTGTTGTTATAGATAAAACACTCGTGCGCGCGCGGGGGTACTGTACTTCCAGGTAAACACACACACACCTTTCTATTGGTTTCCATCTCTCCTTCATCTCCCAAAAATTGAGATAGCCATAGAAAAAAGCAATTTTATACCTTTTTGTGTGCCTGAAAAGACCACGTTGGTTAATAGTGTTCAACATTTTCCAACCCAAAGTGCCTGCATTTGTGACTTTAAGTAACAATTACTGATATTACTATTTTAATGTGGGGGTCAACAAGCCATCCATTTTTGTAATGTAATGGATATTTAGTACACCCATATTTCTTCGAGAGCTCTGGATACGCTGTAATTTATTAAAGGTCTAGATTCTGAAAGGAGTGGGTCGCGTATTGTTCAAAACGTATGTTTTAGTGTATTGTGCAAAGCGTATGTTTTTGTGAAGAAAATGTATGCTTTCCTGGAAAGTCTGCGCTCCTGTTCCCAGCCAGGCTTTGTCAGAGCATCCTGTTGTTTATAAGGCTGCAGTTGCTGCCTGCTAGCCCCGTGCCAACCGGCAGGTGGGGCTGCTGAGCAAGTCTGGGTGTACGAGTACTAGTTTCAAATGACCGAGAGTAACCCCTGCCTTTTCTTCAAAAATAACTGGAAACGTGTATGAACATTGCTGGCACTTTAAAAACCGGGACCAGGCGCCCCAGGGTGGGCGGCACTGAAGAGAAATGCGTTTGTGCGGAACAGAGGGCGGTCACTGTAGTTCCCGGCCCTGTCACAAGTGCTACAAGGTTTAGAGATGGAGATGCTGGTGGGTGTGGAATAAGAACACATCGAGATTATTCTGAAAATATTAATATGCAAATACTACAAATAGAAACAACTGTGTCCATTTTGCACTTTTACTGATAGGGGGTTGGACGCAAAGGTTCGCAAGATAACGCAAGAGGACCCCTTTAGTGCTACGTCCTGCACTCATAAATGCCCTTTAAAACTGCCCCCTGATGAATTGAGGCTCTGAAATATTTGTAGGTGTCAGAATAAAGTTGTTTTTTTTGTTGCCTGTGAAGAAATTTATGTTTTTACGCTGTGCTGCGAGACGGCACATGGAGTGGGGCTAAGGAGGAGCAAGCAATCGCACCAGCCCATTCAGGACCTGTGCCGCAGGGAGAAGAGACCACCACAGAGGGTGCCCCTATATGGTCTTGTGTCTCTGCATTTTTGTGGGGCCCTCTATACATTTTACCGGAGCCCCACCATTTTGCATTATGCCAGTGGGCCTAAGCTAAGACGAAAACCGTGGCACATGCCTTTTTACCAGTCCTGGGCAACAGCTAAGATGTTGACTTATCTGCAGAGCACTGAAAAAAGCGTCCCTCCCTGCCCCTTGCCACTCAGAGTGACATTTACAACAACACCAACATTGAAATGGGCCGTTATCCGCCACCGGTGGACATGAATATGGCACACTGTGGCTTTAAGGTTACTAGCTGTAGTAGGCCAGCCACACACACCTTGGCAGTTCCACCTCTGATAATTGCAATGGAAATTCCTTAAAATGCCCTCACTTCCGGTTTAGGTTGCCTGTCCGCACATCTGAGCATTGTCTTGGCTGCAAGGGCTAAGCCTGCAGGCCCCGGCTCACCACAACCACCTGTCAGTGTTGAATGTGGGTAGTAGGGACAAGACTGCCTGATGACCGTCAATAACCAAGAGGGAGAGGTCTTTCTCGTCAACAAGGACTGGGTTATCACGTGCAGTAATCCGCATGGTTGTTTGATCTGACCCCACAATATACACAATGTCATTGGGTCTGGGTTAAGGCTGCAAGTTACTTAAGACAAAAGGATTCACATTTTAGGAGAAAGTGTGTCAAAGGCAACAGAGCCGATACCAGACGAGCCGCGTAACAGAGTACCAATAGAATAAATCACATCCAGTACAAGTCCAGAAACAACCAGTAGTTATATTGTAGGTGTTTTTGTATAGTGCTTATGCCCCCAACATTCATTTCAAGGCGCTGAGAGCCAGAGTGGCAAGGATGCAGGCTTATTTGTGGATCTCCTACTGAGTCACCCACAGTGTGCTTTTCACATTTTTCTGTGTGCGTCCAGTTGCCTCTAATTTAGTGGGGTTTTTGCCGCCTATTCCTGTTCGCCTCGTGATTATTATCTGTGATTGCTTGTTCTGGTATTACATAATCTTCTGTCCTCATGTCTTAAATGGTAATCAAAAGGTCTGTGGTTACAAGCTGCATTTGTGCTTTTTTTCTTGCTTCTTTTTAACAGGCCGGTATCGCATTTTTTATCATGTGTTTTGCATGTTGCATATATCTCTATAGCAGGCGCTCCACCCACTGAACAAGCTTACTAACTTACTGATCAAACACAAGTAGAAAGAAAAATCGGGAGAATTTTCAGATAACTCGTACGAAACTCAATTCTATATAAAAAACTCAATTCTATATAAAAAACTCAATTACTTAAGAACCGTCAGATTTGCTGTTCAGACTGCATTTTATTGCGACAGAAGGGTGTCTCAAATATCCGTTATTAAGGTGTAAGCGGCTTCTGTGTGTGTACTCAGCTGGGTTCAAGCATAAGTCATTAGACCTGTAGATTTTTTTTGGTAGGCAGAGGCCTAAAGGCCCGTGGTATCGAACCATTGCACGTTCTGATGCCACCCACTAAAGTTGTCAGCTCTGTCGTTACTTGTGTGTTGTCTTGACTTTTCTGAGAAGGGTTGGATTGCTGTGAGCTTTGTGCCCCCCTCCTTGAAAAGGCCCATCACACAACAAGGAGACTTGGAGTGAGAAATCAGTTTGTGCCATGGTCTCAGGGCACATTGAAGACGCCTCGCATTGTTTTTTCCACTAAGTTGGCACTGTTGGCAGCATGTTTAAAAAATCCTTTCTTTTGGCATTTTGTGAGTAAACGCTGGTAGTACTGGTATGTTGATATCTTGGCCAAAAATGCTTTATAAACAAACACAGAGAAGACACTACGCCTCTTGGAACGAAATTGAATACACATATCTACTTTCAGGTCTTGGCTACAAACTATATAGTGTTTACAGTACATATCACATACTTAGAGTGGGCTTTGAGTCTGCTCCATGCTCATGTAGTCGCTTTTGATTCGATGGTTTTCCTCCATGTCCTTGTGTTTGTCCACCAAGGGGCATTTTAGTTCCAGAGTGTTCTCTTCTCATTGGATGCGTTGTATTCCTGCATGGCTTACTTGGGGGACATTTTTTGTTTCTGGGCATTTAATGGGAGTGCATGTGTTTCCTTGGTCCCTCTCGATTTCTGCTTCAGGAAAAACCAGCAATTTATAGCCTAAAGTGACCATTATTGGCTTTGCCGTTTCTTGTTAATAGTGGCCATTAATGTCATGCATCGTCTCCAGGAGCTTGCTATGCTGTTAGGTAACTTGATGTGCTCACTAGCACGCGAGTAGCTCGGTAACCGGGATTTAAATTCGGCTCTCCCGGTTCTACAGGCGACAAAGAGCTCCTCCAAAGTAACACGTAAGAAACACAATACATTTTTTGGGAAACAATGATTTTCTCTGGCCAGCGTAAGCTGGTTCGCTTTTGGCGCCCCCAGTGGTGGTTTGGCGTAGCTTCAGTACTTGTTGATTTAATTAAAACTGCAAATATCTCGCCTACCCGTAGCCCTAAGCAAACGACATAAACTCCGGACTTTTATAGGTTTTTACCAAGCCTTTGCATATCAACTCATCTTTTTACAACACCTGTTTTCGTCTCATGTGTGTTACTTGCTGCCAACAAAACAAGTAAACAACATTATTTACAAATAATATGAAACCATTGCCATATCTGTGTTACCCAAAAACCACGAGTGGAAGAGCTGTGTAAATCTAAACACCCTTAATGTAGTTGCCTTACATGCAGCCATGAGTTAATCGGTGGTTAGAAGCAGCAATGCTATGTTCAGCTGTTTTCTATGATAACGTAATACAAGTATCATAACTCCATAGAGAAAAATGGCCAAAACCGCCAGATTGCACGGACTCAACATCATCTCCTGCGCCAATGACACCCAGGTCATCCACTCGTTCTCAGAAGACCCCCCAACCACCAGAGCCAACTTCTACCGATTTATGATGAACGTCGCCAACTGGATGAAGGACAACTGTCTCAAGCTCAACACGGACAAAATGGAAGTCCTCATCTTTGGGAACAACACCTCGCCATGGAACAATGCATAATGGCCTGCTGAACTCAACCTATCCCCTGCCACAACAGACCACACCAGCAATCTCGCTATCATCTTGTAGAGCAAGCTATCTATGAAAAAACAGGTAAACGCAGTCTCATCCGCCGACTTCCACACCCTATGCAAGCTCAGCAAGATCTTCAGGTGGCTCCCATCAACACCAGAAGGACTGTCATGCAGGCCCTCGTCACCTGCAGGCTGGACCACGGAAACTCACTCTACGTTGGAATCACCGCACACCTCCTGAAGAGACTACATACAATACAAAACTCAGCGGCAGGACTCATCTTCGACCTCCCCAGACAGACCCACATCACACCTCACCTCAAGAAACTACACTGGCTCCCAATCCAGAAGAGATGGCAGTTCAAAGCCCTGCACAACAAAGGAGACCAGCATACATCAACAAACGCATGACCTTCCACGACCTAGCAACCTATGATCTGCCTCTCTCTAACTCGCAGACATTCCCCGGATCCACCTAGGCAACAGCAGAGAACGCTCCTACTCAAACCTGGCAGCCAAAGCTTGGAACGACCTTCCCCTGCACCTCAGGACCGCCTCATCGCTCCGGCAATTCAGGAAAGGACTCAAAACCTGGCTGTTCGAATGAACAGATCACCACAAAGCAGTTAGCAACTCCAGCGCCTTGGTACCCTCGCAGGTGATTTGCCGCGCTTTATAAATCCTTGATTGATTTCAATGAGGAATTGAAACCTACCCTTTTCTGTGACCCCCAAATAGCAATTTTTTTCAACTTTCTAAGGCTGGGAGCTATGCTGCGATTTTATGTTAGACCCTTCCTCAAGGAAGCAGGTATTTTGCTTTGAAACTACAAAGTCGAGTGGCTTCTCACAGGTTGTTACATATGCATGAGATAAAATTGAACCTCCTCATGCAAAGCTTTCGAGGATGCTTGTCTGTTGCCTGCTCTACGGATCCCGCCATTAACATAGCAAGGGTGCCATGGGCCCTAGTGCGAGCATGGAAAATGATCCCTGTCTCGGGCATGGGTTGTAACATACTACAGTAATCAGGGTGCAGCAGGCCCCTCAGACTTCTGGTCCATGGTGCCACTGCACATGCTGCACCATTGATAGCTTACAGCCCTGGTTCCCTTTTATTGTTCCAGCCAGGCCAGCACAATGCTGTATTAAAAATTCACACCATATAAATAGTCACACAGACCCACAGGCCCAGGTGATCTCTCAGGCCCCAATCAAGATTTCTCCAAACCCACACATCTTTGGGTCAGGAGTTCCCTGGGAACTCGAGGCAGCAGGACAGCGTTGTTCTCATGCCATGCCCGTGAGTAGAAGCTCACGCTGGCACGTGCCTGTACGGCCGCACACCTGCTTGCAGTGATTAATTTGGCAGGGCAGTTTAGGAAGCCGTGCCTCGCGCAAGGGTTTGCATGCACAGCAGGCTGGTAAGCAGAGCCAAGTTCCGCTTTACGGTGGTATTTGTCTGTTTGCACGAAGGCAGCCTCCTGGCTCCTGACTTTTTTTACTGAAAGTGCTACTGGTTTAACCATGGATTACCGAATAGGCAGCATCTTTAACTTTTTAGGCCGATCCTGCCCTTGGAGTAAAAAATATTTCGGACGCCTCCCAAAATAATGGAAAGGGTTCATATGGTCCTAAAATCAATATATAAATTGGCACAAATTGCGAGTATCTTTATGAGTGAGCTGAAACTTACTAGAGGTGAGCTGGGCGGATATCATCTTCGAACATTTTGACTACACGGATGTGCAGTAATATTTCTCAAAGCCAAGCCATGAAATCGAAAACATTGAACCAGTTTCTTTTGTGGTAAGGGGCCCGAGGAGGACTATGAATAACGTGGAATTCCTCAGAGATGCTCCTTGGCTGTCTTTGACTATCTCTTTAGACCTACATTTTGATTTCCTTTTTTCATACATCTTCATTTCCTGTTTCCAACACCTTCACTTCCTGTTTCCTACACCTTCATCACTTCCGTGCCCGAGGCCACAGTGGGTACTCTCCTGACCTCTCTGCAGTTCTAGACATCTCGGTGCGTTGACTGGCACAGATCTTCTCTCCCTGCATATGATGTCCCTTCTGTTTTTCTCCTCATGCCCAAGAAGTGCCTACCACTGAGGATGCATTTGCCCTGAGAGCTGCGGCAGGTATACTCCGGTGCGGTTTGCTACTGGGATTTGTGTGGTGTCGGGGCTTTTTTGTCTTTATTGACAAGCAGGGTCTCGATTACAAAAGAGACATAAGAGCTTGTCACTTATCTGAGACCCCGATCTCCAAAATTTCCAGGATTGTGCATTCAACCTCAAGGTCCATTCCATGAACGCACAGCGACTATGGGTGGGAAGAACACAAATAATGCTTTGGGGGTAACCCAGGAAAGTATTGTTTTCTTAAAATGGCAGCCGCAACCTTCCCCATCTGTGCCTGCTCATACTCCTCGACCTCTCTGCAGCTTTCGATACAGTTAACCACTCTTCCTTACTTAATTCGCTTAAAGCTCGCTTTGGCCTTAATGGTTTGGTCCTCAAATGGTTCTCCTCCTTCCTCCAGCACAGAACACAACAACTAAAAATCAACACCTGCCTCTCCAATCCTACACCTGTCTCCCTGGGCGCCCCCCAGGGCTCTATTCTCTCTCCCTCTCTCTTCAATCTCTTTATGGAACCCCTAACCCTCATTCTGAAACAAGCTGGAATCAATTATCACCTCTATGCTGATGACACCCAACTCTACTATAAGATTAAATCCCACTCTGATGTACTTCATTTAAACAATACCCTGAGCAAGATCCAATCCTGGTTCTACGCCAACCATCTTAAACTGAATCTTAAAAAAACTGAAATTATTCTCTTCTCTCCAAAAAACAATCGGCTCCCCATCCAAGGCTGGATCAAGGATCTCAATGCCCTCAATTGTTCGCTCACCTTATCTGACTCGGCGAAATCCCTAGGCTTCACTCTTGACAAAAACCTGGCTCTTAAAGAACACATAAAAAACTCGGCGAAAGGAGCACTTTTCACACTCCAACACCTCAAGAAAATCAAACCCTTCATCCCTCTAGATGATTTCAAATGGGTTGTCAATCACTAGTCCTCTCTAAAACTTGACTACGGCAACGCTATCCTCACTGGAACCTCTAAAGTACACTTAGCCCCCCTTAGAGCTGTGCTCAACTTGGTGGCTAGGCTCATCACTAACTGTAAACGATTCGACCACATCTCTCCGGCTCTTAAATCCTTAAATTGGCTGCCCATTGAAGGAAGATGCTTTTATAAGACCGCTTGCATCACGCACAAAGCTCTTCACCAACAATCCCCGTTGTACCTAACTAAGAAACTCAATAAAGCGGGCTGCTCCAGACTGATGAGAAGCACCACGGCGCTCCTCCTCGTCCCCCCGCTTTTAAAAAAGAAAACCACTCAATCTCGCTCCTTCTCCGGAAATGCTCCGTACATCTGGAACACCCTCCCGAAGGACCTGCGCTGTAACCCCTTCTACCTCAGCTTTAAAAAGACCTTAAACTTCACCTTCTCAACAACTTTTGGGGTCCATAATCACTCCTATGACCTTCCTTTCTGTCTTCCCTACATTGGTTATCTCTCTGTTTCTCCTGGCTCTCACTTCGCTCTCCCTTTTTTTCATCTCATCTTGTCTACTCTGACCTTACCCTCTCCTGAGCACCACTCCCCTTCCCCTACCATTACCCCTTACCCCTACATTTTTTTTTCTTCCCTGCTGATCCTCTCTGCTCTTGCCCTAAGCTGTTCACCCATTTATATTATTTATATGTGTATTATCCGTTAACAACCCAGAATTTTGCCCCCCATAACTTAATGTGATATGTACCTGCTTGTTTGGTTTACCCTGAAAAAGTGCTCCTCTTGATTGCTTCCTCTCATGTAAAATACTTTTTGCCCCCTTTGTTTTACTTATTGCGTGATGTACTTGCTGGTTCTGTTTTTACCTTGAACAACTGCTTTTCTTGACTCCTTTTGCTCATGTAAAGCGCTCTGATACCTCCGGGTCTAGCCAGCGCTATATAAAACCTTTCAAATAAAATAAAAAATAAAAAAATGTCCCTTGGCCCAGGGTGACCACCGTTTCCGAGGCACCAGAGAGATTCCAAATTTGAAATTTAGTGTTGACATTCTTAGTTTTGTTCATATGTGGCTAGTAGTGGAAATCATTAAGAGAGAGGGCTGTGACATAATAGTTATTTCTACAATAATAGTTGTTGGGGGGTCTTCATTTTGTTAAACACTCCAATTAGAAAAGGACCCTGATTAAGGCCACCTGTTTATCACCTACTTGTCCACGATAATTGGTGCACAGGTAAATTATAGCTGGGACGCTTTGCTGTTGACTTCAGATTCCCCAGATTTAGATCACCCAAGTTCGCTATGCAATCGCTTCAGGTAGAGGTGAACACAAGGCTCTTAAATATAAGCTGGGTTTCTCTAGGACCTTTTTATTCCTTTCAGCTCTCTAAGCTTGGGGATAGGACAGGACGAATACCTTCTGTAGCATTTAAAAAAGAAATCCTGCAAAGAGTTTCAGCCTCTTGCAAATACAGTTGCATATCTTTCTTTTGTGGGTTGTCTTCCCACCTAAACAGCAGACTAGGGCCAAAGATATGCAGATGCAAAGATGGACCTTGTGTTCCACTGAACAGGGCCTCGGCAGTCTCCCTTTCTTCCCATTACTGAAGGGCCACTTCCATGCATGGTAGGTGCGGCTGCTCTACTGGCTTCGAGCTACCCGCATGGGGCAGGCATTGGCATGGGAATTCTATTTGGGTTTGAGGAAGGTTCTAATTTTCCTGGCCATGATTTTGATTTGTTGGGGACACTCTGCCCAAAAATCCAGTTTACGGGCTCAACAAACTGTGTGTTTCTAGTGCAACAACTGAAAGAGCAGGGTCTAGAGGACATGGCGGGGATGTTTGTAAGCCATTTGTTTACTGCTTATGGTTGCTCTCCAAAGGGATTTTCCTTATGAAAGGTCCAGAGGTGTAATTTATTTCACAAGTCAGTCTTTCCCAGTGGTTCTTAGTGAGCGATGGTATAGTTGTGCATCGTGCACTCTGTGCTGGCCCTTCCTGGATCAGAGGTGGGCAAACTGTGGAGCAATAGTCCTCAGCATTGTTCAGTGGTGAATTCTGATCGGAATCACAAGTTGTGCGATGATTACTCCATCCTTGCCTTTTTTCACCTGACAAATTTCACGTAGCATCACTGGGCGAAATGTATTGAGTGGTTAAAAAAGGCAAAAGTGGATTTTAGTGCAGTAAATACCAAATCTGCATGTTGTGCTTCATTCTGAGGCTGGAAGTCAGAATAGGAGGTGTATTGCATCTGGTAAATACCCCACCCTGGGGTATTTGGACTTACTGGGTGTTGCAAATTCCTCACCCTATTCTGCACTACTCAGAATGAGCAGGTAATTATTACTCGCAAGGGTAACCCCTTGGGTTAACTGTGCATTTTCTGTAGCAACCCTTATGCAACCTAAAGGCTAGTGGTTATTAGAATGCTGGTGAGGTCAACTCGTCTCTCAGGGTTGGATGAAATGAGTAATGCTGGCTCACAGTAACACCTCTTATTTGGAGCGTTTGAAAGCAGGAGCAGTAAGACACATATATACCAAATTAGTATTCATATTTTTCTTATTAGAAGGTGCTCACCACCAGTTGTTGCAGGCATTTCCACATTAACTAACAGCCCTTACGTAACTAACAGTAGTGAACTTGCAGCCTTCAGACGCTCACCGGCCTCTCTAGTGTAATCGGTGTTACTTAAGGCAGAAGTGAACAGGCACACTTGCACTCCCAGGTTTTATTGTTCTTCCTTGACCGCAATCTGCACTGATTAGTTACTCAACAGATAATGATGGAAACTGGCACCACATTACACCCCGACCAGAGATATTTGCTCAGCCGCCTTTAATCTGATTAAAAAGAAGGTTTCGAAATAGTAAAAGCTAGAGGAAGATCTCCCTGAGGACAGGGACCCAGACTTTGGAATGGCCTAATCCCTAAACTTGAGGTTAGAACCCAACTACCTGCAGACTTAACAACTTCAGCAAAAAAAAAATCACAATTAGAGGAGGTGCACAGTCTTAGAGGGGCGGGACTTCATGCTGAGTACTGTCTGAGAGGCACTTGTCTCCCAACCCCTCCACAGACGACCACCGCCTTCCAAAAACAAAACCCTTAATGGACATCGACCGCCTAAAGATTCCAAAAACAAGTTGATATTCACTCTGTGCAGGGATTTCCAGCTCGCCTTTCCTACCATCGTGTGACAACAGCTCTTCACCGGGTGACTGTGCCCAGGTAGCCGAGATTGTGTGACACACAGTGGCACGGTGTGAGCTGGTAGGTATGTGTCTGCGATTCAGGGATCTCATTAAAGGTGAACTGTTCGGGTTGGCATTCGACTGAGAACCCGGCCGGGAGTAGATAGCGACTGAAGAGTGGTGGACCCGGGCTCCTTCCTTGCATCCGGTTACACTCTAGCTGACGTTATCTTGTTTGCAAACTCTGTTGGATTAACAGTTCCAAGTTGTATTAACCAATTGCTTGTTTATGAATTTAGGGCATGAATAAATATCATGCCCAGCTTGCCAGTGGTTGGTTATGTTCACTCTTCTTTTAAAGGATTTGTTGTGCATCCTTTGACTGTTATGAGCATTTTATTTAGGGATCAACGACCTAGAGAAATTAATAATCAGACACTAGAGCTACTAAAGGGACATTAGTGCGAGGTACCACCCACGGCTTTATAAGGTACTGTCCTATGTCCCTGCACAGTTGCACTCATGACCTCTGCCTGCCTTAGACGGAGGTAGGGGTGAGTTAGGTAAACCTCCTCGAAGGGCATATGAAGAAGAGTGAATGCTGTATTAAGAGCATTGAAGTTTAAGGGAAGCTACAGAGGCCCCATGACCTGGAACTCACTTCTGCTACTATTATTTGTGCTGCTAAATAGTTCCACTACACTTTGCAACCATTTTGACAGTTCTGCCAGTCTCCTTTTTGTGGTTCGAGCCATGGACGTCATTTAGGGGTCACCAGGGGTCGCAGCAGCGACCCATGGCTTGCCTCTTGCTACCCCTGGCACTGCTTTTGCGACCCCTGGCCTCTGAGGTGGCAAAGTCAGTGCCTGGAATACAGGACCAGTTCTTCCTAATGGACGCTGATTGGAGCTCCCCTTGCCTGGTTTCTGTCAATTTATTTATCAAACAAATAGTGAATAATATTATTCACTATAGCTATAATAAAAATGGAGTACATTAGCTGGAATATGACCCTATCTGGAAGCTAAGGTAAGTAAAAAATGCAGTTAAATGTATGTTGTACGCATGCTTGCTGGTGAGAGTGTGTTTATGTGCGCAAGAGTGTGTGAATGTGTTAAGCGTGTGTGTGAGTCAAAAGTAAAGGTCAAATGGAGTGCTATGTCACTTCTGCTACCCCTGCCATTTTGGTGAATTGACGTCCATGGTTCGAGCACAGTTCTTTTATTTAACAGCTAGTAATGTTCCCGGTGCTCCCGCTGCACAGGGATACTTCTGACCAATTCGAAATGTGAAGAGACATTTTAGGTACATTTTCTTGCAAAGGCAGTGTGTTTTTGGTTATAGGCCTACATTTTCTTTAATTTTATGGTATAAATGACCAAAGAATTAGGGAAAGAAGGACAAAATAGGATTTTTTTGTGCCAACAAACACATCTGACTGTACATGGATGTGAACTAGTGGTAAAGAGCAGTTGCTACCCTTAGCCTGGCCTTTGGTGTCGCTGGCATTGCCCTTGCTACCTCTGCTCTTTGGGGTCATGCAGTAGTGGCAGGTAGAGAAAGTGGGCAAAGCTGTCGGAGCCCTATTCACATTCTATAGTTTTCACTTTTTTACTCTCAAAGCCACCCAGCAGCAGCTAGGAGGTTATGCATGGGCTAAGAGTTAGACTAGGTGTCAATCTCACAATGACAACCATATATGGGATGATAGTAGTAATGTACATCCCAGCATATCTCCCCACCATTTCTACCTCCAACCTATGTCTGTTCAGGGCAAGGCACTTTAAACTAAAATTTTAATAATGAAATACCCTGTGTGGTAACCAGCTTAGTGGACTGTTATCATAAGAAATAGCATAGCATGAAGGGACCTGCAGAGATGCTCACAGCTGCCAGCCTACTGAAAACAATAAACTGGGCAGCTCTAACTCGCACCTTTGCATCCTTCACAATGCTAAGCACTGAGTCCCGAAACTTTTCCCACACAGGATCAAAACAAAGACAACACACAACACTCTTCAACAAACTGCCCTAGACAGTGTAGCATACTACCAATGTCGGCAAGCGTTTCAGCACCTGTCATTTGGGAAGTAATTGTAATTCTAACACTACCCTGTGATGTCATCAGCGGTCAGTGGGTGCATGATGCAACTTTTACTACACCCTGTCATTTCAGGACTCGACATTCACGGCCAGTGTTCTACCATCTGGCTTGGACCAGGAGGTGTAATTTCAGTATGGTGTTCGCAAGGGTGCCATTTTGGATTCTCCTAAAGATCCAATGGATTTTTCATGTTGCAAATAGTAGAGCATGTCTTAGTTTTCATTTCTGGCTGGATTCGCCCTTGAGATCGGTCACTCGACCTTCACACCCAGCCAGCCTGCTTTCAGAGATACCGAATCAGCAGAAAGCAAGTCATATTGTGGCCAGATGCTTCCAAAGCTCATCTGAGTCAGGCTGCCTCTTCATGACGCTGGAGCTACCAGAAAAGGGAAGAAGGAGATGGCAGTGCAGTCATTTTTGCATCTGTGGTTACTTAAGTCATCTGCTTGCTTCCTATAAACGCCAGTGGGGAATAACTGCTTTTCTGTGGTGGTGCACGGTGCAAATAATGGCGCCTTTGAAAATGCTTTTGCAGATGCAGACACAGTCTCGATGCACAGTGTATTTTCTCTTGGATTGGATCACATTTTTATATATTTCTTCATAGCCCTGAGGAGACTGTGAGTTGCTCCTTATTTCATCAGTTTCCATACGTACCTAAGGAGTGTGGGCTGGGAAGGATGTTGGATGCAGTGCTGTATGGCCTGTATAGGGAGATGTTGGGTAAGGAAGAGGTGCTTCAACCATGGTGCAGCGTATGTTGCTGCACATAACCGTGGAATGTTGAGAAAGTGAGACACATTACTACTTATCATTAGTTTTATCATTAGGTTAGGTCGTCATCTTCATCTTCAGATGATATAAATTTGAAGAGCTGTGCTTTTATCCAACTAAGTTAGTTTTGAAAGTTGTGAACTATAAGTGTCCTGTCAGGGCATTATAAAAGACTGAATGAAGTAACAAGGCATTTGTATAGTACTGTAGCCTTTCTGAGAAGGTGATGGCCACATTACAATCTCATTACTTGCTATCCATAAAATGAATGATTCAAAAATAGGAAATCTAAGGGTTGCACGGCCTACCCTTGGCTTCACTGTTAATACTGAAGCATTTTATTCGTCCCTCTTCCACACTCTACTTTTCCTAAATAAAGTCTCTGATTGTCTCATGGCTATTAAACACTGGGAGACTTTACTCTCGCTAATGTTCAGTTGCGTAAGGTAGGAAATCTCTTACTTCCTGGCTCTTACCTCAGTCCCCTCTCCCATGACACTTCGTCCAGGCGTCTTACCATGTCCCCCCTGTGCGTATCGGGCTGCAGTTCAGCTCCAGCATGCAGCAGGAACCCTTCATCATCTCCACTGCTCCTGGGATGCAACTGCGTGCCATCACACTACTCTTCCAGCATCTCACCTTCCAGGCGCTATGTCCTTCATTAACATGCCAGTCATTCATAAATTAAAGTACTCTAAAGAGTTAAATGATGGGGCTTCCTCAGTACAGATGATCTACTCTTGATCATTAATGCTGCTACACAAGCTACACAAACTCTACAAAAGAAGGCCAACCACTCGCCCAGCTCTTTACTCGCACTGATCAACATAGCTGTCGACTAGACACATGGCACAGTACAAGCTGCCAGGATTCTATGTAAAAGCAATCGCTGGCCTGCAGTCCCCACCACTCTCCATTCATTGCCAACTTGACCCTTGTGTGCCCCCTAGAGATTGAGATCCTTCGTGTTTTCTGGACCTCCCCCTAGCCAGTCCAGATCCAGCCCCTCCGTACCAGAAGTCAAGCTGTCTCTCACCACTCCCCTCCTCGCACTTGAATATCCATACCATGAATAACTCCTTTCCCAACATCACACCATCTTGACCCAACATACTGCACCCCAAGCCTAGGCTCACTGCTCCCACCTGCAGTCTGTAAAGTCCATGTGTTAATTGTTAGTAATGATATGTCCTGACTGGGTTCCACTATCCAGTCACCACAGTCCCACCTATATAACCACTATCCCCCCCAAAATAGTGTCCTCGTGTTACGTATAGTTGATATGAACAACACTTCTATGAGAGTGGTGCTATCAGACCCCAATGGACACAAGTAATGCATTTCTGGTTTCTCATACGGGCAATCTGGTGTATGCTAGTTTTATAGAGGTTTTCAGCTGGGACAAGGGGCTGGCGCGCTCAGCAGAGAAGCTTTATCCCACAAGTGTGCTGCTTTGTTTGACCTGACATCTTTTTATGTCGTCTTTATGTCCACTATACCTTAAACAATTCTGATCAGAGTGAAACAAGAAGATATAACACAATTGTCTTCAAGACCTTATTAGCAGTGGTTAAAATACCTGTACGCTATCATTTATTTCCACCTTTTCTTTAATCTGAAAGGTAAGTATGTATAGATTTTCTAAACCTAACTCCATCACATATATATATATATAGGCGTAAGCACAACGTAGCGCACATGTGATTAAGGCCGCAGGACGGCGGCCGAAACGCATCATATGGACTGTTGAATCAATAATTAAACAAGCACATAATTACGGAGTCTGTACCCGACCTATGTTGTTCATTGCAAAATTCGGGAGCTGTTTGGATATATATATATATATATATATATATATATATATATATGTATATATGTGTGTATATATATATGCAACAATGTATCCAGGCCACAAACAAATGGATACGGACAAACTCCTCGGCAAATTGTGCAGCAAATGTTTATTTAAAAACGTTTAGAGTGACAGCCTGTCAACGCATTTCAACTGCTCACGGCAGCCTTGATCACGACAGTGAGCGCCATTTTTTAAAGTGCATATATAGTAAACAGTGTAGTAAACATAAACAAGGGTGTAATAGACATTAAAAAAAAATATATATATATATATATATAGTCATGGTGCCTAGATATGGAGTTGTAATAGAAAATCTATACTTCACTCTGTGCACTTACCTTTCGATATTTTGTTCCTCGATAATTTGTCCACAATATTAGTGTGCCACGATTTTCTTGTACTCAATATTTCAGTGTACAATCAGTTCTGTGACTAAGCAGTGGCACCAGAGAGAGGGCATTTGCATTGGCACACAATTCCAAGTTGACATGCCATATCCTGGTTAAGTATAGGTGTGTTGGAAAGTGGATTATTGGTAGGGGCAAATGTAGGTCTGCCACTGGCAACAAGGCCACTAACACAGTATAGGGCTCAGAATAGGTCTTAGAAAATTATTCCTATGCTCAACCCTTGGTAACATGGCTGCGAGCAGGCAGGCTTAACTTCAAAGACAGGTATGTAAAGCATTTAAAAACACCAATTCAGAAAATAATTAAGACACAACACAAAAATAAAAATCCAACTCCAATTTATAAAAATAGGAAATATTTTTATCTTTTAAATGACACTAAAACGAAAATAATCCACTGTAGGGAACCAGAGATATGAATTTGTAAAGATTAGTCACTTTCTAGTGCTTAAAAACCAACAGTGCCCCTTTTAGCCATTTTGTTTGCTCTGACAGGGACACATTCACCTTTAGCAATTGTTCTGGAGGATTTCTCACCAGTCTTGTGCAGCCTCCTCCAGCAGGATGGGTCCAGTTAGAACTCCTTCCTGAAGTTCTTCTTGCGGGTCCCAAAGTATCCAACACACAATCCAAGGTTCTGGAATCTCCAAGAGGGTCATTGCAAGTGTGAGACTTCAATTCCCGCAATCCACTTGAACAAAACCCTTACAAATCCACTGGTAGTACTCCAGGCTGGGGATTCTTTGTGGTGATGTCCAGGTGAGCTCTGTTAACCTGGAGCTTGCAGGGAGTCCACTCTTTAGTCCTTTTGAAGCAGGTTTGATCCACAGGGCTGTAGTTTCAAATGGTGCAAAAAAGGCGCAATCTTCAGAGTTCAGGCCTTTGGAAATGCACATCAAACTCTTCAGCGCAGACCCTTCTGATTCTCTTAAGTTTCAAGCAGCAGATCTGAGGGGCTCTGCCCTTCTCAGATACTTATTCAGTGTTCTCTGGGGTCAAGCAGGAGGTCACTCCTGTCCAATGAGCTGCAGGGTTCCACCCAAAGGTCTGACCACTTCCTGCAGAGTGTGGCAAAATGCTAACCCAGAAACCACTATTCTTCCGAAATTCAATATGTCAGAATTTTCAGCAGGCAGAGAAGACCTGCTAGACACACCCCTAGGATGGCTATTCCCCATATTCCCTCCCCCTTCCATCTGCTCATTCCTTCCTTAATCCTAGCATCTGGCTGGAGGTGAACAGGGGTCCTCCCCTTCGCTTGAAGTCCATGGTTTACAATTCCTCCCCCTGCTCTGGCATTCCTATGCCCAGCAACCTCTCCTCCCCGAGAGGCTTCCTAACCCCAGGGGTCATTTATCACCTCTTCAAAGCAGCCAGGCTCACCCACTTATCTCTGACCAATCAGGGCAGAGCCGTACAGGGTTGAATTTTGACTTACAGACAAAAAAAGTCTTATAACTTCTTGTCTGTACATTTTACTATAAATTCAACAATACCATATTGTTGGATTTATCATTACCATTCTACTGAGTCCTTTAATCCTAGTATTATGGCTTTTCTTTCTCCAGTTATTAACTAATAACCTTTTCCAATGTTAACCTATGGCATGGGATTTGCAATGGGAAAAGTGACTTGGGCCATTTTTCCAGCACCAGGGCTTATAAAAACATATTTTATAAGTACGCTTCATATATCTACAGGACCCCCAGCCCAGGAACACCTAGGTGAGACTTTAGGGGTTCTGAATATGTAAAAATATTGCAGATCCTCCCTCCACAGTGCTCCTACCACCAAAGTCGGTTTTGGGCAGCACTTTATCACAATGTGGGGAGTGAAATGTGCAATTTCACTTTACCCAGGGCATATAAAACTCATTTTATAAGGGTCTACCTTATAGATACCTGACCCCCCACCCCTGGGACACCTAGAGGAGACCCTGGGGGAACCTAATATGCCCAAACATTGTAGGTTAACCATTATTTTTAAGAGCCCCAAACACAAAAGTCGAGTTTGGGCACAATTTACTTTTTAAAAGCAGTCCTGCTACACAGAGCAGGTCATGCCAATCACAGGGGTACCCCAACCCTTAGTGTACCCTAGTGTATGTAGGTGTTTTCACTGTATTCTAAGTGTTTTCAGCATAGCACTGGCCCTGGGCCTGGTTAGGCAGAGCCCAGGGTCAGTCAGAGTCAGTTACCACCAGTACCAGTCAGCAAAAAGTTGGGGGGTGACCACGGCACATGATGACTTTGCAACACAGCCCCCCCCTCCCAAAACGAAAGGTGATGGGTTACTAACCTACACCCTGGTAGTCCTCATCAGCTAAGTGGAAAAACGTGGAAAGTCCATCCGCATTTGCATGGGCAACCCCAGGTCTGTGTTCCACTGTAAAGTCCATTCCCTGTAGGGAAATGGACCACCTTAACAGCTTGGGATTCTCCCCTCTCATCTGCATGAGCCACCTGAGAGGCCTGTGGTCAGTTTGAACACGAAAGTGAGTCCTAAACAAATATGGTCTCAACTTTTTCAGGGACCAAACCACAGCAAAAGCCTCTCTCTCAATGGCACTCCACCTCTGCTCTCTGGGAAGAAGTCGCCTGCTAATAAAGGCAACTGGCTGATCAAGGCCCTCTTCATTTAGCTGTGACAACACTGCCCCAATCCCTTGCTCTGAAGCATCTGTCTGAACCACAAATTCTTTTGTGTAGTCAGGGGCCAGCAACACTGGCGCTGAACACATAGCAGCTTTCAGAGTGTCAAAAGCTTTCTGACACTCTGGGGTCCAATTTACCTTTTTGGGCCTCTTCTTAGAAGTGAGTTCTGTTAGGGGCCCCACAATGGTCTGATCATTTTGAACAAACCTTCTATAATACCCTGTCAGTCCAAGGAATGCCCTGACCTGAGTCTGGGTAACCGGAGCTGTCCAATCCAAAATAGTTTGGATTTTCGCTTGGAGCGGCTGTACATGGCCCCCACCTACCAGGTAGCCCAGGTACACCACAGAACTCTGCCCTATTTGGCACTTACTTGCCTTAATAGTCAGGCCTGCCTGCTGCATGGCCTGAAGCACTTCTCTTGGGTGGCTTAAGTGATCCCCCCAGGTAGTACTATATACAGCTATATCATCCAGGTAAGCTGCACTGAACTGTTCCAACCCAGACAAGACCCTGTTCACCAACCTTTGGAAGGTGGCAGGTGCATTCTTTAAAGCCAAAGGGCATTACCTTGAACTGATAATGTCCCTCTAGTGTAGAGAATGCTGACCTCTCCTTTTCTCCATCAGTGAGGGCAATCTGCCAATAACCTGAAGTCAAATCAAAAGTACTCAGGTACTTAGCAACCCCTAACCTGTCAATGAGCTCATCAGCTCTAGGTATAGGGTGAGCGTCAGTCTTGGTGACTGCATTCAATCCTCTGTAGTCCTTACAGAACCTTAACTCCTTGGGTCCCCCCTGAGGATTAGGTTAAGTACCAGCACCACTGGACTGGCCCATGGACTCTCAGACAGTTCAATTACCCCCAATTCCAGCATTTTAGTATCCTCAGCTTTAATGCTGGCTCTGACATGGTCAGACAACCTGTACAGTTTATTTTTGACAGGTAGGCTGTCACCAGTGTCAATGTGGTGCACACACCACTCAGTGATGCCTGGGGTCAAAGAGAGCAGGCCAGCAAACTGCTCCAGCACTAGCTTACAGTCTCTGTGCTGCTGGTCTGTCAACTTGGGAGAGAGCACAACTCCCTCCACTGTCCCATCTTGCACATTAGTGGAGAGGAGGTCGGGCACAGGCTCAGTTTCCTCCTCCACACCCTCATCAGTGACCAGTAACATGGTCATGTCTGCCCTGTCATGGTGGGGTTTCAATCTATTCACATGCAGGACCCTATGAGGGTTCCTGGGGGTGCCAAGGTCAACCAAATAGGTAACCTCACCCTTCTTTTCTAAGATTGGATAGGGCCCACTCCACTTGTCATGGAGGGCCCTGGGAGCCACAGGCTCCAACACCCACACCAATTGTCCTGGATTATACTCAGGCATAGTAGCCTTCTGATCATACCAGTGCTTCATGAGCTCCTGGCTGGCCTCCAGTTTCCTGTTTGCCTTGTACATGTACTCTGCCATTCTAGATCTCAGGCCTAGCACATAGTCAAGCACATTGTCCTTTGCTTCTTTAAGAGGCTTATCTAAAGACTCTCTCAGCAGGCTCAATGGCCCCCTCACAGGGTGTCCAAACAACAACTCAAAGGGACTGAAACCAACCCCTTTCTGTGGCACCTCCCTGTAGGCAAACAGTAAGCATGGGAGGAGAACATCCCATCTCCTCCTGAGCTTCTCTGACAACCCATTTATCATGCCCTTCAGGGTTTTGTTGAATCTCTCAACAAGACCATTTGCTTGTGGGTGATTAGGGGTGGTGAACTTGTAGTTGACACCACACTCATCCCACATAGCAGTCAGATAGCTAGACAGGAAGTTCGTGCCCCTATCTGATACCACCTCTTTCAGAAAACCCACTCTGGTGAACACACCAAGCAGTGCTCTAGCCACTGCAGGAGCATCAATGGTTCTAAGAGGGATTGCTTCAGGGTACTAGTGGCATAGTCCACTACCACCAAGATATACCTATTCCCTGATGCAGTAGGTGGGTCCAGGGGACCAACAATGTCCATCCCCACCCTTTCAAAAGGAACCCCAACCACTGGCAGTGGTATTAGGGGAGCCTTTGTCTTGCCCCCTGACTTGCCACTGGCCTGACAGGGACACAGGAGCTGCAAAACTCCTTTACCTTTTCAGACATATGGGGCCAGTAGAAATGGTTCACCAACCGGTTCCATGTCTTTGTCTGTCCCAAATGTCCTGCCAAGGGGATATCATGACCCAAAGTCAGGATGAACTCTTTGTACTTCTGGGGCACCACCAACCTCCTGGTGGCCCCCTCCTTGAGGTTTCTGGCCTCAGTATAAAGCAGTCCATCTTCCCAGTAGAGTTTGTGAAACCCACTGTCATCCCCCTCCTCTTGTTTAGAAGCAATTCGCCTCAAGCTCTCAAAGGTGGGACAGTCTCGCTGTTCCTTACTGAACTCCTCTCTGGAAGGTCCACCTGCTCCTGTCAGTTCTGCCAAATCTGACAGCTCTGGCAGGGATGGAGTCCCTCCCTCAGAGGCCAGATCTTCGCCATCAGGGTTAGATTCTTCCTGCACCTCTGGAGTTCCCTGGGCTGGCTCACCAGGTCCAGTACCCTTGTCCTTGGATGCTTGGCCCTTTGTTCCAGGGTCAAAGTGTCCAGCCCCTCCCTTTTGGCTAGTCTGTGACCTAGTCACAGAACATACCCACTCAGGGAGCTTCAATATTTTCATATGGAGTCCTCTCTCCACCTCTGACCACTCAGAGGCTTCAAGATCATTGCCCAGTAAACACTGGACTGGGAGAACCTTTGACACAGCTACCTTCATAGGGCCTGTCACACCTCCCCATTCTAAATCCACCACAGCCATAGGATGGAGTTTGGTAGTGCTGTTTGCATAAGTCACCTGGTGAAACTTACCAGGTATCAACCTCCCTAGAGGCACCAGCTCGTCCAGGACCATAGTTACACTAGCCCCTGTGTCTCTGATAGCCTCAACCTCAGTCCCATTCACTTTAGGCCTCTGCCTGTACTTGTCCATGTTTGGAGGTAAGGCAGCAAGCGTTGCAATATTCACCCCACCCAGGGACACTAAGGTTGCTTCCACCACCTGACTACCCCTCTCTGGGGCACCACTCTCCACCCCTACACTTACACTGGCAATCCCTGTGGATGGCCCCTTAGGGGGGAGCTTCTTGGCGCAGACAGCATATCTCTGTTTGTGCCCTGGCTGGTTACAGTCAAAGCACTTACCCACCTTTGAGAGCTCAAAGAACCTACCATTCTTTCCCTGATACCCCCTCCCTTTGAATTTGGTTTGGCTCGCCCCCCCACCCCCCTCCTTCTGCAGGTTTTTTTGGTGGTCTTTGGAGGACTCCTTCTGTTTTTGACCTTCTTTTCCCTGGGCTTTCGCCTGGGGAGGGACCTGTCCTTTCTTCTGGTCACCCCCCTGGTACGGAATGGAAACCCGGGTTCTCACCCACTCATCAGCTGCTTCCCCCAGCTCTCTGGGGTCTGTCAGCTTAGAGTCCACTAGATACTGGCGTAACTTCTCTTCTGCACAATGAGTCAAAATATGTTCTTTCAAAAACAAATTATACAATCCCTCATATGTGTCAACAGTGTTACCAACAATCCAGCCTTCCAGTGCCTTCACTGAAACGTCCACAAAGTCTACCCAAGACTTTGAACTCAATTTCTGGGTGCCTCTAAGCTTCAGCCTGTACTGCTCTGGAGTCAGACCAAATGTTTTGACTAAGCATGCCTTCATCTGCTGGTATGATTCTGCATCCTCTCCCTTCAGGGTCAGGAGCCTATCCCTCCCAGCTACTGGAATCCACTCCCACAGGAGTGCACCCCAATACTTAGAGTGGACCCTACTCAATCTAAGGGCCCTCTCAAAAGCTGCTAGCCACTTGTCAATGTCATCCCCTCAGTGTACTTGGGTACTATACCCTTGGGAAGTTTGTGATCAAGACCACCACCCCTGGACATTTCAAAATCTTCATCATTTTCACTGCCACCATATCTTTTCTCCTCCTCCCTCTCCCATTTCTTCTTAGCTAATTCCAATTTCTCCTGCTCCAAAGCTATCAAAGCTAATTGAGCCTTAAGCTGTCTCTCTGCAATGGACAGCAGTGGTTCCTGAGTAGGGGACCTTGCCCTCCACCCACCATCTGGAACTGCAGGGCTAACAACAGAAGGAACACTACCTATTCCCCCCTGTATCTCCTCCGCTATCCCAGCCCAGGCCTTTAGGGACTTAAGCAACCCTGCCTTCCTAATCTTGTTAGAAGCAGGCAGCCCCCTCAGCCTACACTGTACCCTAAGATCAGCCATCCTGAACTGGGACAGTTTAGCCAGGTCCAGCTCCATGGTTCCCTAGTTTTGGGTCACAACAACTAGGCACAACAGACTTAGAACAATTTGGAAAAATCAAAACAATGGATTAAAAACAGTTTGGTCCAAATTCCAAATTCCAAAAATCAAACTCAAAAAGTTTTGTTCTTAGGCAATTTAGAGGATTTTTAAAATCTTAATTCACTTTACTGAAAGGTGTACTCTTTAAACGCAAGTCCTCATCCACACCGCTGAGCACCAAATGTTGGAAAGTGGATTATTGGTAGGGGCAAATGTAGGTCTGCCACTGGCAACAAGGCCACTAACTCAGTATAGGGCTCAGAATAGGTCTTAGAAAATTATTCCTATGCTCAACCCTTGGTAACGTGGCTGCGAGCAGGCAGGCTTAACTTCAATGACAGGTATGTAAAGCATTTAAAAACACCAATTCAGTAAATAATTAAGACACAACCCAAAAATAAAAATCCAACACCAATTTATAAAAATAGGAAATATTTTTATCTTTTAAATGACACCAAAACGAAAACAATCCACTGTAGGGAACCACAAATATGAATTTTTAATGATTAGTCACTTTCTAGTGCTTAGAAACAAACAGTGCCCCTTTTAGTCATTTCGATGCCTCTGACAGGGACACATTCACCTTTAGCAATTGTTCTGGAGGATCTCTCACCACTCTTGTGCAGCCTCCTCCAGCAGGCTGGGTCCAGTTAGAACTCCTTCCTGAAGTTCTTCTTGCGGGTCCCAAAGTATCCAACACACAATCCAAGGTTCTGGAATCTCCAAGAGGGTCCTTGAAAGTGTGAGACTTCAATTCCCGCAATCCACTTGAACAAAACCCTTACAAAACCACTGGTAGTACTCCAGGCTGGGGATTCTTTGTGGTGATGTCCAGGTGAGCTCTGTTAACCTGGAGCTTGCAGGGAGTCCACTCTTTAGTCCCTTTGAAGCAGGTTTGATCCACAGGGCTGTAGTTTCAAATGGTGCAAAAAGGCGCAATCTTCAGAGTTCAAGCCTTTGGAAATGCACATCAAACTCTTCAGCGCAGACCCTTCTGATTCTCTTAAGTTTCAAGCAGCAGATCTGAGGGGCTCTGCCCTTCTCAGATACTTATTCAGTGTTCTCTGGGGTCAAGCAGGAGTTCACTCCTGTCCAATGAGCTGCAGGGTTCCACCCAAAGGTCTGACCACTTCCTGCAGAGTGTGGCAAAATGCTAACCCAGAAACCACTATTCTTCCAAAATTCAATATTTCAGAATTTTCAGCAGGCATAGAAGACCTGCTAGACACACCCCTAGGATGGCTATTCCCCATATTCCCTCCCCCTTCCATCTGCTCATTCCTTCCTTAATCCTAGCATCTGGTGGAGGTGAACAGGGGTCCTCCCCTTCGCTTGAAGTCCATGGTTTACAATTCCTCCCCCTGCTCTGGCATTCCTATGCCCAGCAACCTCTCCTCCCCGAGAGGCTTCCTAACCCCAGGGGTCATTTATCACCTCTTCAAAGCAGCCAGGCTCACCCACTTATCTCTGACCAATCAGGGCGAGCAGTACAGGGTTGAATTTTGGTTTACAGACAAAGAAAGTCTTATAACTTCTTGTCTGTACATTTTACTATAAATTCAACAATACCATATTGTTGGATTTATCATTACCATTCTACTGAGTCCTTTAATCCTAGTTTTATGGCTTTTCTTTCTCCAGTTATTAACTAATAACCTTTTCCAATGTTAACCTATGGCATGGGATTTGCAATGGGAAAAGTGACTTGGGCCATTTTTCCAGCACCAGGGCTTATAAAAACATATTTTATAAGTACGCTTCATATATCTACAGGACCCCCACCCCAGGAACACCTAGGTGAGACTTTAGGGGTTCTGAATATGTAAAAATATTGCAGATCCTCCCTCCACAGTGCTCCTACCACCAAAGTCGATTTTGGGCAGCACTTTATCACAATGTGGGGAGTGAAATGTGCAATTTCACTTTACCCAGGGCATATAAAACTCATTTTATAAGGGTCTACCTTATAGATACCTGACCCCCCACCCCGGGACACCTAGGGGAGACCCTGGGGGTACCTAATATGCCCAAACATTGTAGGTTAACCATTATTTTTAAGTGCCCCAAACACAAAAGTCGAGTTTGGGCACAATTTACTTTTTGAAAGCAGTCCTGCCACACAGAGCAACTTTTAAAAATACCTCAGGCTTCAGCAGTGCACACATGCAAGTGCAGAAAGGTCTGCTGGCCTCTAATCTGCCATGCCCTATTTATACTAGGGACTGATAGGTAGTTTCAATCCCCCTGCCCTACCTAATATGTACTAGGGCCCTATGGGGTAGGTCATGCCAATCACAGGGATACCCCAACCCTTAGTGTACCCTAGTGTATGTAGGTGTTTTCACTGTATTCTAAGTGTTTTCAGCATAGCACTGGCCCTGGGCCTGGTTAGGCAGAGCCCAGGGTCAGTCAGAGTCAGTTACCACCAGTACCAGTCAGCAAATAGTTGGGGGGTGCCCACGGCACAAGATGACTTTGCAACAAGGTGCCTAGGGTACTTTCTATCATTAAATAGACTGTATTAGTAGTTATTGAGTTTTTAAGGGCTCAAAACTATAATTAGCACACAGTGGAATGTTCAGGCTGTTCCAGTCAATGTGCTCTTCTAGAATGACAGCAGTAATGAGCGGTCAAGTGGCAATTATCATGAAGTTATTGCTTTTCATTCATCATGACCTCTCGCATTCAGCTTGGGGCGGATAACAGTGGCGGGCAGTTATCTGATGACATTTCCCTTTAGAACATTCATTAATGCTTCACTCCCAGATTTACTGATGGAAAACGTAAAAGAGACCATTTTTCAAAAAGAAAGATAAGACCACCAATGGCAGGTACAGATTTTAAAACAACTGAGGAAGATTGTTTTGAGGAGGGACAAATAAGAAAAAGCCAGTTCAAGGTTTGATAATTGGCACTTTCTTCCAAAATGAGGCCTATATAATGTGCGGAGGGAGGTGTGACAGTGCGCCCCAACTGTAACTGAAGCTTTGCATAGTCCCTATCAAGCACAATGCGTTGTGCAAAGGTGATCCATGGACCCACCTTGAAACGCCTAGTGATGCTAGTGGAAGAGTGTAAAAACCAGGAAACGGAATGAAAATAGCAAAAGCACTGGTAGCAGGGTCTGAGAAGTCATTTTTGGCGACGCAGGAGGTTGTGTGAATGGAAAGAGAGCAGGTCGGCGATTCTCCAGGGAGGTCCCTGCAGACGTGGATGTGGAAAGTAGCGGGAAAGGAAGAGGTCAACATCTAAATTGGGCCAGAACTCATAATCTTCCTTGTTTTTAGGTCTGGCCTAGAGGAAGCTTTAGATTTTCTACCAGAGTCATGTTTTTCGAAGAAATCATAATAAAAAATAGCTACATTAATACATACATACATACAGGGGCTTTCGGTCAGCTCTGTTCATCCAGTGATCTGTTCAGGTGTGACTTACATTCTGCTTCTGCCCACCAAAGCATACAGCATGAGGCAGTGGGTCAGTGCGGTTCATCCATTGGCTGTCTTGCACTGTGAGTGGCAGCATTTTGCCCGGAAAGAAATGCACTTCACGCCAGGGCTGCCGGGCCCCTCCTTTTTTTTAAATTTTGATATGGTGGCCACTTAAAAAAAATAGTGCGGTTGCCAAAGCCAGATATAATGGCTTTGGCAGTGCTTGTTTTATTTAGCCCTTGTAGCTGTAAGGTACCGTAAATAACTGGTGCTTACGTTTGTCAAGTAGTGCTAGTTTTACCCACCATGAAAAATGAAGGGCACGGTCAACCTGCTGGATACTGACCTTTGCTATATAGGTTGCACAGAAATTTCTAAGTCAGGTGCATGGATACACCTAGCTTCAGATTGGGAGGTATCGCAAAAAGGGGGTTATCTGGCAGCATGAATATAGCCGTCAGTGTGAGCTTCGGCCTGGTGCCGGGGGTCAGTGCTTACCTGTGGCCCACACCGACTGATAGGTGTATCTTGCAGTCTTATCTACAGTAGCACCGGTCAAAGGTAAGGGGACATCTTAAACATCTCTCTGTTGGGAGTGCAGGCTGCTGATTCATTGGCTGTCCTAAGATATTACCCGTCCATATCAGAGTCGCCCAGTACAATGAATTGCACCTAGCGCACGTACAGCAAACCACTAACGTGCAGCCACCACCTCCCTCAATTTGGCCGGCTGCCTTTCTCCTGGATACTAGAATTTACCCCAAATCTCTCTGCAATTCAGTTTGACGGGGCTACTTGTGAGTTGAAACTCAGCAGTACCTCCTTTATTCTAAAAGTAGGCTCCATTCAGGAAGGACTCAAGTGAAAGATATTTCATTTCTGCAAGTGAGTAACATATAGGATGCATCTTAAGCTTAATGTAAATAAGTACTGGCAAAGTTAATTGGTCTGGCGTCGGCCCATAAAATTTTGGCTTTGGTAGTGCTGAAGTGACTTGACCCATTGCCCCTTACTGTATGCTGATTGGGCGGAGGAAAATTGTGAGTGACACACCAGACCAATGATTGTAGAGGGCTGGCTGAATGCCCCTATAAGTAAGTGTATTATACATACAATTTTAGTAAAATCAAAAGGTTTTGGCTAGCTCCAAACTGAAAAACCTGCCCAACTTCAGGCAGCATTGTACATAAACGGTACATTTGCAGGATATGTAGAAAATGATGAAGCCCAAGGTCTAGGTGACCCCTGTCCTTTATGAAAGCATCCCAAGGTACAGGGATGTGTGTTTATGGGGTGGCCTGTTTTAAATTGTGTATCTAGCACCGAGTAGGCTCGCACCACAGTAGTTACATCCATGAGAGCTCAGCCCCCAAGAAAGTGCTTAGTGGTGAGCGGGCAGTGCTTACTGATGTTAAAGTTTTTTTTTGCTTTTTTTTTTTAAAACAGCTTTTACTCAGTATTTGATATGAGTGATGGCGTGATGCGAGGCATAGTACTCTGCACTGCTAAATATTAAGCTGTTTCCAAGATCTTTCTGGCCCAGGCCATTTCTGTAAATGATTGAAGGAGCCAAATCTGAGTAGCTGGGCGCTCAAAGAATGAAACCACTATGGTTAAAGAGCTGTCAGATTCACAGCTATTGTAGCTTTATGGAGAACTGTCCTAAACGTGAAAACCACGTGGCAGGAGGGGCGGACTTATCGCAATCAAAGAATTAGAAAGGGGGTCCTAATTTTGTACCATTTGGATCTGTAGAACGAAACGTTGCTAAGTATTGCACTATGCTATCTAATGTTCTGATGCAATAATCCTTGGCAGGTCATGGTCTGTATTAGGGCGTTCTTTGGAATTGCATCACTTGATCAGTGGTGGCCGGCATGGCTCCTGGTGGTGAGGCGGGCGCGGAGGGGCTCATGGGGGGAGGGGTTGGCGGGGGGATTGCGCAATATATAAAAAAAAAAAAACTTACCTTGCCGCCGGGCCCCGCGTCTCTGCTCCTGCTCTCCTCGTCGAACTCGAGGAACAGGAAGCACAGCAAGGCCCCACTGACCAATCACAAAACTGCAGTGCAACGTTGTGATTTGTCTGAGCGTCCTGGTTCGACGCTCAGCCAGGGAATGAGCCAGGTGCCTGGCACTAGCTCATCTCCAGTCATCTTGGAGCCTTGAGCCCAAAACGAGCCTATCCTTCATGGGAGGCAATGTGGCCTCACGGCTACAACTGCCGACCTTGTATCACAGAGAAGCGGTTTGAAGCCCCAGCTCGGCTCTGCATCCTGTGAATCCTGGCAAATCTCATTGTGTCCAAAAAATGTAAATGTGTTTTGCAATACTTGTCTCTTTTGCAGAGCATTTATGACCTTGAGTATGGTTTGTGTCATGTGAAACTGCCCAAAAATAAATTGTGATTTCTGCCTCTTCCCTAAACTCTAATCTCATCTTCCAAGAATTACAGGCAAAGCATGAACATTTGGTGCCAGAAAAAAGATACCCATCTAGTAATCGAATTGCACAGAGTCAAAAGTGGAAAATTTGGGTCAATACCAGTTTCCCTGCTTGACTAAATTGTATAATCCTAGACAAATGCTTAATTTCACTGAGTCTCCTATTTGTTAATCACATATGTGAACAAACACCTTCAAATCCGTGCATTCAGGATGTGCGCTGTACAAAAACCTCTCTTGTGTTTGATTTAATAGCCTATAACACTGCTCCAGCTATAGTAAGAAGCTAGCCCTATATAGGGTACACATGGATTGGCAAATGACCTGTCTCTTCCTTCCCTAACTGCATTGTCATCAGGGCAGGGGAAGGAATGTTTCTCAGTTCATGTTTTAAACTCTCACTTTCAATAAATGCTCTTCCAATAATCTGATGTACTAATGTGAAAAGCTTCCTTGTGTTAAAGAAATACACGTTCTTTAATTGTGAAGACACCTTGTCACATTCTATCATGCCCTTTGGGTCATGGCGAAGGCGACAACGATTTTCAGGGCTCAGCTCGTGACTGGCTCTTAGAGCCAGAGCCCACCTTTAGCTGGGCTCTGGTTCGGCTCTCCCTGTTAATTCAGTGTCTCGCCCACCTCCACTTTACAGTCTTTGTCTATTTTGTTGTTTTCTGCGTGAGTGCCACATTTGTGCAATGTCCCTTCCCGGTCACTTCTCGCCTGCTCTCCCGTGCTGGGTGTCCAATCCAACATTAACCTGGAAAAATGCAGTTCGTGGTACCCATGTAAAGAGCGGGTGGTGAATGAATGGAATAGTGAAATGAATGAATAAACCTGTGCTGTGTAACTTTGCAAACTGGCTCACCTACAGGCATGCCCTCTATGAAAGAGTGAAATGATGAGTGAATGAACCTATATTGAGTGACTGAAAACGGAATCGCGTGGAGGCGTACATTCTTTGAAAGAGTGGTATGAATGAATGAATGAATATACCTGTATTGTATAACTTTTCCCACTGAATCAATCGCTTAGAGGAATGCGCAATTCTTAATGAGTGGGCGCACAGGCAGCTCTAAAAAGATGCTTTTCGAATACTTTCCTCCAGCGTAGGATCTTTAGTAGGCTGCGCGCAGTGAGCACACAGGGATGCCGTGTATTCATTGAACAAACCGAACCGCGGAAACGGGGGAGAAGGGACGGCAGCTGCAGAAACATGAGTTCCCAACTCCGTCAAAGGCCAGCTGGGCTTCATGGCCCCGTGTTCTGCCTGCACCTGGTCTTGTGCGTCTCATCAGGACGACCGAATCAGAAAGAAGCTCTCTCTGGAGTCAGAGGGTAATGGCGATCCGCGGACACTCCGGGGTCGCCCAGAGTTCCACGGGGCCCGGGCTGGAGCCTGTGAGTGGCCCCTGCCGCGCAGACAGGCGGGCCTCCCTTCCACCTGGGATGTTTTGTTTGTTGAAGAAGAGAAAGCAGCTTGAGTGTGTGTGACTGTGTGCGGACGTGCAGGGAGAGCACATTCTGAACCGCCTGCACTTTAGAAATGAGACAGCCTGGCACTCAAGGGGGCAAAGGTCTGTTAGGGTAACGTGTCTCACCTCTGAACGCAGCCACAAGCTGGGGGTCACAAAGGCATGCGCAGCTTAGATTCATGCTAACATAGTCCAAATGCATCCAGCGGATTGTGAAAGTTGTATGAACACAAATGCACAGGCCACACTGGAAACACACCGTGCGCACACAGACCTGAAATAGAGTACGCACCCGGACACACTATACAGGTACACACATCGTGTACACACAGTTACCACACATTACATTTCATTTCATTTCATAGGCCTCCTCATGAGAGGAAAATGTATCTTCTTTGCAAGGACCCGAAACACCTTACGCGACAGAATTTCAGAGGGACATAGAATAAAGCAAAATGAAAAAAAAAAATAGAAAATACCGAGCTGTTTAACGCGGGTGAGAAAAACAATAGACACATGTCAGGAAAACGAATGGACAATATGATTGTGAAAATACACTTTGGCATAAAAAACTTGAAGGCTTTAAGAGAACATAAATATTTGTGATGTTGCGAGCATGAAGTCGGAATCCTCATGTGGTTGCGCAGACTGCTGCCATGGGGTCTCCTGGTGGGGCCCGTAATATCTCATAATCCAGTTAGTCATTTGTCATAGGACGGGAGTGGGACCATCGACTCAGGGCTACTAAGTGAAATGTGGGCTCATCGATGACACCTTTCTCTAATCCATCAAGTGGCCGGAAGTTCACAATACTGACTGTTTAGGAGCCTGTCTATCTACCTTGTATCCTTTCGCTGGCCCTTTGTTGGTCTTGTGTATGAAGAGGGCTGCAGTGTATTTTAAGGGGTTTTCGTGGTTGTCCAGTGCAGGCCTTTGTTGGCCCATCTGTTTCATTCTGATAGGCGATGCTGGTCTTGGGTGAAACTAGCTACTGCAAACCCATGATAAGAAGGTCTTATTCTGGCCCAACCCTGTAGCGCAACGGGTGACAGCGCAGAGCGGCCTAAAAGTAAGTAATCAGCTCGAACCACAGGCATTCCATATCTCATATTTTTGCAGGATGTTCTGTAATAGTGAAATCTGAACAAAATGTTACAATAATGAAAACACATCTTGAGGAAGGGGGTGTGAAATCCTAAATGGTGTAAATGCCCATATCAGCCCTCTTTGGCAATCATGCGAGTTGTCACTGTTCATTACTTTGCCTGGATTATCAAGGCTGCGCTTCAAGGGCTATGCCTGTCATACAGTGGCAGCCCTGGGGTACAGACCATTTCGCAAAAGTAATCAAAATGTAATGTGTAAGAGTCGAGAGCTGTGATTGGTCCGACACATTGTTAGACAAGGACCAATAAGCAGGGGGCTTTGGCTTGGCTGGTTGGTGTCAAAGCATGGCTTTGATCAAGAGTTAGACTAACAACACCTATGAAAAGTTTTCATTAGTTGCTTTAATAAATACAAGAACGTACTGCAGAGTGGGTGGTGCTGGTGTAGGATATGTTTGCATTTTCCAGGTGCTGATCGAATCCGTTTTAGGCTTTGGCCTCGTGCAGCCTGTACATCAAGGGCCTACTCCGAGACATAGAGGTTCATAAGGGCTTCCAGAGCCCTGTACTTTGGCCAATTCTCTTCCTGCTCCTGACTCACAGGCCTTAAAGGTTGGCTCCACCCTAATCCTAGTTTGGTACCATTGTTCCTCATGATCTATTCTAGGCCTTTTTAAAATCTTTTTGCCAGTAACCGATAATGCTGAGAGGTTCATACACCATTCAGCACCCTTTCCAGGAAAAAATATACTTATAGAATAACTCTCAAAACTCCCACTCCAGTCGCGCTCTGTAGTTCTAAGAGTATTCTTCCACTCAAACAGTGCCAGCCTTTTATGTTTTATTTCCAAGAGGACTTTTAATACTTCCTTCAGAGCTCCTCCTTTTATTTGTACATGCAGAGTTGATTGAGCATTTCACTACATTAATTCCCAAATCCATGGGGGGGAGTTATATGTTGTTTTTTGCCAAGTTCTTGGATATATGTTAATATTTGCTAAGTCCTTTCTTTCTTTTTTTCATTTTGTTCTTCTAGTTGTCCTAATTTCCATCCGTTGTTTTATAGTATTAGGTATTTTGTTGTTCAATAGTAGTGTGTATTTTCTTTATCTGTTTATTATTCGATTACGAAAGACGAGGTGGCGCCATTTCTGAATCCTGTCAGTGGACAGCCTCTAACCTTTCTTATCTCGTTGGACACGTGGCCTTCAGAGCTGCACTCTGATCTCAATACTGCTCCATTTTGGGCTCAACAGTGTGCTTTTTATATTGTTTCATATTTTTTTCTCACTAGTTTTATCAACACATGCATTTGCTGAATATTGGGAAAATGATCCCGTAATATATGCGTCTATGGGCTGTGTGCCTTCGTCAGAGAGCTGCATGGAACCTGCAGTCTTGTCACTGCAGTGAAACCCTGCCTTTTATCCTACTGAGGTCGATAATGTGACTAGCATGGATATGAGATATAATAACACTTTTTTTCAGAGCTAACTCATTTTTGGGTGTGCAGTCAATTACTTATTGCAGGTGGGCAAGGATTAATTGCAGCGCCTTGAATGGAAATATAAAAGTTCAGGTACTCTCTACCCAGAGAGTATCTGTTAGCTATCTAGAAGTGCTGGTACTGTCAAATGAAAAGTGTTGCAACAGTGCTGACGAGTGCAGGTGCTTTCCCTATCAAATTAAAGAAGTGCAGGTACTCAGGACCTAACAGTACCTGCCCATTTAAATCACAGATGAATTTGCATCCTGATAGTTTTAAATGCCAGGGGCAGGTTAAGAGCTTAAACGACAATCTCTCTCTCTCTCTCTAGCACCTCCGCCCCCACTCGGACGTCTGGGGCAAAGGCTTTTGGGCAAAAAGAACAAACATTGAGCGTTATTTGCAGAGAGATTTTCTGAAGGCCAGAACATGTGTACTTATTGCAGAACGGCCAGCTCGGGCACGCAGAGTGAAACTGCCCTTTCAGCCTCTCTTCCTCGGGCAGCTGGAGACCTCGTGTTTTGTAGTGACGCGCCGCGCGGCGGGTCTCGGATGCACTGGAGGTCTGGGGCACTGGGGCGTGAGGGGCTGATAGACCGCTCCTGTTTTTTACAACTCCCATTTTCTTTTATGGCCGTCAGTTTGACAGCAGCAGTCGAGGTCCCACAGCTGTCTTTCAGACGGGGTGATTCCTGCCGTCTAACAGCATCTCGACTACATCATGCCAACGACTGATGTAATATTTACCCCCAACAATTATGCATGTCTAGGAATATTGAGGGCATTCTGCCTACGACTGTGTATCGCAGAGGTGGTTATATAGAGAGATTGATCGGGGCCCAGCAGAGGGTGCATATTGTATCAGGGCACCTTTAGTCACCAACCAATGCAGACCATTATTGTGATCTTGGAGACGCTGGTGTAGACTTGGCCTTTGGGCTATCGAAATGGATTAGGTAGGCAATAAAACACGTTTTTTGGGACAACTGTCCATTAAAACATTCTTAACAGTAAATAATACAAATAGCTAAAACAGTATAAAAATTTCAGATGTCAAATGCTGTGCTTAATAAAAAGTACAGAGCTTGCAATTTCCACTGTCACCTTTTCACTGCCACATCAAAATAACGCATAATAGACAGCCGTGCAATTGCATCAAGTCTGGACCGTATCTGATACTTTAAAAATATAGATTTTAAGAACTTAATAGGAAAAGATTTGTAAAATGGACAATCCACAAAACCATGACATATCGAACAAATCATATTTAAAAAACACTGACAACGACAGTTGAGATCTGATTGGATATGTCCCATGGAAGGGAGCTTGGACAGAGATCAAGGGGCAAACTACAATTTCAAATATAAGCGCAGTGGACCCAAATTCTGAAAGCACGTTTGTTTTACTTTTAACTGACTTTTAGTGTTGTTGTAAAGTAACGGACCAGTATTAACAACGCTTACAGGACACGTGGCTGGAGTCGGATGTTACTTTAAGGCCATTATTAGAGAAGGAGGAATTTTGGATGTTAAGGCCCTAGCAGGCCCTGGGTTTGGCAGAGTGCTTTTTTGCCTTAATTGAAAGATGGCCCATCCTTTCTTAGCTCCTCTTTCTAGATCTGCTGCAGAACTCCTATTCAGGATTACATAATTGGAGACCGAAACATGTAAAGTCTTGCCAGACGTGAACCACCAGCCCCTCCATTCTTTATTCAGTTTCCTGCCTCCTCTCTACAGTTAGATGCTACATTTGCTGACGTTTTTTTCCACAGCTTAGACCCAAGGGGGCACTTCAGTGAAATTATTCTAATGCTTATTCTTTTTTTAGGTCTCGCCTGGCGACGGAGCGCAAAAGCGCTGTCGCTAGCGAGATCTATTGTTACTGACTTGCTTTGGAAGGGAGACAGGAGCTGTGCACGCGCAGGACGGACTGGAAATGTGAACGCGCCCGTGAACACGCACGTACAGACACGCGATGTGCACATCTCCTGTCCCCCTTCCGTCCTCGCAAGCCTCATGCAATATCACTTTCTTTGTTTTAATGCGCACGCGAGCTCCAAGCGCGGCGCGCTTTACACGCACAGCATGCCTCACCCCACTTACCTGCTTTTGTGGGGACTCTGCGCTGCTCCTCGGCTGGTCTCCGTCTTCAGCCGGTCACTGCAGCAACACGCGGGGCTCCGTCTTGCTCCCAGGAGCCCCGCCTAAAATCCTGCTTTGGCCACACCATGCGGCATTCACGAAGGCGGGGTGGGCTCCCGCCGGACTTCCTCTACTGTTTTTTTTTTTTGCTTTGGCGGCCCCGTCCCTGGGCCGCACGAGCCGCGCAGCACTTATTCAAGTACGGCGAAGTCCGCAGGCGCCGCCACTGGGCATGAGCCGCAGGCCACGCCGATGTGCACGCTCACGGCGTGCCTACATTCGCGCATGGCGCTCTTTCACTTTCCCTTGTTGTTTTCTGCGTTCACACCCTCTGCTTGACTCATTTCGGCATTATAAAATGAACCGGCAAAACGGGTTATTTACGACCCTCTGGGAAAACATTACAAAAAAATCACAGAACTAAATTAAAGAAGAACGAACCGTTCTGCACATTAGCGAGACCTTAGCGTGGTGGTCCAGTGAGGGAAGCGATGGGTGGGTTTAGGCTGCTCACATTTGAAAGTAGAACCAATGGGGGCGCGGCAGTAGGCTGTCGGTCAATCCCAGCCTGCGCAGTTCCCAGGGGAAAAGAAAACTACTCAAAGGAAGTGCGACATTCTTGCATTTAGCGCATTTAACATAAGGCTTAATGCTAAGCGGGTAAAGTTTTGTTTGGTACGCATGCAAACAGAAAGCGGATTCAGTGCGACTTATCAATCATTGCAATTTTAAATGCCGAATTTCCTGTTATAACACAGCTACCACCGTGTCAGGTTAGTACCTTTCCCTTTAAGATCACATGTAAATTCACAATGAATGTGACGACCACCTGGGACAAGGGTGTGGTCATAACATGAGATCAAAAAGTATCAGGAGATAATGCGAACTTGGTGGTGTTGCAGCAGTCAAGGAAAACAAGTAGACGGGATGCGCTTGGAGTCACTTATTTACACTTCAGTAAATACGCGGTTTATGAAGAACGCCAAGTGTAATACAGCACATGTAGATCGATGCTTATGGAATGTACTGTACATTGGACTTTCTTTCTTCTGCATAGTGTGTTCATTCTGGTGCACGGACAAGCGCCTGGAATCAGTGGGGCACAACCGAGGCGCGATGGCAGGGTTAGAACGTTGCACGTTAAACCGGCAGCGCCGGTTCTTTGTGTGTGTGACGGCACAGGCCCGAGTATGATTGTGAGTAGATGAGTAAAAGCCCGGTGGAACAAGCATTTGCAAAAGTTTAAGCTACTGACATTATAAATGACAATGCCTTTTATTTATCTGTTTTAAAAACAAAACATAAATAAAAGGCATTGTCATTTACAATGCCAATAGCTCAAACTCTCGTAAATGCGAGACCTATTGCATTGCAAATGCTTGTTTATCCTGCACTCATCTCAGTCCTCTGCCTAACACTCGTCTGAGACTTTCTTGAAATGCACAGCAGTTCGTTTTGGGATTTTTCCTTGAATCATCTGCCAGTAGACTTCCTCTTCTGTCTTTAAGTGTGTTTGAGTCACCATCTCCTTCCTGTAATTGAAGGTGAAAGCCATTTTGGTTCTACGGTCTGTTGTGGAGCAAACCATTAATGCTGTTAAAATGAAGTGAAGGAAATTGATTCCTGCCTTCCGTGAAGAGGTCTCTGAGCTGGCAGGTGACAGGCAATGCGTAACCCTGGCTGGATTTAGGAGCTTGTTAGGAACTTGTAAAAGTGTTTTTTGGTGTTTTGGAACAGTAGTGCATTTCCCCCCTTCTGCTGCTCAGCTTTTTAACTGTTAGCTGTCTTCTGAAGATATAATAGTTAGGAAGAATTGAATTATTCAGCCTGATTTTAACTCTTCTGCTTTGCCACTGGCCAGGGAGAAGCCTGGGGTCAGTAGCTTTAGAGTTTGAGCAGTTCCCGACTGGTTGCCTCCACAGATAAATGTAGCCCCCTTCCCATGAAGAGAAATGAGGCTAGATAAAGATCCCTAGGTACACAGGGCCCATCCTCTGCAGGTTCCTCCACCTACATCTCCACATAGAACTAGAAGGTGCGCGGAGGACTAAATGCCCCCTTTGCCACGTTGCTTGTGGCTTTTCATCGCTTTCTGTTCCGTGCATCTTACCTATATTAAGGCACTGCAAAGAACAGGTCCTCTTACTTGACCGTGTATGGGCCTGAAATGAGTTGTCCAATCTGATCTCTTCCTGATATCTAATGTAACCTATCTTTCCCTACTTCTTTCCATTATGCTTGGAATTGGCTTCTCAGTGGTATCCACACGACAAAAAACATAAATAAATCAGTGGGGTGCAATGAAATGCTCCAATGCTACTCACCTCTCTGGATGATTTGTGTCAGGCCGAGCCAGTTGCCTGATACCAGAGTTTCGGAGGTGCTAATCGCGACAGCTGCAGAGGGAACATTTGATGAAGTCACAAGACATGTATGCTATTGATTCATAAATGAAGGATATGAAAAATGATTGGTGGAATGCTTGAATAAATCTCAGCCACTGGTAAATGCTTTTGGGCCACATCTTAGTACATTGTTTGTTGGCCTACCATGCCTCCTCAGGCAGGAATAGGTCATATGCAAATCAGCCTTGGTCCTCCCCTACTGAAAGCAGTCCAGCGTGATTTGCCAAACCAGGTCCCATCTGAATGGGAATAAAAGCAACTCCAGACCAGTTTTGGCCTATTTGGGCTTAGTGAGGAGGGTACAACTTGAGTGCTAAAGCAGAGAGAGGATGGGACCCATGTCTCGACATACCTGTCGCACTGAGGGCATAGCACTGAGGAATAAAGAAAAGTGATGTGTGGATTCTTGAATTTATCTCAGCCCCTAGTAATTACCCTGGGCTGCAATCCAGTCCATTGTATTGTTTGCCCGACACGCCACATCAGACAGGAACCAGCCAACCGTTGGTAATAGTCTGGGGTTGCTTGTGTTCCGGGTCAGAGGGGACCTGCCTTGGCAGCGGCTCGACTGTTTCTACTGGAGCAGGACCAAGGCTGATTTGCATATGGATGGTTCCTGCCCAAGAAGGAATGGTGGTCAAAAAGAAAGATGGATTGGATGCGGCCTGTAGTAATTACTAGTGACTGAGATTGATTTTAGCAATTCACCTATCACTTTTTTGTTTTCTTTAGTAGATTCAGAAGGGTGAGACAAGCTCCCTTTTTGCATAGGCTTGGCTTCAGTCTGAGGGAGACTTTGGTAGAGCTGGAGTGAGGAACATAAAGAAAACGATGTGAGTGGGAGGTTAGATGTGTCGGTTTGGATGGCAAGGATGTGCTTTGGGAAACAGGCCTTGTTGGCTGGTTTCTTGGCTTATGAACTCCCTTTGCACTGTGTGTCATCTGAGAGTCAAGAATACCGAAGTGTAATTGAGGCAGTGGTCCGGGCAATGTGTGCTTTTTTTCTGGAGTGGCTTCACTTGTGTTAATCTGGTATGGTTACCATATCCATCCTGTCCTTATTGATACCCACCATCTCACATCCACGCCAGCCTACTTTCTTATTTATCACAAGCAAGGATCAAAACCACTAAGGACACTTATCATTTAGAAATATCTGCTCGGTGACTGACGTGTGCAGCTATGAGATTCCCATAACACAGCCTTCTGGGACCCCGTGAGTGGTACTCGCTCCCAGTAGGTTATGCGGAAACCCCAGTCTCCCACTGCTTATCTGTCTTAAAAGTTCAATTTCACGCAGTCAGACCTTCACTGCAACTGTTCACAAATTTGCAGTACTCCTAATTTCTGAACCTCACACCACCCTCTAACCTATCCCCACTTATCAAGACCTGGGACACAAAATGGACAATATGTATATATTTATTCCACCTTGGTTAAGTCTCTGTTTCGTCCTCACTCGTCTTGCACTCATGTACTTCGTAAACTCCGAAAACATACACAACTGATTAGATGTCTTTAAGTGCCCCTTGCTACCAATGCTGGTGTCCAACTTTCCGAGGCGTCTGCCGCACCCGCTGCCAAATGTTTGTGTTTTGCTGAATACCAGGGCAGCCTAGTTTTGATCCCTCCTCATGCCTTTCTTTTACCCTCCTACACTACCTTCCCTTTCTCACTCTTAATGGCTCCTTTACTCTGCTTTCTCCTTTTGTCCCTTTGTCAATGTTTTTCTTTCTTTCTCTCTCTTCTGCCTGGGTCAAAGTCTGATGAGGAAAAAAGAAGTCACCTTCTACGAAGATGAGTGCTAGCTCCTACCACCTGTAGCCGCCTGAACAAATTAAGCACTGCAATACTTTGAACAGCATTTCTAGTAGAAACGCTAATTGGCAACAAAAAAATGCATTTTAGTTGTATAAAAAAATCGGGGAGTTAAAAATCAGGGTGAAGAAATGGTGAATGCATAAAGGTTTCCGACAAGGCAGATGGAATCCTTAAAGGTACATGTGCAAGTGAATGGCCATACAGGTCATATACTCTCCTCCATTCTTCCTCTCGCCTTCCTTTTATTTGCCCTCTACCCTCCCTTCCACCCCCATGTTGAGAGAATTATGCGGTTAGAATTTCCATCATGCACCTGCCAGGCTCGCTGAAAGTGTGTGGACCCTGTCAGAGGAAGGCTGGGAAGCACCGAGGGGCTATTACACACGTGTATTCTGTGGTTGTAATTAGCCTTCTACAAACTGCAAGTGAAGGAGCTTCTAATACTGCCACTTGTAGCTTAATCCTCTTGTGCTCCGTGTTTCATTGCACGCTTGTAAAAGCTGTTTAAACAATAAAGTTAACCCCATGCTTTGAACTCCCTGTGTGGCTGTCATTGTAGTATATTTAACGTTACTTGACTAATAGAGAGGTTTATGCCACAGTGTTAGTGTCTAAATACACCTAATTATATGGGATTTATCCTGACAAAAGATCCCCCTTGTGAAATGACAGAAATTAACTCTATTGTGTACTTTGTGACCCTCTTTCGGGATCCGGCAAATGCAGATTCCAAGAATCAGCCGTGTTTGCACTTTTGCCGTTGGGTTTTTGTCCTTCTGTGCTTGTTTGTTAACCATGCTCGCTTATGTACGCACGGTCAGAAGAGCGTGTTCGCAGGGAGTTTCTTAGTCTCTGGGGCCCTCGTCGCCACAGTTGCACATCTTATCTTTGTGGGATGGTGCCTTCCATTGGCTATGCTTTTGTGAAGGTTGGTGAGGTAGGCCATGGAGACATGCAAGAGGCCATTGTTATTTACCTGTTGGGGTTAACACTGTAACAGAAGCAGCCACTGTGGAGCAGGCAATGTTCACCTGGGGGGCAGTTAACACCCATAGGGGTTTCTGGCCAAGTATAGGCAGCAGCTCTACCCCACCAGTCAATGGCGGCTAACAAGGAGCATGAACATCCACCCAATGATGCCTTCTATTGAATTCCTGTTATATTTTATGAACTATATTAAGTTCTATGATGTGGTGTGAAGTCTTGGCTTTCGTGGTGTGTTGTTTGTTGCGTTATGTTACTTCAACAGCATTTGTATGGTGCCAAACAGCAGCACATTGGTTTGAAGTCACCAAACAGAATGACATTCAAAGAAGATTTCAATGGCGCCCTTTCTAAATTCCTAAATTGTACCTCAGAATGGTTTGGAAGGTGCCCTAGGGTGGCCACAGGTGTTGCACTTCAAGTTATTGCTCGCTAAATAGCGGGCCTGCTGATGTTGTTAGCTGGGGCAAGGGCAGGCACTCCGTGTTATAGGCACGCAAGCTCACAGCTAAGTACTACCACCGCCTGAAACTTTATCCCCAGCTTTACGGAAGAACCAGAATTTTCTAACATAGTGGCCAGTCCAATGCTGAGCGTAAATAAGTGGGTTTATCTCTGCTACAGCAGTGAGTGCAGCTCATCGTTGGTTGCCCGCTTCTGGCCTTGTTTGCTAAAACGCGCACTGCAGGAAGAGAGATAGCGTTGTCAACAAGAAAGTTTTTATTATCAGGCTTGGGAGTCTAGGCCCAGGAGAGGCCTACACACCTCATGCGATCTGGGCAGTGTGAGGGGGTTTGCCTGCGGTATGTACTTTTTCTTAGGTTTGGCTTCACTGGCAAATTTTCTTGCTCAGATTATGTCCTGCGTTGGTGTTTACCCTGGTGCTCAGGTGCCACAGATGAAACCTGGAAGAGGCACGTTTATGTTCTGGTTACAGCGACTAATAGTTTAGAATGTTTCTGCACACTCCTTTCTTTTGATACAGAGACCGAGTCAAAAGGAAGTAAAATGATTTGCCCAAGATCAATCAGCTCGGCTCTGCTGGTCCCGACAGTAAAGTGGTTAAGCAATAGATCTGTGTCTCTACACCTGCATGTCTGCTACAGCGCTCTTTGTGCCTCGTGTTCTGTGTTTTCAAGTTCAGACCTGCTGGTCGTACACTCGCATACAGTCAGATCCAGTGTTGGTTGGGGAGGGGGATGTGTGGTGCCAGAGCTGCTCTTTGTTTAGGTATGAGTAGGTGGTGGGTAGACGTGCTGAGGCCCTGTCCCTACATGTACTTTCTGGAGGCGTGAGAGGCTGCAGGAGTAGGCCCGGTCATGGATACAGGTGTCTCCCTGTCTGCCGCACCTTGGGCTTCTGAAAAACAACTCAGAGAGAGAAAAAGAGTCAAAGTTTACTGATTAGCATTTAAAAGGACGGACAGCTGCTGCACCTGGTGGGGGTCACATATTTGCTTTTCTTACACTGTTATTTAGGACTTCTCAAAATATCAACAACAGTTTATATCATCATTGTTAAACGGCACTCGTTTAATTTCTAAATGAAGATTTAGATATTCATTATTTTCTTACATTGGTCGTGTTATTAGCTAATATATGTATGAATTCAGCTGAAATGTATCATGAAACTTTAATGGGACACCAGCAGTTTTTATATTAATCTATGCAGCCTTCTCACATTGTTCATATTTTTCAATCCAATTTTCTTTCATTCATTAGTCATTTATTGACATGGCTTGTTTATTTCTTTCCAAGCATTGCCAAAGCTTTGCAGTGCATAGGTTTGCATTATAGCTTTACATATAGTCTGGGTGTGTGATGACATCACTGCCAGCAGGTGTTCTGCCTTTGTCTCGTTTCCGCTCAGGAGGATGCAGATCTTCTGTTAGTTTGTCACATTTGTGAAATTAGCGCTTTGAAGGGAAAATTCTGTCTACGGTGCTTGTAAGTCTGTCCTGCCTTGAGATGGTTTTGTTCCGCCTGGACCCCAGTCAGTAGTGCACTCTATACCTGTGCTGGCCTTTGGCAGGGCGCAGGCCCTGTTTTCACCCTCCTTGTTCATGGTGGTCGGTTCTAGTTGCCCTGGCCAGACGGCAGCCTCGTCTGGAATGGATCATGGGACCCGGTGTAGAAAGCCCTATAGATTAGCAGCTTCATGTCAACTTGCCTTCACCGTAATCTGTGAGGTTTTACCTGTACTGGTGACGCGTTTGCGTTGTTGGACTCTGAGGGTCGCTCTTCGTGCCTGATAGAGAGCTGCAGCAGCCTTTAAATGGCGCATGTGGGGAGCCCAGCAAAATGATCTCAGTCCAGCCTGGGCACAGTACTCTGCTGTAAAAAGGGAGTCCTGTGGTCATCCTCATGAAATTGTGCCTCTATCGGTCTGTCTGTCTGTCTCTCTAGCTATGTGTCTATCTTTCTATCCATCTAGCTATCTTTCCATCCACCTCTCTGTCAGTGTTCCCTCTGTGGGCCTGTCAATCTAATTGTCTGCCTGTATATCTTCTCTTTACTTGCCTCTATGGCCTGTTTTTTTTTTTTTATGTCTCTTTGTCAATGTCTGCCTAGCTGTACACCTGCTTGTTTTTAAATATTTGTCTCGTTCTGTTTTTCACATCTAGCTCTGCTCTCGTTTTCTATCCCCTCTCAGATTCATGGGTTTCTGTAATAACGACACGTAAATCATCTCAACAGTTTCTCACTCTTTTTGTGTTTAACAATGCCAATTTCTTTAACTTTTACCTTTTATTGCTCTTTCTTTATCTCTCCTAATTAAATCCAAGATTGTCTGCACTTTTTTGTCATTCTCCAATTCCTGTATCTTTTCCCTCTTTCAGTCCTCTCATTCTCTGAAACTGCTCTCTTCTCTTTTCATTTCTTCTCCTTGTCTCTCTCCCCGACCCTCTCATTTTCTGTCTTCTGCTCTTTCTTTGTCTCTCTCCTTACCTTTGTGCGCATCACTTCTTTTCATTGACTGACCCCTTTCTTTCTTTGCCTCTTTGACTTGCCCCCATCTGTGTATGTTTCTCTCTGTTCTCCCTTCCTGTAATTCTCTGCCCCACTCTTGTTTCCTGTCCACTGTTCTCTCTCCCTCTGCCCTCCTCTCCCCCCATCTCTCATTCCGTTTCTCCTCATGAGTAAGTGGGGGAGGGATACACAGCGCAGTGGGTGAAAGGTTACGAAGTAAAGATGCGGTGGGCTGCTCAGGCAACTTGAGACTTTGGCAAAATAACTTTCCCTCTGTTGTGCACGGCGTGAGGCTGGAGAAGCCCACTGGCACTGGATGGCGGGAAGGGGGGCTGCCGGGAGCACGCGCCGGGGCGCTTGGGTTAATCGTTGTGTCTGTGGACAGATAGTGCACTTGGCATTCCTTCAAAAGCCGGTGACGACTGCAGTCTCATCCTCTCTCTCTCCAGTTAATGAGCAACCTCCGTGCCCGCTTGCCGCTGCTCCTGCCGCCGCCACCGCCGCCCAGGGAGAGCCGCCGGGGCCCCGGGGAGCGCCATGGCCTTCGGGACCCAGCTGGGCCTGCTGCTGTGGAAGAACTTCACCTACCGGCGCAGGCAGACGGTGAGTGAGTGCACACCCCGCTTCCCCGGGGAGCGTGTCTGGGTTTGGGGTGGGGGTCTCAAAGCAACGAGTGCACTCTTGTTTAAGTTTAAAAGTTTCTTTTTAGAGAAGACGTCGCAATTAATAATGCAATAAAACTATTTTCTCATAGCAAAATTGCAAAAAACATTTTCGTTTTACAAAAAGTCTAAGACAAATAATGAAAATATTCAAAATATTGAATAGAAAGAGGCATTCTCTTAAATGCAATTTAGGTGAGAAAGTGTTATACTTCCGTGAATAAAAAGGGGGTGGATAAAGAGGGGGTAGATTCACATTGCATAAACTGCTATGAAATGAACGCATGCCAATTTAATTATGTAGACATATTTGATTAGAATAACGTTATGAAAACAACGTGTGCACGCTTAAACTGACTTCGGAATGTCTCACAGGCACGAGCCACGCGCTGTGCCATTGAAAACACCATTCCAGTGATTGTTGATGCCATTAGGGTACCACTGGACCCTTTTCCAGAAAATGGAAGCGGGAAGCTGCAGGCTTCCCATGCTGTCGAGCAGCCCATGAGTGGTGATGAGAAGTGCAGCTACTCTCCCATGGCATTAAATGCATTGCACCCCTCCACAAATATATGGTACTCTCCCTTTCACATTCAAGAAGGGAGGGTGCCTGTCCATTTAAAGCACTGCTGTTAAGTACTCTTCGGGCGGTCACTTGTTCCCTTTACAAATCTTCCCCTTATACTGTGTGGCTGTTACTACATTTCCACAGCGGCTTCCCAAGGCATTCAGTGCTGTTGTCGCTTAACCAGGTAGATGGACTCACTGTGCCGGCTGTATCTCTAGCCCTTAGACTGACTGTGTCCAGTTGTAGGAGTTTGGACTCAGTCTGAGTCACTCAGAGGAACAGCAGTCCTCTGTGGTTCGTTCTTCTGTGATATTTACAACACACTGAGGCGCCCTGTGCTGGCTGCCGTTCAGTCCCACTAAGATCACCAGAGCTAACAAATGAGGTGCCCTGTAATGACTTTGGTGCAGAGAAATGTTAGTAACAGCTGGAACTATTCCTCCATTTTCTTCCAGGCAGCATCAAATCTGTTCTCATTGCTGGAAGGTCTACACACACTCTGGACCTAGAGGTAATTACGCCTTTTAAGTGTGTGATAACTGCACTTATTTACTCGCTTGCGAGTTCACTCGCTCATTGACTCACCAGTTCTCCCACGTCCTAGGGGGGTTTGGTGAGCTGTGAGTTGTAGGGTTGGTGTCGGGCCTGTACCGACACAGTTACTCTCGCTGCTTATCCAGTAGCTTTCAAGAGAACAGTATTACAGATGAGTGATCCTCCGGTGGGGATTGCTCCCAGTTTGTACGAAAGCGAAAACTCTCATCCTTGGCCCCAAAACATGGGCTCGGCTCCTTGGAATCTCCATAATTCAGATATGCATTTATAGCGATGAGGGTCCTCGTGTCCAAAGGTCCCTGTGAGCGGTAAGAGCAGCTTAAATAGAACGGTATCGACTTAGGCAAACGAATTAACCCAAACCCGAGGCTCCACTCCTGGCAGGTTAGTCGGGACATGGTGGTTGTCCAGAATCCCGATGGTGCTCCAGGGTGTGTGGCACACACAAGTGAGGCTGGAGAGGTCTTCGCACTCCAGAAAAGGTGCTGCTGTTGAGACTTGCTTGTTTTCTCAATCCTGCAGGCTGTTTAAAGGGATGTGCTGGCCATTCCACCAGTCTGACGTTTTCTTGGTGGGCTGCAGGCTGGGGGCTGCTTTCAGAGCAGGAAGGTTGCCCGTGAAGGCATCCGCGGCCCCATTTTAGTCACAGCCTCATGCAGTGTCAGGCTGGTTTCCTTTCTGGCCTTTTCTGTTACTGAACAATACCAGGGGAACAAGCTGAGGTCTTTTTTATTGTCCATGGAACTTAATATTAAGTTGGACATCGAGTTTGTAAGAGGGGGCAATGAGTAGTGTAGAAGCAAGGGGAGGAGCCAGCGCTGCGCCCCAGAGACCTCAGGCCACTCAGTCACTTCGCCAGTAAAACCTGGACATCTTGAACCATAAAGCAAACACAAGGAGATGATGGACGGAGTGCTGAAATCTTTCAGACACTCACCCCCCAGTCACAGATCTGGGTTGAATCCATCATCGTTCTTTAGCTCAATTCGTCACCTCAGTTCAGACCCAGCCATATGCAAATCAGTCTTGACCCGTGCCCTAGAGAAATCTACAGGCTGGAGGAACAAACCTCTGATCAGTGAACACTGAACCCCAGGGTCTTGCTGCGCTCAGTTCGGTAGAGTTTGATTCCAAAGCAAGCATACCAAGCTGTGTGCATTTCTTGACTCTCTAGAACACTAGCTGTGAATTCGAGTCCTTTCTCTGTTTCACACCACTTGTCTTTGGAGTTTCCATGTTGCCTTCAGAGCCACTGGTTCTCAGCTGTGAACAGGAGAAGAGGCTCATGTTTCACTCTAAAACCGCACACTCATGAACAAAATGTGCATTTTTTGCTTCAGTCTGAGAGCAAATGAAGGGGCAAACAGTGTGCTCCCGATGCGCAAGGGCCCTCTCCCTCTTACCACGTCAGGGGGCTATTTGGGAAAGGATTAGCGAATACCACAGACGCCTAATTTCTGTTAGGACGGTGGAAGAGAGAGGGAGACAAACTATGGACAGGCACCTCCATACATTTCAGGTCCGCTGCAGAAGGTTTCATAGCTCTTTCTGTGTGGGAAAATGAATTGAACACACAGAACCATGTCTACACCCTTCTCCCCAAAAAAGAAACGAAAGCGAGTTTGCAGATTGCACGTGAGCACAGTGTTCTGGCATAGTGACCAGCCATGTGCGGCTGCCTGCCGCTCCTTCATGCATTTTGCTCTTTATCTGCAATAAACAGACCCCTCCCCCACCCCCTGTTCTCATAATTGTGCCAAGTATCTCCTGATTTCCTTGCAGCCTCTTGCCATTAGGAAAACACAAAATGACAGGTTTCCTCTGGAGAATTTGGTTATGGCAGCCATCTCCCGGAAAAAGCCTGGGCCCAGTCTTCCTGAGGGGTGGGGGTACGGGTACCAGTACCTCGCACAGGCCTGTGACACACTCTGCATGTGTTTTCCTTACAGCTGATAATGGCAGCATGAGGCTACAAGGCCAATCGCCACTGAAAAAAGACTCTTTCTATTAGGTTTGTTATTTTAAGAACAGCCCCGGTATTGCTGCTTCCTGTTACTTCAGTTTCATAAGTAGCTGACTGATGTCATTAGCACTTTGGTTGTCACTGCTCTGTTCCTTTTGGCCCTTCGGAGGACAGCACACACACACACACACACGCACTTGGACACATGCGCACTTATGTGCATGCACATTCATACATGCAGGCATTCACACACATGAACGCACAATAACACTTGCAACGCACAAACACACACATATGTGCATGCACAAAAGCACCCTAGTTCAACCGCCATGTCGAAGTCCGGGGTCTAGGCACTTTGGCCACCTCATGGTACAGGCCTGGGAACTTGCCTTGCTCAAGCCAGCAGGTCAAAGCTCGACCAGAGAGCCGGTGACGCGACGCTGAAGGTTGCTGGCGGTAATCCATGGATCAAGACGCCCTCTCAGAAGAAGTCCCTTTTGTAAACTCAAGGTGTTTATTAACTTGCTGCATGTCATTAAACGCACCCTTGCTTGATGATGCCATGTAGAGGGCCATTAACATTTTTACACAATGCCAACTTAACATGCTACATAAACAGAAATAGCTGCATCCAGGTGTGCATCTCGATGGAGATTGCCAATCCTGTGGAAGACACCCTCAAATGTACTGAAACAACTGGTCCCATCTTCCTATTGCAGTCAGTGGCTGCAGATAGCGCTTTGGTGGAGTAGCTCAGGGTTTGGCCACATGTACAATGTTCCAATGACTACCAGCCTGGGTTGCTGCGTAGCCAGTGCTTTATTGGCTTGTGTGTGTCAGTGCTTGGATAAATATATGCCATGCTTCGCAGATTGTAATGTCTTTAATACGATGCACGAGCATTAAAAGGCGCAGCAATAGCTTTAGGTAAATGGCCACCTCCAATTTAACAAAGCTTGGATGCGCCTCCTTGGAAGAGGGAAAGTTCTGTGGCTGCAACATGAGAACAACAACCACAGCCCAGCTCCTAAAATGAGTCCTCGCGGAAGTAACTGATGCAACTTTGCATATGCTGCAAGTGCTTGGTGAACACACTGAATGTCTCACCCTCGTTTTTGGTGTTCTAGAAGACACATTTATGCACAAAGACCTGTATCACAATTCAACAAGAATTAACCACATTTTTGAGGATCTTCTTATCAAGCTTGAGGGCGCCAAAGCCCATTAATGTTATAGTTCATTAGTTCAGTTTTTAGCATTTTATAATTTGCAATTCAATTCATGTAAGTTGCTTCATCCAAAAACCTCATGCACTCACTCACTCATCAACCCTCACACTCTCTCCAACACGCACTGATTCACTTTCTTGTCTAGACAGCCTCTCCAGGGACACAAGTAACTCAAAGAGCGTGGTATCTGGATTCAGTTATTTGAACAATGGGCCCCTAGTGGTTGAGGTCTAAACACACAGTGACGTGGTGGTATTCCTGGGTGCAGGATTGCAAATACGTTTGAACACACATGGATGAACCCGAAAATGAAAACGCGCAGAAGATGTGTGTAGGACAGTGGCCATGAATCACATCGGAAGGTTGCACATTCCTAGGTCCTCTATTTCACAAAGAGAAGAAAAAGCACTTTTCCCGATACACAAAGCTGAAATTCAGTCAGATTACTATCACAGTGGAGCGCTTGGTTTTGGGCACTTTGTATTAAAGAAGCATTGGCAAAGCCTTTTGGTTAGGCTTTGGCCACTAGCCTTCTGGCTTTGCCAATTTTGTTTTGTTTTGGTTTTTGCAAAACGTTATTGTTGGAAAAGCTGCCTGGCCCTCAGCAATTTACAAAAAAAACATCAGCTAAAGAAAAAATATTTTTGGGTCTCAAAAATATCACACATTGCCTTAGTAGTCTTTGATGCTTAAGAGAACTACTTTATGTGAGGATGAGCTTCTTGTAAAAGAGCAGAATGCTGTCACTCACTTTGAAGTTACCCAGTGGCTAAAAAGTGGGCGGAGCCACTGCTCCATGCTGTATTCTGTAGGGGGAGCAGAAGAGAAAGGTCAATGACATAACAACAGGTAAATGTATGAAGAAGACTGGCTTAAAGCCCCTATATGTAAGGATATTATATATGCCATTGTAGTAAAATCAAAAGGTCTTGGCTAATGCCAGACCTAAACAGGGACATTCCTAAAATTATAATGATTCAAACATGAAGCAGCAAACGAGTTAAGGGAAGGAAAGACGAGTGACAATGGGCAGCTCTAGGGTTGAGGTGGTTGCATGTGATCGGCACTGACAGTCACTTTTGGGGACATGGACTTATTTTCCATTATCAGACTTTGACTCAGGGCAAGAAAGAGTAACACAGAAAAGGGAGAAAGGAGGAAGAGAGAGACAAAGGGAGAACTCAGGCATGAATTGTACCAGCAAGACAAGAGATCAAGAAACAGGACCTGTAAGGTGGTGGAAGAAAGGAACATCATTTGGATTAAGACTAGTCAGCCCTGGTGTCCCAGCAAAGCTGTCTGGATTCCTCAATGGCGGTGATGGTCTCATAGCAAAACTTTGGGCTTCTGCATTTTGTATTATTATTTTAATGAGACCTGCAGCTCTCCTTATGAGGAATGAGTTTTCGAGAAATCTGATCACCTCAACAGCCATACTACAGTTTATCAAAGGCACCCATCCCTGCATCAGAACAAGGAAGAGCACTTATGGTCAGCCCACTTAAGAGGGAAGGAGGACAGAGAGTCAGTGAGTGCGACAGAAAATCAATGTTATATTGTAAGCAGTAAAACTATAGAATACTATAAAATAGGTTCCATCCGGATGCATCACTGGTATATTTTTAGTCCAGGCTACACAGCAAGTTGGTAGATAGCATGCTTTTACTTGAAATGTGAGACAGGGACGGTGATGATAATTTCAACAAGGCTTCGTTTGCAATTACATACATTAGAAATGAGTATTTTTTACATTTTGTGCTCACTGGTACTCAACGGTTCAAATTCTGCTAAGTGGAGTATAGTTGAACCATTATAGACCACATGTTTTTTTCATGGCGCTCCATCATCATCCTTAGATCTTCAGAGCCCACATCGGAGCGATGGCTACCAGAAAGATGCGCTAAATACGTCACTGTTTAAGCAAGCCCCCCCCAGCCTCACCCCAGTGTAGGACCAACGCCTCTCTTAGACCCTCATGATGCACTCATGTAATATTAAACAGTGCAGCGCGAAGGGAGTGAAGAGAGTGGCGCTGGGATCTTACATGCTCCACCGCCATTTTCATGGCTGTGGGTTGTGTGTAAGAAGGGAATAAAGCAGAAAGATTTGACATACAGGAAGTAACAAAAAAATGGCGGGGTCAGTCGTGCTAGCAAAGCATGCAGGTCGGCCAGGACTCATTAAAGCCACATTCAGGCAGACCTCCTCGAATCCTAGGGGACCAGGCAGCAGTAGCATTAAAGAGGAAACGAGAGCTGCATTAGGCAGCACAATTGCTAGATATCCTTCTCTTCTCAGAAATGGGGCCCACTCTGAGTACTCTCAGAGAGCATTCCTGCTCTTTGCAGTAACCCTTTGACGACCAGGCCGCTGCGCTCACAAGGCTTTTGCCAGAACATTGCATCATTTTTGGGGATCTGTTGGTGTTTATTTAATGGTGCAACCTTTTGATTAACATTGCATTCCGGTAGTGCTGCATTTGCTATGATTGTCCTCACACTTGACGGTTTAGTACATGAATGATGAAATGCTGAGCCTCTGATCTCTTTTCCTCCTCAGTTCCAGTTGCTGATTGAAGTGGCCTGGCCTCTCTTCATCTTCTTCATTTTGATCTCCGTACGACTCTCATATCCACCCTATGAGCAGCATGAATGTAAGTCTCTGGGCCGGGGCGCACAGGGGCCACTTGGCGGTGGGCAGAGGGCTGTTATGTACTCTTTCAGGGTTGTCGTCAGAACTTGAGGTGACTATGGAACTTTACTTCCTGCTGCTGCCAGTGCACAGGAGCAGTGTTCAACTTGACTGAAGTTGCCCAACCTCACTTACACCTGAGGCCCTTCGAACGGTGGGCTGTGCTTCTGGGAAAATGTTCAAGACAACCCATGTCGATAAACACATCCCTCATGATGTACTTGGCATGTAGCATGTCTGTGTTAACTTTCTATGCATTGGGTGGATACTAAAAGATGGTGTCTGTGCCATTGTGTGTTGTCTGTTCAGTAACATGTAAAAAGTTTCCTGGGCTCTTCAGGCCATGTCAGTCATTGCTCAATTAATAGGCCCGCAAAGCCCATTTATACACTGGGAATGAATTCTCCATAGTTGTGAAAATTGCTCTTCAAAGTTACAGCCTGAGATTGGTGCTCTGTCTGGACAAAAAATCGACCCTTCATAGAAATGTCATGCCAACTATCAAACTAAATTTTTTTGAGGAAATAATGATAACAATTGACTATAGCAAACAGCACCCACACTTACAAGATCCACAGATCATAGGCACTAGCCACTCACATCCCCTCTGGAGGTTGTAGTGAAGGGACAGAATACGGCACAGCATCTAGTGGTGAATGTATCACCAGGTTCCAGTTCCTGTGATGCTGTTGAAACTTGACATCTGAGAACCAATGTGTGTTACCTTCTCCTATGTGTGTTCTGGATCTTACGTTGCTTCTTTTTTTGCCTTTTACCGGCTTTGGACTCCCGTGAGACATCCATGCCTCTGGGTACCCTAGGTACCCTATAATAAAGGTTGTGCGCTGCTTTTCAACCTCATGCAGATCCACTTAAGGAACAGTCTCCCTCCTGGCACGGGATTATACGCTCATGCTGCACTTGGGCAAGTGTAGGTAGTTGTGGCTGTGCTCACGATCAGCAAATCAAACCCTGATTACCAAGTTATTGCATCATGAAAAAAGCAAATCAGAAACGACGTTGACTTTGTAATTCAATCATTGCACAGTACGTATAACCCCCCACCAAATGTGCAGCGCAGCAGTGAGATTTGATCCCAGGACAGGATGTACTGTAAATATTTCTGTACAAATACAGCCACTGGATCTAATAGTCATTTAGCCAGCACTGGGCTCACTGTTTGTATTGCAACACAAAGTGCCGCTGGAATTGGACAAGTTCCACTAATGCAAGCCAATGGCAGACATTTTATAATCCCAAAATTCACGACTGGGATGCAATGTCTTGTATCGGTAATGTTTTTGCTATGCAGTTCATCTTTTCCTTGGTTAGCACTTTGGTAGGGCTTCTAGTTTGTGATCAGCCATTTTTGTGTTAGAACAAACTTGGCCTGGATGTGTGAGTAATGCACCTACCTATCAAGCAGAATTCATCAATGTTCCTCAAAGAAGTGATCAGTGCTTTCGCACTGCTTTTGCTGTACCTAACGGAGGGATGCTACTTTCTGCCCTCAATTAAAATGTTACTGTAGGTCACTCTCTTCCTGACAAAGGCAAGCTCTATTTTATGAATATCTTAAGGATAAATGGGCGTGGCCAGAAGTCACATTTATGACTAGAACATAGTACACATTTCAGCAGTAGCGTCTTAAAACTTCCAACCACAGTGCTTGTGCAATTACTGTTGAGCAAACAAGCTATTAGAGAAAGATCATGCCATTAGTTCTACACACATGTGGCTCTTTGCCCCATACAGACAGATCCAGCTGTCCAAAACCCTCTTCTCTGGACATCCGTTCAGACAGGTGGTGTGCAGTATCAGAAATCAAGCCAGTGCTGCGAGTTGTGCCAGGCAGCACAGAAGACAAGCCCACAATTGTAACAACAATTTTTGTCAAACTCAACCAACTAAACAACACAATCAGGATGCAAACCTGTCTTTCCTCGTCGTCTGCCCCATAACTGGCACGTGATTCAGTTAATCTGTCACGGCCAGGTGGAAGTTTTGCGCAGTACTGCCTGTTGCACTGTATCAGCACCTGTTCGGGGAACTGGCTGGCCCTCCGACAGATGTCAGTCGTCTGACACACTTGTCCTTGGAGGGAGCACCATTTATTGTTACATGGATGTTTACAGACCAGAGGAGTTGACAAATCACTGAAGGGCACTGGGTGCAGGTGTGACACCAGTACTCAGGTTATCTGTGTTCCTCTTTTCGGGGAATAATTCAACAAAATAAACAACTTAATAGCAGAGAAAGAAACAGGTGCAATTGGGTGGAATTTAATAATAAAATAACAGGTCAAACGCAGATATGTTTTTTCGATGAGGGTAAATGGTAAACCTGAAGTGTTGTTGCATTGACCATCAGCTGCTAAAAAGCTTTACCTGAAGAGGTGGGTGAAGTAGATAGGTGCATTTTAGTGCTGCTAGAGCACTGATGTATCATGGGAAACTTGCTGCCTCTGTTGATGATGTTGAAGCAAATAAAAGGTTTTTAACCTTTCTCCTGGTCAGCGTTTTAACCTAGCATGCACGAGATACCAAAATGGCGTTTTTAAAAAGTGATTTGATTCCCACATTGATTAGCTTTAGGCCGGACGTATACATCCCCTTATTGTGCAAAGATCCAGGATTGAAAATTTGCCAATCGCGAAATGTTAGCTGTGTAATACCACGTGGTTCAATCACTGATGTTTTGGTGGGAAAATGGCGCATGAATTTAAATGCAGCATGAACACTGTCTTCCTTGCAAGACATTCATTATATGTTATGTTAGCCAAATTTATAAAGCGCGAAGCTGCCCCAGCAAAGTGGCGTCCCGGCGCTGCCAGCAACAGAGAGTAGCAGAGTCGAAGAGAGACTGGTAGGCAACAGAGAAGAGGGTAGGCGGCCTAAGCTTGTGGAAAGAGGAAGGTTTTAATAGCTTTCCTGAAAGCTAGTTACACTATTTATACACATTTTCACCACATAACTTGTGGTTGGATTTACAGATTTATGTGTTTTGATGCTTGAATAAAGGACTAATGTCTACTTTGTTGATTTTACCACTGAATAGCAACCCCCCGGAATATTGTCATTTAAGAATATTGAGGACAGAATATCGAGGGACAAAATATTGGAAGGTCAGTGTGTTTAGGGCAGTATAGATTTACTGTTCCTAACTCTACATTGACGTACCTTGAAGATATATGTACAGCGCAGGTACACATATGCAGAGTTAGGTACAGAAAATCTAGACTTACTTACTTCAATATTCTGTCCCCTCAATATTCAGAGGTCGATATTCAGGGTGCACTCATACTGAGTTGCCTGAGCGCACGCCAGTATAGGCCTCGTTGCCAACTGCAAAGTTAACTTTTCCCTAGAGCTAGGCTGGGGTCTTTCACTTCTCCATCTCTTCTCTTGCGTCTAATGCTTGCTTCTCTCAGGATAGAGATAACGGAGGCATTTTAAAGCTCATCTGACCATGTTGGCAAGGGGCCGAAGAGAAGGGCATGGATACGTTTCTTCATGGATGCTATAAGGTTGTTGCCAAAAACAATGCATGGTTCTTTGTATCTATCACTCCTTTTAAATGACGTCGCGGCATGTGCTAGATTGAGATCATAAATCGCCCCCAGCCTGAATAGACTTGAAATAAATTCTTAAATAACAACTGAAAACAGAACATTTGAATCTTTTCTCACAAAACAGCGTGATCGTCATGCAGTAGCTGGTTTTTCATCGACTCCAAACTCTACAAAATATCTTTTGCAGCAAGGAAGTTCGATTCTTATATTATTCAGTGTATATGAAAGAACTTCCTTCCTGGAAAGACATCTTACAGCCCAAAACTCAGCATTGCAGCTTCTCAAGGCCATTGCCAAGAATCCGAGCACTATGTTCTTCTTGAAAACAATAAAAGATTCTGTGGAAAGGCCACATAAAGCTGCTAATAACCGTTGTTTTCTTCCTTTCCCCTTTCCCAGGTCATTTCCCAAACAAGGCCTTGCCATCTGCGGGCACCCTGCCGTGGATACAAGGGATCATCTGCAACGCCAACAACCCTTGTTTTCGCTACCCGACTCCAGGGGAGTCGCCAGGAGTCGTCGGAAACTTTAATAAATCCATGTGAGTAGAAGAGGGACTCGGACCACATCATTTTGTTTCTAGCATTAGGAATAAAAAAATTTTTTTTTTTTAATTAGGGAAATTTAGCTGACGCCTGCAGAGTTTCCCAGGAGGGATGGTGAAAAGTATGAAAGTGGGATGGTTGTATATATTTCATAGTCTTAATCCCTCATATACTTCTACTTTACTTACCTTTCTGTGCAGTGGACAGTTCGATGTAATGGATACAATATTTTTGACTTGTGATATAGTGGGGGGGTACCCGTGGCTGACAGCTAGCAAGTCTAAGGGGGACAATAAAGTGACCCAAAGGCACTCTCTTACAAGATATTCCAAATCCTGTAAAGCATGGAGTGCATCATTTATAAACACGAAACGGAAACAAAACAGCTTTTAAAGTGGGCGAACCAAATTCTAGCTCACTGACACTTAAATCAGGCCGGGCGAGTATCAAGCTCCATTTTTATGTTTTAAACTAGGAGACTGACTAAGTAGATAATGACATACATTGTAAGCCCCTTGTGCAGTACTGTGTTTTGCATCCATGAATACATGAGGCTTCCCTAAGATGAGCAGTGTGGAGAGATCAGCAGTGTTCCCACCTCATTGAGTGCCAGTGCTCAACCATAGCACATTGCAGCAGAGTTTGTTCCACAGCACTTTGCCACAGCACTTTGTCACACTTCTAGGCCACGCTTATAGAATCCCCACATCAGAGCATGTCAAAGCGAAAGGTTTGAGGAAGAGTGGCAAATACAATATAAAACGTTCTCCCTCTGCATTGATATAGCTCTGTATGAAAAAAAACGCAGACATAGTCAAGAAACCTTCTGACCATGTTCGTTCACCTTGCCTTCTATATAATGTGGGTCACAATATGCCTTGTATGTTCTTGGATGCACTACATCTTTGTCAATTCCCCATTGGTGTCATTCTAGGGTGAGGACCAATTTTAAAATGCCAAAAAGGAAAGTGATTAAATTGTATTTTGCGCTGCAGATATTGAACCCCTTAATCCCAGGGTTGCTTATATGGGGCCATGAAGCAGCACAATGTGTAGCAGCAACAGGTAGTGAGAAATTTTCCTTAAATGATGATGGTTTCTCTTCCAAGGGAGTGTAGATTTTGTGATACTTCAAGGCACAGCGAAGGCCACTTAGCAGCCAATCAAATGTTTTACAGACCTCACCTTTGTTTCCCTCTTTTCAGTGTCTCTCGCATGTTCTCGGATACACAGCGGCTGATGCTCTACAGCCAGAAGGACTCCAGCATCAATGATGTCCACAAGCTATTGCGGACGCTGCGAAAGTTCAGGGATGCTCACACCGGTATGTTTTGTGTGAAAGACTGCACCTCGTGCTGGGCCTGGTGGGTGCTTTCGCTAATGGTGTTACCACAGCCAATCTGCAGCAATGTATTCATTCGCCTCAGCCATGTAATGCCGAGAGGAGTGTTCATTATATCCGTACAGTACCATCGGTTTTCAGTACGCTTGGATGTGTTTCGTGATGACAATGGTTGACTGTCTTTGTGAGATACTTAATCCCTGAAAAAATTTAGTTTTTCTTTGTGGGCATTATGTTAGTGATGATTTATTTATTTGTTATTTTCGGCTTTTATGATAGATATCAATTTCAATATTCTTATGACTGCAAAGTTGCAGAGTCTATAAAAAAAGAGGGTGAACATTTTTAATTAAAAATCGGTTTTGCCAGAGGAAAAAATCAAAGAAAATCAACTTCTATTAAAAATAGGAAAGATTGCTCCCATGCCCTTTGTGCTTGACATTGTGCCCACAGACAAAGCAATGTGAAGTGTACAAACTTCGTCACTTCACAAAGTATGACAATTGTGAAGGTGTACAAGTTTGCAAGACATATTACAGTTTGGGAGACTCCAAAACTCTCTGCAGCAAGATCCTCGATTGATGTGCAGTTGTAAAGACGTTCGACCTTTTTAGAAAAGATAGGGTGTATTGGAGACTATTCAGGTAGCTGAAGATGCCCCATTGTTGGAAACCTGAGAGACTGCGCATGTGACAGGGTGAGAATAACATAGAGCTGGGCCTAGAGTTATACTTTTAACATGTCAGAGAGCAAATACCTTCAGCCAACCGCTTTGAATAAAAGATTCAGTGTAATACTATGATTAACTTATCAAAAGCTAAAGTTATATCAGTAAATTTAAGCTTGGACGTGTATTATTTGTTTATATTCCTTAACACGCTCAAGGCATCACATTCTGTTTTCTGTTTTTTGGGCAGAACTGACCATGGTTCAAAGGCTGATGTGGGCTAGGCTCAACTGGGCGTGCTGTGTATGTAATCTTTCAGAAAGTAGGGAGATTAGGCACCTGCCTATATATGCATTAGGGGCTTTGTGGTCTAGCAGATTCATTTTTCTCAAAGGTTGGGCAATTAGTTGTGTACATAATGAGCCCAGACGTATCTCTCCCTCTGTTGGGAGGAGAATTTGCTCAGCCTTTCACTATATACCCCTTTCCCTGTCTTCCTGTCCAGCACACACATAAATGCACTCAATTTCTAACTCGTGAACCCGTTCTCAATATTTTACTGACCAACACCATCTCACTATTTCACCCCCTCACAACAGGTTTTCTGTGTTTTCATTCTCTTTAATGATGGCAAATACACCTCTACAAGTGCAGGTTCAGGTATCTCACAGTGGCTTTGCAGCAGATGATGCCCTGTTGCAATATTTTAAGAAAGGTTCCTGCAGACAAGCTACCACAAGAAAAAAAAAAGTAATTTGTAGACTGCAGTGATATAAATTGTCAGTGTGTGGGAAGTTACTTTACCATCATGAATGTAAGAAGGGTGAAATGCATTCTGGAGGTGCAGTTTCTCTGTAGGGCCTATATGCTTGCGAATCATTACATCACATTGGCAAAACTATTGATTTTTGTAGAATTCTGCCATATTCGCAATAATATGCCTCATTTCTTTCTGGCCAAAGAAAGATTCAAAACTCAACAATCTTCCAGGACCTTCTGAAGACCTGTAGGAGGCCTGATTACTTGCTCTTGGCTTTAAAGCTTTAATACACCAGGTTCTGCGTTTCATATTTGGAGGACGTCTTTAACCTATGACTGCAGGCATTGATTGTCAAAGGCCACAGGCCACAACAAATTATTTTTTCAACTAAATCATCCTCGCATATTTTTTGTGCCTTCTTCTTATGCAGCCACTTGTGCACCTGTCTCATTGCAGAAAAACCCTTTCTTCAGCGTTGATTGCACCCAAAAATATGTTTTTGCACATCAAGCAGTTTACCTATAGCGGGTGCAGGCTGCTTAAATCCTAAAGCTGTCTACCCACATAAGAGGGAAGAGCACACAGAAAAAGAGGAAATCTCCTTTGGTAAAGGTGTTTGGGAGCTTCAGATATTTCCGAGTTTTTGAAGATATAGAGGAGTAGCTTTCCTTGATGTAGGATCAAGGCAGGTGAAGGTATGTTTCTCCCATTTGGTATTTGTGAAATCACCATTAAAGTATGTTTTCTCAGCCTTTGACCGGTGAGCTCAGGCTGGTCCTGCTGAGTCAGGTTTTTGTTTCCATGTTTTTAGCTTTACAGAGAACTGAGGTTAGGTTTGGGTCACCTGCTGCATCTTTATCGGGAGCTGATAAAGGTTTTACTGACAAGCGTTTATTTGTGTGCCACCTGTTGGGTGCAAAGAGCTTTCCTGCTGATAGCGGATGCCTCGTTGTCATATGCTGCAAGTGGCCTTAGGAAGGGAAGAGTGTTTGAAGCTGCAGTGGGAGCCAGGAGCACCGTTTCTGTGCTTTCCACAGTTTTTAACACTTTGGGCCAGTGCTTATGTGGCAGAGTCTGTTAAATCAGATATGGATTGTAATGCAGAGAGCCGAGCATGTATATGAGTGAGTGAATTAATTTATTAATGAGATATGTATATTCATTATTAGAACATTGGAATGTTGGGAGCTCCATTGACAACAATGGAGTAGCTCCGGGCTTATAATGGCTGGTATAAGCCCGGAGCTCCAACATTCCAATGTTTGTTCACAGCTGTGGCTGTGAACAAAGGCTTCAGGGAGCCTGAGGGGATTTCAATACCCTCGCGCTCCCTTAAGCCTTTGTTTTATTTGTGGCAGAATGTTGTAATGGCCTTATAGCCTTCGGCTCAGGCCTTTAACGCTGGAGCAGGCCTTTAATAGCCGGTATAGCCCGCTACGTCGGGCTATAAGGCTATAATAGAAAAGCACTAGTAGAATTTAAGGGCAAGAACCACCATATCTATTTGAGCTGCCTGGCCACTTGCAAAGAGATGCAGGGGCAGTCAGATTACGTATTGTGAACATATAGCCTAGAAATTGAGACAGCAGGCAAACCAAAATGATCGGCATGTTTAAGTGTGCAATAGGATTTGAATGTTAGAGTGTTTTTGTATATTATAATGTACTCTTTACTCTGTCTTACTGCCATTGAATGGCACGGTGCCGTATGAACTTGTTGATGTGTGGCTCTACTGTAACATTCTCTAAGAAAGTCCATTCACGGCCTCTTGACTTGAACTTATTGTAGTGTGTTGATAATCCTCTGCATGACCACAGTACACCACAGAACAATCAGAGCCAAACATTGTTCAGGAGATGTTCCCTTCTCCTAGAGTCAGGTCTAGTGTGTGGTGTTAATGAATCAGTTTGCTGCCCACACTGCCTTCTAAACACTACTTTTCCGACATTGGATGTTTCATAGATTCACATGCTTGAATTATTCCCTTTTGTCAGGCTGGAAATCCTCTATAAGAAAATGATAATGCCAAGAAGCAGTGCACTATAATCAACAGACATAATGTACAGGCTGTCTACCTTGATTTATAACTCTGCAGAGGGCGAATGAGGTGGGAAGGACTGAAATTCATTCCCCTCATAGACTTATCTAGGTCATGTACATTCGGAGTAAAATATACCCAGTTCCTTTCATTTTGACTCTATTGTAAATGATGCCATACATGTGATCAGGCCTTGTCCAAGATGTGTTTTTCCAGAAGCCTGTTTTTTTTACAATAGATCTCACTGCTAAAACATTGAATGTTGCATACACGGAACCTGCAGTTGTTTTCTTGGTGAAAGTAAGGTTGCACAAAAAAGAGGCATAGATCCAAAGTTTTGCTGTGGTGTGCTATCTGGAAGCTGCTCCTAGAAAGAGTACTGCCCTAATGTGCTCCTATATGGCTGATCAGATTGGGTGCCAGCTCAATGTTTGGCTCAGAGCCTAGCCAAGCTGATACGTGTTTTTAAAGGATGCGTGGGCGGACGCGTTGGATCCCAGTGAAAGATGAATGGCGGTACTGTAGCCATATGACATGGCCTTATTACAGTACTTCCAGCTGATTATGCCACTCAGCAGTGATCAACACTTGGTCTTTGCAGACAGCAAAGCCTGATCTGAGCTAAATTGACCACTTTGAACAACAATTTTGGCACATATAGGCAAGGCCACTGGAATTGTTTCTGTGGCTGCGGTGTTTTCTGCATAATTATTGTTTTCCCATTTCCACACATACTCAAACATCTACTGCAAATTTTGTTTATTTCTTGCAAAAAGTAGTTTTTAGCTCATATGGTTCAAAAGTTATTTAAAATGCCAAAACATGGTTCCGCAGAGTGACAGATCCTTTGTCACGGTTAACTGATGGCATTTCAGTTGCTGCTTGCTGTACTCGGGTGTAAAACTGGTACTAATAACTTTGAACCTTGGTCAGACAGAATCAGTAAGTGATAAGTGACAAAATATTGAATTAATACTGTCATGGATTATGTCACATAATTGGCCATTTCTTGCTGCATCATTTTGTCAGTGCTGCCACATAAATTGGGCCCATCTGCTGTAAAATTCCAATGGCCTTGATTATATTGTAGTTTAGTTTCAGATAGCAAAGGTGAGTACAGAAATATTGAATGGTGTGAGGCTGGCAAGGGTATGCACAGTCACTGTCACAGCAAGGTTGTAAAATGAAGGTTTTACATATAACTTAAAGGGAAACTCGAGCACATTCCATAAGTCTCCTCAAACTGTATCTTAAAAGTGAAAGTAACCATGATGGCTTGCAAGAAAAAAGTTAAAACTTTATATTTTTACATTAAAAAATTAACCTGCATTAAATGCAGAGTCGCTTATTTTATTTCTTGCATTGCGTTACACGTATTCAGTATAGCCCTAAAATCGTACAGAATACCATAACTTTTGGAGATATGGACACAGCAAGCATGAACATTTGTATTGGAATTATTTGAACTTATTTGCATATCCCAGATCCCTGCTTGGCCCCTTGTGATCTTACACCAGTAGGTTCTCATTTCTGACTTCCACTGCTAATGAGGGTGCACGCATGCTCCAGGCTTAAAAGGTGCCCTGAGATTGTGACAGGCCTGACAAGCTGTGCTCTGTAATACACAGGAAAGCATATTAACAACACCTTAGGTTGCATACCTACTTTTTAGACGTTTGTTTTCTTCATTTGGTGGGACATTTTAGTTTTATATTTAATATGCCGCTATCTTCAATCGAGCCAGTCAATGCCATCTTGCAGAGAGAAGTTGCAGTGTTATCTTTCCGAAGATCCTGAGTCCGGTCTAGACCATGCCTGCTTGCCTCTAGCCACACTGGTGCTTTAATGCAGGGTGGATCCCATGGAAGGGTCCAATGGCTCTACAAAGTGGTTGTCTGGTTAGTCCCTACTGTTTGTTCTGCTTTTCTCCAGGTACCAGCCATGATTCCTGGCCATGTGTGAGGCCTAGCGTTTGTTGCTGCCTAAGGGCTCAGCTCTTTCCTCTTTTTCTCATACTAAGTCTTGTTTTGCTCCCAGGTCATTTTCTACTTTCCTTAAATATCTGAGTACTGACTCTTGCTGCTTCAAATTTATTAGAGAAGTTCATCTTTCTGTACAGACTGGTCTCTGGCCAGAGGCCTTTTTGTACAGAACTGTTTCCCCACCCCGTGACCACTTCGATTGTGTAGTGTTCTTACCTTCCCGTTGTATAGTTTTGTTGTTCACTCAGTGATGGGTGGTTTGTGGACATTGTTCAACACTCACGTTTTCCATTCCTATATCCTGCATTTTACTGCATCTGTAGCTGGGTTCCACCGCCCTCATTTTGTGCCTCGTGTTCCCAGTGGCTTACATGCTAACATTTCAGAAGAGGAAAGTGGGAGAGTTAAAAATAATAAAAAGAATGAATTTCCCCATTGACTTCCATTGAAGCAGAGGCAATTTCAGGCGTTAGACAGCCAAAATAAAGCTATTTAGGGACTCATAAATCGGGAGTTTCCCGCCTGAATCGGGCATATTGGCATGTATGCAGTGGCATAAGGTAAAACGATGGGGCTTGCCTGCAGGGTGTGAAGAGGTTTCCTATATCTCACAGGTATTCATTGGGCTTGGATTGCATAAGGGCTCTCTGAAAGGCCTAGGGGCCCCCTGCGCCGCAGGGGCCTGTGTTAAACCCTGGCGTGTACCCGCCTAGCTCTGGCTGCTGGTACACGGTGTTATACATGGACGTTGGTACTGGGCCCGGACTGTCTCTTCGATGGCTGCATATTGCATAAGGAACAAATTATTGGACTTTAGACGTCACTGGTGATGACCCACTTCCTGAGGAACGCTTTGGCCGCACTCCTGCTGCAGATGGGAATTCTCTCATTTTTGTGCTTGGCAAAAACCCTGGGAATGTTGAAACGTCCGTGGTGGGCGTTTGCTACGGTCGCGCTGCTCCGGATCCAGACACATGTTCTGGAGCGAGCAGCTGCCCGGAGTCCTCTCAAAAGAACAGGGCGTTTGTTCTTGCTCTGTTCCTCCTCACAGAAATGGTGACGCAGTGCGAGGGAAACATGGCGGCTCTCCTCCTGTTGCCCCAGACAACCAACCACGCGGAAGGGCGCAGCAGGGGTGGGTGGGTTCGAAAGAGACTCGTCCAAGGGTCATAAATTAACGGAGTAAAGGTCAAAAGCGCCCGCATCAAGATTTAAACCTGGGCAATTTACTTTACCTCATTGATTTTACGACTGATTTCAGTCGTAATGAGTAATGACAGATATTATTGCTAATTTATCAGGTAGTACTAAAAGAAAATCATCCCAGAGCTTATCAGTTTTGCGAACTGCGGTTTGCACAAATGTTTGAACAGCTGAACGCGACGAGTTATATTACTGGTAAGGGCCTGCACTGTAAAACACTGAACACGTTCCCCTTCTTTGTGAAGCTGTTGTAAAGTGCAGTGGCACCAGGACCGACTTTAGGGCTATGCGACCGGTGCAGCCGCACCTGGCGCTCATCTCTCGGTGGTGGGGGGGAGGGGGGCGCTGTGTTTAAAAATAACTTATGAGTTTAAAATCACCTGCTGCAGAGTTCATTGTGTATCCAAGAGTTTTCAGCCAACAATAAAAATGTCTAGATAACTCTGGTGATTATTGTTCCTGCTGGAGAGAGATCAGAGTTTAGTGTAGTGGCAGTTTTGACTCATCCTAAAGTAGCGCAGAGGGTAGTGTGCCTGCTGCAGAGGACACGTACCATGCAGATCACAGAACTGAGTGTGAGCGAACTATGAGTAGCGTTATAAAAACTTAGATGTATGTCAGCGAGGGGCTATGGAGAGATGAGGGTCACTGTTGGAGGGTGGTAGTGGGGAAATTTGTGGACAAGGAGGTCATTGCAGAGCGCCAAACAAATGTTTGCCATGGACAAGACCAGCACTAAAGCCGGCCCTGAGTGGTACCATGCTAGGGTGCACTGTTGTCACCTAGACTGTAAGTGTGTTGTAATGTTTACACTGGATAAAAGGTGCTTCGCTAAAAAACAGACATTTTCTGTGTCGTAATCTGTAGCCTACGAGCCACTATGCTCCTTCATGTCTACTCCGATCTGATATGCCTTTAGTCAACATTGAGCTTTGTGATGTCTACAAAAAAGCAAACATAGCTTTAGAATGCTGTTAACTCTTGTTGCCTGTTTGTGTGGCCTCAGACAGAGCATTTATTGACCAGTATGAGAAAAAGGGTTGCAAAGCTGATGAATGTTTTCCTTGCCTGGCGTGTAACCTCCCAACTGCTCACCAATGCCACCTGACTGGAAAGTCTCAGGAACCTAGAAGGCCTAAGTGTTGCCCTAATTTCGGCATACTTGTTATGCAAAGCCATGGAGTGTGAATGTACCCACAAGCAGAGTCGGTCATCGTAAATGTTTTGTTGCATACTGAGGTGTTTTAGATACATGTGCTTTGCCAATGACAGGGGCATTTGCGCGCCTCCATCTTATTCACTGCCCTTCATCCCAGGAGTTTATTTTGTTTTGATTCGAAATCGGCACAGGTATATTAACTATAGGAGCAGAGGTTTAGTGAACTGGAATACCACATGACCCAGAGCGGGTAAAGCTTTTATCAAAGGCACCTTTTTGGCAGGTGAGCTCCACATTTTCATTTTGCCTGCAAACGTATTGCAAAGGTGGCGAACACTGCTTTATCAATTTGCAAAATTTGTTACCTTCCCAAAACATCTCCTGAGCATAACATTTCTAGGCAAAAAAAGTTGATGCAGGAGATGGAAAATTTATTTTAGAAGTGAATATTTCCACCACCAGTAGGTTTTCCAGTTATGGAGAATAGGATCTGCTTTTTCAGGACATGCTACTTTTTAAAGTAAATAGTGCCAACTTTGTGAAGTTGAAGTTCATTTAAAATATATATATGACGTTGCCAAAAGCCAGCTTTGCAAGTTTTGCCTGTATGTAATAAACTGTTGACAAAAAATTCATTTACAAGATCTATATTCAGAACCCATGACATTACGACTTCAAATATTAATCTTAGCCAGACGAAATGTCCAGTTATTTTTTTAATGGACCATTGGTGCGGCATTGCAAGGGTAATGCCATTATTACATTGACACAGATTTTTGGTTGTTGGCTTTCATGACTGTACAAATGCCTTCTGCACATGCTTTGGGATCATCAAAGCCTGACGGGGATAACAGCCACATTCACTGATGCAGCAAATAAAAAAAATACAAACAACCCCCAACTAACTTCCGGTAGTTGACACCCAACACAGCTCCCATGAAACCCTTTATGAAGACATGCCACCCACAGAACTAGGACTCAAACAGAAGCCGTGAGCAGTTTTAGTCATTGCTAGTCCTTTATTATAAATGCCACAGAGATGGGTGGGCCCATCATCCTCAGAGAACATTACAGCAGATTCTTCCAAATATATTTTCCTTCATTGGTCAAGTGTATACTTCAATAGTCTGTGGTTTAAAATAAAATCTTCAGCTCTGTGGGCAAAACCACACAGACCACTTTGGTTACATGTGGGTTATCTCTGCCCTGTACTTAGTAAGTGTGGTTGGTGAGGTGTCAGGTGGTTAGCGTTAAATGTAAGATGATAGCACTTTGGAGACTGGGTGCTCCCTGCTGTGGGAACACCTTGAGGGGAGGTTAACCACAAGCCTTGGCAGGGAGTCTACCCTTTCACAACATGGGCATGTTAGCCTTGGCTGAAGTTTACCCATGAACAACATGGGCACATTAGTGTTGAACCCATGCCTGGTGGAAACAGTAGCTCCCTTACTGATGTGTCTCGCTTGAGACTGCGCAGGTGGAACCAGATAATCTCAGCACATGCATGGCTAACTTGAAGGCTAGAGTCCCCCTCCTGGCATACATGTATTGGGATTCCTGGAGATGTCATGAGGACAAAACTCTCCTTATTAAAAAAAATGTTGCACGGTGGGTGGGGCATGGACAGGGAACTGGAATTATGCGACAAGGGAGGACCATATTACGTGCCAAGGTATAGTAAATTGTGCAGCAAGAAAATGCAAATTATGCAGCATAATGCGGCCTGTCTGGACAAACACTTCCCCTTATTAGTACTAGTTTAACACACAAATACAGCAATATGCACCTGAAAGGTGAACAGTCAACAATTGCAAAGTGCCTTCTGCTACACAGCTGCAAAAAGAACAATTGATGGACAGAATGCAGAACAATTCTCCATTCACCCCAGTACAGAGATCTGGGCAAAAATCCATCGTTTTTTTGCTCCCCATGCCATTCCAGTTTGAACCCAGCCATATGCAAATCAGTCTTGACCCTGCACCCAATGAAAACAGTCAAGCCCGAACTGCCAGGCCTGGTTCTCCCTGGACTGGAAACAAGCATCCTAGGACCGGTTTCGGGGTTTCACCCCTCATCAGCCAGGATAGCTTGACTCCAGTGGCATAGAGAGCACGGGACCCACGTCTGGGCATACCCGTCCCACTCGGGCGACAAATGCAAAAATAACAATTGATGGACAGAATGCAGAACAATGTCATACATTCACCCCAGTACAGAGATCTGGGCCTAAATCCATCATTTTTTTGCTACACAGCAACAAGTGTTTCCGTTATTTTTAATAACCTTTAATCCGTATGAGCTAGAAACTATTTTTTTTGTTAAAATCTTCAAATTAAGCAGCAAATGATGGGTTATGTGGAAAATGCGGCAAATTTTTAATTAAGTGAAAAATGCTGCAGCCACAGAATCTCATAATTTCAGTGGCCCTGAAGCGCATTCCCTTTAGAGCCTTGTGGCACTGAGTCTTACAATCTGCAAATTATTCAGAAGATGGTCGAAATGTGGCAGGTGCCGCAAATTCTCAATTATGCGGAAAAAAACACACCTGCACAATCGCATAATTCCAGGCCTTATGATAGAAATACAAAATATACACAAAAATAAAGCTGAATATGAGCTTAGAGCACCCCCACAGGCTGGCCGCTGAATATTCATTGGGACAGGCTTACGCACAACAACCTGCGAGTTCCGTATTGAGGCGCGCGCCGTTCCCGCGCTCAGGACTGAGGCGGACCGCTGAAGGCTGCAGGGATATTTTCGGTCCGGCACACGCACACTGCCGTCCTATCTCCCGTTACCCTTCGCAGCAGTTAGAGCTGTCAGCATCTTGCGACTTTATGCCTGTTGGCCTGCACTTATTTTGGGGGATTCATTTCCTTGCTTTGCCCTGCAGTGACCTTTACGCAGGATAACCTTGCGCGAGAGGAATGTCAGGAGCGCAACAATGCAGACGGGCCCAGAAGTAGTGCCGGGGAGCTGAGTCACCATAGAGCACACAGCAGGGACACGCCAGTGGATAATGTATATTTCGCGCTGTGTGGGGTTTCCCTCAAGAAAGTCTGCAATGCTAGATACACACATTTATTCTTAAACCTGGCTGCCAAATTCAAATACTGCTTGCTTTCGGTAATTCTGATGTCAGGCACAAGGATTATATTCCTTGAGCGCAATTCACCAAGCTATTTACTTCCGAAACCTACCTTTGCATGTATACATTTCTCCATTTATGCCTGGGAGCCACTCACAAAAGGATGCCTGCCAGGCGTATACTGGCGTACTACTGAGCAATTTACCACAAGCGCATACAAATTGGCAGCAGTAAACCCATGCAAGAGTAGGGAGCGGGAGCAACAAAGTATGGTTTGGCTTGTCAGTTTGTGAGCGAGCGCACAAACGTGCGAATTTATGGACATTTATGTATAATTGCAAATTCCAATCAGGCTATTTCCCAACTTTGATAAAGTTACTTTTACTCCAGCAAAGGGCTTGAGTAGCACCCCTTACAATGTGAGAAGGGGAATAGATCACCCCAAAACTTGTTGGGGTTTAGGAAAAGGTATTTTTCCGAAGGAATAAAAGGGACACAAATATGCTTTTCACACCGAACTGCCTTTCAGCAGTACGTAATTGTACTCCGTGTGCAATGATGCAATGTGGCAAGGACAAGTCTTAGAAAGTTCAGATGACATTCCCAGTGTCCGCCTGGAGGAGCTTTCCAGCGTTCCACTGGGAATGTTTGTGAACTTCAGAAAACTGTGTAAAAGTCCGTGCAAGCAGAGGTGTATTTGCCCCAACTCAATTTTAAACTTTTCGGGTGAGTTGAGCTGACCGTTTTTTGAGCATTACACCGCAAATACTTTTTTGACAGAATTACTACATATTTGTAGATTTGGACCAGGGTCACTCAGTTACCGACCACCTGTCACATTGTGCCCCAGATATCATTTATAGGGCTCCAAACCACAATTCTGCTGATAACTGTTATAAATAATGTATCCTCCTATGTAACGGTAACCAGTTGATCGACCTCGAAAAGATGGAAGGCTAAATTGTCCGCAGTTTAATTCGGGGCCTTCAGCTCACTAAGAATCAGGCGCAAGCGTTGCACTCCTTAAGACACCTTGCAAGAAGATATGTTGTCCACAAACCTGAGACAATACAGTAATTTTTCAATGTACCACACGTTTGTGAAGGTTGAGTTCTGCCTTCACGGAGGGGCCCCAGCAACCGAAACGGCACCCATAAACGTCATGCAGAAACTATGTTGCGATGAAGACATGAATTGAAGGTCCGAGGAAGACGTGTATTTCTCACTCAATCGCTCACTACAAAGACGACGGTGCTAGGCGGTGCACTGAAAAGTGCGCTGGGTCTGTTTTTTTTTGTTAAACAGCTTAAGAAGGAATTACCCTGCAGTAACCTCTCCCTCGCCCCCTCCCGCCCTCGCACATCTTCCTTCTTAAAACCAGCCTTCTCATGCGAGGCGGGCTGACAAAAAGTCGACAGGAACTTGAAACTGTCGGTGTGGCTGTGTAGTAACGACCGACAGTAACCCCTAGTACCTCTGGTTGGGGAGGAGTGCTCCAAGCCGCCGGTGCCCCTGCCAAGCGAGGCTGCGCGGCACAAAAGAGGCTCTTGAGCGGGGCAGGTGGACCCGGATTTCTCCCTGGCACCCTCTGCGCCCCCGGCGCCGCCGCCCCTCGCTCGGCACGGCTTTGACACCCTCGCCTGCCCCTCACTCTGGTGCGGGGTGAGGCTTGTCGGCCCAGCCACGGTTGCCTGTAACCCCAGCTGCCGCCTCTTGGGAGGCAGGAATGTGATCAAAGGGGGATGGATGGGGGAGAGGGACAAACCTTCACAGCTTCGGCCCTGTGCACATCCATCCCGCAGGGGTGCAGTACTCGAAGAATAAAAGCCCTGTGAATAGTGTAAAAGTACATGCGAAGATTTTCACCTCTGCCTGAACACAATTTCCATCTTTTTGTGTGACATTTTTTTTGACTTGTCATTTCTCCAGTAAGTAATTTCTACATGGTGTGCAATTATTAAGTGTGGAAAGACAGTTGCAATTGTAACTTTTTTGCTTTCGCCTTTTCCCTCTAAGGGGAACATTTTTCCTTTAATGAGAAACACCCAGCACTACAGTTCCACCAAGTTTGACGGGTAAAGTGCCCCCCCCCCCCCCGAAGGGGAGTTACCCCATCTCTATGTGGGGTAAATCTTGCTGTCTCCTGGGTAGAAAGGGTCAGTTTGTGACGGCAAACCCTCAAGTTTGCCAGCATTCATAATCTTTCAAAGCAAATCATGGCTTGCTCCTCTCACTCCGCACACCTTGAGTCTAGTTTACTACTGTGTCATTTTATGGACTTGTAGCAGAGAATTACACAGCAGTAAACCCATTTAGACCTTCCAGGTATCCGTTTTTGTATGACTTTTATTTGTAAATTGGGTCATTTACTGCCTTAAATTTAGGTTTACGACTATAATTGACTTTATGAATTGGGTCTGTTGTGTTTTCTGAAATAGAGTTTGAAATTATAGACACTTGGAGGTTGTTTGTTGCGGCTCTGCGCTCCACGTGACTAGCCAATGTTTATATCTTGTGTTTCCTCACCCTCAGTTGCTACTGATGGTATGAGGTGGACACTACAGAGCTTGTGTTTATTCTCTATGCCTGCTGCCACCATCCTCATGAATGCTGAGACCAGGGGTAGCAAGGACAGTGCAAGAGGTGCCAAAGTGCTACTTCTGGAGGCCATTCGTTGACGTTTACTCACAGAAACTATGTTGACCGCAAACTAACTTCGTTCCACCCCAGTTCCCTTCCTCACTACCAGAGGGCTGTTCAAATGATATTGGTAAAGTGGCAGAACATACTCCTCAATTAATACGCAGTCAATGAGTGATGTTTGACGCATCCATCCATCCCCTTTGAATTCACTGCAGGGCCTTTAACAGGACTCCGTTGTGCAAGTTGTTGTGCAGGAGATGAACTGGAATAGAAGGCTCCCTGTCTGTTTGATTGACAGAAATCAAATTACCAAGTAATGTCTGATTGACCGAAATCAAATCATCAGGGAATGATTCTCGTGAAAGAGGTTTCTCTTCTAGTCCCCGTGTCTGTGTGCTTCTTGGTATTGGGATATTTTGTGTCTTTCCGTCCTGTACTTATCAGCCTTCTCAAGGTTGCCGTACATGTTCTCATTGTCCTTTTCTTTATGTTCTCATTTATTACAGACTGTACACAGCCTTTGACGTACTGCAACCATGTCTAATTTTCTCACCTCTTCAGGTTTGAAGCTGCATGAATTCCTGGTTGAGAATGAGACATTTTCGACTTACCTGCAAAACAATTTGTCAATGCCTTCGCTGGTAGTGAACGAGATCATGAACGCTGATGTTAACCTCGAACGGGTAAGTGTGTTCAAGCACCTCTCACATGTAGCTCTTCTGCTTCAGTAACGCTTGAGCAAAAGGGACCAACGAATATAGGAAAAATTATGTGTGCACATGTGGTGTGGTTTTTATAGTATAACCCATCTGGAAAGAGTTTGGTATGTGTAAGGTTCAAAGGAATCCTTCCGACGTGTCATGGCATACGTGTGGCTGTGTATAATTGTGGAGTTAAGCAAATTGGTATGTCACAATTTGTATTTGATTACCATTTTTGAGTAAGATGCTACTGTGAAATGGTGGTGGTGCCTGGAGCCTCGTATACGTAGGTTCGTTCTTCAACTGTGTTTGCGTTTCTTACAGGTCTTAGTGTCTGGCTACCAAATTCGGCTGAAGAATATGTGCAATGTGTCCAAGCTGTCAGAATTCATCATGATCAGCAACCAGGCCACAGTCCCTGTCCTCAATGCCATTGTTTGCGCAATGCCTGCTGACAAGCTCAGTGAAGCCGAGCAACAATTTCACGCCAACATCGACTTTCTGAAGCCAGTTCTGGTAAGTACACGCAGCGCATGCAGAGGCTGTCTTGTACACGCCTGGACACCGATTTCAGTTTTTGCATATTTGGAAGAAACATTTTTTAAACTATAGATTTTGTTTTTATGAGCGGTTCTCATAAGTGGAATATTGACTGCTGACCCTATGGCATCTGTGATCTTTGTTGTTCCAATGGACTCTCTTAGCATCTTAGGCTGCCTGTGTATATATTATATTTTTCTAAAAAGAACAATAAAGAACAAAGTAAAGAAAACCGTGAATCAATCTGTGATCTTCAACTATTTCGCGACTAATGATGAAAGCTAGCTTCACTGGCTTGGATTAAAATTTAGTGTGCCTCGGCAATTGTGTGATGCATCTGTGATCTTTGTTGGTCCAATGGACTCTCTTAGCATCTTCTGAAATCCACTTCAGCAGCATGGGTTTTCCCTGTCACTTGATCAGAGAGAAGATTGAAATTCCACCTACTTTCCTCTAAAACGATCTCTTGTTTTGCATCTTTCAATAGTCATGAAAATAAAGTCACCTTGCTACCTGTCCCTAATGAGCTCTACTTTAAATAGATGTGAATATATTATAACTGTGCACACCGTTTTTGGAACACTCTTGCACTGCGCAGCAACAGGTGGCAATTGGGTTCCACAGCGACAGGTGGCAATTGGGGAGGCTTGTGGCTGGTATTCCTGCATATAGTTATACATAAAACAAGACAAGGTACATAAATACAGAGGTTCACATATTGACAGCAAATAAGCATGTGCTGCAAAGTTCTGTGACAGAATTTGCAGTGTCACCAATTTGTGAAGTTTGCCTCTTGCAAACTTTGCCTGTGGGTAAAAACATCTGCAAAATTGTTGTTACCAATTTTGCCCCTTCCTTCCTGCTGGAAGGGTGCACACTTTAACCACTGATTTTATGAGGAAACGCGCCCTCGTGTAATAGAGTCAGTGGGGTTTTATCATAGTCAAGCCTGGGTGAGGGAGGGCGCTCTGATCTCGTGTGAGACAGCCATTAGTTGGTTTGTCTTCTGCTGTTTGTGCGGCAGCGGTCAGTTATTATGTGCAGTTAGTAATCCGCCTTGATATGAGCCGCACTGAAGAAGAGCGAGAGTGAAGAGGGAGACAGAGTGGGTGAGAGCGATGATGGGTCAGGCTCTTGTCATTCGTAGGCCACAGTTGATGGCCGACTAAAATATCAAGCACTGGAATCAAATAATCTTCCATTCTGAAGCAGAAAGGTCAACAATCTGTTTTACTGTCCAGTTTTCATGTTTACTGACCTGACAATGGATCAGCAGCATCCAGAATCAGTGTGTGGGAACTTGAGCAAGGTGTATACCCTGCGAAGGAGAGTAGGGCAGTGAGGGATGGATGTCGCTTACCTCTGTAGCCGTCGAGAGCATGATGATCGACACCTCCACAGTGGTACATGCCCTTTGTAGGGGAATGCACCTGATTTAACCTGTTACATGACTTCATTCTGCAGCAGTAACATATTCTAGATCCACATGCTGTGCACTATTCCACCACCTACTTTCTTACTCAAGTGTGCTTCTTCCACAAAGCAGGGTGTGGCTTAATGGCTAGGGCGGCCGACTTTGAAGGTGGGGAACCAGGTCCGAGTCTGGCGTGAGGCTCAAACATCCTGTGATTCTGGGCAAATCACTTAATCTCTCTGTGCCTAAAAATGAATGTGTCCATCTGTAATGGAACTGGTGCTTATGTAAAGCGCTCTGATACCTTCGGGTCGAGTTCGCGCTATATAAAACTGCCAACAAAAAAAACTCTTGTAGCAAGGAAGAATTGAGGACTCACTGCTTAATCACAATATTTACAAGACAGAGCATTGTAAGATAATTGTAACCTAACGAAAATAGGAGACTCAGTTCTGCAACCATTGGGGTGGGATGCACGGGGGTCACCGGTATAGTGGAGCGGTGAAGATGCTTGCTGGATAGGGGTGCTTAACAGGTGATGGGAGTGAGTAAGCTGAAGTGGGTGGTTGTGGTTGTACCCTGAAGTTATAATATTTTGCCCTCCAATTTATTACACTACTGTGAGTACATCTAGTGCAATAGGTGACCTCAGTGCAGTTGCTGTAGTTTTGGCGGAGGAGACGGCAGACCTCTGTTCGCTTTCGTAATGCAGTGATCGCTTATAATGTTTTGGAGTCATTGACTGCAGCCATGTACTGCTTCTGGTTCCTCCTAACATGTTTTGTTGCACTGATTTAGCGACTTATCAACTTCCTCCAGGAAATGACTTTGGTATTGTCTCTGTAAGGAAGAGTGTCAGATAAGATGGGAGGCGAGGGAACTAGGGGGTCGGGGAGGGGCAATCAGGGGGAAAGGCAGATAACTCTACATGTAGTCTTGAAAGCGATCATTTTGGTTTACCAATTTTGTCTTTTCCCTTGGTTGTATTTTTCGCTGCCAGCTTTGACCTAAGAATGCATTTTTCACACGGTATACATTTCTTCTGAGAGCCCATGTTCTGTCACTGAAAAGCTGTTTGGATTCTAACAGAACTTGCTTTTTTACGTTCTTTGCACCCCGTGCTTCTCCTTACTGTTCTTGCTTATCGAGTATAAATTTAACATTACCTGCGATCATCAACCAGTGCTTGCCTTCTTCTGCGATGTTCTTTGCTTAGAAGGATAATACCCTGCTATGGGCCAGGATGTGCGAGTATACACTTTCACATGCAAAATCCCAGAGACTTTCGCAAAGAAGCGCAGGGGTCAACAGAACTAGAAGTAGCAAGATATGCATTCTCTATACAATGTGTCAGCCATTTTGAGAATGCTCGCATTTATCCAGGTGACGGTAGTCTCCTTTTGAATTCACTTCATCGGGACTTTTTCTATTGAGTGCATAATGCACAGGTAGTTCAGTGGGTTAAGTACCTTATGTATGCATAATTTGCAGACGTCTAGTTAAAATAATATAGCCATAAAACTTGCAGACTAATTTAGTTGGAGTAATAGGCACATATGTTATTGAAAGTGTCTCAAAGATGCAACTTAGTGGGGTATGCTTTCTATAGATATTACACTATTGTCCTTCAGAGAGTGCACGTTGCCTGCTAGAGCTCGCTACAAGTGCTCAGGAATTTTATATGGGGCCGCTAATGGATAATGGAAACACCAAGGACATGCCATGTATTTGTAGATCGCCAGGTTGTGTTGGAGAATGTATATCAGTGGCGGCTGCCAGCTATTGGTGGTGGTGGTGGGGAGGGGGGGGGGGGCAAAAGGGCGCTAAAATATATAAACTAAATTCATGCCGACATGCATTACATTATTGTTTTAAAGTTAAAATGTTTAACTTTAAAACGGTAATGTAACACATGTCGGCGATTTAGGTCTTAATAAACATAAAATACATAGTAAAAATTAAATAAAACTCACTTACCTTGCTGCACGTCCTTGCTCTGTCCCATGCTTTTCTCTTGTCGGGCCCAGTCAACTCCCCTAACTAATCCTGGCGCTGTTCTCATGCTGTTAACCAGCATGAGAGAGCAGCGGCAGGGTTGGATGGAGCAGGCTCTCTCAGCTCTCCAAAAGGCACTGGAGGACTTTGCTTGGTCTCGGTTGAGAGATTTAATGTCCGCATGCCTGGCTGACCATCGCAAGACGGCCGGCCAAAAAGACATGCGCACTTTAAAGTGCCCAGCCCATCACTCCTCTCTGCTGCTGCCTGTCAGCAGCGGCCCTGCCCCTGTCCTGAGACTCGGAACGGGACGGGGGTTTGCAGAATCAATTATAAAAATAAAATGGTAATAATGCCTATTACCATTTTATTTTTCATCTGGGGGCTTTTAATTAGTGGGGCGACGCTCCTCCGCCTTAATGGAGGAGCCGCCCTTGATCTATATGTGCACTAGTGCACAGGAAGAGATGAAGTCAAGTGGTGGAATGAATACCAATCTCTTATCTGAGCTACTCAAAGCCAGGAGGCCAGGCATTGCCTGCCAACATTTTGGCTTACTCAGTTCGTATTTTGTTTTGTCTTGTTTTTTTTCTTTAAAACTTTACTGTTGGGGAGGGTGCTGAGTCCTTGAGAATTAAAAAAAAAAATATCGGTCAAAAATTAAAATATTTTTCATTTCAAACGGCATACATTGACACAGTAGTCCCTGCACTGAAGTTAACTACTTTGTGTTTCTTTGTGAAAAATAAGAATGCCCCGATTCACAGTGAAGGTAGCCAATGGATAAAGTGGGCTGACACATTGTCCCATGCTGTATGCTGTAGTGGATGGAAACAAATGTGAATGGAACAGACCAATGGAAGAAGAGGGCTGGCTGAAAACTCCTTATAAGTGCAAAATATGTATATATATATATATTACACACACACACACACTTTTGTAAAAGCAAAAGGTCTTGGCTGCCATGAGGCATAAAAAGACTTTGGGATGCATGAATTGGCCGCTTGCTGCAGTGCTATGTGCTGCATTTTATTTTTCTGCCTAAAACACCATCAATAAGTACTCTATATGAGGTGAAGATTTTAATTTTATTATTGGTTGTAATCATGGCCCACCTAAATGTTTCAGGAACGGGTATCGCCCATGCCCCTGTTTGGGCTCTGTTAACATGTCGCTCATTTGCCACATGCTGTGAGACATTGTAACCTTGACGTAAACATGCCCACTGTTTCCATCACAGGAGTAATAAAGCAGAATCATACATTAAATCCAAGTCTGACCTTAAATTTGAAGACATTATCTCATCTGTTCTTTGTGGAGTCGCCAGAATAGCGGCCAGCTAAATAGCAGACCCAGCTCAGAGGAACATGGCCTACTCATTATTGCAAATCATTAGTTATTAGTAATGACGCTGACGTTCATCATAAGCCGGGCGCGTCACGTGGGCACCGTACGCCAGATTCTCAATTGGCTGAACTGAGACTGCTTGCTACCAAGAGGGCGGGAAGTAGTGCGAGCACCTTCAGTGAATACATCGGTGAGCTTCTCAGTTAGAATCTACTGCACCATCTACTTAATTTAGATGTTTTGCTCCCTCATTTTTGTGCAGTGGCCTGAGCGAAATCGGCATTGGGCTTAGGATAGCTCGCTGTCGCTATCCATAAAGCACAGACCTCTGATGGATTTGTCATCTGTCAATTAATTGGTGTTTCTATATTTCAACTCAATGTGACCCACATTAATAACCCGAGGGCTGAAGAGCTGTTCCCGGTCTGCCGGCCTTCGAAAATTTGTCTTTGAGGTCTCACACAGAGCTTGGCGATAGGTGCTGAAGCCACTGAGCTATCCTTGAGTGATTAGGTGCTTCCATGGGAGGAAACATATATTGACTTCACTTCTCCCACCCAGCAAATCCCAAATGGGTGGCATTCCCTGTAATAACTGATGACAGTGGTGTCCTTTGGAGCCCTGAAGTTCACAACCGAGACCCATGTGCTGCCTAGGGCATCTCATCTTGATAAAATAGGGCCTGGGACCTCACTTGGAAAATGCTGCTTTATTTGCTCTTTGATATGGGGGCACTTTGAAACCCTTATGATTTTAGTCAAATTATGCCCCCACACCTCATCAATGTTACGTTAGTTATATTTGTAAAGTACATTATCACCCGGGAGGGTATCTTGGCACTGAAGCAGGTGCACATCTAACTTGGCTAGGAGCTGGCAAATGGGTCCACTCAAAGAGCCAGGTCTTCAGCTTCTTGCCGAACTCAAGGATGGAAGAGGCGGCTCAGATGTATACATGCAGGCCGTTCCAGGCTTTGGGAGCAATGTAGGAGAAAACGACCGCCGGCTCTGGCCTTGTGTATATGTGGGATGTGTGTAAGTAGGAGTCCTGCCGAGCAGGTGTTATTGTGGGTTTGTGAAAGAGATTCGGTTGTTGAGGTAGGCTGGACCTGTGTTGGGTCTGACTTTAATGGTGTGTGTGAGGAGAAGGAACTGGGCACATCTGTGTGTTGGGAGCCAGTACTCTCTTAGCTGTGGTGTGATGTTCGTGCGGCGCGGTAGAGTGAGTGAGACTTTGGCTGGCGATAGACAAGGAGAACAAAATTCTGGTTAATGTACAGATGCGATCACAGAGTATACTTTATGTTGGACGGTGTTAGGGGCTGGTATGTAAATAAGATTAATGGAATAGTGACCAGTAGGGTTGGGTGGGTGATGGTAGGATACCGGAAGGTAGGTGAGGTTGATTAAAACAAATTACAGTTTTGATGTCTCTCAAATATTCAGGCGCTCATCAAACTTCAAAGCGAAAAATAATAGAATGACATTTACTGGCCCTCAATTCCTGTTTGTACCCACTAGCTCAGAGCTCTGCGCATGGTGAATTTCGGATGACACCCCAGCACACACGTTGACTTTGTCTACTCTATATTCATCCTTGTTAAATAAAGGAACTAAGATCAGGACACCTTTATCTTTTGGGGTATGCGTGCAGTCTTTTTGGTTCTTGTGTTCAAGAATTTATCTAAGCCAGCTCTAGCCTCAAGCAGTGAATAAACAATGTCTTGAAAATCAAAGTCTGCAGTCGCAGACAGAGATAGCATCCCAGACACACATGTCACTGCAAATTTAGGTACCCTACTGTAGTCCTTGCATGCATTGCTGGCCCAGGAATTTAGGAAGTGTAGACAGCTGCCTAGGTTGACATTCATCTGAGGGTTCATAAGAGACAACTGTTTATCTTAGAGTGTAACTACAAGGGTGGGCGTGATAATATGTCATGGCGTGTAGCGTGATTAAAATCCTTGCACCGGCGGCTCCACTATAATTGAAGCCACAAAGGATGATCACTCGTAGCAGTAAGCTCCCCTGTCCCAAGTGATGAAGATGCCGCCTCTGATCTGGTGGTAGGTGCGCTTCACAGCCAGATGCTCTACCTTCCATCCCAATTGCCCTTGTGGAAGGAGATGTGTGCTATTCTGCCTTCTCCTCCCGCAGCGACACGGTTAGCCTTCCTGTCTTCTCCATCCTATGAACTCAACAAAACTGCACAATACATACATTTATGATGGCCAGACTCACAGAGCACACCGCGTCCTCTAGACATGAGCACTTCTTTCAGCCTGCACTAATGGTGCGAACCCGTGACCCATTGTCACGAGCGCGACAGTGTTCCAATGACCTATGAGCTCATGCACTAGGACTGCTGCAAAGGCAGTTAATTGTTGTGAAATAATGGAAGTGAAACCCGCAAACATGAGCTGTTTGGTAAAACATTTGAGTTTTTTCTAAAGAAAAGGACCACGAGTAAGAAGAAGCAAGTGCACTAATGTGTGCGCCGCCCGCTCCCTCTCTCATTTGGGTTTCTGTGAACTATGTCTCACTGCTTCTCACTTTATATAAGGCTTTAGGATTAGGCTCTCATCAAATTTACCTGGGGTCATCTGTTGACACTGTCCAAAAAGTCACTGTAAAAATTGACTTTATTAATGGCTGGGAGCAGGGTACGCTGTGCATGCCTTGAACTTGCTGGTGTGCCCTTCGAATTGAGTGTATTAGGTTGATAAATTGTCATCTGTGCAAAGCAAGTCTAGAAAGGGGCCTGGGTACCATATGGGTGGCCTCCACTTCCTGCGTAGTCTTTTCTCATACTCCTTAGAACAGATATCCTTGCACTATGAATGGAGATACAATATTAGACCAACAGAAAGAAAGATACAAAGGTTGAAATTTGTACTTTCCAGTATGCAATAAGGCCAAATTTAGAGTAAGATGTTCACTAATGGGTAAAACAAAGTTAACAAAAATACGTCAGCCATATTTTGAAAATACAGAGATTATCAAAGCTGGTTGAAGCCTTGAAGTATTTACAGACAAAGAAAAACTGTAAGATTATAATAAAAGCATCCAGCTTTCCGTTTTTACTGATTTTTACAGATAAATACAGACAGAAACCAATCTATTTCATGTCTGTATTTATTTTTAAAAGTGGAAAATGCAGAAAATGGTGCTTCTTGTGAGTGACTCTCCTTGTTGTCCTTCATAAATTCTAGACCAACTACTAAGCAGATAAACACCATGGGGATTTAAAAACAGGATGAGATTCACTTAAACACAGGCATATGTTAACATAAATTTGTATATAATGTTAATATTTAACTGTCGGAGTACTGTTTTGTTATATTTGCTTGCTTAATTGACTAAAACGCGACAGGCATAAAAGTATGAGTACATGTTTATCAGTTAAATAAATGTGGAAATACGCCATTTTACGACTCAATTTCTTCTCAAAAGATTAAATAAAAATGAATAAGTACCAATACAATGACCGCAAAATAAATATGGTTAAATATAGACAGAAATGTTAAAAAACATAAATACCATAAAACTGGGAGCCCTACTTATAATATTTCCAATGTTCAATCGAAATGTTACTGAGAAGTTCATGAAGATTTTACAAAAATATTTAATTCGAAGTAACTGGTGGAGTGCCATTTATTATTACAGATAGTGATTAATTCAAGAGACAATCTTTTATTTGCAGTAATAGATTCAATCTGCATACTAGGAACAACTTGCCAATCATTGCAGAAGTTATGGCAAGGCCCGCTTTCCACTCTGTGAGCTTGGGGTCATTAGTATAAGTCTGCTCACATGATCTTTGAATTTGTTTTATTTATGTGAGCAGAAGTGAATTATTTGGAAAAGATTTGGGACAGATATGGGAAAAATAATATTAAGAGAATATGGCTAAAGATTCAAGCCATTGCGGGCAGTGGTTCTTAACCTGTGGTCTGAGGATTACTTGAGGCCTGCAAGGCTACTCAGGGGGGGTCCGAGACTTTTCTACAAAATGAAATAATATTAAAATCAGTACATTCAAATGAATGAAGTATATATAAATAAGGAAGCAAATTTGAAAACCTTCTCTAAATGTGATTGTGAATTAAACAAAACATTTCAATATTTGCATATTTGTGTAGTGTATACTGGTTTCTGCATTTTTGAGTATTGTTTTGAGGTTCAAGTCATACAAATTGCTTAGGTCTGGGGTCCCCGGCTCCCAATAATGACTCAGTGGGGTCCCTGAATTCCAGTAATGAGTCAGTGGAGGTCCACAGAAGTCAAAAGATTAAGAATCGCTGATATAGGGTCTGTGATAAAGGGCAAGGCCAAAAGACATAGCGATTGGTCTGCCATCACACTCTGCTTTCTGGCTTAATATTTTGTCGTCGCTCTTTCTCTGAAATAGTTGTTTCTGCCACATCTCTTTGTTACATGTGGCTGTGCTATCTTTTTCCTGTGTTACATTCTATAAACCGTGATACTTCAGACAATAATACATTTGCTCTTTTTATTTATCTGTCAGTATGCTGGTACCCTTGTGGAAAAGATTCCTTTCCCATATTTTTAATGAAGTTATTGGGCCAAAGAGGGGGTGCAGCACAGAACACAGACCAGCTTGTTAGTGTGAAAAAGGCCGCTTTATTGAAGGCAGGTGCACCTTACAAACAAATTCCTTGGCCTGCGCCGTACAAAACTAAACCTCACTAAATATTTTCTTCCTACCTTACCCCCCACCCCCTCCCCTAAAGTTTTCCCTTTGCAACCATTTACAAACCCCCAAATCTGTCCTCCTTGGTGCCCCGTTAAACTTGTAACTTCTTAACATTTCCTAACCTAGCTATCTAAGTAACCTTCCTCTGCTACTTCCCCTTCCTGCGTGGTCCCGAAGTGACCTTTTCCAACCAATAAACTGCAACTGTAAACAGATCTACCAACTCTTACCCAGGAAAAACGCCACCGAGCATGACCATCCACCCTCAAACCAGCAGCTTCAAGCGACAACCAATGATTACATGCTTCCCCACCCGATGCACCTGTGCCCAACAAACCGGCCACCAAAAAAGAAAAAATTTTCCCCAATGCCCGTACCCCAGGGGATAGATCCAGCCTGAAGCCCAGCAATAAAAACGGAAGGGAGGGTGGGACAAAATTTCCCACCCCTAGCCAAAGCTCCTCCGGCTGTCGTGTCACTGCCACTGAAATGGTGGCCAGTGCCACAAAATGGCCGGCTAAATAGCCCTCCCGCCCAAAACCAGCCCAAGTGCAGCCCAACAAGCCCAATTGGGCTCTGGCTGCACCCCCGGCCCAAAACCCCCCGGGAGGGGCAGGCCTCCCGTTGTTCGGCCGCCCCCCCCAAAGCCCTATTCCTCCATGATGCCTGGGTGGAATAATACTGATAAAATCGCACCATTTAGTGGAACTGGATTATAAAAAATAAGTACAATAAAAAAGATGTCTTTTTAAAAGGAGGTACGCTTTTGCTTCTTTCATGTGTGTTTCTCTTCTGTCACTTTGTTCCACCTTGCTGACCCCCCACTCCCCTTGCATGTGGTCACAGTCTCAAACCTCAGTTATTTACTTTCTCCAGCAACGGATATTTCATATATTTACACGCTTGAGTCATCAAGTTGTCAGTCTGGTAATTCTATACATACGAGTAAGCGGTGCTCAGTTGTCACTGACGTCGACTTAGCTTTAGAGTGCTAAGTTGGAGTACTCCTTTTTTAGGTCTATTGTTAGCCAATAAGTTTTGATTTTACTAAAAGTATATGTATACTTTAATTAGAGGGTTTTTTAGCCAGGCCTCTTCATTCATTGGTGTTTATTGTTCCTTCACATTTTTGTTCTGCCAACCACAGCATAGAGTCTGGGGCAGTGGGCCAGCCCACTTCAGCCACTGACTAACCACTGTGAGTGATGGCATTCTGCCCTTCACAAGGAGCTCATCCACACATAAAGTAGTTCTTTTCAGTGCCAGGGACTACTATTGCAATGCTTTCTTTTTGAGACCACAAAACATTCTTACTGTTAGCCATTTTTTTTATTATTTGTGATTGACAAGTGCCTGCCAGCTTCCCAAACATTGAAGTTTTGCATAAACCATGACAAAACAAGCATTGAGAAAGCCAAAAATCTGGTGGCAAACACCAGACCTATTGGCTTTGCAGTACTTTACTTATTCTTGTGCCCTGCTACTTCCCTGTACTAACCTCATGTTTCTTATTTGTTTGAAAACCAGAAAGGTATGTCTTCCCAACCGCTGCCAGTCGAGGAACTGAAGGAAACCATGGAGACAACGTTGGAGAGTCTCCAGAAACTCAGCAAAGAGGTAGGCGAGCTTTTCAGCTGAAGAAAGCATCATCTCAGCTCCCTACTGAGGGAAAAGGGCAAAAATGGGGCTGTTGCGCCAGGTGTCAAAACAAACTATTAGTAATGTGTGCAAAGTGTGTGAAATGTCACCCGAGCCCAGCCCTCTTCTCTATTCGTCTCATAAGAATTACTGAGAATGTTCAATAGGGAGTGGAAATTCATCCTTACAGTGGTATGCTGCATCCACTCCAGTGACATTGAATTTCTGGACAACTGGTCTGAAAACTATATTGACTGAAGTCTATACATATTAGCTGACACTGACTGCTGTAGAATCCTGAGTAAACTTGAGTTCCATAGACTTGTTGCTGGTGCACACTGGGCATTCAGTGATTGTCGGACTGTCATATTTTGCAGGGGTAATAAGGGCAACACATGGACTGCTTGGTCTTAAATGATTCCTTTTCAAAAAATGCTGATATTTTAACTGTTAAAAGACGGCCTATCCAGGTATTTCAGGATAGCATCACTGCATCTGCCTCTGTAAATTCCAGCACCCTGTCTGACTGTTCCCCTTCTTCTTTATTACACACTGAGTGGAGCAGAGGATGTGATCCTCTGTTTGTTGGCGTGTTGTGGTGTTGCGTGTAGGTTGTTTTGGTCTTGTATTAGAGATACAGGCTTGATCTGAGCATTGCTTGATCTAAGTAAAATCATTTCAAATAGAGACAATGCTTGAGAGTCACAGGAAACTGAGCAAAGAGGAAGGCGAGCCTTTCAGCTGAGGAAAACACCACACTCAGCCCCCTACTGAGGGAAAAGGGCAAAAATTGGGCTGTTGCTCCAGGTAGCAAAACAAACAAATAGCAATGTGTACAAAGTGTGTAAAATGTCACCTGAGCCCAGCTTTCTTCTCTGTTGGACTCTTCAGAATTGCTAAGAATGTTCAATAAGGAGTGCAAATTCATCCTTACAGCGTTAAGTGATTATGCGATCCGCTGTTTGGTGGCATGTGGTGGTGGTGGTGTAGTGCAGGTTGTTTTGGTCCTACTTTAGAGATGCTTGATCTTAGCATTGCATGATCTCAATGCAACCATTTCACATAGAAAGTGTGAGGGTTCTCTATAACTGCAGCTTGTGTCAAGTGGGGTCTTGCTTTATCCGGCTAGACCAGGCTGGTTTTACTTGAGTGAGTAAGACAGGAAAAGGCTAGGAGATAGCTGGGTGTGGAGGTAATTGACTCTGGGGTTATATGTGTCAAAGTCACCTACTTCTAGTCAGAGTTGCCTGGGTTTGGATTTAACTGGGGTTGTAGTTCTTCTAGTCTGGATTTATCTGTGTGTGTCTGGGCCTTGAGCTGCCTAGGTCTGGAATGTGTTGTTTTTGGAGTTGGTTGTGTCTAAGTGTAGTGGAGTCGGGAGATAGTTAGGTATAGATGTAAGTGTGTGTTATGACATTGTGGCCAGCTGAGGGGGAGAGGGTTGGGTACTGCGGTGCAGTGTTGTTGGAGTGTGATGTCTGAACAGGTGACTATCACTGTATGATAACTTGCACGCTGATGCCCCAGGCCCTGAAGCTGTTGATATTTATTGACCCCTGACGTAGTCCTGTTCTCCTGTGTGAACAAGCACCTGGGATGTGTGATGCTACTCTTAAAAGAGTACCAAGCAAGACACAACACTGCGTGGAAGGTAGCTGTGTTTAGAGCTGCGTCTGGTAGCAGCGGTGTCTTGTGGCAGGTGAGCCAGCTGCTCCTGGGACCAGATGCGTCCGGAAATTTGTCTTTCTGGGTTCTGTTGAGTCTGAAGTATCCTTGAGGAAAAAACATATATGTCCACAAGCAAGGCAGAGATCTTTGACCGGTAGGGGACTTCAATTGGTCACCAACCAATGAAATACAAATAATCAAGATTGGGTGGTTGTGATCAAAGATTAACGCTCACACATCACAACTCAGGGTAAGTAAAAAGTCAACCAGAAAAGGAACATGTGTGCTATATAGGGATCGGTTACACTATACCACCCGCCTAGTGTTGAAAAATATCGGAAAGCTCCCAATACTTAATACAACATAATACATTATCCCACACCACCAAAATGTCATAATCTTGGTCTGTCCAAGCAACAGGTTCAAATAATAATTTACAAATATAGAAGACAAATTGGACTCTACTTGTACTTGGACTTATTGTACATTTCACTTAACTCCAATTTGTCTTCTATATTTGTAAACTATTATTTGGACCTGTTGCTTTGACAGACCAAGATTGTGAAACTTTGCTGGTGCTGTGGGATAATTTATTATGAAATACGAATGTGGGTAGAATCCATCAACGGGTTGGTAAAAATGGTGGCAGTGTGCACGGCTTGTGTGATTGTCTTAGCATGTGTGAACTTTGTGAAGTGTTGTCTCTTAGGTGCAGAGTGTTGGTGACACATGGACGGTTCGAGTGTTTCTCAGGGTTAACGGGTGGTTTAATTTTGCGTGCGGTTACACAATCTCACACGGAAGAAATCGTCCTTCCGTAGTTTAATATCCTATTATTATTTTTTATTTTTTTGCAGAAGTCACGAATAATGAGATAATCTTAATCTAAGCGCTCCGTGTTTGCTCTCGCCGCCGCCGCATAGCGCACACTTACTCTACAGTAACCCCGGCTCCCTCGCGGCAGCCGGGTCACGTTGTGTTACTCGGCCTCACTTGTCGCCCTCCCGACATACCATTCCCATTAGAGGGGAGGCTGGCAGCGGATCCCGCACTGGCAGGTACCCCGAGGTCCGCCCGTTCCTCCGTCCTACCCCCGTGCCCGCCTCTCGCAGGCAGCAGTGCCAGGGTGCGGGGGAAGGGGGGCAGTGCCGCACGGTGCCGTCACCCGGGCTTGCCCAGGGACCGTGGGGGTTGCTTTTCGCCCCCGGCTATGCCTTTTGTCTGGGGCTAAGAAATGAAGTAGAGATATAAAACTCGGAAAGCACGTGACGCGGCCGCTGCTGATGTGGAGGGATATTTCCTGTGCTGAGTAACTCGTCTTGGCAGCTGCCTCGGGGCTGGAGTTCCTGATTCCTCCCCGGCCCTCACGCTCGTCCCTGGCAGACAGCAGCCCATTCTCTGCGGCGCGTACAGTATGTGCTGCCCCGACTTTGACCGAAAGTAACTTTTACCGCTTGACGTGCTTGCACTGTGAAGAGCGGGAGGGCGGGCATCGTGTTAGGTTAGCGTTTGCACACAGGGAGCCGCATCTGACGAGGGGGACATCTAGTTTGCTTTTCTTACTTTCCATCGGCCTACCTTCGTACCCCAACAACCCTCTGTGGTTCTGTTTTTCTTTCAATAACTATCCTCTTTTAATTTCTCCTTTTGTTACTTTTTGTGTTCCTTCATTCAGAATCACGCAGGGAAATGTATGTTGTTTGTATATTTTGGGTATCCAAAAAGTATACATAAGTGTTTGAACACTGGCTATGTTTTTAAGTTGTCAGCCACAAAGAAAAAGTTGAAAGACATTTAGGGCCTACCAACAATTTCTTTTAGCATTTTTTCCAACTTTTGCAAGGTATTTTGCAGGCTTAGCTTTTATTAAATTTTTTATGCCTACAACAATCAAGGTCAATTTCACCAGGTCTTCAGGCGTTTCTTCAATATTTTTCCTATGCTGAGTTTGGTACCTTGCCCGTTTATTTAACATTTTTTTAGACCTCCTTACACAATCTCTGACCCACCCAGACCCCCTACCGCCACTCTGCTGGCATCAGTGCGGCCCTCGGTGACACCATAGACTGTACTTTGTGGCCCCTGGGCAAATGTTTGTGAGTACCTATGTCCTACCTGAACACATTTCCTGAGGAGGTGTTCTCATATTTTATATCATGTTTCCATTTTTTGTCTGATTACCTCCTTCAGTGTCCCTTAATGCACCTTAACCTTTTCACCCAGGCTTTTGGGTTGAATAGTAAAGCAAACCTGCAGCTTGTGTCCATTTTACAAGGTGTTTGAATGTTTCCTTGTTATTGCTTTCGAAGTGTAGTTGTGCTCCGGCGCAGTCTAATCACTGCGTAGAAATGCCCAGGAAGCCGGAGATAATAATGAGGAGAAACTGAGCGTCGGCCGGCCTTGGCAGAGCGCCTAGAGGTCCTCGATCACATTAACATGGAGCCCTCCTTGAGTGCGGCTGCAATGTTTGGATTGATTTCAGCCTTTTACTGCTCTTTGCTCGAAGATTGGATACTGCTGGGAGGCAGATTGAATGTTTCCGGCTTCTACTCGCTAAATGATGTGCTTATCCCTTGTTCAGGGGACAAGGCCTTCGGGGAACTTGCAATCTTCTTGGAAAGCGCACACCGCTCCCGGTGAAGTGAAGAATTGATTTATTATTCTATGCACTTTTCACAAGGTTTTTGGATTGAAAATGAGTCTTCTCCCATCAGAAGCAGGCACTAGGATGTAATCCGGCCTTGACGATAGGACTGAAGTTAGTATAAGAAAGTGGGTCAAAAGAGGTGCAAAGTATAGATTCCACGGGCCCAATGTGCAAACCTTGAGAGCAGTGCTTCTAAGCTTCTTAGAGTCACAACCCAATTTTTAGAACGATAAACTTTCGCGACCCATCTAACTTTAATGGACATGAGGTGCGCGATTTTTTAAATTTAACTAAAGCTTTGCGTGGCAGCGCACTATCACAGACAACACATTTTCCATTGAAATGGGCACTAAATTTGCACCGACATATAGTTATACTAATAAAACTATGTTGCACACAAATGATAATGTGTGAAAATCGGGTTTCAATGAATCTTTATTATTTGTGGATCACCTAGTAATGTGCCTTGATTTGTTTTGATCCTATTAAAACCTTTGTTTCCATCACACTTCAGAATTACAAAAAAGTGCTTCATTTTTGCTTTTGTAACTGCTGGATGTGTTCAGTTAATGTTTTTCAGGTATTTACATTTTGTTATGTGTTACTAAAATGACATCCTACAGCCTTTTCTTTCAGACTCCCTATATCCTAGCAAAATTTGTCGCATAATTCTCTTTACCTTGCTTTGTCTGACTGCACAGTGAGAGCAGTTTTTTTAACAAGAATCCCCATGTTAAAAAAATAAGCACCAGTTTGTCGGAAGACATAGCCTGACATTTGACCTCTGTCTTTGAAGCGTCAATGTGACAAGATAAATACAGAATTTAAAGGCATCTTTATTTATTGCTTTGACATTTGCGACCCACCAAAAATGGGCTCGCAAACCACTACAGGGTCGCGACTCACAGTTTGGGGAACACTACTGTAGAGCGATTTGGACCACCACTCATGACCTAAAATGGTGCCAAAGAGTCAGGGAAGACCTAAAAAAACGTTTTCTTCAAATTAACCTTTGACTATGAATTTATTGCACTGGACTACTGTTGCTTTTAATTAAGAAGTAGACCTCGCTGGCATCATACAAGCAAGGACAGATATGCAAATCCTTCCCACTCGATGTGGTGCTCAACTTCAATATCTTCCAGCCCACTTAAATCAGGCAATACTTAAGCACAATACAAGGCTATGAAAAGCATAAAGAAAAAATCTACAGTGACTGAAAAAGATCTGAATTTCTGACAGTCCGTGTGAGACATTTGTTCACACACATGTGGGGCTACAGCGTACACTCGATGACATGGAAACATTCATTGCCGTTAATTGGCAACATGTAAGTCAGGGTTGTGGAACAATAGTGCATATAGTTCCTAGTGAGGATTAAAATAGTAGTACTAGAGCATGGGGTTCCTCAGAAGAGACTTTTGTGATATGAGAGTGGTTGGTGGAAGCAGAAGTAGTCCGGTATATGACGAGGAAGTTGCAGGACAAATTTGGAAACACCTCGCTTAATATAAAGTTATACTTCTAAGCTTCATCATCACGATTCTTCCTGACTTACCTTCCATTCGTGCGTGTAGTGAACATAAACATCCATGTTACTGAATGTAGACTTTTGAGGGATGTTCTAGTCTGCTGTGTGGAAAAGTATAATACATAATACTGAGTAGGAAAGTGCTTTGCTATCTGATTGGTAGGGGGGAGCAGTGCTCAAAACAGAGTTTAACAATTCTTCTAATTTGGAACTAAAGGTGTGAGCCAGAAGACTCACCTCTTTCTAAACCCAACAGGAACGAGAGCAATCTCATTTCATTGTGTCAGACTTGACTCTTTCTATTGCTTGTTCATTAGCAGTTTCCACAAAGAGGCTGGTTATTATATAACCCTGGCTTTCTGGCTAGGAACAGCTAAGCAGATGTTTTATGGAACAGAGATGGGTCACTGTTCAGGAATGTCAGCCGACAAATGTTCAACTTGTGCGTCGTTGTGCTAAAATGGCAATAGGACCATTTTAGCATGAATTATTTATGGTATACTTTAGCACCCAAACACCCATAATGGTAGTATTTGGATGAGTTTCTGTAGTCTGAATTGTGCATGGTTGGAGGTATCCTGTAAATGCATGATGTCCAGCTGTGCAATCCTAATTGAAACATGCCTGTCACCTTGATATCCTCCTCCCCAGTGGAAAGATATCTGTTACTGTACGGCTGTGTTTGCTAGGTTCTAGATATAAATAGATTAAGCCACATGGATTTGAAAGAGATAACCTTTTAACGGCCGAGCAGTATGTTTTAGCTGAAGAAATTTGATTTCGTCTATCCCGTAAAAGGGTACACAGCGTGCGGGCCCCTAAATACATACAACCATCATTCCTACATTATACCTGTAGGAAGCTGGCTCTTTATGTAGTGGACCAAGAAGAGGTACGCTGTGTAAAGAGTCCAAGCAAACCCCGATTGGTTCACAGAGGCACAAATGACACCCCAAATGCTTTCTTTTGTGGTAGTGTGGACGAGCAGTTAGGCATATCAGAGGGTAGTGCTAAGCATTTATTGCACACGCAAAGGCAGTAAGCAAGACACATAATCAATAATGAAATCCGACACCAATTTATAAAAAATAACACATACTTTTATATGAATTTAGATACCAAGATCATTGGAATCATGTAAGTACTTTTCGAGTTATGGATTTTTACAGGTTTCAAAAGTTGACAGTGCAATTTTTGGGGGCGGTAATGTTATCCTATGGAGGAAAAACATGTACTGCACTCGGGCACTTAACAGCAACTTATGGGACTGTTCTCCTGGAGTTGAGGTGAGTATGGGGCAGGGTTCAAGGCCAAACCAACAGGTCACCTCAGGAGGCTCTGGAGCGTCCAGGTGCAGAGGTGTGTTATGGCGTTGGGTGTCCCATTCACTTCAGTGGGGAACAGTCCGGTCAGAAAGAGACTGCAAGCTAGGACTGGGGGGCCAGTAAGGGGGAAACACAGGGGGGGGGGGGTTCAACCCTAGAGATGCTCGGGCATGTCCGGACACCATTGGTCCACTTCTCGGGCTGTGGGGCTCGGGTGCAGTGGTGTCTTTTGGTGTCTGTTTCAATGCCAAAGTCACTCGCGTTTGGAGACGGCCTGCAGAAAGAGGCTGCAGGCAGCAACTGGAAGGCCTGCCTGGCCAGACCCAAGGATGGGCTTAGCTCTTGTGGGTCTCAAGACCCAGTGGGCACCGTCACCTCCCTCAGAATTGGGCTGTGGGGCGGATGGGCCACTCTCGGTGTGAGTCTCACTGTCCCTGAAGTTCCTCGACGTGCATGTCGGTCTTCCTCTGCGTTGGTGTCCGGTCTGGTCACAGCAAGCCTTGGCTGCTGAAAGGGGTCCGGTACCCCAGGTATTGGTGTTGTGCGACTCCGGTCGATCCTAGCAGCCCCACACTTGAAGGAAGGACGGATGTGCCCTGTGGGAGCACTGCCACCTCTTGCTGGGTGGCTGCTGCTTCAGTAGTCCCGGTAAGCGGCAGGGCGGTGAACTGGGTCTTGCTTCTTTGGTGAGCTGCTGCAGAGGAGTAGCTCCTCTACTCCAAGAGAGTTTCTCTGGCGATTGGTGAAGCACTGGCAGCCCTCCGGGTTTCTTGGAGTCTGCACAGTGACAGGATGAGTTAGGTTCTGCACGAGGGTCAGGTGCAACAGGCAGGCCGGCAGGGTTGGTGGCAGGTCAGTAGTTGCTCCTTGGTTCGTGGGTCAGCCCTTCTTCTGTGTCCACTTCTTCTTTTTCAATCGAAATCCGAGGCCCTGGTATAAGGGGGTCCCATACATTTTCAATTTAGGGGCATTAAGCGGAGTGAGGGTTAGTAGCCAATGGTTTATTTCCCCTGGGGGTCACTACACCCCCCTAGTTGACCACTTCTTTAGGGGAGGGAGCATCACCCTGTCCCAGAATTCCTAATTCCACTACTCACAAGATGGTGAAGTTCCTATCTTCGTGTTCACTTCAGGCTGCCCACACTAGAGATGTGTCCAGCCTGGCAGTACAACACACCTGCTGCATAGCTAATTTCCCTGCCTGTCCTGGTGGCAAATGGGCCCAGGGCAGGGGGTGGCATTTACCCTGTTTGGGGAGGCCTTGGGTCGCATATCAAAGGCAGCACAGGGGTGTGGAATTTAATAAAATATCTACTTGTCCATGGGGCCGTTTGCTTCATAAATCTACTTGTTCTGTAACAAAATCCACTTGTCCCTTTGGTGCCATGTAGTGCGGCGACAAATTATGGCAGAAATCTCATTATATAAAAGCTCCGATATAGCCTCTCGGATTATGCCAGGGCTCATACCATAGTAGTGTTTGAATACTTGCAATGCCCTTATGTTCCCACGTTTCCGCAGCTCTACATACTGGTGCTGAAGGTGGTGGTACGCAATAGTTCCACGGTTAGAATGCCCTTTTGAGTCTGTGCAAACCTACTAACTTGCATGTTTTAAGGGTTTTCAACAAATTTTCTCTAATCTGTTCCCATACTGAGAAATGCTGGCAATTTACTCCTGACAACGGCAGACGTAAACCTTCTTCCAGAGTTAGGAAAATAGTGGTTGGAGGGAAAGTGAACGTGGAAACACTCAGATTATCGCATGAGCAAATCTACACATGCATATTTGCTCATGCTAAAATGCAGTCCACAAATATTTTCTAGGAGTACTATTTCTTGTCCTACTTTTGTAAATTCTTGGGAATTTATGAAAGCTGTATAGCTGCACTTAATGCAAGGACATATACCATGGGTGCACTTTTGAGACTTTCTTTAATAATTGGGCCCCTAATTTGGTCTGGCGTTGACCGTGACCTTTTGAGTTTATTAAAATTCTGTCTCTCTCTCTGTATCGTCTGGCTTCACTGTGAGTGACAGCATTCTGTCCTTTCACAAGGAGCATATCGGCACACAAAGTTTTGTTCAGTGCCAGTAACTACTGTGGCAGTGTGTGCTTTTTGAGACCAAAAACAACTTTTGCTTTTGCCAATGTTTGTTATAATGGTGAGGGCCCGGCAGCTCCCACACCAATAAGGTATTACAAAAACCATGCCAAAACAAGTCAAACATTGACAAAACTAAAAAGCTGACCACCAATTTCAGGCCTACTGGCTTTGCCAATGCTTGTTTATTTATGTTTTCCATAATCTTATTGAAACTGGTTACACTGATTTTCCATTATGAATATTTTTTGGAAATATTAGCATGCATCAACACATTACTAAATGATGCTGCAAAGAAATGGTACCTAAAATATTACAGTGGTTTAGCAAAATGTTTTTTTCCCTGCTTTCATTTTTTTATGAACCTTTTATTTTGAAAGCAAAGAATCATCAATCTTGCTTTCAAGCTTCTGCAAATATTTGCATCAAATCAGAGAGCATTCTGGGAGCATTATACATAGCCTCATATTGCTAAACTTTGAAAACGTGTGTACACATTTTTATACTGAAACCACTGTCAGTAGTGCAGTAGGGGCTTACAACGTTTACTTAGAGCGCTCACCCTAATAATAAAGGTTTTTAATTAATGAACCATAAATACAAGTATGAACATCATTAACATATGGAAAAAAATATTACTTTAACTGAAGACAGCTCCCTTCCCTGATCCAAAACTCGTCTGTGGTGGCAGGCTGGACTGGACCAGTCAGCCAGCACACCAGAGGGCTAGTAGGGTTCAGAGGGTAGTACCTCTAAGGTACCCTCTGGGTGCAGGTATTAATAACTTCCATCATTGGAATCAGGGTGGGTTTATTAATACGATGTATTTGATACCAAACACCATATATTTCAGTGAAGCAATTATGTAGCTGGAAAACTCGTTTTGACCAGTGCCAAGTACATACCTTAATATGGCTTTGTCGTTCACTTGTACTGTTAGTAATGGAACTGGCCAGCACAGGGGCATATCTGTTCATGCAGATATGTCCTCGCATGTAATGTAATGCACCCAGCCTTAGGGCTGTAAGACTTACAAATATTACATGCAGGGATAGGGGACGTGGCACACAGGTGTGTGCCATATCGTGTTTTCACTTTTTAGAGCACCTTGTCACGCAGCCTGCAGTGGCAGCCTGCATGAGTTTGGTGCTGGGTCCCTTAGAGTGGCACAATATATGCTGCACCTCTAAGGGACCCTATTTAGTACCTATGCCCTAGGTACCAGGGGTACCACTTACTAGGGACTTACAGAGGTGCTAAAGGCCTGGCCAATTGGTTATCAATTGACCAGGGACATTGTTTTGGGGAAAGAACTCGGGCACTGGGGACCTGGTTAGCAGGAACCCAGTGCACTTCAGTAAAAGTTACAAGAAATACCAGGCAAAAAGTGGTGGGACTACTGCATCAACAACCCAGTTTTCTACAATATCTATCATCCCTGTATACATGATGCACACACATTAAATCAAACCAGCATCAGTTCTGGGCCCTCTGGAGCATGTTACAATTCAGTCTGCCAGCAGGCTTTAAAATAGGCCAGGATCGGAAAGAATAGGGTGTTAAAATGTGTGAAAATCTGCATTCAGAGATGTTCACGTCCAACACTGCTACCTCGCCTCTGGCTCTTGTCTATATGGGCAGCCCTGCCAGCTGATACCACTGTTTATTTGACTGAGTTTGAACAATGGGTCTCAATTATACTGGCATCTATGTGTCCTGGTAGTGCTGTATGCTTCTTTCAGAGGGCCCCTGGTACATCTTCCTAGTGTAGTGCAATTGACTTTGTGTGTGCTGTGGCGCAAATATATGTGAGACCCAGCTAGTGGGTCCTCACCAGTTTTGACCTCACTTGTGACCACAACAGGAATATAGAAAAGTGGTACTGCTTCTGTTGGATGAGACACTTCTAGATGAAGTAGGCAATGCCAATAAAGAAAGGCAGTTAACAGTGCTGGGAGGTTAAAGAGTTTGGAGACTATTAAAATTGCTAAGGGGAGTGTATATCTTAAAAAGGGCAACACTTTTATCTGATGTAATCGTAGCTATAGCAGATAAAAACTGACCATTAAATCATCTATTTTTCTTTTGTGGTGGCATCATTCTTGTGTCCCATACAGGTATTATACTGTACATTTCGAGCAAAGTTTGTTCTTCTGGCTTCCTCTTACTTTCCTTAGTAAGTCATGTTTTTATTTTCTCTGTGGTGGTTTGCAGCTAATGACCATGAAGAGCTGGGGAGAGATGAGGCAGGAGGTGCAGTTCCTAACGCACATGAACTCCTCAAGCACGCCAACTGAGATATACCAAGCAGTGTCGCGCATCGTGTGTGGTCACCCTGAAGGTGGGGGCCTCAAAATCAAATCCCTCAACTGGTATGAGGACAACAACTACAAGGCTCTGTTTAACACCGGCAACGGCACAGACGACGAAACCCAGGTGCTCTACGACAATTCCACCAGTAAGTGCCCTGAGCAGTAGGATGGTGTTGGCAGAGTTGGTCTTCTACCTTAAATTTTGAGTATAAGGATAATGCATGGCATGTGGAAAAATTGTTGCACAGTGTCCTGTTTGGAGACCCCTCGCTTACTGTTGTGGCAGAGACCGTTTCATAAAGAAAGAAAGAGACACAGATGGACTCACATACCCACCCTCCTACACACAAGTTCCTCTACTCTCAACCCACTCTCAGTCAGTGCTCCAGACACATGCTCTCCCCTTTTCCCAGACCCCCCATACACACTATAAAAGCATCCTGTTTGTTATACTGCCTCCTCACCAGCAACAAAAATAGTTCTTACCCATTAAGTGACCTCTTGCTTTAATGTAGAATCTCTCTGAATGGCTACTGGTATTTTTCCTTAGGGCATGCTCTTTTTTGTTCTTTGTTGTCCTAGCCAAATCAGTCAGCCCCGGCTATAAATGCTATTGCCTCTGGCTTCCTGTTGACTAGCACAATTTATAACCAGTCGCGGTCGGTGTAGGTGTGCCGGCCGGGCGGTGACGTGGGGCGGGGGAGGGGCAGGGTGGGGGGTAGCAAAGTATGGATTACGGACCTATACAGGTAAGTAAACATTTAAATCAATAAAACGAATTTCGTTGGGCGCACTGCATCGCCTATAGGTCCGTAATCCATACTTTGCTACCCCCCACCCTGCCCCTCCCCCGCCCCACGTCACCGCCCGGCCGGCACACCTACACCGACCGCGACTGTTTATAACTGCTATTTATAATCCGTGATGAGTTGATCTATTTGCTTCTGCCTGGACACTGAGTGTAGACGGGTGGGATGGACTGTTGCAATTAGATACATGTGCTTGAACTTTAGCTGGACTGCTCTCTCTGCACAGCCCCTGGAGCTCCTTTTCCCTGCCCTTCTCTGACTTCATGCGCTTACTCTGTTCTGCAGTATGAGGCCTGCATTGAGTACGTAAAGTCTCACTGGCTGCGCGGCTTCATGCTGAATGATAGTTCCGTGCTTACGCACAGAATATCATAGCTGCAGCATTGTGTTTGCCACTCAGAGATGCAGGGGAAAAACTAATGACCTAGATTGATTTTTATTATGTTGTTTACTCACTCCGGCAGAGAGCATTGTATCCAGGTTGGTGGTTGGCCGTCAGAGCACTCAATTGTCTCATGCACTGCTGGTTTTACCATTGTGAACAGGTTTCACAATTTGCTCACTTTGCAGAGGACCGTTTGTGACATTTTGATTTTGAGGACGAATGTATTATTAGAACCCTAAGCACTGCTGTTTTAGTTGGATATAAAGCAGCAATCCACCCCCCTGTAAACACATTGCAGTGGTCAAATACTGTCTCATCTCCATCACTAGAGAATAACGCACCACAGGGATGGAAATAAGCCTTTGTGACATCTGGCCAACTGGTGGGTTCATCTGGCATTTAAGCTTTGGTCTACCATATGTGACTTCCCTGCAACGTGTGCTTTCTGTCCGTAGCACCTTATTGCAACGAGCTGATGAAAACTTTGGAGTCCAGCCCCTACTCCCGCATGGTCTGGACGGCTCTGAAACCTCTGCTCATTGGGAAGGTCCTCTACACGCCCGACACCCCAGCCACCAGACAGCTCATGTCGGAGGTAAGCCATGGCGGAAGCGTGAGATGCGCAGCCACCCATCTAGACATGCTCCCTATGGGGAAGTACATTTTTGCACACGCAGCATGTAGAAGCAATAGCCTGCTAAGCTACAGCATGTGCCTCCAACTGCTGATGTGACGACTGGAGAAATTGAGTAAATGCTTTACGTTTTTGAGTGTGCAATTTAAAATTAAATGCAGAATGAGTGTGGAAGTGAATGCTTGTTTTGCTAAGAGATGATCTGATTGTCACACATGCCCAGGTAATGCATGAATCCACTCCTGTCTGGTAATGTTATTCATGTCTGTTCATTGGTCTCTTCCCTACATCTTCTGCATTACCTATTTAAAGCAACATTTTAAAACACATTATAGAGGGGTGACTGTCACTGTTGACAACCAAGATATGCTCTGTTTCTTGTAGTTTTGCCCAGATAGCCATGGCAGCTGAAATATCAAATTAAATGACTAAATCTTGCTCTGCTGCACATGTATTGAACCGATACTGGGTTGAAGTGATTGATTTAGTGACAAAAACAATACAGATGGTGGATAAATTACTTGAATTAATCAGACCTTCTGGTAATTATTCTGGGCCACATTCAAACATTTGTTCACTGTGCCATTATGGACAAGGACCCATCAAATGCAAAGCATTCTTAGTGCCACCCAAAAATAAAAAGTCCAGTATGATGTACTAAGCCACGTCCCCCTTTTAAAGGAATATTAGTAAACTTACACTTCATTTTGTCTTGTTGGGCCTCACGACTCAGCAGTAGGACTCACATCTGGGCATGCCCATCCTACTTAAGTTGAGTGACTGAGAAGAACAAAAGGTGATGGGTGGATGTCTGGAAATACTTGTGGGCCACATTCCAGTCCATCATTTTTTTGCTCTCTGTACCAAAACAGATCGGGACCAACTATTTTCAAATCATTGGTACAGATTAATTCAGTCTTTTCCACCCATCAGGGTCTTCTATGTTTCCTTGAGATAATACCCCATCGAGTATGTATCCGGGGCATGGAGGGATGTTCTGGTCAACTAGCAATGCTTAGAAACTGTTCACCAAGTGTAGACGACTATGTCCCTTATGTTCCAACGTATTCTCCACGTATACTGAATGAGGAATAACCTTTGCTACATCAGGCCCTCTATGTGGCAACTCAGTTGCTCACTTACAAGCGGATAATTGTTTTCCCTTACTGCTGGACCACACCTACCCAGTACCAATGACTTTTACATCCCTCCTTTGATTTTTATACTTTCAATTGGAAATACAAAAAATAACTATAACGGTGGTGTTTTTCTATTAATGATCGGGACTACACAAGGATCAATGATCTTTGTTGAATATCTATCTTTGTGTCCCTAAGCGGCCTTAGTTTGTCACAAAGAGATCTTTTGCACATTCATTTTCTTGAAAATGTTTCAATAGGTTAAATTATCCTAAGTCAGAGCATTGGGCAGCTACAAGTGCACTGTAAATGACAAGCCAACCACTAGAGTTAAAATCACAGCATAAGACAACCCACATACAAACAGTATAGACATCCAGTAAACCATGTGTGGGCATTAAGGGAAGGAGGATCCAGCCTTTGACTAGAAAATAACAATATACAATAACACGTGATCCAGCAGGGAAAATATTTTATAAATAGCAGGAACACTGCATGCTTCCTAGGAATGGCTTGCAGCTGGTTCTACAGTGTGAGAGGGGTACACAAAGACAGTCTGTTCACTGAACTGGGACTTCCTAAACGGGAGGATTTGAAGTAGCCCCGCTTTTTGCTGAATCTGGTCTAGTGCGTTAAAGCAAAGTTAGCATACAAGTTCTGGGGCTTGGACAGTTGCTGTTTCCTGGGGATGTGGTTGTGATTAGAACACTGTGCTGGGACTTTGCAGATAAAATGGCTTTCACTGATTGTGTGCAGTTTGTCTTTCACAATAGTGTTCATATGACTTCTGTAGTTGCAATATAAGATGCAAGGTTTGAACATCCACTTTCCTATCTCTTTCTAACTTAACTTTTTGCACTTCCTTCCCGTGTACAACTAGGTGAACAAGACATTCCAGGTGCTGGGTGTTTTTCGCGACCTTGGAGGGATGTGGGAAGAGATGAGGCCCAAGGTGTGGAAGTTTTTCGAGAGCAGCCCAGCGATTGATCTGATCCGGGTCAGTATGTGTTATTAACTTGCTTTTCAGTACCCCAAGAAAAGTTTCTTTACCACGGGTGTTCTCAATATAAGTCAATAAAGGCCAGATCCAGGCCACATTTTCAGGGAAGCCAATTGTATGTAAAAGATTTTCTGTGGTTATTCTGAAAATCTGTCATTGATCCGGCCCACCCGGGCAACTTTTGGAATATTGCATTACAAGATATTTTATACACACTGCGGTGTATGTGTTTTTTGGTTGACCTTCATGCATCTCTCTAGTGTGTTTTTCTGCCTGTGCTGCATTTTGTAGTCGTTTACAAGAGGGAATCTCTGCAAAAAAAGACATTGCATCTTCTAACTGCTTCTGCAGGATAGACAATCTCAATTTTGAGTTGTTAGGAATTAGCAATGTTTGGTGTTCTTTTCTGTACTTCTCCACATCTGTTTTGACTAGTGCATTTCAAGGAGTTATCTGTGACCAGAGTGTCTCTTCTGGTTGGCTGTCCATCTTCAGTCTTCGTTCAGATTCTTAAACGGGTAGAGAGGGGCGCAAGAGGAAACAACCGCTCTTGAAAAAACAAAATTTGCTAACATTTTTTAAACCATGATCTTGGTGGGAATGTTGTGTAAGATGTTCCAACTTGTCACAGCAACTGGAAGAGGCAGCATTAGGGTAGGGTTGCCCATTCACGCCATGTTGGCAGAACACAATGTTTCAAAGCCATTGCCTTGAGAAGTGCTTGTCCAGATGGTTCAAGTGCACTGAGCTAAGACCATGCCACCCAGAGTGTGTAAGGATGCCAAAGCCCACGACTGATGACGTCATGTCTTGCTGCCACAGTGTTCTTGCAACCCTACATTGGCACAGTGAAAGTACTGAAATCACAACAGGGCTGACATTTTTTGGGGAGGGGGGGGGTTAGGCTCCAATTGTTATTGTGTTGTGCCTTTGTCCGCCGTTCTCCATCAGACGCTTACACCTTTCACTCTCCAATTTGAGACTGTAACCAGATGTTAATTTTGTGCATGAGAAATGGGACTAGACGTTTACTGAGACTGCACCTTGGTGGAAGTAGGGTGTCTAAAGAAGATTTGTCAGAAAATGCTTTTATATTCTGTGTCCAGCTGCAGGCTGCGCGCCTGTGCGGCGTGGTGTAGAGAGGCAGGCTCAAGGTGCGCCTAGCTGTGGGGATCTTATGCAGGCATGTTTGTTGTGCAATGTTCTCTATGGTCAGAGGCTGAGAACAGGCTACAGAGAAGAGTTCTGCAAATGGAAACCAGATGTTCTTTCTGCCGCGGCAGTGGCTGATCGAATGCTCTCCAGTGCATAGATTAAAATCAGAGCTTTAAGCAAAGTTTCCTGGACCTGGTGTGGGTGGCAGGGGAGCACCACAGTCAGGGGTAAACACATTACCAGGATTGCGGACGTGTGTGATCACTCAACTAATGCTACAGGGTCGTAGCTATAGTTTTTTCCCAGTGTGTTGCCAATAAACACTACTTTTGTTTTAACTGACTTGGAAATCAATATGGAAAAATGTACTCCCTGAGCCGCTCACTTTTCCTTCCATGTACCAGTTCGGTTTGGTGTCGGTTTCTCGGCCTTTCAATCTTGCATCGACAACACATCCCTTCTAACATCCTTTCCTTTGTCCTCTCTTTTCTATCCCTCCACCTTGCACACCTGTACATTCCCTGATTAAGAGGCTTCAGGCTGCTGTAGTCTTAGGTTGTTGAATGCAAGAAGATTGCCTTTCTACTGCATGCAACAGTTGGTGTATTTTTCCTTATTTATCTACCATAAAATAGAAAATGTTGAGTGCATTTTTTAAACGCTGCGTCTGTGTTCTGCGCCATCTCTGACCTTATATTTGTATATGCCTCTTGAGCATATCTTTTGTTGAAAAGTAAGTAATGTATAATACTGAACACTAAGGGGCCGATTCCGATTCGGGCCGGAAATCTCTCCGACCGAGCCGGACCCGGAGAGATTTCCGACCGAATCGGACACCCTGCAGCCCGACCGAACGAGTACGATGCGCACGTATGCCATCGGACTCGAGTCGGTCGGACTCCCATTGAAGTCAATGGGAGCCTGTCGTACAACGCGTACGCCGGCTCCCATTGACTCAATGGTGCGAGGCGGACAAGGGCGCCCCCTACAGCGTGTACGCGGCGAGCGACTCGCGCCGTACACGCACAGGTAGGGGGCCCATGGGTCCCCCCTGTGTGTGACTCGCGCGGCTGCTGCGTACAGGGGGTCCGACACGGACCCCAAAGTACGGCTCCGACTGCTCTTTGGAGCCGGAGTGCGCGGCTCGGTCGGACTGCTCGCGGCGCGCATCGTACTTACCCGGCCGGGAACGTCTCCATTGCGCGGTGCGAGTCGAGTCCGAGCGAGTCGGTCGGTGCGGTTAGACCCGGGAACGAGTCGGTCGGAGCGGTCGGGACGCCCGGACGAGTCGGTCGGCGATTTTGCATCGTACTCGCTTGCCCGGACGCGCGTACGAATCGGTCGGGCAATAGGGCTCCGAATCGGATCCGGTTAAGCCTAATCCGATTCGGAGCCCTACCGGCCGAGATCGGAATCGGCCCCTAAGTCATTCAAATATGAATTGATAATATTTTGAATCGATGCATTCATTGTGTGTAATCCTGTCAGAGGCCTGTGGTCGGGACACAGATATGTTTGACTGTCCTATAGCCCGATCTTCATTACTCAGAGTCCAGGTCTTCCCCTCGCAATTCTTACCAAGTTCGCTGTTGATTCAGAGACGGGCATGTTGCCTGGCTTTTACCACTTTGTATGTCACCCTCATAACAGTCCTTATCACACTAGTCATAGTCATTTTATATGTCCGAAGTACATGGAAAAAGCAGAAAGAAGTTGTAGAAGTGTCGGACCTGATCTTTGACATCTTCATGCCTTCTCTGATGGTGTTTACGTCTGCCGCCCTGATAGTGATGCATTTCATTGTGTTTTTGATAGTATTTCAAACCCGAGCATGCAGTGCTTCTGACCCCCATGGTGGGAAATAGGTTCTGGAGATGGTGTACTTGTTGTGTTGAATGGTCAGGTGATGGTCTTTGTTATCGTAAGTTATATATGACTGAGCATGTATGGGGTGGGGATTGTGCATTATATGGGGTGGGGATTTTAACTGTTTTTTGTGTCAACATAGTCAACGGGGCATCTGTGGCCTAGGTAAAGATAAAGAAGATGAGCTGGCCCATTTTTTACATATAACACTGGGGGACCTGTTAAATGAAATTGTATTTCAATTTGATTTGGGATATGCAAATGAATTGTGTATTCCCCCAGTTCCTTTTGAGCCATCCTTTAATGGAAGGGGGTGCAATTCAATTATTGACTTTGTTTTAGTGTCAAATAGGTATTCCTGTAATGTCTGCACTTTTGTAACCCATGGTATTCTAATGAGTGATCATTATCCAATTAGTGTGGCCTTCAATTTGGAGAGGTCGGTTAGAAGTAAGAATAACAAGGATTTACATTATAATCTTAATATTAATCTCTCAAGCACAAACGGGTATTCTCTAAAATGGGCAGGGGTGGATCCTGCGGCTTTCATCAAGCAACTTGTAAATAGGACTAGTGATGATTTTGAAGCCTGTCTTTCCGAGGTAAGGGACTATACAGTAGTCCTAAATGCCTTCCTTAATATCACAAGCGAGGTTCAGAAATTACTTACTAGGAAGCAGAAACAGGGTACGCATAAGTCACAGGGTTGGTTCGATATGGAATGAGGCAAGGCCCATACCCATTTGAAGAAGGTACTGCATAGCGAGATTAGGTCAAGGGAGGAAATAAAACAGGCTAGAAGTAAATATCGGCAGGCGATAAAAAAGCGTAAAGCACAATTGAGATCAGAGGCGTGGCAGGCGTTACACCAGGCATGCTTAAGGAAGGATAATAATGGCTGTTGGAAAGCTGTGAATGCCCCTTTTTTTGTTAATAGGGACACTGATATTATAGACATTGTTATTACGGAGGATAAGTGGGTAGAATATTTCTCGTGTCTCTATAATGATTGAGACCATTGGAGACAACGAGGTATCCTCAGTAGTCAAGGCGACCGATGATAATGTACAGACTGCAGTTTTTCCTATACCTATTGGACTCTCGTTGGAGGAAGTCACTAGGGCCATAACAGAGAGTGCTTCTGGTAAAGCACCAGGACCGGATGGCGTCCCGGTGGACATTTATAAATCTAATATTGAGCTGTGGGCCCCACTTTTAACTAATGTTTTAATTTTCTGTAGTCGTTATGGCTTTATTCCCACATGGTCGGATGCAATATTAATTCCTATTTTTAAAAAGGGGGATAGACATGAACCAAGGTGTTATCGCCCAATCTCCCTCTTAGATTCCCTCCTGAAAGTAGTAGGGAGGGTAATTCTAAATAAGCTACAATTATGGGCGGAAGAGACAGGTGTGTTGTCTAACCTGCAATATGGGTTTAGACCAGGGCTTGGTACGATTGAGCAAGGACTCAATTTAACCTTGATCATAAGTAAATATACTTTAGCAAAGGAGGGTAAACTTTTTTTGTCATTTGTTGACCTCAGCTTTTGACTGCGTAATACACGATAAGCTGTGGAGTGTCCTTAAAGATATGGAAGTCGATCCACCTTTGCTTTCATTTATTAAGGAACTGTACAGGGAGTCTGGGGCAAGGGTTCGTTATGGGAGACAGGGGGAGTGTACAGCTAAGTTCCGTATAAAAAAGGGAGTGAGGCAAGGTTGTATACTTGCCCCTTTCCTTTTTTCCCTATATATCAATAGCCTTGGTCAATTTTTGCCTTGGTCAATTTTTGACTGTACGTCGGCAGGACTACCCGATTATTAATAACACCCCTGTCCCCATTTTACTTTATGCGGACGACGCAGTCATCATGGCGCGGACGCAAATAGGCCTACAAAGAACTGTCACTAACTTTGCTAATTATATGCTTGATAGGGGCCTAAAAGTAAACATCAGCAAGACATATACAATGAGCTGTGGAAAAAAAACAAGAAAAATATGTGATATTTTTATCGACAATAATAAAATCGAAAGTACTGATAAGTTCTCCTATTTGGGAATTAACTTCGATCGGACTGGGTCTTGGAATGCGGCTACGCAGGCAAGAAAGCTAATGTTTTCAAGAGCAATAGGTGCGGTTATTAATTTCTCAAGGAAATTAGGCTGCAGACCTGTCCCTGAGTTATTGGCCATTTATAAATCAAAATGTATTTCTACAGCGATATATGGGGCATATATTTGGGGATCTGCAGATGTGCAACATATTCAACGTTGTGAAAATGCTTTCACTCGTTATCTGCTGGCAGTCCCTAGTTCCACAGCTACTTTTAATTGCCACACGGAACTTGGTCTGCCATTTATTTCTGATATTATTAGTATTAACCCGTTTTTACTCTGGCATAAGGTGTGGGCTTCACCTGAGACTGGTTTTAATCGTGATGTAATTATGGATTGTTTAACTTTGGACAGGGTGGCTAATATACCATGGTTTAAGTTTATCAAAAATATGGCATACGAAATTGGCCATCCTGAATATTTTGAAACTCCGGAGATTATGGTAACAATCCCTAGAAAAACCTTAAAATCAGAATGTCTGACCCATTTAGAAAATAAGCGATGGTTCATTGAGAGAGAGAAAAGATCGGTCATGAACAACCATTTGATTACAATATGTTCAGGTATTCAACCCTATTTAGTGCAGGAACAGGGAAGTTTTGGGCGTATGCTTCTAACTCGTTTTCGTTTTGGAATTTTTCATAGAATGATCACCTTCCCTGAAATTAATGACTGGTCGAGAAACCTATTTCCATGCCCGTGTGATGACATTTCGACTCAAACTACGTTGCATTGTATTTTATTCTGTAAATTTTATACCTCTCCTAGGAAAAGGGTTTTATTACCTATTTTGAGGAGTATGGGCCTAAGACAATGTAGAATAGCTCTTCTAAAATTACAATCCTTAGAAAATCAATTGATCTTAATGGCTATTATCTCATTTTTAAAGTCTGTTATTAGATACAGGAGCTCGAAGTAAAACATTTTTTTAAATTTATTTTTTTAAGTATGTGACTCTGATTGCTTTTTACTGTGTATCATAATTGAAATGTCTCTTTTAATTGTGCTTTTATGATTTTTACTGTAAGAAAAAATCGAATAAAGCTGAATTTGAATTTGACTGAGCATGTTGTCAATGCCCAAAAAACATTTATTCAAATGTTTTTTGAGTGGAAAAACTTAGGGGGACGCCCTATGAACTGCAGGTGTCTCCAGTGGTAGTTCCTCCATTAGGGCGGAGGAGAGTCGGCCACCCTGTTGCCAGCACAGTAAACATGAAAAATAAAATGGTAAATCAATTATTTTATCACCATGTTATTTTTCAGTGCAGCCTGCCAGCCCGAGGCAAGTGTTGGGGTGGGGCCCTTGCTGTTGACTGGCTGCAGGGGAGGAGTGGTGCACATTTTCAAAATGCACGTCACTTTGGCCGGCTGTCTTGCAACGACCAGCCTGACATGCGCACTTTAAACCTCTCCAACCCCAGTTGTCTTAGACAGCTGGGTGGAGAGCAGGCACAGGACGCCAGTGCCTGTAGAAGCGCTGAGCCAACTCCCCATACCAATCCTGGTGCTTCTCTCATGCCAGTTACCAGCATGAGAGCAGCATCTGGATTGGTTAGGAGAGTTGTCTTTGAGACCCCTTGCTGCCGTTTCGATGGACTGCAGGACCGGAGAGGAGTAGGTAAGTACGTTTTTTTCAAATTTAAAATAGTTTTATTTATTTTTATACACTGTCAGGCAGTGTGAGAAACTCGCACTGCCATCAGCCTAAATAAACTCCAGAGCTCTTAATCGTGGCCGTTATAAACACTGTTTCTAATGGACCACGATCGAGAGCTTTGGGGTTTGCCCTAAGGGCATTCCTGAGTTCCAAGAGTGCCTGAAAGTGGGTTGACATATTCGCCTGATCGCCCTACCACATTCAAATACAAGCAGCTGCCACTGCACGGTGTCACTAAGTATTGCTACAGGCAAATATAACATTTTTCCATATGCCTAAGCACAAATGCAAGTCTACTAAATGAAGCCAAACACGCACTCTTAACCCAATGCGCTGCACCCCCTAGTAGAATTATTTATACAGGTTGAAAGGCCTTGTTAAGGTCGGACCTTGCAGCAGCCCTGCCAAGTATCACACATCAGGCGTTAGGCTAACGCATTTCAGTGAGGTGGTCCGCATCACCGCACTGAAATGCATTGTCACGCATAATAGGCAGAGATAGCGCCTCGACTGTCAAGCCGGTAGGGCTGATACACTGACTAAACTAAGCTGGAGTGGCTGGCAGTGCGCCGTGGTGTGCGCGCTGCTCAAGGCACTGGGCTTGGGGGATTGGCTGAGCTCGAAGCTGCTACTGCTACAGTGTATCAATAGAGACGTTGCGATTCCCCCACAGCGCGGCATTACATTTTTACTGACGTCATAGGCGCTGCGCGACGTTACGTCCTGCTACCAGCTCGGGCTGCAGTTAAATTTGCAAGAGGCTGCCCCATGCTATGTCAAATTATAGCAGCACTACTCACACCACCGCATGGTGGTAAATAAACCAGTCATGACCTAGCTACTGCCGGACCCAACCCTACTAGACTGCAGCGCATGTGGAGCCCACTGTGCAGCACTGACACCTGCTGCTGAGCCTCACTCAGTGAGTCTGATGCCGGGGGAAGCACACTGTGCACGTTTTCTGAGGGAGAGACTAGTGTTGCAGCGGCCAAGAGTCTGAGGAGACAGGCGGGCGGCTGCCACGTAAACTAAATTGCCGTGGCAAGCCTCGCAAGTAAGTGAAGGTGTCACTGTGAGACTCTGAGCCAGGCGAGTGAGTGTAAATCCACAAATTCGTTTTTTAGTGGCAGCCCGATCAGCTGCCTGCAGGTCGGTGTCTGGACTGGGGTCTCATTTCCTGTTTTACATGGTTCATGTAAAACAGCAAATGCGACTCCAGTCCAGAAAGGACCTTGTGACCTTCCACATATTGTCTTTTCTAGAATGTTTTCCTGTTAATGCTTTACAGCTACAGACAAGCATTTATGCATATCCATTTAAAAAGCCAACTCAATTATGTCACTTTCACTGTTCTCAACTTGTCTGTAAACAATAAAACTATTTCAATTTCTAATTGAATCAGAACCAAAAGAAAGTGGGACGTTTTCAGGATAAAAAACAAGGTAAATGCAACCGACCATACGGCAAAACATATTTAGAATAATCATTGTTTTTAACTATGTGTTTAAAAAATATGATATTTTCGGTAAAAATAAATACTTAAAAACCTTTATTTCAAAGTAATAGCTTTCGGTCCTGCTTTCGTTACGTAATTTTCAATAGTTGTATTTTACCTTGGCTCCTTACGATTGCACTCTGTTTACCCTGTAGAGGTAGTTCTGCAGAAGTACAGGAAAGGCCAGGCTGTCTCTTCTGTAATAACAAATACACAGTACACAAACCCGCCTAATGAGGTGACATTTGTGTCAGAAGGTTGCTTTGAGGTTCACACGGTACAGGAGGGGGGATACACTGTTTGTGACAGTTCGTGCTGGGAGATCTATCCTGTTTTTGTGTGGGGGGGTTTGGGGCAGAGGGGCGTTATAGAAAATTAGGCTCCTTTGCAGGCAGTATGGCCTCTCACATCCTGTTTGGTACAGTCTGGTCCCACAGTGCCCTTGCATTCTGGTGCTTTGCTGCAGTTTTAAAGTCTTCTTGGAGATTCTTGTTGCTCAAATGGGTGTAATTTCTGGTATTTTTAGGTTTCCCTCGTCTTCATTGCTTGATTTTGCTCGCGAGAAAGTGTCACTCATAGTCATTGAAATGTCACTCATAATTACACTGAAATTGTGAAAATGTCACACATAGCAATCTGAAACCTTGGCAGCTATGTAATGCAGGCAAAATCTGCTGGCTGAAGACCTCCAATTTGAAGGTACAGCAACAAGCAGACAACCTCTGACAAATAAACATCTGTCTCTTGTATGCTAAACAAATAGCCAGACTCAATGCTTGAGAGAGGCCACTGCTCGCGTTTTACTGGCTGACCAAGTGAGAAACAAGGAACCCCCGGAACTCCGAAAAACATACGGCCGACAGGGCCTGTAGTGGTACATCTCACCTCTAGGGCATCTCAAAGTGAAAACTGGACTAAGGGAGGGGTAAGGCGCGCGTGTGAACCAGAGCAATGTGACGGACAAAAGAGTGGATATCTGTGTTGACATAAAGGATAACAAAAAACAAATTGGATAAAAAGATTTTGAATTGACAAACTATGAGTCCAGTATTCACTCAGAAAGGACGCTGACGAGGAAGACGAGCATACCGGTCTACGGCGCTCTGTTCTTTCTTAAGCAATGCTGCCACCTAGCGGGCATTCGCATATTCTGCAGAAACCCTTCATCATCTGAGCTTGCATGGTCCACAGCCATGTGTCAAATAACTTTTTTGCTTTCTTGCTTTATCCAGTCACTCGGCAGTGAGCCGGATGCACGCGACACGATCCAATTCGGGCGATGCCCTTTGCCTCATCCCGTAATCTGCCTCTCTTTTATTCCGCTGGTCTTCTTCAGAGAGAAGTGAGTAGTTCTCCCTTCTAAAATGGCTGCTGGATCAGCACTGCAGGATGCCTAAATGGGGTCCAGCTTCTGATTCAACCACCGCAACACGTTGTTGCCCATTTTACATCTGTGTAACACGCAGAGAACAGGTGTGGATCCTATCATGGCGCACACAGCTTTTTTATCCACCTGAGCTTGATGAAGTAGAACCGTTGAGTTTGGTAGTATCTGGCGTGCTATGTACCCAGACTAAAGAAAGCTTTGTGATGCCATACCAAAGCAAGAATGTGCACTGTGCAAATGTCAACACATAATACAACCGAAACTGCCAGTATTACTGTTATTCCACTCTTAAAGGAGCTGATTCTTAATGGTAAAACTAACATTTACTGCTGAAGGTCACCGCTACACCTTTACACATACATGCCACGTTTCCAGTGTTTAACATTTCAAGTAACAAGGAGATAGGTACCTTTACTCCCTCTTTGGCACACTATAGACCAGGTTTTGAGATGAAGCATTCACGAACACCAACGAACAATTTGTAGTTGGTAGAGGCTGTCGATCTCTGTGTAGAAGTCGTGGTGGAATGACCTGACCACATACTCTATAAAGGCCATTAAGACCGAAGAATAAATGCAAACCCAGTGCCAGGTGCTCTGTAGGTGGCAGGGGGGAGAATGTCCCTGGAACAGCACCAAGCAGCATTGGGTCTCTTGCTGTGACCGATAATGATTTTCTGTAAACAGTATTTCGTTCTGCGAAATGTGAATGAAGATCCCTGTCTGTCTTTTTTTTATCAGGGGCACTGGAGTTATGCGGCATAATGCAGTACATTTTGTGCTAGTATTATTTCATTATTTTCGCATTTTTGCACGTTAACCCTTCTGGGCAATAATTTGACTTTATTATTACCAGTTTAACACCCAAATATACTAATAAACAATTGAAAGATGACCAGTCATCCTTTGCGGGAGATCTCCCACTGCCCGGTAACGCGAGCCACCATTTTTTTAGTAAAGTGTGATCCGTTTGAGCTAGAAACTATTTTTCTTTAGGGTCTTCAGGTTATGCAGCCGTTGGTGTATTATGTAGCAGGTGCAGCAAATCCATAATTATGTGGAAAATACTGCAGACGCAGAATGCATGATTCCAGTGGCCCCGATGAAGCCCTGAAAAGTGTAGTGGTCGGTATGGGCCAAATGAGCTAAGTCGATGCTATCTGGAGCTATATTGACTCCTCCACTGGTGGACATCCAAAGTAAAACTTTATTTTTTTTAACTCGTTCTGGAACCTAGCACAGATTAAGGCAGAATAACCACACTCTACAACACTAACGTTACAGGTAAGATACTAGCTGGCACATGCATCAAACATGCCATTTTCGATTCCTTATTAGCGAAAAATAAGGATTCGCTAATAAGGAAGCGCAAATGCCTATGCATGTAGGAATCGCTGAGAAAATAGCGATTCCTACAAATTCCTTAATTGCGACTCGCAAATTGCGAGTCGCAATTAATGAATGGGAGATTGCATGCGCAATTTGCGAGTACCAATAGGTACTCGCAAATTGCGCATGCTATTCAGAGTGCAAGGGTGTCAAAATGACACCCTGTTGCACCCCTGAAAAAGTGATGTGCACCCATGTTGCGCACACACATGCCCCAAGGGCATGTGTGTGCGCAACATGAAACTTTGAAAAATGCACTAAAGTGCATTTTTCACAGTTTTGCAAATTACCATGAAGTTTAACTTCATGGTAATTTGCACCCCCTAATAGCGAAATCGCTATTCTAAAGTGGTTCTTGCATTGCATTTAAGGAATCGCAAATTGCGATTCCTTAAATGCAATCGCAATTTGAGTACTCACAATTAATTGCGAATTCTCAGATTGCGAGTGCCTTGAACCTTGATGCATCGCAAATGCCATTTTTGCGTGCGCAAACGGCCGATTTTTGCGAATCGCACCGTTTGCGCTCGCAAAAATGGTTGATGCATGTGCCTGTAGATTGTTTTGTCTTGAATCCCCATTGACACATTTGTAGAGAAAGATCCACCATCAGACATCTGAGTTTGCTTTGCTGGATTATCTGTAGTCATTGTTGATGTTGTGTCAAATATGTCATTAGTGGATGGAAAACCCTATCATCTGAGTCAAGCAATCTGTTTGTGAAACTTCGTCAACCGCGTCTTGCCTATTTACCATCCGCTGATATGTCTCCTGACAGACGCTGCTGACGAACAAGGGCAGCAGTGGCCTCTGGGATGCCCATGTCAACTCCTCTGATTGGAAAGCCGAGGATGTTTCCAGGTTCCTGGCGAAACACCCTGAAGATATCCTGCATGCTGACGTCCCTACGTACACCTGGAGAGAGGCACTAAATGAGACCGACCGTGTTATCATGACAGTGTCGCGGTTCATGGAGGTGCGCTGGTGCTTGATGGGAATAGGCTTCTAAATTGTCATTCTGTGCTTCTGTCATTATTGTTTTTTGAGTGCGCATCTCCAGCTTTGGATCTTTTGTAGTTTCCTTATTTCTAACATTTCCTCTTGTTCATTAGAATTAAATGTTTGAAGCATGTGCAGCCAAGCATACATCTGCGAGTGTGTGCTGAAGCCTCTATATCTTTGTTTCCTGCTAGATGGCCTGTTCTCAAGTGCATTTTTGTTTTTCTTTTTTCTGCTGCTGTTTCTGGATTTTGCTTTTTTTAAATTTTAAATGCTTAGTCTCTGAGGGGAAGAAGAAGTACTTGTTTTGGAAGCCATTTGTTGTGCTGGAGCTACTGTTCCCTTTCTGGAAGAGCAGGCAATGCGACCGCCATGAGAGGTCAGGAGCCATGGCGATGCTAGTAGGGTGCAACTGATATTATTGGTTCCAGCTTTTGCTGGTCAGTTTCGGTCTAATTGGCTTAGAGTGGAGGCAAAGCAGTGGATTTTGAGACAATTTCAACCAGTTATTTGCAGTTGGGGGAGTGGTGTCATTGATGTCAAATACATGACTCTTCATAATGTTAATAAATTAACATGGTACACATGGCTAATATGGTGCACAACACATGTTCAGTGAACCCCAAGTTCTCAATCGAAGGCCACATGCAAGTATTTATACCATTGTTTGATACCTGATTGGACACGTTCATCATACTTTCAAGAGTTAGGTAGACAGCGTGAAGTAAGTCCAACAAAGTACAGCTCCAGTGTCCAGAAGTAAGTGCATCGCTAAGGTACCTCACTATTGTTGACATGTGAGTTCTATGAAGACGGGTACATTTGGCATGTTTTCTGCAGGAGGTTCCTGGCTTACGTAAAAACGCATTGCACCTCGTAACCCTACATGCTAGCCGGCTTCGTATTGCATTTGTTTGCCTGTTTGCACTTCATGTATGAACCTTTTTCTAATGTAATTTTTATTATTTCCTGAAGTGTGTCAATTTAGATAAGCTGGAACCAGTGTCATCAGAAGGGCTTCTCATAAACAGGTCGATGGAACTACTACATGACAGGAAGTTCTGGGCTGGCATTGTTTTCTTAGATGTGGGCCCGGACAGCACTGAGCTGCCCCATCACGTCAAGTACAAGATCCGTATGGACATTGACAACGTGGAGAGGACAAACAAAATTAAAGATGGGTAGGTCCTGTCTCTGCTGCTGGCTCAGGAGGCCTGGAATGCTGTAAAGCAATGGTTCTTAATCTGTGGTCCGAGGACACCCCAGGGCCTACTTAAGGGACTCACAACTGTTCTACAAAATTAAATAATATTACAGTTAATAAATTAAAATTAGTAAAGTGTATACAAATAAAGAAGCAAAATTGAAAAATGTGAACTCTGTTTCTATATTTGATTGTGAACTTAACTAAATATTTCAGCATTTGTTTAGTGTATACTTGTTTTTGTATTTTTGTTTATTGTTTTGAGGTTCAAATCATAGAAATTGCTTAGGCTGGGGTCCCTGGCTTCAAATGATGACTCAGTCCATTGAAGAGCTAGGATGTTTGCAGACATGAAGAATAAAAGTAGAATCTGTAGTGACTCAGTCCACAGAAGTCAAAAGGTTAAGAACCACTGCTGACTGCATATCAGAAATTGCCTCTGCTTAGAGACTTGAGGCTGGAAGAGGAGTAAGCGTTTTCATCTGCTGTTCTGTTCTGTCTCCTGGTTAGGTACTGGGACCCTGGACCCCGTGCTGACCCATTTGAAGACATGCGCTATGTCTGGGGAGGATTTACTTACCTGCAGGACGTATTGGAACAAGCAATTGTACGCACGCAGACCGGTTCGGAGCAGAAGACCGGGGTATATGTTCAGCAGATGCCCTACCCCTGTTATGTCGATGACATGTAAGTGGCACCAGATCTTGACATGCATGCCAGAGTATCATGAACATTGGAAGACAGATGAGCTTGCTCATGTCAAGTGTCATGCGTGAGAGTCTCGTGAGTCAGTGATCAGGGCCTGGGCGCAAGGGCAGCTCCCAGGCAACTGTGGGCGACTGTACACCACTGCAAAACTTCTAAGGACACCAAACGTTGACTAACACATAGCTTGTCCATGAAAGACTTTTCCCTTGTGCATGCTAAACTAGTCAGAGAACAGGTTATCCCTTAGTGAGTCAGCTGTCCTAATTAAGTTAATCAGTTTAAAAGTTTTGGTCTAGACTTTACCCGTAAAACCTTCTCTTCTGGCTCTTGATGGTGGGTCAGTTCTGTCAAATAGAACATCATCTCACTCTTTATCTGACTGTTGAGCTCTTGACATGCCTCGTGTGGCGCAAGTTTTGTTCTTGTCTCATTTCACAACAATGTATGCCCAATACCATGTGTTTCCAGTGTAAAGCACTTCAGCTGTTAGTTTCATGGACCCTGACACTCGTGTTCAAATCATTTGAATGAATTGTTTTGTGGTTACTCTACTCTGGCGGTCTCTAGACTGTCCCCTCATAATTCAGAGATAAAGATATGGACAGCAGCATTCTGGGTCTTTACTTGGAATTAGCAGCACTGCTCAGATCCCTGACAGACCTCAGAAACATGGTTTGGTGGTTCCTGGGTTTCATAAAACTAGGCAAAAAGAATAAATTAGTAAACTTATGAAGGGCTCTTTTAATCATCTCAGTCTCCTCAACTTAGTGGTATTAATTTTATCGGCTTTGGAAAGATTCAAGGCTGAGTGGACCTTCAGGGATCCGACCCTGTTACCATCTGGTTCCACATAGATCCAGAGGGTGGATGCTTAGTTTAATTGGCTGTTTATGTTTGAAAGAATCCACTGAACGATGTGGGACAACTTTTGCGCGTGATTCACGCAGGTGCCATATTCCTTGGGAATGTTTGGGACATAAATAAGTGGAATGTTGTGAGGTGCGGATAGTGCTGAGAGTTGGAGGGAAAGGTTGTACTGTCCTGGCCATTGCCATCTGACGGGGGAGCTTTGCGTAACCCATTAAACTTGAGTAAACTCTTCTTAAATCATTCATGAGTCACTGGAATACCTTTATCTTCACGTGTTACACTGGCAACAACGATAAACTTGAATAAACTCATCTTCATTCATGAATACTTTTATCTTCACGTGTTAAGCGGCGCTCTTTGTAATGATGAGAAATGCATTATTGATGCCGCACAAAACATTCAAACGTTTTATAAGCTGGAAAGGTAAAATACCAGTAGCACTGGTGTGGGAGCTTGATGTCTCTGGTAGAGGTGCATGCTTTGCATACATTCCCCTGCAGTGGAAATACATTTGAAAAACAACCCTACCTCGACTCAAAGGGAGAGCTTTTACCAGCCCTCTTGCAATGCCCTCTGAATCCTTTCCATCTTTCGAAATCAGAAGGAATTGTTTTTGCAGACAGTCTCAGAATACTGTTGTCACGATTAGCTATTAAGAAGAGTTATGGTTATGTTATGTAGCAGGATAGATTTTTCCTGAGCAGATGCATGGCACTTGCAGTGGGTGCAACGTATAAGCAGGTGCAATTTGACCTCGTGTCTCCATTGTTGCCTGGGAGCACAGCTCTGTTTCATCGCCTCTTAACCCAATGTGTCACCTCTTATGCCTTCCAGATTTCTGCGAGTGATGAGTCGTTCGTTGCCTCTATTTATGACGCTGGCATGGATCTACTCGGTGGCTCTGATCATCAAAGGGATCGTGTACGAAAAGGAAGCGCGCCTGAAAGAGACCATGAGGATCATGGGGCTGGACAACGGCACCCTCTGGCTCAGCTGGTTCATCAGCAGCTTCATCCCCCTCCTCATGAGTGCCGGCCTCCTAGTGCTGATCCTCAAGGTGAATCTTGCTGTCGCTGGTGAATTCTTGAATCAGCCACAGTTCCTTTTGTTTTGAGGGTTTCCTATCTTCAAACGGAATCTGTGCTTCATGTTCAGTTGCTGGGAGGGAGACACATTATGTGGCATGCATCTTGCCCCAAGCAGTATCACTAGGCTGTTTTTGTAAACACCCCTCCCAAAAGTAAGGCTTCTTTTGATAATTCTTGCATGACCAACAAGTATTGATTTTGCTCACTACCCCTGCAGGCTCTCTCGTTCTTTCCTCTGTAGTCTGTCTATCCCTTGAAGCTTGGTTATAAATTGTACCCATCTTTCCACTTGACATCTCTGAGCCAGATTCATGTAAATTTGATGCATAAGTTAAGTGGGAGGGCTAACAACGTAAATGCTAGGTAGTCCTGACTTCAATATAAAGCACAGGCAGAGCATATCTGCTGCTGTATGCGTCACCATTCATGAGCCATGTGGTGGGACAGGAGTCTGCTAATGCCAGCAGGCCCGAGGCCTGCCTCCCAAGTGATTGAAGCAGTGCATGTACCTTAGGTGTGTTGAATAGCCCATCGAAGGAAACGTACAGATTTCCTTTGTTCCCTAAGATTTCACATACATTCATGGACAATGGCGCAATGAATGAAGGATATATAAACAACAAAGGGGGAACTGGGGGCTCTTACAGGTCCAGCATACGGGCCCCTAGAACATATCAATTCTATCAAACAAAGTATGCAGTCGCTGAGTAGAAGGAAATTAGAAAGATTGGTTGGTATAACTAAATCTATCCAAAGGTAGGAGCCGGAGTCTCCCCGTTTTGGAATTAGGGCCCTCACACACCCAGTGGTTGTCATGCTTCATCATAGGGCTTGCTCCTCGTCGGGCCGGTGCTGCAATGCCCGACGGGCACCCACAATGAATGAAGGAGCCATATTTGTTCCATGTTTTCATTTTGTTTTACCCTTCTGTAAACATGTGCCAGATCATGACGCCTAAAGGCAAGCAGTGGCTGGGAAAAGCAAAGCTGGCACCTGGTGGCGCCTTCTTTCTAGGATTGTACACACAGGCATTTTTGCCAAGTGTGCTCACGCTTTAGGAACATGTCCATGCATGAAATACCTTTTTTGTGAACAGGACCCCAGGACGTCAGTCAGTTACTCTTTTAGAAACCTTCAGAGGTTCCATTTAAGTGGTGTATTCACAATGCATGCTCAACATGCACACAGTGTACACCACAGTGTAACCCTTTTCATCACAGTGTGTGATGCTGTTGCATTCAGATTACAGCAACAGTGCCCCAATGCAGACATTTTAAGAGTCCTTAGTGCATGACCTTTTGATTTGCTTTGAAACAGGGATAAATCCACTTCTTAAAATCTGCTGTGATAATCCGAGAATGGCAGGTTAGTTATGCTATAGATTGCAAAGATGCTGCCATATTTCCTTTTAAAATCTGCCACATTTCCTTTTTAAATCTGAAAATCTAGTCATAGGGAACTTTTTATAATGCAGGTATTATCTAAGTAGTGAGCACAAACATTACCACAGCTAGAATGACCCCGGCTCAAGGCCTGCTTGTCTATTGGCAGCATCAGTGACTAGAAATGGCACCAGGCTTTGAAAAGTCCATTCATAGCAAAGGCCCATCACTTCTCGTATCCTGAAACCACAGCCTCCATTACGCCAATGGTAGCTCATATTTTACCTTCCTAGGCATATTTAGTATAATCCATTCTGAAAGAAGTGGTGTTTTCATCATAGCGAACTATGTCGCAACAGTATCTGTCTATGTGAGCTGCTTATGAATTTGTTTCTGTCTGTGTTCTTTCCCTTGCCTGTATCCTTTCTTTCTCTTTTACCCCTGGGGCTGCCCTCAGCGTTTCCCCTTGTTATGTGGACAGGTATGCTTTGGAGAGTATTGGCTTCCACAGAGGTGGGATACAGCTTGGTCGCAGCTCTTTCCAAATGCAGCTGCTTCTGTCCGAGATGCGCTTGCTTAGCTTTGTGATTTCTGCATGAACAGCTTTCCATGGGCAGTGTCACAAAATCAAGAATTCAGCTGTTACATTCCCACCAGCCACTTTAGGGACCGAATTTTGTACCCAGACAGCATGGCTTAAATGGTGGCAGCATGAATGGCAGGGGCGTAACACAGGCCGCCGCACCCTCCGCGGTGCGGGGGGGGCCCCGAGCTGCAGGGGTCCCCTCAGCACAGTACTTAGGCCTGAGCGCTCTGTATTAAATCCGGAGCGGGGGCCCCTCCGTGTACAATGCAGTGGGGCCCCTTAAACTTTCGTTACGCCACTGATGAAAGGCTGAGATTACATTTTTTCTTTTTCTTGTTTTCAAGATGGGAAACCTTCTCCCCTACAGCGACCCCGCCGTGGTCTTTCTGTTCTTGGCCGTGTTTGGAGTGGTCACCATACTGCAGTGTTTCCTGATCAGCACACTGTTTTCACGGGCAAACTTGGCGGCAGCCTGTGGTGGGATCATATACTTCACACTTTACCTCCCCTATGTGCTGTGTGTGGCATGGCAGGACTACATAGGTTTCCCGCTCAAACTCTTCGCGGTAAGTTGACCTGTTTGCTGGTTGTCACAATTGAAATTCTGCTAACCGTTTGCACAATGGCGAAGGACTTACGCAGTGAAAACAGCGGCTCAGAGCCTATGATATAATTTGCCGGTGGTTGCCATTGTCAAATACCCTATATAATCTGGCAGCATTTCATTGAAATCACACTTTTTCAAAGTTACCAAAACTTCTGATTCAGTTTTATCAGACAACTGTCGATCAGGGTTATAGATTATGCACAACACTCCTTATTGAAAAATAGTTACAATGTGTATTTAGTGGAAAGACAATGTTTTTACATGAACTATACTGCTGCGAATTCTTAGGTTATTTTTCTTAACCATAAACCTTGCAACTCCAATAAATAATTATCTGTAGCAGAAAGCGCTAAAAAACATGTGCAAAATGCTTCTGCCAAATAAGGCCACTTGGGTGTTTACCTTACAGATTAGGAATCTGAGACCAGGCTGATTTTAAGGTTTTTTCCATCTTTCAGCAACCACATATTTGTGCCGTATCTGCAAAATATGATTGTGTTATATATGGGACAAGGTACCCTGCTGCTGTACATTATAAAGATGTTGCAAGTTGCTGAGGAGTTACATGACCATATAGAGGAGCGAGGCTGAAAGTCGAGTTCCTCTATAAGGTAATGGAACTCCAAGGTGACTTGGAATATGCTTATAATGTATGTCAGGGGGTACGTTATTCCTTATAATACATGGTCATATCATCACCCTTCCCGCAAACTGCTTAAATACTTGATGTGTTGCTCTTTCTAATGAGTGCTAAGATGTTTGTAGACATGAAGGAAAAAAGTGGCATCTGTAGTGCAAAAATTAAACCAACTAAAAAGCAGTTTGATATTTGTTGCAAGAAAATATTAAAATCAGTTTGACACAAGTCAGATTTAAAAAGAATGTGTAGAAACATGCAGAGAGATTCTGTTTTTATTATTATTACCTAAAGTATGCAAAAAGAATCATGCTGTAATAAATATCTCCTTTTTGCTGATCACTTGTCATCTGAAAATACAGATCAGGAGAAGTGATAGCTAGGTTTTGTTTTCGCTGTTTAAACTGCGATTTTAATGATGACTATGTCCTGCCTTTCCCCTTGGCTTCTTGCGCTGGCAGCAGGCATTATAACGTCAGCACACAACTGAAATAACTTATTACAGCTAAGCAGTTACGTCATTCCTTTCTTACAGGGACTTCATAAGGAATAAGGATATTAAATATGTGCTTTGACACAGGGATTGCAGGCTCCCATGTAATATAGAAATTATACATTTCTGTGGAAATCAGCCCTTAGAGTAGGGGCTCACAATGTATCCTGATATTGATGAAGAAGAATATTTTTATACATTATTTTTGTTTGAAATATTAAAGTTGTCTGATAGAAGCTAGTAAACATCTTTTGAAACAGAGTAAACCCATCTTTTAATAATCCATGCATTCTTTGTCAGATTTCATAGTGTGCCCAGGGAGTCATGATAGAACCCCACTTCTCCTCTCCATTTGTTATTCAGGCCCTATTTAGAGAATGGCGGACTGGAAACTCCATCACAAATGTAGTGGATGTCCTGTTGACGTACTACGAGTATATTATAGCCTTTGATACTTGTAATACAGTGGATGAGAAACATTTTGACAGAGTAACCCGTCCAATAAACTCTAAATGAGGCCGTTATTCTGAGGTTTAAGGTCACACAAGGCAGCAAGTCAGAATAGTTGACCCTCAGCCAGAGCGAGTTCTCCTGTTTACCAGGGAGTGGCCCTAATATGCTTGTTTGGATTCCTCCTCTCACAGAGCCTGCTTTCCCCTGTAGCCTTTGGTTTTGGCTGTGAGTACTTTGCTGTCTTTGAGGAGCAGGGTGTTGGTGTGCAGTGGGACAACCTTCTTGAGAGTCCCTTAGAAGAGGATGGCTACAACCTCACCACCTCTGCCGTCATGATGCTGTTCGACACCTTCCTGTATGGTGTTATGACCTGGTACATCGAAGCAGTCTTCCCAGGTGAGCAGTTTATCTCAAAGGGAACGATGGGCTGACATTAAACCATATAATTCCAAAACCAGGGCCAGATTGCCTCACAGATGAGCAAGAAACAAAATGCTTTGAATCGGGTGCATTGTGCTAGGTCCTGCCCTGCACTGATCACCTACTGGCAAGGTTCCCATACCACACTATGTGAGGTCACAGAGCTCACTGACATACACTTGGGTGGCTTGCGCCCTTGGTATTTTTAAACGCAGAAAGAAACACACCGTCCGCACACGCTTTGCAAGCCTTGCCTTGTTACTGCCAAGAGAACACTTTCACTTCACTGGGAGGCCCCCTCCGCTTCACCATTGGCAGCATGGCAAGGTGCAGTACTCAAATGGGGGACAGCTGAAGGAACCTCCCTCCGCTGTGATGAGGTACGCCACATCTGCAAGCGTCCAATATCCCCAGAATGGGACACACTACTGACACAGTTCCTAAACCTTGTATCCCAAGGCGATCTACCTCAGTGATCTCATTGCCTGACACTTCCGCTCCGTGGACCCACCACTTGCACTGTCCTTATGTCTATATACACCTATCTACCCTCCAACACACCATTTCCCAACTTCTCCTTTATCAGCCCATGCTGCACAATCGCACGATGGACCTACCCTCCTACCCTGCCTTGCAACCCTTCTATGCTGTGACTGAACTACCACATTCCCTATGTACCATTAGCCAGTTCTCATACATCGTGTCTACCTCTGAACCCACCCTTCTCCCAAGTTTTAGTTATATGGTTTTCGCACTAGCATTTTCTCATATGCTATTGTTTGTAATACTCAATGTATACTCTATGTCATGGTGTCTCACAATATTATCAATTTCTGCGAATGCTAGCATAGTGATTCCGCTGTAATGTTATATTTCACAAACTAAAATTCTAATAAAAAATTTTTTTTTAAAATCAGGTGCATTGTGCTTGACACAGAACAAAAATGTTAGCACTTTCAAAGAGCATCTTTGAAACCGAAGGGAGGGTAATTCAATGTGGCCCAGATTGCAAGGACTTGAATTAATGGTTTGACTCCTGTCAGTGGTAAGATTTCTCCCCATGACTCCTGACTCTTTCATTTATGTGGACCTCCTTATACAAATGTGCAGATAGATCGTTTGACTTGGAATGCCCTCAATCCCATAGGTTTCTCCTTATCGGGCACACCTCTGTCTTGGGGACCAAGAAGTGGTCATCACATGGGTGTTATTCATATGTGGACCTCTTAAAACACTTCTTCCTTCTGCTTTCTGATTCCAAATGGGGAAATGTGCTATGCTCCCAGAAAATAGGCGTGATTTCAGCCTTATTGGCAACCACAAGCTCTGTTGTACAGGTTGATAGCATCATTTAGTCATATGCATATAGCAGTGGCTAAAGCTCACCTGCAGTAGTGCTTGATTGGGTACTTTGGATGTAGTATTAGGAGAGAGCAATATCTTTCCTCCCTTATCCTGGCAGCTTGGCGAACTCCGGTTTGCAGTCCATCCTTCTGACTGATTCAGTTCCAGATCGAAAGAATGTCCGTAGCCGTGTACCCCCGAGTGAAAAGTACAGCCGACCACGGTGATCTGTTGCCTTTTAAGTGTCTCTCTCTTTTGTTCTTAGGCCAGTATGGAATCCCACGCCCATGGTATTTCCCCTTCACAAAGTCGTACTGGTGTGGCGAGAAATCCCAAGACTTTGGACACAAACAGTCAAGCCAGAAAGGAGCTTCTGAAAGTGAGCATTGATCTGACTTTTAATTCTATGCTACAATATGTTGTGTTATATGATGACATTTTATACACTGCTATGGCCTGCTTGCTCTGTGTTGATGCTTCGCTGTGCTGGGTTGCGTTAAGATGACCTGTGAATGCTTGGCTACCCTTATTGTAAGTCAACAAAGTGCCACCATACCTTCAGGGTGAAGGGATCAAATGTAGATGGCTACTGGTACCTACACTTGTAGGCCACAGAAGTACAGCACATCACCAAAGAGAACTAGTGTAAAGGGAAGCAGGGAGTGGGAGACTAGAAAAGCCAAGATTAGATACCTGGTGTATAAGCTTCTTTCATAAGTAATAGACAGAGAAGAAAGAGTGGGAGACTAGTTAAAAGCTTTGCACAATTGAGTGATTGATAGTTGCTTTTGGTACTGGTATTGAAGTCGGCACTGGCGGTGGGTTTGAAGAGACACCTTTCCAGAGTAACGTTGTTCTCAGGGTGGTCAATGTCTGTCCTAAATAGCCATTTTTTAAAATATATGAACGAGAGGGATGGAATCATTAATCAAGTGTTAGATTGTCTTAGGAGAGTGTTGTTGAAGGACTGTGTTCCTATGTTATGTGATTGTCCCTGCGGAGGACACTTCGTCCTATCATCTGAGACTCAGTAGGAATGACAAAAGCATTGTGTTTGCTGTAAGCAAATCAGTAAGTCCATTAGTCCTCCCTTGGTGATAAAACCATGCTAAACTGGAGCCCTGCCTTACACTGTGCGTCCATTTCCCCTCAGTCTGCATGGAGCAGGAGCCCAGCCACCTCAGCTTAGGGGTGTCCATTCAGAACCTGGTGAAGGTGTACCGCAATGGCAAGAAATTAGCAGTCGATGGACTCACACTCAGCTTCTACGAAGGCCAGATCACCTCATTCCTGGGACACAATGGTGCTGGCAAAACCACTACCATGTAAGTACAAAATGGAAATTTCAGTCTGACTTTTAGTTTTAGTTGGTCTTCACACACGTTTAGTTAGTCGGTTGAAAGTCCCTCTCACGATCGGCACATGGATCCTATGGAGCTGACAGAATAATGCGATTCAGAAGAAATGTAGCTGTCATATCAAACGAGGACAAGGGTACCTAAAAATAAGTTCTAAAAAAGTTCCTGGGAACAGAGCGAATCGGCATGAGAGAACCTGTTGGCTCTTAAATTCGCTGGTAAGCCTTTTTGTGAGTTTAGGTGGAGCTCTTAAACTTTTTTTGTCAAGGGCTAGACCTCTTGCTCGCTTTCCTGCAGACTTTTTGCCAAGCACATATAACACCTTTTAAAAAGGTAGACGTTTTAATTCATATCTTCTGAACCTCTTTGCCGCCACCGTGGCAAATTCAGTATCCTTTACATTTTTGACAGTGCCAGTAGTTTGTGCGGTTTTTCTGTGCTGTTTATTTTTATATTTATTAGTGCCAAATGTCAGCATGACCATTTTGGATCTTGGCTGAAATGTCGGCAGGGCGGCTGCTGGTGCTCGCTTTTCTTATTCAGATAGATCGAAGTCTTGCATCAGCGCATCTGTTGTATCAGCCGAATAGCTGTACATGACTAAAACAAGGCACACGCCCACCAGGAATTGCCACTGTAAACATCACATAATTAACGGCTTGGTTATCTGTTCTGTCCCTGCTTCGAGCACTGTAAGTGTTCGAGGAAAAAGTGATTTCTAAATGCCAATTATCGACTTTTTCCCCAGTTAGTTGATTGCTGTTTATTTCTTTTAGCCAATCCTGCAATCCAGTGGTTTATTTGTGTATCTCTATTGTTTTTAAATGTAAACTTCATTGTTCTACCGTTTTTACATGCTTTCTACAACATTTGTGTGTTTTTCTTTACAGGTCCATCTTAACAGGTTTGTTTCCTCCAACTATGGGCACCGCGTACATCCTGGGCAGAGATATACGCTCCGAGATCAGCTCCATACGCCGGAATCTGGGGGTCTGTCCCCAGCATAACGTCCTTTTTGACATGTGAGTATTCAGTGATTTGTCTAGTGAAGCGGTGTCTAACATTGTAACCATAGCTGCTCCCTAGGTGACACAGCTCCCATGGCTGAGGCATGGTAGATGACTGTGGGCACTCTTACACTAAACCCAGAAGGGCTTTAATTAAAAAAATATTTATTGAAAAGGAGCGTAATTATATCAGAAAATGTTTTTTTTAATATAGATACTATATTCAAAGCCCAAATTTTCAACAAGCGCTTTTTACTGGGAGCACGAAAGAGTAAGATGAAATAGGGGGTACCATACCACCCATGAGAAGAACAGAAGATAATTAAGGAAATAAAGCTGAAGCTTCATTTCACATCAATAAAAAAAGCTATGAAAAATACAACCCTGATGAAGTCCTAAAGGGATGAAACGCGTTGGCTTGGGCTGATTGAAAAATCTGTTTATCTTGAACATAAATAAAAGTTGGATTCTGAGCATATTCACAAGACTCCCGGAGGATTGATTCTGTTAAATTCTATATATTGGATTGATTTTTAGACTTTTTGGTGGATGTTGTGGACAATTTGAGCTTGGAATAGAGTCTTTTTTTAAATTATAATTATACTCCTTTTCAATATATTTTTTGGGGTTTCTGATCGATTGTGACTTCGAGGCAGTGGGGCCATGGAAAGTTAAGCGTAGGAGTACTTGAGATTTTTTCACTATGACACACTAGTGCGATGTTAAGGCCTACACTGCTGATGCACATTTTTTCTTGGCTTTAATTTTAACCTTGCACTGGTCTGGACTTTGTGTCTTCAGCGAGCTCTCTGTATTGCATTTGCGCTCTGCAGTTACTCACTGGCCTGCTGTGTGACTGTGGAGCAAGGCCTGAGCAGAGGGTACCTGCAGCTTAGCTCTTCTAATTAAGCAAAGACAATCTGATTGACTGACATTATGAATTTGTAGGTTTCAGAAGATACCTTCAGTTTGTTTCAAAGCATTTTTGCAATCGTCTCAAACGTAAAGCCTGTGCACCTGGCTTTAGTGGGCTTGCTTCATCGCTGATCTTTCCTTACACCCTTAGTGGGCATCCCCTACCTACTCCAGACATTTCTTGCACCACCAGTATAAAGAAGGAAGCAGCGTAATTTTGCACAGCAATTACATCCCATCATTTACATGTTAAAAATGAACCATGATCCTTGCCTCTTTCGCTTTTTGTAGTTTTTGTATTTATACATTTCACATAGCTCCCTGAGGCCAAAGGCGCTCTGCTGTACTTCTCGGGAAAACACATCAAAGTTGATATAATACCACGTTTTGACATTATAAGGTATCATAGACTTGTTTTACCTGTAGGATTTTTGTCATATAAGGATAAAATAGAGAGTGTGATGTTATAAACACCATGGCAATCTCTTAAGTGTAGAATGCAGCAATGACATTCTTGTTACCTCAGGCCTTACTTTTTAAAAATCCTGTAAAGCATTTAATTTTTTTGTGGTGCAGACCATGATGGAGAAGAGTTTTGGTGACTGGTCAAGTAGTTCATGAACCTTGGCCCAAAGCCTTGTTCTGGAGCACTGTTCTATGCTTTACCACGAACAGTGGGGTGAGAGTTGAAAGGACATAAAGCTGTCAAGAGAATAGCAAAGTATAGTAAATATATTAACGTATTAGCATCCAAAACCTTCAGACAACGCAAGTCACCTTTCTCAACTCTTGGCATCCATATCGATAGCAACCGTGCCGTAAGCCCTGAATTCCAGGACAGTCTTTTGGTGTTGCCACGTTTTCTTGAAAGCCATAACTCTTTGGTCTCAATTTGCTCTACTCAGGGTTCCTTGTTGTGGCTCTCTTTTATTGTCCAGAGCACACAGTTGTCTCTGAAATATTTCTTTTCATCATCTTTTCGTGTGGTCGGTTTGCTTCCTTGTTCATCTTTAGACAGTGTAACTTGCTATCACCTCATGATCTGTGCTTTCTCTTCGCAGGCTGACGGTCGAGGAGCACATCTGGTTCTATGCCCGCCTCAAGGGTTCATCTGAAAAGCAGGTGAAGGCCGAGATAAATCAGATGTTGATTGATGTAGACTTGGAGGACAAAAAGAAGGCCACAACCAATCAACTCTCAGGTATGGCTAAGCCCCACTGTACCAGCGGAAAACTGTGCAGAGCCTGAGTTAGGACCACAGTGTTAGGCAGAGGTACTCTGTTGTCAGAACCAGTGGCGTAGTGTGGGCGGGGCCAGGGTGCAAACTTCTTGGGGGCATTCTTAGGGGCGCAAAATTTTAAAAGAAAAGTGGAAGGCTACTTGCCTTGCCCCGGGCGCTGGCAACCCACGCTACGCCGCTGGTCAGAAGTGAGCCTTGGGCCAAAGAATGCTGAAGCATCTGCATTATATAGCTTCTCTCTGTGGGGTAAGGGTGTTCAACACCTCAAGGCCATAAGGTAGCCCATTAAAGAGTATGAGCTGTAGGAATTTGTTTGTAACTCACAGGCCGCAGGTTAAAAAATTAGCGGGATCCACCCAGACTGCATGTTCTGTGGTTGATAAAGATAAAATAAATACCATCCATTAATAAATGTCAGCAGCACATATCATTTAAGTAATGAGTACTTCTTCAGTTAGTGGTGGACACTATTTTAGTTGTCAATATTACTATTGTATATATAAAAGTGTTTTTGCAGCAACTTCAGGGAAACAAAGCCCCTATTGTGCCCACTCTTCTTCACTCTCAAAGCTGGGCACCTTGTAGAAATCTTTCTTGATTTACAATGAAAAGTGCCATAAACCTCAATTCTTATTTCAGAATTTAAATCCTCTGTATAATAATATGGATATTATTTGGTCTCAAATAAAGATTTTCGTTGATGGGTATAAGGCATCTCCAAAGCAAGAAAAGATTTTGCAGAATCTCTTGCAGCTGAATTGGAAAGGGAGAAACTATGGGCTTTTCCCTCATGGTTATAAGTACTATTTGGCAAATAAAGGTTTCCTTCACAACTATACACTTTATATTTGTTGTCATCATCAGATATGTGACTTTCTAATATCTTATGGCCGCTATAGTCCATGCAAAGTTTAAAGGCAGTCTATTTTGGCAGCTCTACAAATGTTGTGGAGAGTTATTCTGCCTTCTTTCATAATTATTTTAAAGTATTCTAAAGTTTGTAACTTCAGCCCAGCCTCCATTTAGTGGTTTAATATGTGATATCACATATTTTCATTTGATGGTAAAATATACTCTCCATATACTCTACCTCTAAGGTACGGATTGTTTTGTACTAAAAAATTGATTGAATGAACTGTAAATTCTCTTGGTACTTTTACATACACAATCATTCTCTTTCTCACGCTCATTCATTCACTCTCTATCTCTCTCTCAGTAAAAAGTTGTAGAGATTGCATGTATGAGGAAGACCAGTGCATGCTTGACGAGCATGCCGCAGTCATTTCCTGCTCAGCTGTCCTGCGCTATCCAAGAGCTTGCAGGCTTGTAAGTTTGCTTGCATCATGCCTGTTTTTTGGACAACCAGAGACTAGCATTTTCAACATGCATTTTGTTTTCACAGGCGGCATGCAGAGAAAGCTCTCGGTGGCTTTGGCCTTCGTGGGCGGCTCAAAGGTTGTCATTTTGGATGAGCCGACTGCAGGCGTCGATCCTTATGCCCGCAGGGGGATATGGGAGCTGCTGTTGAAATTTCGGCAAGGTACGCTCACAGCTGAACTAGATCACAAAACAATGTCTGAGGGACATTAGTGGCAAACCCTAGCTGAAGCGAGCAAATGCATTTCAAGAGTGAAGCATGGGGCTCAGAGTGGGAGGTTGCATGACTTTCCCCGTGATGTACAGTATGGCTTGATTTCAGAGATGCCGGGGGCAGGTCTTGGTTTTGAGGGAACTTTTTTACCTCAACACTTAAGTTCTCAATGCTCACGCTCCAGTTAATTACAGATTCTTTTAAGATTTAGATTTTTTTTAAATTTTTGAGTTTTTCTTGCAATGCTCTAGGTGTGATGCTGATTCAAGGGGTACAATATTTACAACTACCAAAATGATGTTTTAAGTAAGGCATTTGCGTCACTGAGTGCTCCAGTGATGTCTAATGTGTGATGGATACTTATTGCTACAAGGTTTGTGTGTTGGTGTAACTGAAATCTGCTGGGCATTTGATTTATTTATTTCAGGTACTGATTTCTGTGTACTGCGAAGAAGGGCACATTAGATAAACATGCAGGGGCGCTCTTGAGGACACCCTTTAGATTCAGACATTTACAGTGGCCTTTTCTTTATCTCTGACTGGAAGCCTCATCTCCTTACATCCCACTTCCCTAGTCCTTTCTGGTCATGGGTTAAGGAAACGTGTATTCCTCACGTATTGGTGGAATTAACTTCAGTGTTAACACAGTATTATATTTGTCAAATCTGAGGTCATGTCCCTCAGAGGCATCACAAATACCACAGATAGGCTCCAAGTGTTGTCCACACTGGAGGGCAGCGAACAGCTGGCTACAGAGCACTGAGCTTGAAACAGATGCTCATGCACTCTTGATCTCTTGGCTTATAGTATAATTTTGAGTTTTTCTGTGAAATTTCCTTTGAGAAAACACAGATAAAATGACGAAACCTGTGAAATAGCTGTTCCACTTTTTGAGGAACGACAGCCATATCTCATTCCCCAAGTCATGAGCTACTTTCTAATATCGTTTGGCCTGCCCCCACGAGCGCGGAGCCTTATTCAGAGTTTGGCGAACATGGTACTCAATCAGAATTTTTGAAAATGCCCTGCCCGTGGTATTTAGAGTAGCATCGAGTATAATGTACTTGTAATATAGCAGAGGGGACATTTGCCACATTTTTGTCAGCGTGCCCTGTCTGACAATAAATAAGGCCCATGGTCTCTACCTTATTGTTGTGGTTGTACATTGCCCCAGAAGCATCACTGAGACAATTTGTCGAAATGAGTGCTTCTCAGGGGCTCTGTAGATATACACTCACTGCTGACAACTCCTGTGGCAGGAAAGTCAAGGGCTTCAAGGAAGCTGGTAAACTGAGCGTCATAACATTTGGTAAACGTAACATGCGTTATCTACATCTCTTATACAGCATATTTAGACACTAATAAAAAAATAAATTGTTACTATATATATCATCTGTGTTATTGCAGGATGCCCCACTAGACTACACATGTCACCAATGTGCAATTTATCTCAGAGTTTTATCATTGAGATAATGCAGAGGGGCGTGTCCTTGATAGATCGGATACCACATACTGTAAGGTAGTAGTGTGGCATGTTTCCAGGTCCTCAAGCATCATCGAGATTATGACCAAAGCTTTGCCTCAGTTTCTTCGTGTTGTGTAGGATACACTCGCAAACAGAGGACATGTAGTAGCTTTCAGGCACTTTTGGAATATGTATGTGAATTGATGATCTGACATCTCTGCACCACCCACTGACTATCTTTGCACAACTGTGGATAGTTCTTCTGCCTGAGGTAGCAAAAAGGATACAACCAATCCTTTGCCCTTGGAGGTGTCATGCAGCAGCAGACAGAATTGATTGTTGCAATAATGGACCATCCAGGTCACCTGATAGTACCGGCCATGTTGAGGACTGCCCTTCACTTGGACGTGATCCCATGCTTGGCTAGTCTTTTGGAGTATGAGTATCTACACTGGTTGTGGGGTTGAGGGGCAGTGTTTCTCTAGTGCTCAGCTTCACTAAGTTGAGGACCTACAGGATGGTCCTCATCTGGAATGAGGGCAGGGCCCTTTTGCCGTCCTCGTCATGATGGAGCGGCAAGTCCTTCGAATTTGGATCATCCTCTCCCCTGCTGGTTTGCTCTCTTTAATAGTTGTTCGCCGATTGCTCAGCAAAGAATCTAGCAATAATAATTAAAAAAAATATATGTCTCAGTGGATATAGACGAATTAAAATGCAAGCTTGTCACCTGAAAATAAATCGGTCAGTATTGGTAGGAAAGGTAAATCCAGTTGGGGCTGTTTTAACCCAAATTACTGAGTTTGGTTTCTTTCAGTTACTATGTCAAATCCATTATATATAAGCATTGACAAAGCCAGTTGGTCTAGTCTTGGCAAGCCTGGCATTTTCCTTAATGTTTATTTGTAAACATATGCAATAAACATTAAAAGGTTTAAAAATAATAAAAAGTAAAAATGCCTCTATCTGCAAGTGGCATGCATATATTTGAGAAAAACTAAGTAAAAATGACTCATTGATAAAGTAAATAAAAAACGAAATTTAAGGCGAAATAAAAGAAGCCAAGATTGTCCTATCGGCCCTGTCACTGGAGTGTACTTCTTTTTTGACAGATGTGCAAACGTGCAAGTGCAAAATTCTCCTCACTCACAGTGAGGAGAGCCAGTGGCTGAAGTGGGTTGACCCTTTGCCCCATGCTGTAGTCTTGGGTGGGTGGAAGCAAACTGTGAAAGACAGTCATGGGCGTAGGAAGTGTGGGGGACGCGGGGGGATACATCCCCCCCAGATTTTGGAGTGGGGGGGACACGGGGGACAAGGGTGGGGGGGACGAGGGGACAAAAGAATTTCCCCTCTCCCTTCTGTTATTCGCAGGGCCATTAGCGCGCGAAAGCACGACCTAATGGCCCTGCACTTGACCTGCCTGGAGTCAAAGAGGCCACCCACCCTCTACCTTTTGTTATGCTGCAGTAAGCCTCTGCGTTCTGGGAAGGGCAGAGAGGAGAAAAAACCCTGTCTCTTTTCCTTCATGCCCAGAGAAGGCAAGGACAGTGTCCACTTCTCCTGATCTGCCTCGGGCAGCTGCCCTCCTCCCCTCTCTCTCTCTTTATTCCTCCATCTCTTTCTGTCTCTGTCTCGCTCCTCCTTACGTGCTGATTTCAAGAGACAGCTCTTACGAACTCTCTCTTGCCTCTCCTTTTCTTTATTTGTTCCCCTGTGAAATTGATCCAAAAAAGGCGGAACACTTTGGCTGGAAATGTCCTCATTTTCTGACCGTTTTCTATTCCAAAGAAAAACCTCAGGACGGAGAGAAAAAATAATTAAATACCTAAATAAAGCAATACAGAGTGGTCAGCAGACAGGCCAGATTGTTATTTACACCCACACACATTAGCGCCACTTTACAGAGTTTGCCAGTGAAAGCTCTACTTTCTTTTATCTTCTTTCTTTGAACAACATAGTTTTCCCAGGGTGGGGAAGTGCACCATTCCTAAAGGGACTGCAATACCTGGTTGATGGGTGGAGTGGAAACATTTAATATGATAGTTTTCAACTGTTTTAATTATTTTAGCTTATAAAATGTGTACTGTGGCTCTGTGTTCGGGGATGTGGTCTTTTTTAAACCAAACTGCTTACATTTTGAAAGGATATAAGCAATGGACATTGAAACGGGTGCCTTCCTGGTCTTGTAGTCATGTCCTGAACTTTTCAGGCAAAATCACTTACTGATTTCTGAATAATGAGTTTAAAACCGTTAAGGTAACCATGTTGTTCCTGATTACATTTCACATGCTTTGCTTATTCTTGCATTCCCTATGAGTGTTTGCTTTTTCCAGGGTGTTATTCATTTTTTTCAGGCAGCATTTTACTGTTGTCTAGTGCATAATCTGAATTTAGTCGCAGAACAATTGAGTTGGAGCTGAAGGCAGTGCGAGTTTCTCTCAGTGGGGCAGTATGGTGTTCAGTGGGAGAGGATGTGGCACTCTGGCCAGAGCTGCTGAATTTGGAACTGGAGAACCATGTTCAGCCTTCATGACCAGTCCACCAGACCACACTCCTGACAGAGCTCATTCCGATGCTACACCTTAGAAGGCCCGATAGACCTTAGAAGCCCTGGTGTCTTAGCACCCGCAGGTGGACCCTAACAGTGGCAAGTGTGAGTTAACCTTGAAGGCCTGTCCACCACAATCCATACTGCAGGTCACCTCCAGTCTTGCGAGCAGGCATACGAAGAAGCACACCCTAGATCGACAGTGACTGTCACTGAGGTCACAAGACCCTTGAGGCCAGTCCACCTCACCCATTGGTACCTCCATTTGCCTTTTTCAGCAGTAGTAGTGCAACTTACCAGGGGTTGGTAATGTAGGATTTGCATGCACACCAAACTTAGGGGGTGATTATAATGGCGGTGGGACCGCCACGTCACCCCGTCACCCCGTCAGTGGCGGTCCCACCGCCATCGGTGACTGCATCACCGCCCGCCATATTACGCACCCGACTGGCTCCTTGAGCCCGCCAGTGTGGTGGAGGGGCTCGTGGTTCCTACAATGCTGGTGGTGCCTACCAGGCACCGCAGTAGGGATTACGATGTCCCTTACCCGCCAGCCTATACATGGCGGGTCACCCGCCATGGAAAAGCTGACGGAAAGGGACATTGGGGGCCCATAGCAGGCCCCTTTCCCCCAGCCCCCAGACATGGGACCTGGGGGACATCTATGATGCCCCCCTACATATCACTGCACCATGTGGCAGGCACCGCATTGTGCCTGCCACGTAGTGCAGTGATATATGTAACATGTCCCTTTTTTACATTGCGGCGGATGATGCAGCCAGCAGCACCTGCTGCAATGTAAAAGATAGGCACTGCAAACGCCGCAGTGGCGGTCGCATTGTAATGCCTATCGTGGGGCCGCCGCCTTGAAGGCCAGCGGTCCCATTCCCTGATTCGATGGCGGACGGACTGAAGTCCGCCTGCCATCGTAATCAGCCCCTAAGTTTGCAAACTTCATGGTCTCTGCTTCATGCACAAACACTTTTAACATGTGCAGCCTGCTTTCGGGCCACTGGAGTTACGCAGCAATGGAGGCCAAAATTATGTCGCAGTGTTGACTAAATTATGGAACAATAAAAAAGCTGCAGAGTAATGCGGTACATTTTATGATACTTTATTATCTTGACATATTTATACATACTAACAGCCTCTGCAAAGCTTTTGCCTCATTAGTACCTGTGTAACATACAAATGCAGCAGTGGGAAAGGTGACCAGTCAACCTTTGCAAAGGGCCCTACACAGCAACATAAGTCACATTTCTTTTAGTAATTTTTGATCCGTTTGAGCTACAAAATTGTTTTGGGTGAAATCGTTTGATTATGCAGCAGATGATGTATTATGTGGCAAATATGATACAGCCATAGTTAAGTGGAAAACATTTTTCCACTTAACTTAATTTTGCCCCAACATTGTAGTTGATCAATTTGTAAGTTCCCCAAACCCAAAAGTCGAGTTTGGGCACAATTTGCATTTTTAAAAGCAGTCCTACAACACAGGGCTACTTTTAAACTGACCTCAGGCTTCAGCAGTGCACACATGCAAGCGCAGAAAGGGCTGCTGGCCTCTAAACTGCCATGCCCTATTATATTCTAGGGACTTAAAGGTAGTTCTAATCCCCCTGCCCTATTATGTACTAGGGCCTTATAGGAGAGGTCATGCCAATCATAGGGGTACCCTAACCCATAGTACGCCCTAGTGTATGTAGGTGTTTTCACAGTATCTTTAAGTGTCTCTTTCAGAATAGCACTGGCCCTGGGCCTGTTTAGGCAGAGGCCAGGGTCAGTCTGAGTCAGGTACCACCAGTACCAGTGAGCAAAAAGTTGGGGAGTGCCCAGGGCACAGGATGGCTTTGCAACACTAGAGAAGCACAAACTCAGAACACCATGGTTGGGGGTTCTCTTTAATAATCAGAATTGATTTCTATCCTAATGGACCCATTTTCCAACATTAGGATAAGGAAAGACTGGGGAAAAATCATAACGTTCTAATCTATACCTTGAAGTTTTCATGCAGCTCTTTGATGACGGTTAATAGCTCACTGTTCAATTTTAGGATTTTAACTTATAAACTGCAAATACCAAAAGAATCTCTCAGACAAAAGCAGTAACTCACTGACCTATTTACATGATATGCATTTTGTGATCTGCGTGGTACACGTTCTTTGCAGCAGGCATATTACCCCACTGTGGCTACCTTACCATGAGTAAAAACTTCCACTAGACAAACCTCCGATCTCTCTCAATAAAGAACATTAATCACCAAAGTTATCTTCACATTTTTATTGTTGCCTGAAAATTGCTGGAGACCAGGAATGCAGCAGCAGGTACTTTTCAAACCATAATGCACTTGCAAACACGACGCCCTCACCCGAAGTCAGCGACCTCGGTTTGCTTGGTGCATGAAGATGCAAGATTCATATACATGTTTTTTTAACATTTGGTCTGATTACTATATGGATGTAAATAACAATAAAGCATACATGAAAACTGTGACTACATGCCTGCTTTTCTCAATATTTCACTTCGAAAGTATGTGATTGTATTTGTTTAACGGGCGGTGATTTGCATAGGGTCACTGGAAAGTCCACAAGGTTGTCCCTGTCCCCCCCAGAATTTTAGTGTCTCCTACGCCCCTGAAGACAGTTGAACAGACCAATGACTGTAGAGGACTGACCGAAAGCCCCTCTATGAATACACATTTCGATGCATGTGTATTATGTTTTTTTTTTTTAAAAAAAGGAGGCTGACAAGACAGCCCAAACGGCCTGTAGGCCATACCTAAAAAGCAAGTGTATGAATGAGCTGCTGGCCCATATAATGCATGTACTGGGCGGGGAGGCCAGGGGGCACACCACAGAGACGCTTACTGCTAAAACTTAGTTCTCTCACCTTTTGTCTCCCCTCATGCAGGCCGCACTATTATTCTCTCAACACACCACATGGACGAAGCGGATATTCTAGGGGATCGCATTGCTATCATCTCCCACGGTAAGCTGTGCTGCGTGGGTTCCTCGCTCTTCCTAAAGAACCAGCTGGGCACCGGCTACTACCTCACCCTGGTGAAGAAGGACGTGGACTCGTCGCTGAGCTCCTGCAGGAACAGCAGCAGCACTGTATCGTTCCTGAAGAAGGTACGCACGCATGCCCTACTCTTCATCGCTTGTCCTTCCTGCCGCCTGGCAGCATGCTTGCTGTCAGGAGGAGTTGTTCGTGAATTAAACACAACCGATAGAAGCTCCTAGGAAGGCTATTGACAGAACAACCTGCCTGTGTGCCATGTTAAAAGCAGTTTTTGTAGTGTGATCTTGTATATACTCATTATTATCACTATTTTTACCTAAGAAACGATGCCATATTATACCTGCTGATTCCTCGCCATCCAATAGAAATACAGCATATTTCCTTATTACTTTAATGCCCTGCAACATTATCAGACTGTTGGAAGCTAAGCACAGTGTTCTGCACTAGACCCATGCACATGTACTGATTTTCAGGTCTAACAATGCCCTAGTCTTTTTAATACCCTTCACATCTATAGCAAAATGCAACCTTTTGCGAAGCACCATTCAATTCCTATCAGTATATACATGGAAAGTGTGGCTAATGTGTGAAAAAGAGGGGATTTTGAGCGGTGGAGGAGAGGTTTTTGGGCTTAAATGCAGCAAATTTAATTTGCCGAGCACGGCAATGACGCTTTGTCAAGGCAAAGTATTCCAGTAGGCTAGTTCAGCAAAGAAAAGTACAACTTACAGTGTTAAGATGCTGCTGTCAGCGTGCGAGTGGAGGGATGGGATTTGCAAAACCTCCTGGAAGCTGCACCATTCACACACCTCTTGTCTTGCCCTGTTTGAGAACATCTTAGATACAACACTGCCTATTGGTTTTACCCACTCTTACAATACAGGTCCTGATACTTATGATTATTATTATTATTAAATGCATTTCTCATTTTCATTTACTTACCAGGAGGATAGTGTCTCCCAGAGCAGCTCCGATGCTGGCCTAGGCAGTGACCACGAGAGCGATACATTGACCATAGGTAAGAGTTCGAAGTCACCCTATTGCTTTTATACCTAGTGCGCCCTGTTTGAGTCTGCGGGATATTTCATTTGATTGTCCATGTGCTGCTCAGCTCTGTAAAAACCTTAGGACATAGTTTTGAATCCTACCACGGATGACTTTGCTTTTCATCCTTCTGAGGCTGATCTAAAGAGACCCTCGACGTTTCTTCAGAAAAGACCACATAGTTTTTGCTGAGGGCTGTTCGGTTAGGCTTGTGTGTGTCAGGTTAATATTGCAAATTAGAAGCTAGACTAACATTTGGTGAAATGTAGAATTGTATGTGTATGTGGAAGTGTATTGGACTTTGGGGCACAGTAGTCGCATGACTGCTTCCCATTAGCTTAGTGAATTAAAAGCTCACTCCTGACATCTGCCACGGCCTACACGTGACAAGTTTGAACTGCTCCAAGACCATTTTAGCCTTACATTTTTATGAGGTTGATAAACTGAGCACTGGAGGCCCAGTCTCTACTCTGCAGGGACATATCGGTGGAAGTTTTCTTGTATTTCCTGGTGTTAGGCACTTATGAGGTTATAGAGTGCTGCTCTGCTTCCCCCTTTACAGATGTTTCTGCAATTTCCAACCTAATCAGCAAGCATGTGGCTAATGCGCGACTGGTTGAGGACATTGGACACGAGCTCACCTACGTGCTGCCGTACGAGGCAGCCAAAGAGGGCGCGTTTGTGGAGCTGTTCCATGAGATCGATGACCGTCTCTCAGACCTGGGCATCTCCAGCTATGGCATTTCTGATACTACACTGGAAGAGGTATGAGAGTCACCCAAGAGGCGTGAGCAGAGAAGAGACTTGAGATAAAAGTGCATGGGTGATTTACTATTACTTAGCAATGTATTTGTAAATTTAATTTAAAGGTAATATGATACACGTTCCACTACTAATAAGGCTTAGTAGTTTACGAACCGTGCTATATAATACAGAGAGGGACAGACATAGGAAACCGGAAAGTGTCTGTTTTATGTCCTCAGGCTCCAAGACACTGTTTTAGCTCACTGCATTTTACCTGATTTTGGTTCTTTTCTGATTGCTTATCTGACCTAATTCTTCACTGCTCTATGGGAACGTCACTAACTCAGTCATTCAGCACCACACTAACCCACTCCAAATCCCTTAATATTCATAAACGGTGCCTTCCTTGGAGTATACAGCCCTGCCCGGTATAACCCAAAACGTATTGCCCTTGTCGTAGGTACACAAGAAACAAATGGATAAATCACCAGAATTTCAAAGCATTCCTCCTTGTAGCCCCTTAAGACCCCCTCATTGTTCCGCAGTCTACACGACAATCTCACTGTTTGTTCCACTTTTTCTGCGGGTCAATGCCTAGTTGTCATTAGAAAGGTGGATCACCCATGGCTCTTGTGTAAAAACTTCATATACATGACCATGCAAGTACAGACATGCGTGTACAAGCGCGCACTCTTACCCCTGAGGAATGACCACTTCCATGATATAGACAACATTAGACAACATTCTCTGCGCTCACCTGAGTGTCGGGGGATGAATATATAAGGGAGAAGGCTGAAATTATTTCATGGTATAGGCAGGAGGCATGGTTCGTACTAAATTCCAGTTATTGTACATGTTCTCATGGAAATTCTTCTTTCGCTTTCAGATATTTCTTAAAGTAGCTAACGACACTGGAGTGGATGCTGAGACCTCAGGTAAGGGTACCTACTGTTTTGACCGATTGATGCATTCACATGTCACAGGCATTTGGATGTGTAGATAACCAGCCTCACAAACTCTAAGAGAATATCAGGCTTGAAACAAATGATCACTCTACACAGATCACCTTCTGCATGTCAGTCGCTCAGATTCAGGTGCACAAGGATCCGTTAGGGCTGGAGGAAATGTAAATTACGCTGACGTAATTTCTGCAAATTTCGGGAATTTCACGTTTTACTTGTTGCTTGAAATTTCCAAAATTACACCACGTTGAATAATTCCGCTGCAGTTCGGGCAAAATTAGAGCAGAGGAGCGCAGGAATGATCCAAACAACCAAACACGGGCAGCTGTTCGTGGCAATTCTGTTTGTGCTATTTTTTTGGTTGCCAAATGCGTTCTCATGGCAAAACTGACTCAAGGATGCATTTTGTCCTAAAACATAGAACTAATGACAAATTTGAATTTCGGGATAATACATGTAATTTCTCCCAGTTTTCTCAAAATTTCACATTATTACACAGAAGCAAATTACACAAATTCCACGCAGCCCTGGTATCACTGCAGTGTAACATGAAGACATAGCATGTTATTTCCTCCATTTTTTCTCTCCATTTAATCTCCTCCCTATCTTTGAACAATCCAGATTTGCTATCAAATACCACATTAGCACAGGGGATTCCATCATGCAATTTATTTTTTACATATAACTGTTGCATTTTTTGTCATGGTCAGCCCATACTGTTTGGCGGTATAAGATGCTAGTTACTCATATACTTAATAAGGACCCATTAATGTGATCTGCTGTATCAAAATGACTGCAAAGCAGTCCATATCATTTACATGAAGCAACAAACAGTAACAGTTACTATACTGAGTTACCCTTGACTCTGGGTAGACAACGCCAAACCTAAGTGTGAGTGTACTGATTCAACATGGAGATCCCGTTCCGCAGTGTCAATAAAGCACTTCATCCTCTCGGCCTTGAATGAGCAAGCTGAGACAAATATGTTGGGTACTTCCTAAATCTTTCCCTTACAGAGTTTGGCACTGCAGATTTCGAGACCCATTATTGGACCCGTTTATTGTTCTCTTTTGTGCCCCATTGCACGTTCATTCTCCCCCGCACATTGGATGTGGGTATTTAAACAAGCTCCTCTTTCTGTTCCTCTTCTCACCTTTGTGTGTTGGAAGCTATGGTCATCGTATGGCTGGCTTTGCAAACTACACTCTGTGGCATCTCTCTAGTTGGCACGAGATCCTGCCTCCACGTGCAGTAAAAGTTGGGATTTTAAGATTCCTCATTGGATCTGTAACACAGTTAGCATGTATACTGTCAGGTTTCTTGCAATATTTCCTTAGAGTGCCGTGGTTTAAACACAGTGTTCTGGACTATATTGCAAAATGCTTTATACGTCTTTATGAACTGAACATATAATGTCTTTATGAATTGAATATATTGCATGAGCTATGCATTTTCAGCCATGTGTTTCATCTGTAACATAATATGAATGTGTTAACTTGTTAGATACATTTTATGGGTTTTCTTAAAGTGATATGCATCATATTCCATCTGACCAGGTTTCAGCAATCCTTCATAATTGTCTGTTTTTTCAAACCAGATGGCACCTTGCCTGCCAAAAGGAGAAGATATGCATTTGGAGACCGGCAGAGCTGCCTTCGACCATTTACCGATGACGAGATTGTCGACCCCAATGATTCTGATATAGATCCAGGTAACTGTTTAGGGCTCCCTGTTATTTGAAAAGTATTTCTCTCTTTTGCCTCTACCTTTTAACCTCCTACTATAACCATTATATATGTCTTCTTCCAAGGACACGACCTGGACAAGAAAAAAAGTACAAGTTGCACTGGAGTTATATGCTCATAAAATTACCATCTTCTCTCTGCAGAATCCAGAGAAACCGATTTCCTCAGTGGTGTTGATGGCAAGGGCTCCTACCAGGTGAAGGGTTGGAAACTCATTCGTCAACAGTTTGTCGCACTGCTTTGGAAGCGTTTTCTGTACGCATGTCGAAGCCGCAAGGGATTTTTTGCACAGGTGAGACAAAGGTCTAGAGATGATTGGCATGATATGACAAAGATGTAGGCTTCTTTTCACCATACTCTTTACTCTCTTTAGAAGGCAGGCCTGAGCTGTATAAGGTTGGTAGAAAACTTGTGTGTCGGGGTTACTTTTTGAAACATTCCCCTTCCACTGGCGAGAGCACCGAGAATCAGGATGGCTCTAGCTGAAGAATATGCACAAGAACAGGCAGTATTTTTGGCCCAGTATACACCTTCTCATTCCTTAATGGTGACAACAAAATTATTGATACACATTCTTCCAGTTGGCTTGGACAAGTGTTTCCCAAACTGTGGGTTGCGAGATTTTTGGTGGGTTGTGAAAGTACAAGCAATAAAAAAGATGCCTTTAAATTCTGTATTTGTCTTGTCACATTTGCTGCGCTTCAAAGACAGAGGTCAAATGTCAGGGCAGACGTCTTCTGACAAATTACTGCTTATATTTTTAACATGGGGATTGGTATTCTCACTTCGCCATTAAAGAAAGAAAAGTAAAGTGAAATATGTGACAATCTTGCTAGGGGGGTATAGGGAGTGTGAAACGGAAGGCTGTAGTTTGTCACTTTTTGTAACACACAACAAACTGTGAAGACCTTTGAATGAACTGTACACATTCAGCAGCTAGGAAAGCAAAAATAAAGCATATTTTTTTGTTATTCTGAGGCGTAATGGAAACAAAGATTTTAATAGGATCAAAACAAATCAAGACACTTTACTTGGTGATGCACACATGGTAACTATTCACTGAAACCTAATTTACACACATTATTATTTGTGTGCAACATACGTCTATCAGCAAACCTGTATGTCTATACAAATTTAGTGGCCATTTCAATGGTAAATGTGTTACCACATGATGCTTTAGTTACATTAAAAAATCGCCCGCCTCATGTCCATTAAAGCTAGGTGGATCACAAAGGTTTGTGGTTCTAAAAAGTGGTTTGTAGTTCTAAAAAGTTTGTTTGGGAAGCACTGGTTTGGACAGTTAGGATCTCAAGTTCTCTTTTTGTAAATTCGGAGGCCTGCATATGTTAACAGTGCTGACACCATTATCACAAAAAGAGAAATGCCTGTAACTTGAAATCTAACAGACTAAGGTTTTTGTGCTTAATGCTCATTCTATACGTTCTCCAGTATTGATCTGAAGTGGCATATAATGGTTTGGAGTGTATCTGGACATTCAAGTTGAAACCTGTTTGTTTTTCTTTCCTATTTTCCCTGTGTTTGCAGATTGTGTTGCCCGCTATATTCGTGCTCATTGCTCTCATGTTCAGTTTGATCGTACCTCCCTTCGGAAAATATCCCACCCTGGAACTTCAGCCTTGGATGTATGAAGAGCAGTACACCTTTATTAGGTAGGTGTCAATCACTCTAAATTGGTTAATGTTATAGGCTGAAAATAATAATCATTGACAAATCAGACACCTCTGACAAGCATGTCTCATGAGAAAAGTGTGAGTGGTGCTTGGCTTGATGCGGTACAGCACCACAAGTCGATCCAAAACAGCAGCAATTTCAGGCATATCACTGACTACTTTAAAAAAGAGTTTTAATCTTATCTTGTAACATACCTGTTATTTAGAAACTATGTTAACCTCATCTTCAGAGTAGACTAGACAGCTCAAACCCCCTAGGTAAATGTATTACCTAAGGACATTTCCACATTTTGTGGTGTGGTACGCAAACTTGTGTGGCACACAAGGGTAATTTTGAATACTGAATTTTTGGCTATTTGCTGAAATGTATTTAAAGGCCATTTCGATACCATATTTGGGGTCCCTGAATTTGGTGGACTATAGGAGACAGCCTGGAGCCATGGTTGACTCTTACTACTTTGGAGCCACACGCTTACCTTATATTTAAGATCCAAAAGAACATCATGTCCTTTTGCTGATCTGTGTGTGCTATGCCTCACTCAGAATGCTCCTCTTCATATAAAGGCAAACGGGGAGGCGGACCAGTGTTAGGAGACATTAATTGGACACATTGGGTACTACATCATTTCTTTACATTTTTTTGATAAACATCGACAGGAGATTGTGCTGTTTATACAACATTCAAATATCAAATAATTCGACGTTTTGGACATTTTATTAGCACTCATTTAGGTTATGCTGCATCCATGATTTACCAGTAGGACCATGCATTATCTTCTAGTGTTGTGTACTGTAGAAGATAAAGGGGGACTTGGGACGTGAGGATTCCATTGTTTTTTGCATCCTTTTAGTATAATTCTGTGGTACAAGCCTAGTATTTGCAATCCAGTGATAGCTTAACTAAAATGTTTGCTGTCCTTGGCAGTCATTTTTTTAGTATTTTCACTTTTAAGGCCCTGGAGGCCGTAATAAAGTTATCTGTCAGTCTGTTGGCTGTAATCGGCTTCTTCAGTTGCTTCAGAGTTGGACATCTTCTGTCATTTTGATGCAAATATGTCCTAGGTTTCACAGACAGCTTCAGGGTGCATCATCCTGGCACACGCATCTATGTCCTGACCTGGCCTCTGTTTTGTATTCCCTTCAGCAACGATGCCCCAGATGATGCCAGTACGCAACGGCTTCTGAGCGCCCTGATGGGTAAACCTGGCTTTGGCACACCCTGCATGAAAGGCTACTCTGTTCCGTAAGTGCCGCATTCAACATATCAGCTACTATTTACAAATGTTTTATTTTAATTTTTTTTAGTTTTGTTGTGGTATTTTTTCAAATCAAAGACTAATTTTAGGCCTGGTTTGTAAATCCAAAGAAGCCAAAACAAAGCTACCAAGTAGGGCGCATCCCTCAGCATGAGGCTAAATTTGATCACGATATTTGGGGCCAAAATGACAGCTTCACTTGTTCATCCTACACATGTACCTGTTGAGATGAAGGTGATTTCCAAATAGTAAAAAGTACAGTTGCTGGCTGGTTTGAAACCCGTTGTTGATGACAAATGTAAGGAGTTTGTGGTTCTTACACTAGGTATTTGTTGGCACCTTTCACAGCTAGTCACTAGAAGCAAAATTACTTTGTACATGTGGTTTTTAAGAAAAAGGCTCAATAGTGTGCACACTATGAATGACAAAAGAGAAAAACTCATTGCTTTCTGAGGTCTCTTCTTTGACATGTGCAGTCTAACAATTTTTGGGCAAACATAGGCGGTATGGCCTGCTTCAGCTGTGCCCTGATTGCAAGAGGCCACTGCTGTGGAGCTGTTTTCAAGGTAAAGGACATTGGCAGCACCACTAACTGGCTTCAAAGGATTAGTCTGTCTCAGTGAGACCAGGGCGGCTTAAAAGTCACCTTGGCAAAATTACCAGCTATAAAGAATGCTGTGATGCAGAATACAGTTTTCAGGATGAAATTTGCTATCACAATAAAATCACAACTTATTTAACTGAACAAAAATCATTACCAAACTATGCCGTTTTGTGTGTGATGATGGACGAAAGCCCTATTGGAGATCTCTTGCCGATTGTGCAAATTTTTAAGATCCACCTTCTCAGCTGCAAATCTCCTGACATTAAGGCGGCATCTTAAACTATTTTCATAATTTAGAAATATTGAAATTATACACGGTAGCAATGAATCCCTCCCAAAGCTGGTCTCGCTTCTCTCCAGCGCTGCACTGACCGGCTTTCAGAGCAGCCGGGAATTCCTTTATCACGTAGCAACTTTGGGAAACAAACTTTGTTTCCGATTGTTGGTAACGTCATTTTATTGAATAACCAAAATAGGAATCGGCTATTCATGATACAAATTTCTTGTGGAAGCCATATAAAAAATATAATATTATAGTTAGGCAACAGCGGATCACAGGGATGTTTTTCAGCGAGGGTTTCTAAGTGACAACAAATAGACAATGAAAATGAATCTTGAGTCGTGTGTGATGTCACTCAGAACCCCTGAGGCGAAGAACATCCCTGTTACTCACTATTAACAACCTATAATTTAATGTTATGTACGGTCATCCCAAATCATCTGTTCCTGCTTTCAAGTACTATGTAGGGACAGAGAAGCAATGGGGGAGCCATGCATAACATGGACTCTTCTCCCTGTCGTGAAAAAAAAAAACCTGGCCTCCTGCCACCCTACCCACCACCATGTTTGCCTTCCTCCCCCGTCCGCTCCTAGTGTGTGCCCTGCTTTTCCAGCGCTGCCTGTAAGAGCCCTGCCAGTGCACCCTGGAATTCCTTTATGCAGTAGCAAATGTGGGTGACAGCTTTTGTTAGCCACTGTTGCTACGTCATAGCAGTGAATTGCCGGATGTAGAATCTCGCATTCACGTTACCGGGGCTCGGTGAGAGCCAAGCATAACAGTATAATCCCTATTTGCAACAATGCGGATCCTAAATAAAGCAGTGAGAGTTTTGTGTGGCCTTTGTACGCTGCCATGGCTTTCTTGTCTTTCTAACTTTCTGTTTTTCTTTTGATCAAACCTTTATCACCACCTATATAAGTGGCTTAGTTTTACTCACCTTTTTTTGCCAGACTCAAATTAGGGTGAATATGTCATTGGTATAATGCTCATCCACATGTATATACATCTTTGAATATGCAATGCTGCAGATTTAGGAGTAATAAACACTACTCCACTTTTTCATCAATTTTTCTAATTTCTGCTGTACAAGTCTTCAGTGCCTCGTTTACATTACCTTCAAATCATGGTCTTTTGCCCATTATACTTCTACCGTCTGATTTATTAGTTTAGTTATACCTCGGTTATTTCTTAAAATCTTTCTGTGTGGTAGTTAAGTAATAATTATGGGATACTGATTGAAACATTTTCTCTTGTCCTCTACAAACAAAAAATGTCTTGAGTGTCTGTCACAGTTTCCACAGTGCTCAGAAGCCTGCTTCTTGCAAAACCTAACGTGTCCATACAAATGGATTAGTGGTGAGCTTAAAGGGGTGAACGTAGGACACATTAGCTGTAATGGCAGTCGCAATACATTGACTTGATTCCTTCCTTCTTATAGTGGCAATCCGTGTTCATCCGGTGAAGACGAGTGGACAGAAGCACCTGTTCCGGATGACCTGCTGGACATCTTCCTGAATGGAAACTGGACCATGGAGAATCCTTCACCCTCCTGCGAGTGCAGTAACGAGAAGATCAAGAAGATGCTCCCAGTCTGCCCCGCGGGTGCTGGCGGGCTGCCACCTCCCCAGGTACAGAGGTTCTATGCCCAAATTTCAGATCTTTCTCCATATGCCTAACCTTTGGCTGCGACAGACATTTAGCAATGAGATGGTATTATTGTGAGCTGTAGGCATTAAGATTGCTGTTTGTGAATTTTATTTAAAGGGACATACACCCTATGCAGTGTTTACATGATTGTGCTATTACACACACCACAGGAACAAAATGCTGGAAAACTTCACCTTTTAGGGGAAAATCTTTTTTAGCCTGTTATTCATGATTCTCTGCATGCCAGCATCATTAAACACCACCGTACTATGATCTGGCGCTTAAAATGTCTATATTTCCCCAGTGGTCCAATTGTGTTCATAAAAGTGCATTATTTTGGTGAAAGCCCCAAACTATTCCATTTAGGATGGATTACAGTGACATCACAATAAAAGCTCTCGAGGAAATCTTCACGTGCAGTTCTAGCACTTACTGAATTCTGCCTTGTGTGTTAAAACTACAGCGCAGCTTTGCAGTATTTTATTGCTGCAGTGTACGTCGCTAGTTCACAATGAAGCATTTAGGCAGAAGCGGCTTACCCTGTATATCACTTTACAGTCTGGTATGTCTTGCATATAAAGTAATGGTTTAGCTTCAGCCTATTACCTTTTGGACTAAGATATCAATTCTAGGGTGTAGGCACTCTACTAAGAAAGATTCCACCAGGTATTTCTTTGAAGATGACTTTACCTTTTAGTCAGGTTACATGTATAGTACTGAAGGCAGCAAAGAGTGTATCTGTGTACATACACTTTCCATACTTGGTTGTTCATGGCTCATATTATCGCTGACACCATATTTCTTTTCTTAAAATGGTAACAGAGGAGGCAGCATACCTCAGACATCCTGCAGAACCTGACGGGGAGAAACATATCGGACTATCTTGTGAAGACCTACGCGCAGATCATCGGGAAGAGGTTTGTCAAGTGTTTAATTTGAGCTGATGGTTGCAGGCAGTGCACCAGCACTCATTTATGGGGACTCGGATTACTTTTCGTCATAAAACTTTGACCAAGAGCTATAGAGAGCAAGTCATCAAAGGGAGAAGAAAGGACGGTGAAAACAACAGGCAAACAATAACAGATATAGAACCGTTGAAATGACAGAGTGGTACTATTTGAAGTGTGTTACCTCCCAGCTGTATCACTTTGAAATGTATTGTACTTGATTGAAGATGTCTATGTCCTATTGCCTTCCAGGCGTTTGTTGCAAGATTATAAATAAAGTTGTTAAAAGTAAGATACAGAGACTAGAAGTGTAGGGTGATGGGTGAAAAAGGCATGAGGTTCAATTAAGATTAGGAAACATGATATCCGCAACCCTCGCATTTGGCAGTGCCGGTGGCGGGTTCTTCAGATACAATTTTGTGCCCCTGCACTTATTTTTGATTTTAACAAATTATGCCCTGTGTTTGTCTAACACAGACTTTCAAAAGAAGCTTGTAAGTTTAAATAGAGGTATCCGGGTTTCTGGTAAACAGTTAATCATCCAGGAGGCCACGATGGAAAACATTTCAGAGACATTATTCTTTGCAGAAGGAAAGCATTTTTTCTGTGTTGCGATTAAGAGGGGACTATTAGGTAAAATCTTTTGCTTGGAAATCTTAGTTGGTGTTTCAGAAACACTGTTTAACAGACCTATGAAGACATTAAAGTAGAATTGTTTGTAGAAGAGGGAATGTGGGTTGCTGTGCTGATGGAAGCCTCATACACACAGTGGTGTAACAAAACTTGAGGGGGCCTCCCTGCAAAGTACATGCAGTCCAGAGCTCTCAGGCCAGGGACCTGCCAGTGCCGGAGGCAGCCCCTGGAGCTCGCCCCCCCCCCCGCACTACGGGGGCTGCGGGGGCTTTTGTTATGCTACTGCATACACATTTCCTAGTTGGTTTGGTCTATGCTTCAAACTTCAGATCTCGGTTTAATGTGGAAGACCGCATCATATGATCCAGTCCTTGATTCTTCACCTGCTGGTAGCCTAGCATAACCTACATGTGTGTATTGTGTGCGAAGTTGTAATGTTAAACATGACATCTGCAAGATTAATCTTAAGGTTTAACGTTCATTATTTTGCTGTCCTCTCTTCTTTGCAGTTTGAAAAATAAGATCTGGGTGAATGAGTTTAGGTAAGTACTGGTATTTATTTGTGTTGTTACAATTTTGTCAATAGCATTTTACAGCACTAAATCACTGTGCAAAATGAAGCAGGGTACATTTTAGGAGAAAAGTAATGATTTTTATTTATTATTTTTATGTAACATTACTCCTACCCTAGGGGTGTCAGTGCTCCATAAAGTTAACAAATCAAGAGGGAAACTCTGCAATACATAGAAAATCCAGAAGTACCAACAAGAAACTCAGATGCTCAAAGCACATGCTACTTACTAGAAACAAGAAACAAGGAGAAATAGAGGGCGTACATATTGGATAGTATATACAAAGGAAGAGGATCTAAGGTAAAAGAAAGAATAATCGCCATTCATCAGATGCTGAGGTGGGAAAGGAGAGGATTAGAGAGGGTTGGGTGGGAAATTATTATTAGAGTCTTCATGTTTGTACGAAATGGTGGTAGGGATGTGATGGTACAAGAAAGGGAAAAAGAAAGAAAAGGTCTGCATGAGAGACCTATGGTGCCATAGTCCACGGGTTTGACGGGCTCATACCAGGGCTGGACTGGCCGTAGCGGGCATCGGGTATTTGCCCGAGAGGCTGGAAGGGTGGAGGTTGGGTTTGGAGCAGTGGGGGCCAGTTTGTAGTGATGCTGCAATATTGGCCGATTTTGTTAAGCAGCAGTGCTTCACGCTTGCCCCCACCGCCCTGAGGGTGGGGTCCGGTCCGACAAAATTGCTAGGGCTGCTTTGGATTCCCAGTCCAGCCCTGGCTCATACACAGAGTGTCAGGTATTACTGCTACTGAATGATTTCAGTTAAGTTCCTGGATGTTTGGAGAAAAAGAGCCATGCTTTCACAAGGAAGATGTCCGCAGCATTTGACATATGTGAATCTTTCTCTTATACTTAGGTACGGTGGATTCTCATTAGGTGCCAGCAGCTCGCAGGCACTGCTTTCTGGTGATGGAGTCAATGAGTCTATTAACCGAATGAAAAAACTTTTCGAGTTTGCTCAGGTAACTCAGCTTTAGAAAGAATCAGAGATTTGCATTCTATATTCATCAGACCTTTTCACCATAATTAAAAAACAGAAAATTAATTGTGCATAAAAAAGTAAAGTATCATGCAAGTGTGCACTTAAAAAAAGATCTGCAAATTCTATTCCTGTAGGTCCTTTTCCTATAAAATGTTCCAGAAACTTCTCTGCTGAAATGTATCTTCCTTTCACATGGTTGCCTACACTTGTTATACCTTTCTGAGCCAGAGTGCTGTTTATGTTACAGAATATTCCAGCTTGTTTTCAATTGAATGTGTAGTAAAGTGGCAGCATGTCGAAGGCATGCAAGAAATTGAGCTGTGAGAAAATGCATGCCTTTCTGGGTGGAGTAGGTTGTATTTATACTAAGGCTGAGTATTCTGTTCACAGGGAGGGGCTGCAAATCGGTTTCTTGACAGCCTAGCATCCTTCATGAAATCCCTAGATACGAAAGACAATGTTAAGGTAAGTGGAACCCTTTCTGCATCTGACCACACAGTTCCCAGTCAATGCCTGGTTTCCAACTCCTTGAGGAATTGATAATGGCACTTATAAAACACCATGAAGAAAAGATTTGATTTTATTCCTCTCCCATAAGTTTGCAATATAAATACTGTTCATAGTAATGTAATGTATGATAAAACAGGTGAGTGGGGGCAGATAGATTCCTATTAAAAGGTTTTGGACTAGAAATCTTTCACTGAAAACATTTTAAGAAGCTCTGTGGGATAATTCTAGAATTAGTATTCATGGTCCGAACCTACTTTAATGTGCTTAAAGACAAGCTTGGGTAATATTTAATCTCACTGCCTAGAATTAAACATTTGTGCTTAGATTCTGCTATTTAGTGACCAGCCAGCAGCTGGCTATAGATCCTGAACTAGTAGAGATAATATTTTGTTGAATTAAGCTCTGTATTCCATAAGACTGGATGTAAAAGTGTCTAATTCTGTGGCGATATCGGTGAGCTTTCTTGCCTGTCAGTGCAGACGAGCCATTTCAGTGGATGAATTTTCAGAACTTTGCTGGTAGTGAAGTGACGCTGATTTGATTTATCTCATACAGGTGTGGTTCAATAACAAGGGCTGGCATGCTATTGGCTCATTCTTAAATGTGATAAACAACGCCATTTTGCGAGCCAATGTCCGCGAGGGAGAAGACCCCAGCACATACGGAATCACAGCCTTCAACCACCCTCTGAACCTCACCAAAGAGCAGCTCTCCCAAGTGGCACTGTATGTTTCAAATCGGAGGAAGAAAATAGTTCATACATCTTATAATATCCATGAATAGATAAACGTATGAAAAGTCATGTTTTAAAACAATTAAGCCATGCCACAAATGTGCTTAGTTGTTAATTTCTTAAATAAATATTGTTTAATCATCTCTTTGTGCTGCAGAATATCCAGAAGGTGTAGAAAAGGCGTAATGGGCCTACTTAGGTGGTTGTGTGTTTTTAATAACACTTATTTCTGTTAAATGATACTTTGTTTAGTTTTTTTAGTGTAGTTGTTTTTCCAGAGTAGAGTAGGGTAGCTCTTTTGCTGTATCTATAAGTATGTATTTTTATTTTACCCAGTCTGTGTTTGCTTTTTTTCATAAAGTATAATTATTAACTTTTGTGTTGACACTTACACAATGGCATCCTCAGAGTGATGCCATATTTCACTGTTAGGGTACTCCTTCATCATGTCACATCACATTGGGATCTGCCCTTACCATGCACTGCTGTAAAACTTGCCATAGGACCACAAATAAACACAAGTTGGTCTAGAAAGAATGCCATTAAATTGTCCTCAAAAACATTATAGAAAATTTAAACTGTACAATTAAAATGCTTAGAACAATGTGTGAAGTACTTAAAAATGTTAACTGAGATTCACACAACTCTCTTAAAACTGTAACTACCTAGACATCTATATTTTTATCAAAATTAACATATACGTAATGGTTGACATAGCACTCTTGTCATCTCAAAGGTGGCTTCTTCTTTCCTTCCAGCTTCAAAGCCTCTGGACTCATAATTCGTTTTTTTTTTTACACTCTTTATTAATTTTAACACTAACAGTTAGAAAACGGCCACCCACCTGGACCCAGAATTCTTGACTCTTTCCTAAAAGACATCAGTTGGCCACTGCATTCTTCAACTAGTTGTGCTACGCATCAAGCCTGCTTAGAACTGGCATTTAAGATACAGGTCTCTTGAAAGGCCACGGCACATCATTTAATATGAATATCCTTAAGAGGTAGTTTGGGTCAGTATATTAGGTACTGCTCTCACCTTAAACAGAAAACATGTCATACATTTAAACATACTCATAGATTGCCCTCAAATTCAGTTGGTAATCAAAATTTCCAAAATAAATTTACATGCAAAGGATTTGAATAGAGATAATTTACTTATTCATTAGTTGTATTGAATTTTTTAACTAGTGCAGTCTCAACCATCAGCAAGAAACAAAATGCAAAGTATACATAGGAGGCTGAAGAAAGCATTCTCACCAAAAGACAAGTTTTGCACACTTAACAATATATGTAAAGTCTGATTTAAACTGTTGCTTGTTTCTCTTCATGTGCTGCAGGATGACCACTTCCGTGGACGTGCTTGTGTCTATTTGCGTGATCTTCGCCATGTCCTGTGTTCCAGCCAGCTTTGTGGTCTTCTTGATCCAGGAGCGTGTCAACAAGGCGAAGCACATGCAGGTCATCAGTGGGGTGAAGCCTGTGATCTACTGGCTGTCCAACTTTGTGTGGGACATGGTAAGGGGTCCCGAGGTTGAGAAATATTTCAGTCAAACTGTTAAACGAGAGGCTAAATTAGACAGCTGGATTCAGGAATAGGTTTCTAGGACACTTAATTGAGGAGGGATCTCAGTAGGATATGAATTGCAAAACAAAACATACCTTAAAGTTGTGTGTCTTCATTTCACATTTTATGGACGCAGCAGAGGAAATGTTAACACATCTGTAGCTTCTGCTTTGCCCACAATCACACAACTCTCTGACTAGGAACATTAGGCCTGACCTCCTCCATTCGAAGGTTCCTTATACAATCTAATGCATTTATTGAATGGGGCCTCGTAGTGTTCCTCAGCATCCGACTTGGTGGCAAAACCAGCTTTGTAAGGTTTGTTATTGTAAATTGGCTGATTGTTCGTGTTATTAAGCATTGATTAGTAATTACAATTTTTAGAACTATGTTTTAAAATTGTATATATTGGGGCATCGTATTTGATTGTATGATGAATTAGTTGATGATACTGCATGATTGTCTGGCTGACTTGGAGATGACCGGGTAGGCATATAACTGTTTTAGACTATTCAAGTTTTTGCCATGGACCTACCCTTAGCAACTAACACAGGAGAGGAACTGAAAGTAGAAAATGATCTGTGAGGAGATCATATATAGTAAATTTGGATTGATAGTTTTAAACATTTTATGGTTGCACCAAGACACTTTATCCTTGGCTGCTTGATAATCATTGGCACAATTTTTTGATTGTATTTTCTGTGTACACTTAATGCACTTTACAAGTTGTTTTCTAAAAAATGTATGTATGCTTCTATCTTATTTCGATATGCTGTTTTAATAGTATGTGATTTTAATTGTCATGGATTGTTTTGAAACTTTTATGGATGTTTATTTCATCCAAATAAAGATTTTCTGACTTATCAAAGAGTTGTTTCTGCATTCTTATGACCTTTTTTTGTCATTTCAGTGCAACTACATAGTTCCTGCCACATTGGTCATAATCATTTTCGTCTGCTTCCAGCAAGATTCGTATGTGTCCTCATCTAATCTACCGGCTCTGGCTCTGCTTCTCCTGCTCTACGGGTAAGGCAAGGCATGTCAGTGCAGCGTGGAGGTTGACTTTAAAGACTGAAATCCAAAAGTAGAATATTTTTAATACATTGCAACATCCTTTTGTCCTGCAGATGGTCTATAACGCCTCTCATGTACCCAGCATCCTTTGTGTTTAAGATCCCCAGCACTGCCTACGTGGTTCTGACGAGTGTCAATCTCTTCATTGGGATCAACGGCAGCGTGTCCACTTTTGTCCTCGAGCTCTTTACGAACAATGTAAGTGTGCAGGCTTGCGTTACTTGCCATCACCAAACCAAAACAATATATTGGCAAATTAGTTTCTTAGAGGAGTGCTAGTTTCATCTAGAGGGTGATAATTGAGGCCTGTGGTAGGGCAGTTATCTTTCTGAGCAGATCTGGCCTCAGTAAAGAAGCCTCTGAGCGCCTTCTTGCCACATACCTTGTTGATTTTTCTTTTTGTGCAATTGTTTTTTGTTTTTATGCTACTAAGGGGCCGATTACGATGCCGTAAGGAAACTGTCCCAAACGAATCGGTTTCGTACTCGTTTCCTAGTGAACCGTGTCCTGCTAGTCCGGACGACAATTACGATGCTTCCCAACATCGTTCGGTCGGACTCGCATTAATTCTAATGGGAGCCTGTGTTCTGACCGAGAACAAAGGCTCTCATTGGAAAAAGGGGTGGTTGGGGAAAACCTTGCACCTTGTGGCGGGCACCCCATGGTGCCTGCCACATTGTGCATAGTTGGGAAGAGGGGTCTTTTTGGGGCCCCCACGGGCCACATTCGGTCACCTCTGGGTGAAGGGGGGCACACAACGTGCCCCCAAAGACCAATTCTGAGATCCTTTTCGTCTCGGACAAACCGAGTCGGAACGGATGTCTGAATCGGTCATCGTCATCGCTCGTCCGGAGACCGTACTCATTGAGCTGAACGATTTGGCTACGAAAGACTCGAACCGACCCAATGCCTTTCGGAACCGATTCGGACTGCTCGTACAGTTTCGGGACATAGTAATTGGTCGTTGGGAAAACTGTACAATTCGGAAGGAAACAAGGGTTCTGAATCAGATTCAGCAATACCGAATCCCATCCAGAGCCCTTCCTAACTACATCGTAATCGACCCCTAAGTTGTAAAACAGTGCTGGCTGGTCTTTGTACTTGAATTCATGAGAAGGTTTTGTGCCTTTTTGAAAGGAGAATTTATAATTGTTTTAAAAAGATATACAGAAGGTAGGAAAGGACATATTTTTCGTTTTTGCTTGACCAAAATACATTTTGTCACAGTGAACATGGGATTGTCATTTTTGAAATACCCAGGGTTGTTACAGCACGTCTGTTAGGTATAGGTACACACCCAGTACAGAAAGGGTAAGAATCCAACAATGACAAAGATGACGTGGGAGTGGCTTGGAAATTAATTTAGAAACTATAATTCGGTGACCGTAGGCAAGTCACCATGGGTTGAATTACGTACGTTGTGCCCTTGCAGACTAATTGCTTCATGATTTGTGCTGGGTTTTGTCCCGGTGCATGTCGGTACCAGAGAAGAGGCATTCACAGTCTTCGTGCTGGTGCACCAAATATGACAACATTCCAGATCATCCCCTAATCCTTCTTTAAATGCAGTGCTAAGGTTTGCCGCTTAGAAACTGCTTCTTTGAAAATCCTTTATGATTACTTGTTTGATCAAGTTAGTGGATGCCTGCTGCACGTCCCCTCGAAGGCTTGAAGAAATATATAGCGTGATGAGGAAATGGAGTTTAGGAAAATGGGCACTAACTTGAGGCCTTTCTCCACTCTTGTTCACAGAAACTGAGCAACATTAATGAAATCCTGAAGTCGGTGCTCCTAATCTTCCCCCACTTCTGCCTTGGAAGGGGACTGATTGACATGGTGAAAAATCAAGCAATGGCAGATGCGCTGGAACGCTTCGGTGAGTGATGTCCCATGAACATGCATGTGTAACACATAAAACAGCACTTGTTATGGAGGTGCACATTTGCTATAGAATGGTGCCAGCTCCTTAAATAGCTCCCAAGAGCTTCAAGTCTCAGCATTGACTCCCTTGTAGCTGCATGGGAATGGAATCAGTCAGGGACACACAAGGCTTATTCGTCCCTGCTAGAAACTATTACATCAAAACTCAAACTGTATATCCAGTGCAGATATAAAAACTTAGCTTATTCTTAGATCTCCCAACATCAAACCGTCAGCAACCCAACCCACTGGCTACTCGCAAAAATAAAGATTTCAGATACTTCATTCCCCCTCCTTCCAGTATTGCGTGAAAGACAGACCACTAGGTTTACTTGGGGTACGGGTTCTCTGTGGTGGATTTGCAGTAGGGGTGCTGGTGCACAGGAATCAGCAGCATTTCTGCTTGTTGGCAGGGTGAGGACCCAAAGTAGAAGAGTTCATTTTTCTGTCTCTTGGTTTCCTTTTGCAGTTTCTTGATATATGAGCAATGTAATCTGAAAGAGACACGTTAGTGACAGATTCCTTACCTTAGTTTATCCCCAGGCGTCAGGCTGGATCCGGAAAGTTTTTGCGTAGCAGTACCCTTGCGCGTCGGTAGGCGGCGTCGTGCGTCTCCGCGTCCGTCGTCGGCGTCGTGATCGCCGGGATGACGTCGCGGGCAGTACTTAGACGCCGCCCCTGCGCGCTGATGTCAGTTCTTCTTTTCCGCGCCAGCAAGCGCAGATCCGGGAAGAGCAGTGCCCTAGTCATTTTTTGACTAACTTTTTGGGTGAATTTTTCACTGTTTCTTCGAATCGCCTCCAAGGTGTCGTAGGGATGCCCGGCTTTAAACGTTGCGGCGCCTGTGCTCGGATGATGTCCATCACAGACCCGCATCGGGAGTGTCTCTTCTGCCTCGGCCGAGGCCACGACACGGAGTCGTGTTCCGACTGCCGGGCCCTCAACCCGAAAGCTTTGCGAGAGCGGTCTCGAAAGCTCCTCGAGGCCCGGCAGTCGGCTCCGCGCCACACCAAGCCCCGGTCGCGTGAGAGGTCGAGGGGTCGGTCGCGGAGTCCTCACCGGTCGTCGGGATCAAAGTCTTCGTCGTCCGGTAAGTCTAAGCACAAAAAGTCCAAAAAGCATCGTCGCTCTAGGACTTCGCCTCGCCGGTCTCGCGACTCGGCTGAGGCCCCTCCCGGCACCGTCCCCGCGGCCCCGGACATGCCTGTGGAGTCGCCCCCGCAATACCCGTCCTTCCCGGGTTCGGGGCGGATCCGGCCCAAATACAGGAATTCCTGTCGGCCATGGCCCGCCTCTTCGGGCCTCAAGGTCCCTCCGGTGTGCCTTCGGGCCCCGCGGGCCCTGATGGGGTTGCCCCGGCGTCGCCGACGGCTCCGGCCCCGGCGTCGCCCGTGCCTCCAGCCTCGATCCCGGCTCCGGCCCCGGCCTCGATCCCGGCTCTGCAACCCCCATCGACGCCGGTCGACCTGACCACGCCTCCGCCGATGTCTCCGGTGCCGTTCTCGACGCCGCCTGGGGCTCCGGGCGGCGTCGTCCCCCAGTTCCTTCCGGCTCCGGACATGGAACCGGACCGACGTCGCTCGACGCCGGTGCCGGCGCCGATGAGACCTTGGGTCCCAAATGTCCCTCCTCCTCCTTATTTTGAACCAGAGGAGGACCAGGAGGACTGGGAGGGGTCTGAAGACCCTCTGGCACAACAGTGTCAGTATGATGAGGACTGGACAGAGGGACTAGGGGATGCCAGTGGTCTAGATACTTCCCCTGACACTGGCATGCTGTCTCCTCCCGTGGCTACGGAGGAGGGAGCCAATTTTGCAACGGTGTTGCGTAGGGCGGCTGGAGCCTTACATCTCCAACTCCCTACTGTGGCGGTCAAGACTAATCTCTTGACAGAGGTGCTTCAGCCTGCAGCCTCCTCTACGGAGACTGTGCTGCCGTTTAACGATGCCCTCACTGACGTTCTTTTGGGCGCCTGGTCCAAGCCCAACACAGGGGCTCCTGTGGATAGGAACGTGTCCCGACGCCATCGCCCAGCTCCGGGCGACCCCCTATTTCTCTCTGTCCACCCCACTCCTAGGAGCTTGGTTGTCCAAGCCTCCGCTTCCCAAACCGCCTTCCCTACCGTCCCTCCGGATAGGGAATCCAAACGCCTGGATCAATTTGGGAAGAAGGGTTTTTCTTCCTCCAGTGCTGGCTTGCGGTCCATCAACACCGCTTGTCTTTTGGGCCGATATACCCACTCCTTGTGGGATTCGGTGGCGACTGTTTTGCCCCAGTGTTCTGAGGAGGTCCAGACACTGCTTTCCCGCGCCATTGCGGAAGGAAGGGATGCGGCCAAATACACAATACGATGTGGCCTTGATACCGCCGACTCGCTGGGCAGGTCTATTGCAACGACGGTGGCGCTGCGTCGCCACGCCTGGCTGAGAACCACTGGTTTTTCAGGGGATGTCCAGAATACTCTCATGGACATGCCCTTTGATGGAGTCGGTCTTTTTGGGTCCAAAGCAGACCATGCGTTGGAGCGCTTTAAGGACTCACGGGCTACTGCCAAGTCCCTGGGCCTTTCTGCTACACGCCCTCCGCTAACTTCTGCTTTTCGCCCCTATCGTGGCCACGGAAGGGGCGCCCAGTCACGTCAGCAGCCCAGCCACCGGCCCGCGCAGCAGGCGTCTTCGCGTGGCCGAGGACGTGGATACCGCTGTGGCGGTTCGGGCAACCAGCGTGCGGGTCAGGCCACCACCTCCAACCCGTCCGCGGCCTCCAAGCCCTCCTAGTCCCTCCTTTCAGGTGCACAGCACGCCAGTAGGGGGCAGGGTCCGCCATCACCTTCACCACTGGCGTCCCATCACCTCGGACAGGTGGGTCTTGGACATTGTCCGAAGGGGCTACTCCCTCCCCTTCGAGACCACCCCCAGCCATGCCACCTCAATTCCACCGCATGTCAGGGGATCACTTGGTACTTCTGCAGAAGGAAGTCACGGCCCTCTTGGCCAAGAGGGCCATCGAGCATGTTCCGACCCCAGAAGTAGGACGTGGTTGCTACTCCCACTACTTCCTGGTGCCCAAAAAGGACAAGGAGGACATGCGTCCTATCTTGGACCTCCGGAACGTCAATCGCTTCCTCCGGAAGGAGAAGTTCAAGATGCTCACCCTAGCTCAGGTCTTGACTGCCCTCGACCCTGGAGATTGGTTGGTAGCGTTGGACTTGCAGGACGCTTATTTCCACATCCCCGTCCTGCCGGCCCACCGGCGTTACCTACGGTTCGCGGTAGGCCTCGAGCATTTTCAGTTCACCGTGCTCCCCTTTGGCCTTACCAGTGCCCCTCGGGTGTCACGAAAGTGATGGCGGTGGTCGCAGCTCATCTGCGCCGGGCAGGGGTTTCAGTCTTCCCCTACCTCGACGACTGGCTGCTGAAGGCGGGCTCGTCCCAGGCAGTCGTCTCCCACCTCCAGACTACGGCCGAACTCCTGCACTCGCTGGGGTTCTCCATCAATGTGCCGAAGTCGCATCTGATTCCTTCTCCACAGCTCCTTTTCATCGGAGCAGTTCTGGACACGACGCAGTTTCGGGCCTATCCTCCCGAACGGCGAGTCCGGGATATTCAGGCTATGATTCCGATCTTTCAGCCTTTATCCTGGGTTTCGGTACGGATGACCCTGAGGCTGCTGGGCCTCATGGCCTCCTGCATCCTGCTGGTCAATCATGCCAGATGGCATATGCGGGCTCTGCAGTGGGACCTAAAGTTCCAGTGGGCGCAGCACCAGGGCAACCTGTCCGATCACGTCCAGATCTCGGAGGGGACTGCAAAACAGTTGCAGTGGTGGCTCTCGAACCGGCAATGGGTTATGGGCAGATCCCTCTCCCTTCCCCAGCCAGAGCACACAGTTGTGACGGACGCGTCCCTTCTGGGATGGGGCGGTCACATGGGAGAGGCGGAGATCAGAGGCCTCTGGTCTCCGGCGGAGTCCCGGCTCCATATCAACCTTCTGGAGCTCCGGGCGATCCGACTTGCACTCAAGGCATTCCTTCCCTCTGTCAAAGGGAAGGTAGTGCAGGTGTTCACAGACAACACCACCGCCATGTGGTACTGCAACAAACAGGGCGGGGTGGGGTCGAGGACCCTCTGTCAGGAGGCTCTGCGCCTCTGGACATGGCTGGAACATCAGGGCATGTTCCTGATGGTTCAACACCTGGCAGGTTCCCTGAACGCCAGGGCGGACGAACCTCAGCCGCAGGTGCATGATGGATCACGAATGGCGTCTTCACTCGGAAGTGGCGCAAGGACTCTTTCTACAATGGGGAGAGCCTTGGTTAGATCTATTCGCCACCGAAGAGAACGCGCAATGTCATCAGTTCTGCGCGTTGGAATTTCCAAGGCGGCACTCGCTCGGCGACGCTTTTCGTCGCGAGTGGAGTTGCGGTCTGTTGTACGCCTTTCCGCCTATACCACTTCTACCCAGAGTGTTGAAGAAGATTCAGCACGACCGGGCCCAAGTCATTCTTGTGGCTCCGGACTGGGCTCGAAGAGTTTGGTATCCCGAGCTACTCAGTATGAGCGTGGATCCCCCGATCCGTCTGCCTCTTCGGGAGGATCTTCTGTCGCAGCAGCAGGGGACGGTCCTCCACCCGAACCTGTCCAGTCTACACCTGCTTGCGTGGAGATTGAGCGGCGGCAGTTGATTCCTTTCGACTTGCCTCCCGAAGTTTGTGATGTGATTCTGGCAGCCAGGCGTCCCTCCACTAAGGTGGTATACGCCTGCAGGTGGAACAAATTTGTGGCATGGTGCACAGCAAAGGCTGTGGATCCCCTTTCTGCCCCTCTCTCTGAGGTCCTTCTGTTCCTTCTTTCTCTGGCCCAACAGGGTTCTGCCCTGGGTACCATCAAGGGTTATCTTTGTGCTATCTCGGCCTTCCTCAGGCTCCCTGATCAGCCCTCCCTTTTCAAGTCCCCTGTTGTTAACAGGTTCTTAAAAGGCATTACACACCTCTTCCCTACTGTTCCGTTTGTGATGCCTCAGTGGGACTTGAACTTGGTTCTTACCTTTTAATGTGCGCTCCCTTTGAGCCTCTACATAATTGTCCTCTTCGTCTTCTCTCTCTGAAGACAGCCTTTCTGGTGGCCATCACCTCCGCTCGGCGGGTGAGTGAGCTCCAAGCTCTATCTTGCAAACCTCCCTTTCTGTCTGTTCATCCAGACAAGGTTGTTCTTCGGACGCGTCCGTCCTTCTTGCCAAAGGTGGTTACTGCCTTCCACATTGGGCAGACCATCACTTTGCCTACCTTCTTTCCGCCTCCGCATCCTTCCAGAGAGGAAGAGAGGCTCCACCGTCTGGACCCAAAACGTGCGCTTTCCTTCTATATCGACCGCACATAACACTTCCGGGTGGATGACCAGCTCTTTGTTGGCTACGTGGGCGCCAAAAAAGGTCGGGCGGTGCACAAACGAACCATCTCCCGCTGGGTTACCTTGTGCATCAAGACCTGCTATTCTTTGGCTAAGAAGGAGCCTCCTGTTGGGCTGCGTGCCCATTCCACCAGGGCAACGGCTGCTACCACGGCCTTGGGCTGCGGTGTTCCGCTGCCGGTTATCTGTCAGGCAGCTACGTGGGCCTCGCTGCACACGTTTACAAAACATTACTGCCTTGACAATCAGGTCCGGAGGGACGGCTTCTTTGGCCGTTCTGTCCTCCAGGACTTCCTTGTCTGATCTTTGTTCGCAGACCCACCACCGGGGTTGGTATTGCTGGGGTATCTATTCTAAGGTAAGGAATCTGTCACTAACGTGTCTCTTTCAGATGCACAAGTTACTAACTTGTGTAACGATATATCTGTAAGAGACAGTAGTTAGTGACAGATTCCTACCGCCCACCCATCCTCCCCGTTCTGCGAACTGATTTCTAGGGTTAAGGACATCCCTTTCAGGGCCCTAGTATTTTTCAGACACCTATGTCAGCTTCTTGCATGGCTCTGCGTTCCTGGCGCGGAAAGTCGTGTACAGAACTGACGCCAGCGCGCAGGGGCGGCTTCTAAGTACTGCCCGCGACGTCATCCCGGCGATCACGACGCCCACGACGGACGCGGAGCCGCACGACGCCGCCTACCGACGCGCAAGGGTACTGCTACGCAAAAACTTTCCGGATCCAGCCTGACGCCTGGGGATATTCTAAGGTAAGGAATCTGTCACTAACTACTGTCTCTTACAGATATATCGTTACACAAGTTAGTAACTTGTGCCTCACAGCCCAACAATGCTTTATGACTTTATAATTGCATCATATTTGTTCCACGTCCCCAGTTGCTCATTAATTTCTTTGTAAGATGGTTGAATAAAAGCCAAAGAAAGGAAAATCTATAAAAGGGATTGCTCTCTTACTCTTTTTCTTGTTATTTATTTTCCTCATCAAATACCTTGTTCTTTTAATAGGTGAAAACCGGTTTGTGTCCCCCATGTCCTGGGATCTGGTTGGAAGGAACCTTTTTGCAATGGCCGTGGAGGGGGTGGTTTTCTTCTGCATCACACTGCTGATCCAGTACCGATTCTTCATAAAACCGAGGTAAGCTGATGAATGGTCTTGGCAGAGTGCCTGATCTTTTGTTATTTCCATAAATGATTAGCTAACTCCTGGTGAGTTCTTCATTATACTTTGTCTGTCCATCGGTTATGAAGTAACGTGAAGTGTTGCTTTCTTTTGTCAGTCTTACCTAAAACTGGTTGATTGAATGTAGGGGATTTATTTAACCGGTTTCACTCAATATCACATTCTGATTGTTACTACTCACGGAAATCCTAGGGACATCCTTTTGACCGGTTTCCTCTTCTGCCTTGCCATTATGGCTGTACTATACTCCTGCAGTGCTGGTGTAGGGTGTCAAGGAGGGGCACAGTCCTGTGGCTTTTTTTTCAAACTCCCCATTCTCCTACCAAAGGCTCTTCGTCGCTACCTATACTTGCTCTTCATCACCACCTATCATGGTTCCCTGTCCAACCAGAGCCTGTTTGCGTGGTAATTGTCCCTTCTCATCTCTCCTCATGCTCGATGTCACAGTTGTCTGTCCTTCTCCCACTCTGACAACAGTAACAGCTGGTTGTCCTTCCAACCATCTAATCAAGTTCCCCAGCTGAGTGTTGCCGCCGCTCTTCACCATCTGTGATTCGTCTCTCTGTACCCAATTCCTCTTCTTCCCTCTAATCTGATGCCCGGCTTATCATCTTTGTACTCTTTCACACCTCTCATACCCTGGCCTAGACCATAACCATTCACTGGACCAATACTCCTTTACCTGCCTCTGTTGGCTGCAGTTCTTTTCCTTTTGATGGGGATGCAAAGTTCATCCATCAATCCAAATAGATACAGTAAGGTTGCTTTTGACCCCTTTTCTTTCAAGTATCATTTGTGGTATTTATCCTTCCAGGCACCTGTCAGTATTTGGGCCAATCTAATGGCTGAAAAGAGTGTTCAGTCTTGAAATAAGTAGATGGTATAGCAGCTCTGACTGCAGATGGTAAATGTGTTATGAGCCCTTCCATGCCTGGTCTGATGGTCAGGCGAGGGACACGGAAAACGTCCTGGCTGCAGTGCAAGGCGATTTTACCAGCTGGATTTTCTGGCTGATAAAATTAGGTTCATTGTTCCCTCACCATGTAAATCAGGAACTATGACGTGCTCTTTTGATTGAGCGGAGCGAAATTTTAAAAGGAAGTCTGCTCCACTCACCTCATAATAAGGCCGGCAATTGCATTGTGGGATTCCATATTGTATGAGGATCTTGTTATTAGCCAAGATTGTACATAAGTATACACACACACCATCTGGAGATATCTTGACATTGTTATCAATTTCTCCATTTGTATTGGCATTTCAATGAAAAAAAAGTCGTGGAGCTTACAGTAACTGTAAATCACCATAAATAAGGTAAATGTGTTAGAGCAATAAATCAAATTCCTTGCATTATTCACATGGCTTCCTCCACCTCTCTACTTTAATTTAAAGACCTGTTACGCCAAAGCTTCTACCTTTGAGAGATGAGGATGATGATGTGACCAGAGAGCGGCAGCGGATCATCAATGATAGCGGCCGTGGGGATGTGCTGGTGATCAAAGAGTTGACAAAGGTGAGCTGAGAGCTTCTGATGAATGGGTGGCAATCCTTAAGGTAGCAGGACACAAGTTTTTTTTGGCAAGACGATATATGTGGCAGCACCACGCCACACAGTACGAGTAAATGCTAGCATCATATGGTGCCTAACATAACGTGCACGAAACAGAACAAGGTGTTCTCCTTATTATACCATCTGTCTTCATAGTGCACAAGAGTAACATAGGATAACATGAACATGTTTTCAAACTGTTACCTTATAAGCAGGCTTGTTTAGCGTCAAACTACTATCCTGGGCCTCGTGTGTTATTCTCCTAGCAAGGCCTGGCCAATATCAAAATATTGTAATAGGTTCTCCATGCCTGTCCTGTGTAGCAGTCATTCTGTTGATGAACAGAGGATTTCAGTTCACAATCTCACTAAAATAGCATCTCAAAATGAGCATTATTTTCACTTACATCAAGAAGCTGCAGGATAAGGATTGGGTAGCCTAAAAGTTTGCAAATTTGCTAGAATGATGGACAGCATATTAGTTGCATCCTTGTGATGTGATCATCTTTTTGTGTGCCTATGTTGATGATCTTCTGAAGCTGTCATGTGCTGATGAGCTGCTCTTGGTTCCAGGTTTACGGGGCGAAACGGAAGCCAGCGGTGGACCGTCTCTGTGTTGGGATCCCTCCAGGAGAGGTAAATCTGATGTAAAATAGTCAGGGCAAATGCTGATTTGAAGCAGGCTGTTTCTGCTGGAAAGTTGGGCAGTAACAGTAATTCATCATTTAGTAATATCACAATAAGACAGAAAACTCTTTCTGTATCAGCTAATCCGACCTGCTGTCATCTTTCAGGTACAAACACATGCTAGTAATTTTCATGTTTGATCAAAAATTGGGCTTCACTGTTTGATATGCAAGCAGCCCTGGCCATCTATCCTTGTCATTTTATTAATTTTTACTTTTCTTAACTGCAAATTGGGCCCGAGGAGTTGTCAAAGTGCTTTGCAGGAGTCGATAAGCTATACAAGTTAAAGAGCATAGAAAAAAGTCGTATACACATACTTCCTAATTTTTACATAGTATAAATGGGGGTGTATCTTGACGTAAGACAGAAGACTCATTTACATAGAAATAAATCTGTCCTAACGTGTAACCCAAATGAGCCAATGTACTCCATTATTACAAAACGCAGGTGTAAGGCATCAGTGGGACAGATGAGTGATGTCTCATGAACAGGCGGTTCAGGCCTTTTTTTGGATGGCAACATCACAAAATAAAATGATGTACGGAGTGTTGAAACTTTTCAAACACTCCCTCCCCAGTCATAGATCTGGGTTTAATCCATTATTATTTTGCTCGCTACGTCACCCCAGTTTGGACCCAGCCATATGCAATTCAGTCTTGACCCTGTCCCTCATAGGAACAATCCAGCCCGATCTGCCAATCCAGGTACTCCCTCGACTGGAACTAAGCCTCCTGGGGCAGTTCTTAGGGTATCAACCCTCACAGGCCAGGCGAGCATGAATCCAGTGGCAGAGCATGCCCTGGACCCACGTCTGGGCATACCCTTAGCCTACCCCATTTGAAGTCGACACCTTGAGTTCCAGGAGGAAGGCATTCCAAGTTCTTGGGGGGAATGGCCTGAGAAAGATTGTGTCAGGATACAGAGCTTCTGAAAACACGGCTTCTGTAGTGTCTCAGAGCGCCGCATGAATTGACAATGCCTCAAGGTGTTTTGCTCCAGACCCTGGGGAAAGTCTCAGTGTGGCTTTTATGGAACAAGAATGCTTTTTCATACTTGATTCTGGGGTCAGTACATAGCAAGTGGTGTGGTCAAAACGACCGCTGCTACAGACTAGACAAGCAACACTAATTTCTCTACCGTTGGTGTCTGTGAATACTGTCTAATTTTGCACATGGTGTGTTGTCATCAATTGGAACAAGATTGGACAAAGTACAGTTAGACTGGGAGGGCCTTTGAAATGTATCAGGAGTAGTAAATAGCGACATGAGCTTGCTTGGTTTTTTTTTTAGGGCGCCTTGCTTCTTGGGCCCCATCGGAATTGCAACCTTTAGGCAACACCCTGATAAAATAGCTCAGCAACTTGGTTGCTTGCTGCAGAAATCAATATTTAAATTGCAACTCACAAGTTCAAACTCCACCAGGACTAATTCGACTCTTTATCCTTCCAAGGTTGTTAAAATGAGTGCCATTAAGCAGGATATTTGACACCAAGAGAGTGTTCAGTGTGTAATACCTGATATATAAAATCTTTTGAGGGTATCTTGGTGTGAGAACACGTGGTTCCATGGTAGAAACTAAGCAAGGTGGGATAGTTGATAAGGGTAGAAAAAAGCGCTTTGTGCCTCTCAAAGACAAGGGCAGAATATGGCAATTAAACTTGTTTTGTTCCTAGCCACAGTTAAGATCAAGGATTATTAGACAACCTGAGGCATGACAGAGGAATCCACAGATACTGTAAGCTTCTTTGTTTGGCAATTGCAACAAGCATCCTGATCAGCCTCATCTGCATCCTTCTGCCAACTTTTTGCTTTGTGACCCAATGAAGTGCAGCAGTGGGTCAGGCTGACTGCTGGCACCTTAACATCAGCAATTGGCAGAACAGATAAGAACGGGGAAGGCAACAAATACAGTCATGTGTGCGTCATGGCCACGAAGGAACATGTCAAGCAGTAGAAGGGAATGTTTGCTTTTGTCTGCTAGAGCATTGCCCTTCTACATCGTGAGCGATATAGAATAAAGTTTGCACTTTCCCAAAAAGATAGACCAGTATTAGTTCTTGTACAATGTGCAGATTAGATTATAGCCATACATGTGAACCTTAGCTGGTACACAGTAAAGATTAGTTTCAAATATTGTTGTAAAGCAACTTAAATGTATAATTGTACAACATTTCTTGTTAAGGTACCAAACAGGTTGTTAGGTAGAGATGTAATAGTTGATATTCGATCACAAAGTGTGCATTAGTTTATACACATGAAACATATTTAATAAACATCCACATTTCAGTGGGACATTTGTGTGCAGCCCTTCAGTGTTCAAACAATCAATTCCAACTTTAATGTGTGTGTTTGCTCTTGCGCATTGGCTATTCAGTTTTTCACTTTGTGTGTGAGTGATATTCATTGTACCTTAAACATTCATTATACAGATGAATTGGTGCAGTATGCTAGAACACCTTACCAAATCCAGTACATTCAGTTTGTGGGTTTATATATACATCACTATGAGTCAGTATCTCCAGTCCTCCTCCGTTCCTACATGGTTCCTCAAGCATCCATCACCAACAGCCCCAGCATAGGCTACTGCTTCTCGCGACCCATTGTGCACCCGTTATTTTTTTTTATACCTAAATGATACTGAAACTGAAATCATGCTTAAAGCTTCAGAGGCACTACAGTGGTTTCAAACCCTTTCCATAGTGCGAGCTGCTGTTCCTCAAATAAAAATGAATTGAGCTAATATATTTTATCACTGTAAAATAGTGACCACATCTGTTAACATTACACTGGTGGTCACTTTAAGGACGATTTTCAGTAGTATTAGGGAGGAGCACAATAGCAGACACAGATAAATATGCACACATGCGTACACACACAGACTCGTACACCTGAGGTTCTCAATTGTCCTCAGCTCCTGGGCTGAACTTGCACCCAACTCACACACACATTTTCACTTTAGCTCCTGCAGTCACACACTTTGGTGAGTTCACACACTTATTGCTCTAGCCGCTGCTGGCACTTTTTTCCTTGCTTGTTGCGCGCGCACACACACACACACACGAGTGACTGATAAAGCAGGGCCTACAAAATGGCCACTCTCCTTGTGACATAGCTTGATTGAGAGTGAAGACAGATGGCCATGTGGCAGACCACGTAGACTTATACAGTGTGTGTTTGAATGTTATCATGAGACCCTGCCATTGTTTGGCTGGCCTACCACTCTTAAGGGTTTGAGATGAGCAGCGCTGCCTTCTTTAATAAGCACATTTCCTCTGAATGGGTTTGGCTTTACCTCTGAGAGCTTCTTCTAAGGTGTCTGGTAAGCTACTTTTAGATCCTAAGTACTCGTTGGAGACCCATGCTCGACAGTTTTTTCGTTCCACGGGCCCTGACTATTGATGGGTCCTTACTCCCTTAAACGTAGTCAGAAAACTCAGAGTTACTTCTGACTATAAGTTGTCCTTCATTTTAAAGAAATAACTCAAACAAGAGCGTGTTTTTGTTCTTCTCTGGGGTCGATTCCGATTCGGGCCGGAAATTTCACCGACCGAGCCGGACCCGGAGAGATTTCCGACCGAATCGGACCCGTGCAGTCCGACCGAACGAGTACGATGCGTCCGTACGTTATCGGACTCGAGTCGGTCGGACTCCCATTGAAGTCAATGGGAGCCGGTCGTACAACGCGTACGCGGGCTCCCATTGACTCAATGGGTGCGAGTCGGACAAGGGCGCCCCTACAGCGGGTACGCGGCGAAGCAATTCGCGCCGTACACGCACAGGTAGGGGGACCCATGGGTCCCCCTGTGTGCGACTCGCGCGGCTACGCGTACAGGGGGTCCGACACGGACCCCAAAGTACGGCTCAGACAGCTCTTACGAGCCGGAGTGCGCGGCTCGGTCGGACTGCTCGCGGCGCGCATCGTACTTACCCGGCCGGGAAACGTCTCCATTGCGCGGTGCGAGTCGAGTCCGAGCGAGTCGGTCGGAGCGGTTCGAGCCGGGAGCGAGTCGGTCGGAGCGGTCGGGACGCCCGGACGAGTCGGTCGGCGATTTCGCATCGTACTCGCTCGGCCGGACCCGCGTACGGTTCGGTCGGGAAACAGGGCTCCGAATCGGATCCGGTAAAGCCGAATCCGATTCGGAGCCCTACCGGCCGAGATCGGAATCGGCCCCTCTGTGTTGACCCTTAAATGATACAGATGAGCTCAGGCTCTCAGTGCCACAAGGAGACAAGCTGCACCTCACTGATAAGACTCATGAAGGCCAAAACCAGTCTGGAGTTGCTTATGATCTCATTCAGGTGTGACATAGTCCAGCCGGTTTGGTTGAAAGGCCACATTGCAGGTGGGACCAACACTGATTTGCATACAATATCTTCCTCTCAGAATAGATTCATGACCCCATTACAAGTTAAGAGTTAAATTCCAATCCTTGTGCAAACACATGTTTTCATATGGATCAGAATTATGAGTTCTGTGATAACTTTGACGCTCTCTCAGTTTTCCCCTGATAAATTCCGGCTGGTCAATCCTGCCAAAATGTATCAGCGGGAAAGGCCTTGGAAGAAAGACAAAAGTTTCAAAACTCAGTATGTTAAAAAACATAACGGCATGTTATGCCCCATTTTTACTTTACAAAAATCGGAACAGGAGGTATTTACCAAATGTGATAAATACCTCGTAATAGTATTTACCACATGTGGTAAATACCCCATCCTATTCCGACGAGCTCCTAATGAGAACGGATCTATGTGATCTTAATACCAAAGGTTACCCACCAAAACACCAGCAGTTTTGTTGCACGAATATATTTTGTCACTTACTGCATCTCTGAATTATCGACCCATTACTGCTGACACACCAGTGAATTACCGTTGTAAGCTCAGTTGGTCTACTGCACCTCTACTACTGCAGTGGACTGAATATGGCATTCCTGGTAAAATAAATACAATGGAAGGGTCAGAGCATTGATATCACTCCACTGGCTGCTGGTGAAGCAGAAGTTTCAATTCAAAACCCTTTGCCTTCCCCATACAGTAGATCTTCATACTGGGGCACCAGAGTACTTGTCTAGAGCACTGCTCCCACACTACCGGATAGACACCTAAAGAAGGCCTCACATGTCCACTGGCGGCTCCTATTGAGATGCAAATGGTTTGGGGAACTCGCTGCTCTCTCGGGGTGCTCCTCTGTTTGAAATCCGTGGATTTGTCCTGTGCTTAGAGAAGGATTAAATAAAATACAATTAACACCGGAAGAGCTATCACTTCCTTCAATGCTCGGGACTTAACTCAGGAAAAGTCTGCTTGTTTTCCCAGTGTTTTTTAATCCAATGCTTGTTTCAGAAGTACTTTGATGCTGCTTTTCGGCAATCCTAGTAGTGGAGAATTACAATGCATAAAGTAAATGTTATGACAGTAGGACATTTGGTTTAGAGATAGGTGTGCATAGTAGGTGTATAAGACAAGGGAACTCATTTATGGAAGTATTTGCGTGCCATAGGCCTTAGCCTGTTAAACAATCTAAGAAGATCATGGTTGTTGGGCTATTAAAGGGTTTTCTTTGTTGTCTAATAGATAAACCTTTTTTTCAATGTTTAGTGCTTTGGGCTTCTTGGTGTCAATGGCGCTGGCAAGACAACTACTTTTAAAATGCTGACTGGAGATACAAACGTAACCGCAGGAGAAGCTTTCCTCAATGGACACAGGTGAGGGGAGAAGAGTCTACTCTCTTTTTATAGAAAGGTGATTCTGCTTGAAGTGAGACACCTTCAATGATGAACTATGTTTTCTGTTTGGTGGTTGGTTTGCAGCATGCTGTTCTGGACTAACACTTGAGAACATTTAAATTATCAGGGCAGTATTCTAGCTCTTAGTTGATTCACAGGACCTTTGTTAAGAAGTGTTGGTAGGATTTGCTTAAGACATGACTATAGTAAGACCAACATTTCTCTTGCTTTCAGTAATTTATCCAGTATCCAGGAAGTTCATCGGAACATGGGATACTGCCCTCAGTTTGATGCCATCAATGAGCTAATGACTGGTCGCGAACATTTAGAGTTCTACGCCCTCCTACGAGGGATCCCCGAGAAGGAAGTGTACAAGGTAAACTGCTAACAAAATAAAGAAAGACCCATCCTCGGCAGCGATTAATACTTCTTAAAATGGTTTTCTGTTAATGCTTACAAATCAGCTTTCACTAAGCGTTTCTCATTTGTAAAAGAATTATTTAGTTTGGCCAAGTTCCTTCATTTTGATTTGCTCTATATGTACACAGCTGCTGAAGAGTGCGGTCTCTTAAAGCTTTCCTGGGGCTGTGGCTGTAAAGGGATGTTTCAAATTATTCGCCATTTTTACACATTCCTCTGGACTCATAAATTCTGTGGGGAACTAGTTAGCATCATCTTTACTCTGGTCAGATGTGGACAGGGTTTAAGGGGTGAGACGTAAGTAAGCACACTTTTTATGGACCTGCTTCTACTGAGACGATGCAGTTACTACGAAGGCAAGTCAACTAATTTACAACAACTGCAATCTGATCTGAGAAGCAAGTTCTCACAAGTAGTCTGTTCTCACAACGAGAGAAACCAGGATTGTTTATTTCTGTAATGTGTATTTGTGGATAGACAATAATAATATAGATTTCAATTATAATGTGCCCTAAGACGTCTTCTAATGAGAAGTCTACGAGGAAAGTCCTTTGTATGGAGCCTTATGTTTGATTTCAGCATAGGAGCAGAATTAAGCTCACTGTGTGTTTCTTTGATGCAGGTGGCCGAGTGGACAGTTCGCAAGCTGGGCCTTGTGAAGTATTCAGAAAAAAACGCTGGCAATTATAGTGGCGGGAACAAGCGTAAATTGTCGACCGCAATAGCCCTTATTGGAGGGCCACCTGTGGTATTCCTGGTTAGTAAACAGTCCTTAACTTTCACTACATAAATGTACTCTGGCCATTGTTTTGTTATTTATCTGTTTTATAATAACAGCAACAATTCATACAACTGGTTTAGAATTGCTTTGAAGAAAGCTCTTGAATTGTACAACTTCACGAACTATTTTTAATTTTTTGGGGGATTTCTTTTAAGCTAACTTCATTAATAATAACAGGATAGGTGTCAGCCATTATACCAACAGAACAGAACATGGGCTACATTGCATGGTGTAAAACGCCTAATCCTTATTTAGATTGTATCCTACATTGTACTATGTTTTGGCATCAGCAGTGCTTTAATTTCATATTATTTGGTTGTTAGCTTACTATCTGACTGGTAGTATATTTGAGGGTGGCAGGGGTTTAGAGGTGGGGGTCTCTGAACTGTGTCTGCTAAGCCAGTGGTTCTTAACCTATACACTTCTATGTTCCCCAACCTAACCATTACTGGAACCCGGGGGCCCACACTGAATCATTATTTGAATTCTGGGACCCCAAATGAGTCATTGCTAGAAGCCGGGGACCCCAGCCTAAGCATTTTCGACGACGTGAACTACAAAAAAATACAGAAACAAGCATTCATCAAACAAATACACATATAATTAAACATTTTATTTAATTCACAAACAAATATAAAAAAATAAATATAATATACATTTTAATGGGAAGGTGGAGCTTTTCTAAATTCAATTGAGGACACCCATCATTCATCCTGTATTCTGTTTGATGCACTTGCACTGCTCCCATGAATAATTCAGAGAATACTAACTTAATTTTAGCCTCTAATTTCGAATTCCTTCACATTTACAGAACATGTGAAAATGTTCAATTTTACATTTTGCTTTTTATTTATATACACTTTATCAATCTGTTAATATTAATTAATTTCCTAAGCAGTCGCGGACACCTGGAGTAGGCTTCGCAGACCTCCCAGGAGCCTCCGGACCATAGGTTAAGAACCACTATGCTAAGCTAGACCAAATTGTTCAATGGTCGCAGATCATCCAGTGAGTGAAACAGTGCTTGTAGAAGCCCTCTCCAATCTACTGAATGCTCCAGCAGTTTCTCGCCCTTTCTAGCCATTTACATGCTTATCATCTTGATCCTGTGATCACTCCTCCACCTCTCTCAGCCAAATCCTAGGTTACAGTATTTCAGATCCCACCACCTGATTGCAGTTCTACATCTGGCTGGCACCAGTGCTTTTTTATGTGAAATGGGGCTATACCTAACAATGGGTCCTTTGGGGAATCGTTGTACAGGGAGGACAGTATTATTCAAATCGCTTGCCAACTTTCTCTTAGTAACTTGATATGTGTGGGTGTTGCCATATCAAGTGGTAAAATGTAGCAGTCAGTATGCTATAATTTGAATAGTTACACTCGAAATCCGGTCGGCGAGAGACCGCTGGCTTGTCGGTCTTCCTGGGACCACCGCGTCGCCGTTCCGACGGGAAGACTGATAAGCTCATACTCGGGCCCTTAATCTACCTACTCTGAAGCATAAATTGATCAACTTGTTCTTACTATGTAGTGCAACCCTCTGCTCCATCCATTACGCAACAAATAGATTGGAATCTGTCTCTTAAAGTCAAGCAAATACAAAACAGTAGTTTTGCTTTTGGTTGGTGTACCAGTTTATATGTGGACAGGCGGCCTGTTGTTCCACCAGGGGGACGGAATATATTATTCCATCCCCCTGGTGGAGGGACCCCCCGCCACATTTATAAATGACCACAAGCAGGTGGTCATTTATAATGCCTTGGGAGGAACTTCCGTCCCAACAGTTCCTGTCAATGCGCTACGCTGTTTGGTGCAGGGCTCGATCAACATGACGGAGCCCTGCGCCAAACAGTTCTTTTTTTTTTTTCAAAAAGATAATCCTGAAAAAGGATTTTTCTTTTTGAAAATAAAAAATGTAATCCTCCCCTCACTTTCGGAGTCAGCTTCCTTGTCTAGGGGGGCATTATTAGCATTTTACCTTTCCCTCATCGCCAGGGTTTGACTGGCAGTGATGGACAGTAAAAAAATGGCTACATGTCCGCCCAACCTTATTGAGTGGGTGGGCATATAGCCTTTTCTACAACAGTCCTTGCTTCAGTTGGGCCGACGGAAAGGTTTAGCTATGGCGGTGACAGAGTAGTCACCGCCATAGCCAACCCTAAGGTCCGCCCGCATCTAAATTGAATGGGCGGACCATTATGTTGGGGATAAGGATACTCCATCGCAATGAAGTATCTTTACTGCCAACGTATAAACAAGACCCAAAATTCGGATTTTAGTTCGATTTGCCTTCACAAATTCAATTGAGAAACACAAGAGGCTGTTTCTGCTGTTTTGATTAATCACAGAGCTGTCTCAGTCACCTTTTATTAGTTCTACTTCTGCCAATATAGGCAGTGGATAAGCCTCATGAGACTGCCATAGGAAGAATGAATAGTAGTAGTGTAAGAATTAAGGCATCACCTCCGAGTCCACCTGTCACAGGTGCAAGTCCAGTCCCTGCAGTTCCTTATAAAATCTGGACAGCCTCAGAGTTGCGGTGATGGCAAGGAATAAATGAAGAGTCTTACAACCTGCTAGACAAAATGGCTGCCTCTGGTAAAAAAAAAAAAGGATAAAAAGCACATGGAAAATGATTTACATTTTCTAGGAGCAGTCATTTATGTTTCTTTTGTTTAAAGTTTGAGTTGTTTGTGAAATCTTAAAAGTGTCATTGCCTTACTTTAGTATCTTACTTGTGTTGACCTTGTTGAAGACGCTAATGTCTTTTGTATCACTATTGTTCAATGAAGTTTTCTATTCTTTAAAATAATTTTGATTGGTAGTTTGGAGGGGGATTTGGAAATAACAGTGGCTTGTTGAAATATAAAAGCACAAACGAGTTGTGTAACATTGTGCTTTTATGGCAGGATGAGCCTACTACCGGAATGGACCCAAAATCCCGTCGCTTCCTGTGGAACTGTGCCCTGAGCATCATTAAAGAGGGCCGATCAGTGGTGCTCTCTTCTCACAGGTAAGTGCTGACAGCTGTCTTCTTGAATGGATGACAGTCCAGTCTGATCATTGGTTTCTGATGGATTTTCACAGCAGTTCCCAGTGTGCCACTAGGTGGCGCCATGCGACTACACATTCACTTTGTTACACTCCAAAAGTGACGCAGAGGAGCCACATATAGGCACCACCCCTGAATGCTTACATCAGTTCCTTTCTTTCTGCACCTTTGGATGTGGATCCGGAGCTCTGCTACCCTTCTTATTGGTTGACCAATCGTTCAGAAATCCCCTTTCCCAGAGTGCCAGGGAATGATGTTCCTACCAAAGACTATTCTGATGCGTTTGGAAAAAGATGTCAGTGACTTACCTGTACATGGTCTGCCTCTGGTATGTAGGCTCAGGGCATTACTCCAAGATGTCAGAAGAATGTACCATAAATCACTCAAAGGCAATCCAGGACCGTGAAGTGAAGCTGTATGTCGTCGAATACCGAAAGAAGTGACAGACCTCGTGCAAGTCCAGCTCCTGCAACAAGTCAAGGGCACAGACCCATTCCCGCGCTTGATACTGGTCTTGCGACAGGTATTTTTCGCAGTTGAAGTTGTCTGGTAATTTGAAGTCAAAATGGAAGAAGGAGCATAAGACGTCAAAGCAGAACTCGACCCATCGGCTACTATCTGTTCAAAGAGAAGTCAGGAGTGTGTTGAGGTGCCAATCCGTGACGCTCCCAATGGCAACTCGAGTAGATGAATCCACAACTGGTCCTGCTCCGTCCCGAATTTCCCAGGCCATCGGCGACACCATAGCAGGTCAAGGCCTTTAATGAGGCAATGCAGAATATTTTTGCCACTTCTCCGTCTCGCTCTTGCGGGCCTTCAGGACCCAAGGATCCACAGTGGCCTCCAGCCGAGTTACCACCAACGAGTTGGTCCTCTGCACCGTCTGAGCCTCTCTTACCCATCTCGGGTTCCACATCGACTCCAGTGCCAACTAACCATTGATTCATCAATGCCCTTCCACCTTCCATTTCTGCAGAGTGGTTTATTTTTACCATCTAAAAAGGTCTCAAATTAGAGATCTGCACTCCAATTGCTTTGTGCTCCATACCTGAGAGTGTGGAAAGAGTCAACCAAAAAACTGACATTGGTGTAGATGGGTGGCGCCTATATTTGCCTCCGCTCTGTCACTTACCGGGTGGAACAAAGTCGAAGGGGAGGCAAACGGCACCACCTAGCAGCATGCAGGAACTCTGCTGTGAAAACTTTTAATCCAGTCAGGCGCCTGGGGAATATTCTAAGGGTGAGAAATATGTGGTTAGATACAGTATCCACCAGAAACAGTGTTACAGAAGGTAAGTAACCATATCTGGCAAGAGTTTACCTCCTTTCCGGCATCTTATCCTCACTTAGAAAGGACCGTGTGATGGCAAGGGGAGTGTGAGTGCTAGAACGTCAGCTTTATTATCATGCCTAAATGTGTGATTGGCGAAGCCTTTCGCTTGTACATCAGTTAATGAAATCCACTGGTGGCCCTGAGCCAATTTTAGATCCTCAATCACCTTTACATGTGGGATGAAGCACATTTTCTTTGAATATTGCTGCACGTCCCACAAGAAATTAAACAAGTAAAAATAGTTTATTTTGAGCAATTTTCAGTTATTGTGTTTATATTTTGTTTCTAGTTATCTCCTGTGTTTTTAGACCTTTCATGGTACTTTGCATTTGTGTGCTGATTAAACTCTGCCTTCATACTTATTTAAGAGAAATTAGATACAAGCTGACTTCGAGCTTCCAGTATATGCCTGCCATATCTTAGTTTACATACTATTTTCATATGCCTTCTGAGGCTCCTTCCGAGTGGTATGAAATCTTCTGTGCTCTGTCGTTGATAGAACTTTACTCTGTCTTTGCTATAACTGTGCTCCATCATTGCTTGAACTGGGGTTCAAAATTATATGCAGTAATTATAAGCATTTGTGTAGTCTGCATCATCAATGCTGCTGAAGTTCATTCCATCAAAAACGTACTGTCTTTATTGCTGCTGCTGTTAGCAGGCATGGCTTCACAATTGTGTGATTATTTGCCATATTTATTGGATGTATCCCTTTGCAGCATGGAAGAGTGTGAAGCACTATGCACAAGAATGGCAATCATGGTCAATGGGAAATTCCGCTGCCTCGGCAGCGTCCAGCACCTCAAAAACAAGTGAGTTTCCTTTTGCATTTGTTAGTCAAACCTATCTGCCTCATTTCTTCGAAACACATCCTTTTACCCTATTCGAGATTATTCTGAATTGAGACTTTGTTTTCTTCACCACTTCGTCTTGTGTGGACTTTGGGCCCACTTTGAGCTCAATCCATTCTAAATATGCTAGCTGTATCCATATGGTTTGTTTTATAATTACTGTACTGTTTTTATTGACTATAGAAATATACCATTCATTCATACAAGCATATCTGTTTGCAGTTGAGGGTTTCCGATTGAAGGGATGTCAAATATTGTCCAGTCCCTCCTTCCCCAACAATTGCCAATGTAGTATCACTCGTCAGTGGAAATATCTCTTGTGGCGATGTGCTGTTTCCTTGTGAAGCAGATAAACTGGTCAAGCAGCCATCATGGATGGCACTTGTGTATCCTGTGAAACATTAGGTTCGAGGCATATGAGCTCTAGATCATATGCTTAAGCATAGATCGCCATCTAGTGTTGGGTCCGGATGTTTGCACTTTGTTTTTCTTCGAAGAAGTCTTTCTAGTCACGAGGTAGGTGACTCCTCCTTTCAGTAATAGTCGCATGGGCATCGACTCCATCCTTAGATTGTTTTTTTCCGCCATCGGGTTCGGATGTGTATTGCTGCGCTCCGGTTCAGTATCGTTTTCGAACCCCTTCGACGCGCAATCCTCTACCCTCGACGGTATTGTCTATCGATCGCAGGTCCCCATTCGACGCGCATCGTTCAACTGCGAAAACCTTCGATCGGGAAACTTGAGGCGGGCCGTCGGGTCTACCCGTGCCGACCACGCTAGCAGTCGATGGAACGGACTCCATTTAAACTATGTCCTGGGTATCGTGCTAAATTCCCACGCACTGACTTGCACGAGGTGTGCAACCTCTGCTTATCCCTGGAACACGACGAAACGGACTGTGACGCGTGTCGATCGTTCCAATCGAAGAAGACTCTTCGTGATCGTCGGGCTCGACGCCACGAGATGCAACGCGGCAGCGGCTCCGTACCGGACATCTTCGGCGAAGATTCCGATATCCACCGTCCAGATGAAAAAGCCGAGGACGAAGAACTGGTCTCCGTGTTCGAAGCCGACTCCGACATGGAAGAAGAACAGAACATCACTGCGGGTCAGCGTACCGTGAGTACAGTTCCCCCTGTGCCCAGTCAACATAAATCAAAGGCTCCGGTACCACCTTTGCCCTCGGGCTCAGGTCGGCACCGAGAAAAAGTTTCAGATGCCCCGCCCTCCAGCCCGGCTACGAAACACAAAGAGAAGCCTTCCGGCTCGGGCCGGCCCCATTCGGGTGCCGAACCAACACCTTCGACACCGAAACATAAGTCGAAGCATCTGCCAGTCACCACACCACCGGCGCCGAAGGCACCTTCGACACCGAAGACCTCGGAGCCGAAATCCTCGACACCTAAAGCTTCGGAGCCGAAATCCTCGACACCTAAAGGCTTGGAGCCGAAACCCTCCGCACCGAAAAGCTCGGAGCCGAAACCTGCCACACCAAAAGGTTCGGAGCCGAAACCTGCCACACCAAAAGGTTCGGAGCCGAAACCTGCCAAGGTCAAGCACTCAGAAAAACATTCAACGCACAAAGACTTGGAGCCGAAATCTTCGACGCCGAAATTGGGACATAAAGAGAAGGACACTCCATCCACAGAGCCTCGGTCCAATGAACCACCTTTGGATCCAAATCAAAAGAAACTTGTCATTAACCCTGAAACGGGACACATCCATGCCACTCTTCCTAAAAAACGGAAGCTGGATCTCACTGAGGACTACCCTATCCCTCTTAAGAAAAAGGACATGGGTACTAACCCTTCTCCCCCTTACATTACACCTCCCTCTCCTCCTCCTAATCCTAATTTGATTATTACACCATCAAATTCACCACCACCTCCACTTTCACCTGATCCACAGGATGAAGACTATGGGGATGGGGATGAAGAGCAGGATGTACCACAGGATCAGGACATACCTCAAGATACTGACCCTTGGGAAAATTATCATAGGGAACCAGATACCGACAACGACCCTGACCTGTATCCCTCTAGACCCTCCCCCCCTGATGACAACATTGGATACGTTCAGCTTATTAACAGGGCTGCTCAATATCACGGGGTGGAACTCCATAAAGAACATTTATAAGAGGATTTCCTCTTTGAAACACTCACTCATTCACAAAGGTCTACTCACACCTTACCTATGCTGAAGGGCATGTTAAAGCACACGGACGAAGTATTTAAAGACCCAGTTAGGGCAAGAATACTCACACCCAGAGTAGACAAGAAATACAAACCTACTCCTACTGATCCTGCTTACATCAAAGGTCAGTTGCCTTTAGACTCTCTTGTAGTATCTAACGCTCGCAAGAGAGCTAACTCGCAAACAACAGGCGAAGCCCCCCCTCCTGATAAGGAGTCCAACCTCATTGATGCCTCTGGCAAAAGAGTGGCTTCACAGGCTGCAAATCATTGGCGTATTGCCAACGCTCAGGCTCTGCTAGCACGCTATGATAGGGCTCATTACGATGAGTTAGAGAAACTCATGCAACACTTACCAGATGAGTACAAAGCAAAAGCTAATGACCTTATCCAGGAAGGTAAACTTATCACTAACACTTCCATTAAATGTGTACTGGATGCAGCAGACACAGCAGCTCGTGCCATCAATACTAGTGTGCTATTGCGCAGACACGCTTGGCTTAGAATTTCTGGATTCAAGCAGGAGGTACAATCCTCCATACTTAACCAACCTTTTGATAAGGAGCATCTTTTCGGACCAGCTGTCGATACCTCGCTGGAAAAGATGAAGAAAGACACTGAGGTTGCAAAATCTATGGGGGCTTTACAACTGCCTACTAATAGGGGTTTCTTTCGCCGCTCCTTTTACAGGGGTGGCTCCAAAACGGTGTCCACCGAAACTCCCTCCTCCTCGTACAAGGGTAACAACCAATCCCCCTCTTTTTTTATCGAGGAGGGTATAGAGGAAACAATGCTAGAGGAAGAGGCAAGGGTAACTCCACACGCACTTCCCCCGCAAACAAACAGTGACTTCCCTCCGCTACCCCCGATCATTCTTCACCTGTCGGGGGACGTCTTTCACAATTCCTACCCATCTGGAACTCAATCACCTCAGACAAATGGGTACTACAAATTATCCAGTATGGTTACTGCCTGGAGCTTACAAGCACTCCCCCAACTATTCGTCCAAGAGCACATGTAATGTCACCAGAACATCTCACCCTCCTAAAACAAGAGGTTCTCTCTCTCTTGGAAAAACATGCTATAGAACCAGTCCCGTTTCAGCATCAGGGGACCGGAGTATACTCCCTGTATTTCTTAATCCCCAAGAAAGACGGCTCTCTCAGGCCTATATTAGACCTCAGACAGCTAAATCTTTACATTGTCAGACCACTTCCACGTGGTCACACTTCAACAGGTGCTCCCACTACTTCAGCAAGGCGACTTTCTATCCACTCTGGATTTAAAGGACGCCTACTTCCATATTCCCATTCACACGGCTCACAGAAAATATCTCAGGTTCATGGTGGACGGACAACATTATCAATTTAAAGTTCTCCCATTTGGGGTAACTACAGCACCCAGAGTATTCACCAAGTGTCTAGCAGTAGTCGCAGCTCACTTAAGAAGACAGCACATTCACGTCTTCCCTTATCTAGACGACTGGCTAATAAAAGCCAGATCGCAAACAGCTGCCTACGCCACACTCACAGAACAGTTCAACTGCTTCACGACTTGGGGTTCACTGTAAACCTCACCAAGTCTCACCTCCAACCATCCAACACACAAACGTATCTAGGAGCAACAATAGATACTTGCAAAGCTCTAGCATACCCCAACCCAGTCAGGATACGCAACATGCAAAATCTATTGTCACAATTTTAGCCCCAACACTCACTACCAGCTCTAGTGTTCATGCAATTGATCGGAATGATGGCTTCTTGCATTCTAATCGTTCCTTATGCAAGGCTCCAAATGCGTCCCCTACAGGAATGCTTAGCACGTCAGTGGAACCAGGCTCAAGGTCAGTTAACAGATCTAGTGTTGGTAGACGACCGCACCCATCGCTCTCTGCAGTGGTGGAATATACAAAACCTTTCCAAGGGGCGGCCATTCGTCGACCCGGTTCCACAGATAGTGCTAACAGCAGACGCATCGCTCACTGGTTGGAGAGCTCATCTTCAAAAGCATACCATTCAGGGCATGTGGACTGTACAACAAAAACAACTCCACATAAACCATCTGGAACTACTAGCAATTTTTCTAGCATTGAAAGCCTTTCAATTGCATCTAGTAGGCAAAGCTGTCTTAGTTCGTACAGACAACATGACTACATACAAAAACAGGGTGGGGGACACTCTCTACAGCTTTCACAACTAGCTCAAAACATCTGGAGATGGGCCATACCTCAAAAAATATATCTCCTTGCAGAACACCTCCCAGGAGTAAACAACCAGATTGCAGATCTACTCAGTCGTCAACAACAGCAGATCCACGAATGGGAAATACATCCTCAAGTTCTCCTCCCATTCTTCCAGATGTGGGGCTACCCAGATATAGATCTGTTCGCCACACACCTCAACGCAAAATGCCCAAGCTTCGCGTCCAGGTACCCACACCCATTGTCCAAAAGCAATGCGCTATGGATGAATTGGTCAGGAATATTTGCTTACGCTTTTTCACCTCTCCCGCTAATTTCGTTAGTGGTACGGAAACTCAAACAGCATTCCCTGACACTGATCCTAGTTGCTCCCACATGGGCTCGACAACCCTGGTTTACAACCCTGTTGGAACTATCAGTAGTTCCCCACCAAAAACTACACCTCTCCCCCAGGCTTCTCACTCAGAACCATGGAGAGATCAGACATCCAGATCCCAGTCATCTCAACCTTGCGATCTGGCACCTGAAATCCTAGAGTTTGGCTACCTTAATCTTCCGCCAGACTGTATGAATGTCATCAAAGAAGCTAGACGCCCTACCACGAGAGCATGCTACGCAGCAAAGTGGAAGCGATTTGTTGTTTACTGTAACAACAATCACATAAATCCACTAGATGCTTCCATTCAAAACATAATTTCTTATTTATTACACCTACAGCGTTCTAATTTAGCGTATTCATCCATACGCTTACATCTTGCTGCCATAGCTGCATACCTACAAAACAGACAACACTTGTCTCTGTTTAGAGTGCCCGCTATTAAAGCTTTTATGGAAGGACTTAAAAGAATCATTCCTCCTAGACTTCTACCTTCTCCTGTGTGGAACCTCAACATAGTTCTTACAAGACTCATGGGTCCACCCTTTGAGCCATTGCACAAATGTGAACTACAATTTCTTACCTGGAATGTAGCCTTCCTTATAGCCATCACATCTCTAAGAAGAGTGGGTGAGCTTCAGGCACTAACTATACAAGAACCATTTTTACAAATACACCAAAACAAAGTGGTTCTTAGGACTAATCCCACATTTTTACCCAAAGTCGTCTCTGCCTTTCACATCAATCAGTCTGTTGAGTTGCCTGTATTCTTCCCTCAGCCAGATTCAGTGGCAGAGCGTGCTCTTCACACATTAGATGTTAAAAGAGCGTTACTATACTACATAGAAAGAACAAAACCTTTTAGGAAAACCAAACAACTTTTTGTTGCTTTTGCACCACCACATAAAGGCAATCCCATATCAAAAGCGGGTATTGCAAGGTGGATAGTTAAATGTATTCAAATATGCTACATTAAAGCTAAGCGCACATTAACAATTCCCCCTAGAGCGCATTCTACACGCAAACTAGGGGCTTCTATGGCATTCTTAGGAAATATACCCCTAGATGACATCTGTAGGGCTGCAACATGGTCCACACCACACACATTCACAAAACACTATTGTGTAGATGTGTTAGCAAGACAGCAAGCTAGTGTGGGCCAGGCAGTTTTACGAACACTATTTCAAACCACTGCAACAGCTACAGGTTAGCCACCTCTTGGGAGATAACTGCTGTATAGTCTATGCTAAAGCATATGATCTACAGCTCATATGCCTCGAACGGAAAATGCTACTTACCCAGTATGCATCTGTTCTTGGCATATAGAGCTGTAGAATCATATGCGCCCACCCGCCTCCCGGGTACCTTTATCTGTTGCAGTATTATCTTACTTAGATACATTACACATGGACATCTCTTTACTACTCTTACTAACTCCATCATCACCCTTTACGGCAAAACAATCTAAGGATGGAGTCGATGACCATGCGCACTATCACCGAAAGGAGGAGTCTCCTACCTCGTGACTAGAAAGACTTCTTCGAAGAAAAACAAAGTGCAAACATCCGGACCCAACACTAGATGGCGAGCTATGCTAAAGCATATGATTCTACAGCTCTATATGCCAAGAACAGATGCATACTGGGTAAGTAGTATTTTCCTTTAGCACCGTGCTTGGAGAAACCTGTGCTTCACATGCATTTAGAAAACTTTTAGGCTGCAGTTCGATGGCCAAGGGTCATGAGATAGGATTTAGGGTAATGACAAACTGAGGCGACACAGCCATTTGCAAATCCTCTCTCTACTGAAGAAAAACACAGTGATGTTTAGAAATCCTTGGCAGTTTCTAATGAAATTTAACTCTTTTCAGTCAAGAAGTATTTGTCTAATCTAGATTATTTCAGTGTTCTCTTCCCAAGAGCCGGTTAATGGTGCTAGCATTAGAAACGGATCATTAGAAAAGAGACTAGATTGGATGAAGCAGGCTTTGGTATCTTCCTGTTGGTGCTGATGAATGTGCTACTATTTATTACACATATTACTGGGTCCGATTCTCAAAGGTAAAGTGAGACAAAAATCTAACTTTACGACTTTTGGTATTCACAAAGAGCATTTATTACTCGTAAATGCCCTTTGCGAATACGAGAAGCTGAACTTTACGACTTTCGGTTTTCACAAAGGGCATTTACGAGTAGTAAATGCTCTTTGTGAATACCGAAAGTCGTAAAGTTAGACTTTCGTCTCACTCTACCTCTGTGAATTGGGCCCACAGTGTTTAAGAGTGAAACTTCAGTTCCTCAGAATGTAGTCAATGACTACTGGACTACGACTGTGGACTGCCATTCAGTCTCTCAGGGCACACAACTCATTTACAGATCTGGCTAACAAGGACTTGGTATGGGAAGGGAAAGAGGGAGGAAGAGGGGACGGAGAAAGGGAAAGATGGAGGATAAAAGAGAAATTAAGTGGTTGTGTGGCAGGACTGGCACATTCATGTGCTAAAAGCATTGTTGTCTTCGCAGCTGGTCAATAACGCTAACTAATGTTCCAACCTGTTTTATGAGCCTTCATAAGTGGCTTGTATCCATACGTCAGATGAAGTCATATACCCACCATATGTTGTATCTGCAGCCGTTGCTACATTGCACACATATTTGATGTAAATCTACTTTACAATTTTTTAAATGCTGATCTCTGTTGGCTACATTGTCCAGTAAGTCCCTTCACCACTTTTAGACTATTGCCACAAATTACTTTTTAGCTCATAGTGGAGGGGTGTGAGGCAGAGTATCTATCAGTTCAGAATCATAGGGGCCGATTGCGAGTTTGGACCAGTTGCACCGGCTCTCCGCCAGCAAAGCTGTGCCAAGCCCGAGCAAGGACCGCCAGCCGTATTACGAGTGCAACTTGTGTACAGTGGATGGTCCTTGCCTGTTCCCATGGCGGTGCCTGAAAAACAGGCACCGCAATATGAACGTCAATAAAGTTCCAGCACGGCATGGACGGTGATGTCCATGCTGTGCTGGAACTTTGGGGGAATACAGACAGCCCCCCTGAATGTATTCCCATTGAGGGGGGAGCATGGGGGCCCTGTAGGGCCCCCTTTATTCCTGCACCGCCAGCCTTTTCATGACGGTTCTCCCACCATGAAATGGCTGGTGGTGCAAGATCTCGTAATATGCTGAGCCGGACTGTGGCGCATCTCCACCATCCCCACCGCCAGGGAACGACTGTTCCCTGGCACAGCGGCCAGTCCTTCGTCGCAATGACTTTAGAAGTCGTAATGCGATGGACGGATCACTGCCATTGCGGGTCTGCAGGCCCTAGTGTTTAGCACCAGTGCTTAAGGGAATTTTCTGCTAAGGTTTTTATGCATGATAGTGATGACCGTACCTGGGTTGTTTTCTTTCTTCGCTATATTATTAAAAATTTTCTGAGTCTATTTGTCTTGTTTTCAGGTTCGGCGATGGCTACACGATCGTCGTCCGAATATCCGGCTCAAATCCTGACCTGAAGCCTGTAGAGGAATTCTTTGCAATTGCCTTTCCAGGCAGTGTACTAAAGGAGAAACACCGGGGCATGCTGCAGTATCAGCTCCGCTCCACGCACTCTTCTCTGGCCAGGATATTCAGTATCCTCTCCAAAAACAAGAAGAAATTCCAAATCGAAGACTACTCAGTCTCGCAGACTACACTTGACCAAGTAAGCATTTGTTGATTGCCTGTGACTGAAATGTGTTGAACTCCTGGAAACTGAGTATTGTAGTCAGAAGGTCAGTGTAAGAGAAGCAACATTTAAAGGCAGGATGCCACACTTTCAACATCTCATTTGTTTTCATAGGCAAAAATGTATACAGCAGAAAATGATTTGTCTTAGGAAAGAATATCACCTTTTGAATGGGATTTGCTACTGTTGGGTAAGGAGAACTTTGAGATCTCAGTGCAAACCTCAGGTCACATATTTCAATCCTGGTAAGAGTTAACTCAGAACTCTAGTAATCGAAACCTAGAAAGACACCGGGACATGTCTCTTGTTTCCTAGAGCAGAAATTATGAAAGTTTCCAGTCACACCAAGCTATGGTAAAGAACTCCATCTGAATAAGAAGTGAACAGGGCTTTGTAGGTGGCAATAGAACGACCACCGCCCCACCACCCTAGTGTATCAAGAGCATCTATGATGCCCCCTTGACATCTTTGAGAATCCCAAATGCATGTCTAGCAGGCAAAGGAGGAGCAGAATCCATGCAGCTGTCTCAGGAGCAGGTGTTAGGACAGCTCTAATGTGGCTGTCCATCTATACTGGTTGATTGGCGGATGATCAGTTAGATAAGGATGAGCTGGCTGCCAGAGGCAGGCAATTGTGTAGTGGAAATTGCTGTTTCTGTCAGATTTAAAAGGCCCAGTATTTTATTTGTTTTTTAAGAAATCCTTCCACCTCCAAGAAATGCACATGCAACAAACTCCAACTACATTACTAAGCTGTGTAAATAAACACATCTTGTTGTTATAGCCCCCTTGAATCAAGTTGAATATAATGCAGAGGACAGCTGGAGAGAATGCCAGATATGCAGTGTTATTTCATGGTTGATATCCTGGAACCCATATGCCCCTTAGCGATGATAATGAAGTTCATAGTCTTTCTTACACCACAACATTCCTCTGACTGGAAGTGATACATAATTACATTTTCAGGCCTATCAGTAGCCACAGCATACTATTTCAAACGGGGTGGAATTAGGAAGCCAGTAAAAAGGCTATCAAGAAGACCCCCAAACATAATTTGCATCAAGCCATGGGAAAAAATGGATATACACTTTGGGCCTCATTACGATGCCGGTCAGTCGGACTGCCAGCCGCTATTGCGACAAGCATGCATGCGGTCCAACCACCATATTTGGATTTGACTATTGGGCTGGCAGTCGTAAAGTCATCGGTACCATGGTGGGCACATGCTGTGGCCTTGGAAAAGGGCCGCAGCACATGCCGCCGCCGTGCAGCACATCCGTGCACCATGCACCATGTCGTGCATGGCACACGGTGCACAGAGGTAAGTGCGTGCACTACGTGTGCCCCCAGGGAGACTTTACATTGGCCTACAACGGCCGGGGGCCCTGTTTGGGGTTCCCTGATCCCTTTCTGACAATGTTTTAATGGCGGGGTTCCTCCTACTGCCACACTGTTGGGATCTATGATCCTGACAGCGGTGTTGCGTCCGACAGCTGTGTGTTCAACCGCTATTAACATGATACGGCAGTTCGACCACTAGCATCGTAATGAGGCCCTTAGTGAGGTGTAAGGTAAATCTAACGGTGGAGAGACGAGATTGTTGGGCAGATGCCACTTTCTTATTGTAACAATGAACATCTAGACTTTGAAAAGTGTTATTACCCAGTTCTCCAGTAATCATTGCATGAGTATCAGAAGGAAAATTGCTAAATTGGACCTTTTAATTTGAACCAGTGACCTGTAGATCACACATGATTTCTGCAGTGCTATTGACTAGAGGTACTGGATACTCCATGCAGGGTGTTGAAGTTCAGATGCTTTTAGTATCAACACCTAATCGACAACGGAAGCAAAGGATGATTCAGATGAGAAAGAGAAGACCTTTTGTGGGGGTACATAATAAAACGAGAGCCTGAGCCTATTAATAGTGATATTTGTGCATCATAAACCATTCAAGTCCATCACTTCTTGCTTGCCTTTGAACAAATTGATGAAGTCATCTTTGTTTTTTTTTATTTAAACGTCAACAGAGTGATGCATGATTTGAAAACAAATTGAAAGGAAATGGCATACCAAATGTGCTTTCTTTGTCTTCCTCTCCAGGTATTTGTAAATTTTGCCAAGGACCAAAGTGATGATGACCATCTCAAGGACTTGTCATTGCACAAAAACCAGACTGTTGTAGACGTTGCACTCCTCACATCCTTTTTAAAGGATGAGAAAGTGAAAGAAAGTTGTGTGTGATGGTCTACGTTGCGATCTGCACTATTTGAGGTTGAAGAGTATATTCGAGGATCGCTGTTTGCCTTGCGCCTGCTGGGGATGCGACGTTTCAGCAGAACAAGGTCAGGACGATCTGGAGGGATAAAATGGAATAAAAACTGGACACTACTGACACAGTTCAATGCAATGCAATTCAATGCAACGAGAAACGAAATTCCATTGAACGAGGTAGCTTCCCCGGGACTCTGCCTTCGTGAACTGTTCTCCAACAGAAGACTTGAAAGTAGCTTTTTAGAGCTTGACTGCAGTACATGAAGCTGCAACATTGTACCCGCTGGATCCCGTGGGTTGTACGCCATTGTTTTTTTTCTATCAGTTTTGTGTTATTGTTAGTTTCAACAACATTGCTATATCTTGGCCAGTGATTATTTATTGCTATTTTAGGGTGCATTAGTACACTAATGCCATGTCCGCTCTGGCATCCTTTTTGTGTGAAAGAGATGGCCAGGTTGATGCATCGTGGTCTGCTTGGATTTGTGTTATGGCTTCACGCATCCACAGCCACCACTTAATCTTTTCTTACACAACAGCATGTTCGGTTGCAGTGTCTCTCCTTTTACCATTTCGAATCAGGTTACCTCTGGGAGGGATGCTGCCAAGAATGGTTAATACTTTCCATTCTGTTCGTTTATGCTTCTAGAAATGCAGCAGGAGTATTAATGAACATTCATTTCATTGTAAGGTTTCCCCACCATGTCTGGTAGGTAGGCTGCCCCATTAGGGCAAGGTTTCCCACCACATGTCTGATTAATTGGCCATGCCACTGTCCCTTTACAAGTACCATCATGGAGGTGCTGGCTGACTAGCCTTATCAAGTACTGAGAAGACTTCATAAGCAATGCAATAGTACAGTCAAATATACGGTGGCACCAATGTGATGCTTTTTGGGCAATATAGTAGGCAGTATGAACACATACATAACTATGCTACCATCCATTAACCCAGGATAGCATTCCCTGTAAGCAAACTCCATCTTATTCTCTTCATACTAGTGAAGCTGACAAATATTCCATTGCTGGCAATGGAGGGTAACTGCTATCAGCACATGAGAAAAAAGGGTGTGCCACTTTGGTGCTGGGTGTAGAAATTAGTTCATTTTCTTTACTTTATCTTAATGGAGTGGGTGTAGTGTAATGTGGAACCAGAAGCAGATCAGTGTGCTACTAATGAGCCAAAACTACCCAAGCATCGAGGCTAACTTTGGCAGTGAAAGTCACTTATTCTTCAGCAACAAATGGAGGCTAGTAGTAACTTGCTAAATGGCCTGCTCCGGTCCTTCATGCCGTGGATAGAGTAATTCACAAATCGGATACTGAGCCATCTTTACACCCATGCCACCCAACAGCAACCTAATCTCTGAGTAGAAATATCAGATGTTTTGTGACATTTTAGGCTTAAATCAGTGTACTCCAGAGTAAATGCCAAAAAAGAAAACTGTTCCCTTGATGTCTTGTCATGCCTTGTTCTTGCCATACATTGTGACCTAGAGGTCAATATCACAAGCAACATTTTGCACAAAGGCATCCTGCAAATGGTTTGAAGAAGAGCAGTTGACCTGCTTATCACCGCTTGATGTCAGTCACTGGTGGTTATTGTGACTGAGGGGATTTTTATCTCTGCATGAAACATAAAGAAGATGCCATCGAGGGCAGCTCTCAGTGTATAATTTCAGGTTAACAGGGGAAACGCTATGCCATGTGTTAGAACTACCTCTCATTTGGTGAGTTGTAAACCCAAAAGTCACCATTTGTAATGTGGTTTTCTACTTTGTCCATCTTCCAAACCTAAGAAAGCACATTTCAGGGTGTCTTGTTACTTATCTTTCTAGCCTAGAATACACCTATTTTCAATCTTCAAATGTCAGCAGTTGTGGCTAAACATTTTTGCGCCATCTTTTGAGGCCTGTATATCTCCAGCTCTGATATGACCTGAACCTATTACAAAATTGAAAACTGTTGTGTGTTCGTTATTTTCCTTGTCAGTGGGAGAATACCTCACTAAGAGACGGGGAGCGGGGTGTGGAAGATCACTTCTCAACAAAATGAAAACAGCACAGTTTGTTTTTGCCTCCTGCTATTCCTATGAGTGGTCACTTTAGGAACACTGTGCACTTGGCCATTTCATTTTAAGTCCTTTTGTGAGTGTTTAACATCTGTATTTTGGTTGAAATATCAACCTAAAAAATACTGCATCAACTATATCGACTTCCATTATATCATCAAGGGAAGTGGATGTGGACTTAAGAATAGTAAATCTATACTTATGTTTATATAGTGGATGCGAATGTTTGTAAGCTGACGTAGTGTCAACCGCTTTTGTACAGTGATATAAGAGCCATACTCAGTTTTTCAGATCTGTATCAGAGGAGGACGACCTAGGCCACCGTTGTTGCCAAAGTTTTTGTGCATGCATTTCAGGGGATTTCATCACAGGACTTGTTGGCCATTGCCTCAATGTATGATTCTACACTGATTGTATTTACTGCCTGTGGCTCCATCATGATATAGGAAGATGTGTAGAAATGCAATAACTCGGGCTAGTGTAGTGATATTTTAAAGTCTTTATGTAGCAAGATTTTGAAGTCATATGAGGCTTGAGGTTAATTAACGGGGTATTGCAGATGTTGCTGCTAGAAGTGGGCTGTTGCTGAAACTCATAAGCATTAGTTCATAATATTCTCAATCAGATTATTTTCTGCACACTCTTGAACTGCTATGTCTTAAAGGTGCCCTTTCCTTGATAAGTACGATCATCACCAGCCTACGAAAAAAACTATGCCTTATGGCAAGTACCTCAGGGGGCCGGTACAAGATATTTTTTTAGCCCTAGTTGAAGTGACAATGTGCCAGCTATCTTTCCTGGCACATGACAGCATTTGCTATATGTAGGGCCAAGTGTTATGAGTGGTGTAAATATATACTTATGGCTTTGTTACCAGTACGGCGGTCCTCCAGACCACCGTACTCGGGTGGCGGTCCCACCACTGCTACCACTGTGGGTCTGCCTGCAGTATTCTAAGTGTGGCGGTCAGACCGCCACGAGACTGCCGGCTCTGCCGAGATCAAGGATCCCGCTGCGCCAGCAGTTTGCAACTGGCCTCAATATGCTGGTGGTACCAATGCCGGCACCACCGAGCATATTACAAGTTGGCTTTCCACCGCCCATTTCATGGCGGTGAGCTCGTCTTGAAAAGGGTGGCAGAGAGGCAATTTAGGGGGTCCTAACAGGGCCCCCGCCACTTCTGGGCCTAGGGGTGCATGCGAGGGGGCACATATTGTGCTCCCCTGGAATTGCACCGCCATTCCTGCACAGTGTGGCATACATGCCACATCGTGCAGGAACGTGCTGCTGGTGCGGTCACGGCGGCGGTCTGCTGTTAAGGCTCTCCTATGCACCTTACACAGCCGCCTCCCTGAGAACGTCGCAGAAGCCACCCACCCGCCCTGGATTACACTCGTAATCCGGCAGGCGGCGCACGACGGGCTTGCCAGTCCACCTGTTGGCGGGGCGCTGGAGGGCCGACAGGAGGATAGCGAAACTCGTTATGAGGCCCTTAGTCTTGCTTTGCTCTAAAACCTACACGTCGCACAATCCTACCCTTGTGGTGGCCTTCTTTTCATCACACTGTTGTGTCTTAGGCCATTTTTAACATTCAAGCAAATACTTACATCACTTGTGTCCACTGTTACTTCAAATAACTTCTATAAAATAGTGGTACAGGGCGCAGCTACATGCCTGATGGCTGGTCTCATCAGATCAAAACGACCACTTGCTTGCTTTTACATGGTGGTATTGATTTTATAGTATTGGTTATATTTCAATAAGGACTTAACATTTGACATTTCTCCCACAGGACCCACTCCCCTTGAGAAGTGTTGCTTTTCTCTGTACTGTTGGTTCTTCATTCCAAGCACTTTATGTTTTCTGTAATGGGATCTAATTTTGCACTGGAATGCCCATTATCTTTGCAAATACTAGACAAACGTTTTACAATATAGATTTCTACAAGAAGTCCTAAACTTGTCATTTTCATGAAAAGCAAGAAAACAAAAAAAAACTTTGTATTGTCAGATAACTGTTTATGTGACGTATTACACACATAGGCAGGTTTATATGTTTAATTGCCTTGTACTACATAATGTAAGTCACAAAAACAAAATAAAAGCTGTGACCATTGCCTGTTTTTTCATGCACAAATTAAATGAAGAATTCAGACCACTGAAGCGATAGCTCTATGAAATGCAAAGTTAATGAAAGAGAAGACAAAACTTGGGTGATCTGATGGGTTTTCAAGTCTTTCCTCTTGTTTTAATCCTGGTAGTCCTCCGTTCATTCTCATCCTGCCCACCTCAGCAGATCTTCTGCAAAGGTGGTTTACATGAAGGTAGGTTGTGCTGGGTTGGAGGATCAAAGAAGGTGTATTGAAAATACTGTAACCTACCACTTGGACCACTTTAATACTCCATGTACTGTGTAGCTGCAGCACAGCCTTTTTATTTTGTTGACAAACCAAACGTGTACTTCTGATCTTCAATGAAAGCATATACCAACTCCACAGCAGTGTCGAGCAACACCTTTCATGGCAGTCTATTCATTAATTGTGTGCTTCAGATTACCACAGGTCATCCTACTTCCTGTTTTCATTCTAGTTGATTATCTGTAGCTTGTTCCTTTTGCATATTTATAAAATACAAAACATTTCTATTTACAAAGACCAATAATGTGTAACAAAAAAAAACACTAACCACCCATGACTTAAGCAAAGAGGCTTTCCTGTCCATGTAGGAAAACTCACAGGAACAAAAGAGAAGCCTGTCGACCAGACTTCACTACCTGCCTAGATATATTTTTGGTGCATTGATCAGTTATATATTTACATTGCTTGCTTAATTGTGCTTTACAGTGCTTAAATTGTTTAAAAAAAATGTGCATGGGTCCAAAATTGTTCTTATGAACCCACTGCTGGCACGGCTGAGTGCTGGTGTTGCCAAACACGAACGCTGGTGTTTGTCTTGGATCCATCTAATTCCTCTTTCTTTCATCACTGTACGCGGCCTATTTCTTTATCTCACCCTTGCTGGTTCGTTTATAACCCTGCTTTTGGTCTTTGTCACATTTTTCTCTTGCTCCTTCCTTCTCCATTTTCTGCCTTTCTTTCTCTTGCTCTGGGTCAAACTCTGATGATGAAAAATAAGCCCAGTCCCAAAAAAGAAGTGCCAGTTCCGACTAATTATACTACTTGCAACCACAGACACAAAGCGAGGATTGGCTGTTCTGCATTATTGTCTCGTGAGAATTGACTTGAAAAGGTTTCTGTAAGAAGACACTGTCTGAGGTCAGCCGGAACCCACTGGGCACCTTGATTCAGCTTCATCCACAGGTTTTTCCATTGATCATCTCACTGAGTCCAAGAAATAGGCAGGGACCGAAGAACTTGGAAGATTTTAGAGATCTTCAATGTGTCATGTAACATTATTTGTTGCCGCAATCTAAAAAAGCAGTAGTTACGAAAAATGGAACTCACTCTCTTGGGCCACATTTTAAGTTAATGTGCTGGCATCTAGCACTCCTGTACATAAAGTGCAACATTCTAGTGGCAACAAGCTTTCCGCAGATGATCTCTAATGGTGACACAAGAACTTCCACATAAAGCAGCAGTTTAATTTGTGACCATGACTACGATTTGCAGTTACCTAGCCCGACCATCAGGGGCGGCTCCTCCATTTGAGCGGTGGAGCGTCACTCCACAAGCCCCAGAACTGAAAAATAAAACGGTAATAAAGTTCAGTTATTACCATTTTATTTTTCAGCCACCCGTCCTGAACTAAGAGTCAGGACGGGGTGGGGCCAGCGCTACTGAGGGGCAGCAGCAGAAAGCTATGCGCTTCAAATGTGCATGTCCCTTTGGCCAGCCATCTTGGGCCGGCCAGCCAGACATGCGTATTTTAAAGTTCTCTTACCATAACTGTCTTAGACAGCTAGGTTAGAGAACGCACAGGCCTGTATGCTCTTAGGAGCACTTGGAGAGCCTGCTCTATCTAATCCTTGCGCTGCTTTCATGCTGTGAAAGCAGCACCAGGATTGGGTATTGCAGTTTTCTGCGTCGGAGCTTCCTGTGAAGGCGCCCGAGAGAGGAGGATGTCGTGCTGCAACTCAGCCAAGGTAAGTCTATTTTAATTAAAAAAAATTGTGCCCGCCTCACCACTCTCGGTACAAGCCAGCCGACACCGCCGACCATCAGTGATGATGAAGATAAATGTCCCAATGTGAGAAAGGTCCATTGTATACGGGACTTGTTGACTCCTATCATGTACACAAATGCCACAAAGTCAAATTCATTATTTCTGGGACAGGGAACTGCAAACCAGAGAAAAAACACATTTAACTGAACAAGTTTCACAGAAACCACAACTAGAAAAGTAGGAAACACCATAATGGAAGTACCACCATTTCAAAATCCACACTACATAAAGGACATCCAGCGGTCAACTCATCTCTTGTGACTCAGGATGACAAACAATAAAAGGAAGTAATCATGATAAGAAAATTTTGTGGTTGAAATATGTAAATATGACTACTCCACTTTTGGACAAAATAGCAACTGGTGTGATCTTTAAAAAAATATGCAAATTGTTAGTTAAGATCACTGGCATTCTGAAGGAATAAGGAGAAAAAAGGATAGTCTTAATAGGAGAAAAAACTGAAAATGAGAATTCAGAGTGGTGTGCAATAGAAATTATCCACTTGCGTAATATTACGTGCACTGGAGAAAACCTTTGTAAAAACAGGCAAAAAGACAGTAACAATACATTGGTGGAACAGCACATAGAAGAGAAAAGACTGTAGCACCCTCCTGTAGAGTATTTTAAGGAATAATTGTATAAAATCAGTGTGATGACTGGTTTCCTAGTATTTTTTCAAGAGACATAGAACCCTACAAAAGAACATAAAAGTATAAGCTCAGAACTACGAATTAGCGCTATGTTAGTGTATCCAAATGGAAAGGATTGTATTTTTTTTTTTTCCGTCAAACTTGTTTTTATTGAATTTTGCAAAGTATCAATCAACAAGCATGGTAGTACATCCTCCTTATACATTCGGATATCGCTTTCAGTTATCTATTACCAGGTACAGATTCTGTCGAGTGATCCGAATCTTTCCTCATGCAGTTCCATTTGCATGTATTGCCTGCATGGCTACATTATTGAACGATACAACAGATAAAGAGGATAACAAAAACATACCCACCCTATCGATTATGCATTTTTATACCTCAGTCCCTCCTCCCACCCCGGCTCTTTTCCTAGTGGAGTACAGCTTCTGTACTTCTCTCGATTTAGCATTGGGGGTATGGGGACCCAGTGTCGAACTATAATGGGAAAAGAGGGTATGAATAAATCATAATGGGGTAAAGTGAAAAGCTGGGTCTCGGGGGTCCGGAATGTCTAGTCGTGTCTTGCAGTGGTTTCACATGTACTTGGGGGGGGTCAGGTTAAAATTGGAACAAGTGGAGCGCCCTGATTCTCGTGGAACAGGTGGTCAGTGGGAGACCGCTGGACAAGAATTCCACCAAAGGGCCCCATGTAAATTCAAACATTTTTAATTCGTCCCTGTAAATGTCACTCATGCGCTCCATAGTTAGTGCCTGCCACAACCGTGCATGCCATTGAGTTATGGCTGGAGAATCTTTTTTTTCCAGGCGGCAGCTATCGCCGTCTTGGCTGCTCCCAGGCAGAGCCATATGATGGCTTGGTCTGCTTTAGTTTGGTATTTCAGTGATGGGTCCCTCAGGCACAGTAACGTGTATTCTAGGGAGTCTGGTATGGGATAACCGATTATCGCTTTAATTTGAGCCAAAATTTCTGACCAAAAAGGGCGTATGGACGGACAATCCCACCATATATGGCGGAAATCACCCAGCAGGCCGCAGCCTCTCCAACAAAGCTCCGAAGTGTTAGGAAATATTTTCTTCAGTTTTTCCGGATACAAGTACCAGTCAAACATCTTGTAGTGGGCTTCACGTTGACTGAGGGAGTGACAGTGGCGTTTTATATCCATCCATAGGCCTTTCCACTGGGTATCTGAGATATCGTGGCCCACTGTGCATTCCTAGAATTCCAGATAACGTGGACGCCTAGACGGCAGTGTGTGCAATAATAGGGAGTATAAAAAGGAGATCGCCCCTTTCACTGAGCTGGCACCTTTCACATAGCGCTCCAAGGGTGTGAGTTCTCTGGTAGCCCCTTCTCTAATCTCGGGTTGGAGGACCCAGTGGCGCAGTTGGAGGTACCGAAAGTACTCTGTGTTAGGTAATTGGAATTCCCTCTTACAGTTAGCAAATGTTAAAATGTCCCAGTTATGGAATATGTCAGCCACAGTAAGGCAGCCTCCCTCCCGCCATGTGTCGAAAGGTCCTGGTTGTAGTGCCGGTGGGAAGGCAGGATTGTAGTGAATGGGCGTGAATGGTGAGGGGAACGTGGTCCATTGTGTCTGCTTTAATATATCGTCCCATACTTTAAGTGTCGTCTTAGTAGGTGTGCTAATATAAGCGTTTGCTGATCGGTCCCCCTTCGGCTTCCAAAGCAAGTCCCATATTACTCTTCCCATGATTGCTCGGTCCATGTGTAGCCAGTGTTTAGCTGACTCACGTTGGGACCATTCTATTAGTACTCGGAGTTGGGCCGCTTTGTAGTAGAGGTCCAAATCCGGCATCGCTAGACCTCCCTCGTCGATGGGTTTCCTGAGGAGCTGAAACAGCAGTCTTGGTCTCTTGTTTTGCCAAATGAATTTCCGCAGTAACGTGTGAGCCTCATGTAGGAAGTCTCTCTCAAATGGTATGGGGAGACTGAAATAGATGGAGAAACTTCGGCAGAATTACCATTTTAACGGCATGTATTCTGCCTAACCAGGAGAGATAGAGGGGCGCCCGTCTCTTCAGGTCCGCTCGTAGCTGACATAAGAGTGGTGGGTAGTTAGCGGTAAATAGCCCCGAGATTTTTGGAGGCAATTTTATTCCCAGGTACGTTAAATCTTTTTTGGCCCACTGAAAGGTAGTTGAGGCCACTAATTCACTAATCTCCGCCTCCGGGAGCGTCAGGTTAAGGAGGAAGGATTTATGAAGATTAATACGGAAACCCGCTACTATTTCAAATTTGTCCAGTTCGTCACGTATTTCTAAGATGGATTGACTCGGATCCGCAATGGTTAGCAAGATGTCGTCTGCGAACATTGATATTTTGTGCTCCTCAGAACCAAACGGTATTCCCTTAACCCCTCTATTGTCTCTAAGTCGGGTGGCTAACGGTTCAATACTGAGCGCAAAAAGGAGTGGGGATAGGGGGCAACCCAGCCTCGTTCCCCGTGCTAAGTGGAAGGAGTCAGAAGCCATGACGTTGACTAACACTCTAGCACTGGGAGCTGCAAAGTTAGCTTTGATCATATTGATAAATGTGCTGCAAAAGCCGAATCTTTGAAGAGTCTGGAAGAGAAAGTTCCAGTTTGCTCGATCAAATGCCTTCTCAGCATCTAATCCGAGAAGGACCGCCGGGATTTGGCGCTTATTAGCCTATTCTATGAGATGTATCACTCTGCGCACGTTGTCATGGGTTTGTCTCCCCTTAATGAATCCCGATTGATCCGGGTGTATCAATCCTGGCAATAGGTTTTCTAAGCGGGTAGCTAATAATTTTGAATAGAGTTTAGCGTCCATGTTAAGTAGTGCTATGGGGCGATATGAACCGCACTGTGTTGAGTCTTTCCCGGGTTTGGGAATCACGGTCAGTAGTGCTTCACTCATTATGTGGGTTGTTTGTGTAGTAGTCGCTATGTAATTAAAAAGTGCCGTTAGCTGGGGAATCAGTTCTATACTAAAGGTTTTATAGAATTGTGTCGTCAGTCCGTCAGGTCCCGGGGATTTATGTAATTTGAGAGACCCTATCGCTTTCTGTACTTCCTCTTCCGTGATGGCTTCCCCTAGTTGTTTATTCTGGGTCTGTGTAACCTGTGGGAGCTCCAAAGTGTCTAAATAAGTGGTTTGTATCTGGTGATCGAGTGGGTCAGCTGTGTATAATGTATTATAGTAGTCCCTGAATGCATTTGCCTTGCCCGAGTCGTCATGTGTTAGTGAGCCCCAGGGTGTGTAAATGTCCCCAATAAAGTCCCTTTCTCTCTTTACTCTCAACTGGCTTGCGAGGTGAGCCCCAACTTTATTGCCTTGTGCGTAGGAGGTCTGCTTGAGTTTAAGCAGAGTTAATTCTGCTCTGTTAGCGTATATCGCGTGAAGTTTACCCTTAAGGGCCGTGACTTTTCGTTGAGTTGTGGTGGTGGGATTGGTTTTGTGTGTTCTTTCTAGTATTTTCAGTTCTCCCTCTAAGCTTAGTCTTTCTGTTGTAATCCCCTTGTTAAGCGCTGCCCTTAGCGTTATGCATTGGCCCCTAATTACAGCCTTAAAAGCGTCCCAGTTGTTCGATGGGGATGTGTCCTGGAGGTCATTTAACTGGAAATACTCACTTATAGAGGAGCGTAGGGCATCGCAGAGTGTTTTGTCTCGTGTTATGGCATTGGGGAAAAACCATCGTTTGAACTTCGGTTGAAGACTACGCCATGCTAGTACGACCGATTCCGGAGCATGGTCAGAGATGATTATGGGGTGTATGCTAGTCTCCTGGACTAACTTGTTAAGGGTTTGGCTCATAAATATATAATCAAGTCTTGAGTATGTGCGATGGACATGTGAGAAATATGTGTAGTCATTATCCTCTGGATGCGCTTCTCTCTACAATCTAGGAGGCCCAAGTCGCGAATAGCTTGATTCAGGGTTTTATAAAAGCTACCTGTGTGGGCCCTATGTGGGTGGGTACTATCCTTCCCGGAATGCCATGTCAAGTTAAAATCTCCCATCAGCACGATGTCGCCTTCCGCGAAACCCCCCAGGAGAGTCAGTATGTTGTGGATAAAAGTGGCTTGGTTCGTGTTTGGTGCATATAGCCCCGCAAAAGTGCAGAGGCGTCCCCAGATGCGGCGCTTTCACCAATACCACCCGGCCTTCCTTGTCAGTTTTATAGTCTATTGGTTGGAATTTGAGAGTAGAATGAAAGAGGAGCGCCACTTCGTTGTTTTTGGAATTGGCGGAAGATTTAAAAACTAGGGGGAATGCTTTGTGTTTAATTCTGTGGTCTTCTGACCTCTTGAGGTGGGTCTCCTGGAGCGCCACTACGTCATAGTGTTGATCAGTTAAATATTTCCATATCTTTTGACGTTTAGATGGTATTACAGTTGGAGAAATTGTGTAAAGTTACATCAATGGTGCCATAGACACATTTTTACTCTCAATGGTTAGATGACACACACTGAATCCTCCACATTTCAAATGGCCTAGCACGGGTGGTATGCCCCACATCTCAGTAAGTGTCTGGGAGGGTTTTTTGGTGGGTAATGCTGAACTCACTGTAGGAGAGTAGGATCTGCTTCTTATAGTTACCCCCACTTTTTGCTGATGTTTCACTGTTTTTCGACTTAGCCGGACATGCAGAGCGGCAGTTATAAAATGCCTCGGAGGGATGTCTATCCAACTGTCCCGCAGAGCGATAAACTTTTGGAAAATAGCGGCAAAGGAACTGGACAAAAATAGTGATTTGACATGAGCGGATGGAAAATAATTGTATACAGCTATTTAAAATGTACTGATTATATAATTGTTTCAATGATCTAGCGGCTAGCTTCCAGGACGGCTCTACCACGTCACATTCATTTGGAAAAAAGAGGCAAAAGAATTTTTAATGTCTTAAATTTTATTGCCCGTTGTTACGACTTAGTCTTAATTCTTTTTTTTTGTCTCCTTACTGGCCTATAAACTCTTGTCTTTTCTTAAATTTAAGTTTCCAGATGTCGATTCCTGGTTTTATGTAACATGGTGGTACGTCCACCCTTTATGATTTTAATGAAATCAAATAAAAGTATTTTTTGATTGATTGATTGATTAGCCAGACTGTGGCCCTGCTAATCAGGACCCCAGTCTATCTGCTTTCTACTCTAAATTGATTGTATGTACTTTAGGTACACTCCAGATTGGATTCTGGGGTACCCTTGTGAGTCCCCAGTATATGGTATACTATGTACCCAGGGCATAGGTACCCCAGAGGCCTACCAGGGGCTGCAGCATGTATTATGCCACCCCTGGGAAGCTTTGTAAAATGACACAACAGGTCTGCTACAGCAGCCTGTGTAAGGTGGTGTATCCACCCCTTACTGAGATATAGGTTCCCTATATCTCTCCATATCACTGCACATGTAAACCTATCAGTCACCCCTATGGCAGGCCTTAACAATCCTGAAGGCAGGGTGCTGGGTTTCATGTGAGAGGGTGCCCATGCATGAGCAGAGCCCCTCTGCAGCTTTCGGAATCTTCATTCCGGGGTTGTTTGTGATGAGCCAGACCATATACTCTTAAGTGCATTATAACCAAACGGTAAATGCTAACTTTGGAGTGGCTGCATGGAAAACTGTTGTGTTTGGTGTCAAACACCTTGGAATCATACCCCCACACCAGTAACTGGTGTGGGAGTATGATCCCACCCTTCTAGAGGGAGAGACATGACAGCACCGGTATACCCGGTACCAGCTAACAGAGCCCTGGCATCACAAAATGGATGCTGCAGCCACAGACACGAGTCTGCTCTCCTGCTGCTGGACGAAACTCCACCAGGGGAGGCCTGGACAATAGGTTTCCTGTCACAGGGAGGTGTGACCACCTCCCAGACAGGCTTTAGTGTAGTGGGGCTGGGTGGGTGCACTCTCAGAGTGCTTTGAAGTCTGCACTGGGGGCACATTTGGTGTCCCTGTGCATAGTCCAGCTCAAACCGGTTGCAGGGGCACACAGCCCCTGCTCTGGCGCGAAACTGGACAAAGGAAATGGGTGTAGCCACCCCTCTTTCCTGACCCTCCCATAGGTGGGTCCCCAGAGTTTGTCCAACCCCTTCCTTGGGTATAAAGTAGGAAACCCTGACTACAGGACTTTAGATTACACCTGGACTAAACTCTGATACCAGAAACCAAGTACTTCGACGATCTACACTACGCTGGATGACTGAAGAATCTCCCTTGGAGTATAGGAGTTACTCTCCTGCAAAGCAGGCACCTTTAACGCAACTGACCGGTTGGCATCTCCGAGCTCTGACGGACTCCGAAGAGTATTGCCACACAGGAGGTAGGTTTTCCGAGGTATCTGAGGTCGATCTGTGCCCACAGCAAGTCTGAGGCCCGTACCCCTTGTGGAGACCGTGCAACCCGAACCCCTGGACACCGCGACCATTTGCAGAAGCATCAGCTTTCCGGCAACCCCTGAGGCTGAGCTTTGGGTTACTTGTAGCCCTAACCCCGAGCAGTAATTGCACTGAAGATTGTTGGCCTACACTCAACGAGTGTTCCGTGGGCCGCCATTTTGTGATTCCTCTTCAGGTCCCTTTGCAATCCCTGGTCTGTTAACCTGTGGGTCCCCAAGAAGGCAACTCTAACTTTTATTGGGCTTCCCTGGTTGCTCCAGACATGACCTGACTCTCCATCGCTTGGGGAGTCCCCAGGACTTTGCTGATCCGCACAGAAGCATCTTTTCTCTTCCTGCTTGGGTTGCTGTTGCCAAGGCTTGTTGTGGTCAATCCGATCACCGACACCCCAGCACTCGACATCCTTTGTGGGACAGCTCGAATCCGGCTCCTGGTTGTCGTCGACATCTCCGGGACCCCGTGGCTGCAGAGTCAAGCTTCACCTCTTCGCACCTGAAGCACCCGACATCGGTGGGCATTCGATTGCTCCGCTCCTGGTCACTGGCTAGTGACCCAGACTCTGTCCCCTCTGCTTTCAGGTTCTTCACATCTTCGATCCAGGCTTGGATCACACCGGACACTTTTCTCCTTCACGGCAGCAGCACTTTGCAGCAGATCGCCATTGAAAACGACGACGATTCCCGACACCCTTTGACACCTATGCCCGGCTTCCCTGGGTGAGGTAACTCAGTACTCCGGTGCTCCGTGGTGTTGGCCTAGAACCCCTTAAGTCTAAAGGGGTTTGCTCAAAGTCCTCTCCTAAGTGTCCTTTATCTTTAAAATTCCAACCGCGACTTTCCGCATTGAATCCTACGGCGCTCGCGGCTGTGTTCTCACACTGCACACGTCCCCCGTGGGTCTCCTGTGTCACTACCTTGGGTGGTTCCTTGGGGTCCCAGCGATTCTACGTGCTCTAGGCACTGTGTCTAGTCAAGTCGTGGTTCTTATACCACTTTCTTAGTAGATGTTTGGTCTCCCCCTGGAGGCCACTGTGTATTGTGCTATTTACTGTCGTTTTAATACTGTGATACTGTGTATCTTGAACTCTAATCTCATAAAGGGATTAGTAGTTAGTGTTTAGAAATAAATACATATATTTTATATATACCTTGTGTGGTTCTCCTTTCATTTAGTTATTCAAGAGGTTATAATCTGGTAAACCAAGCTGCTTTACACTCCTTCAAGACTTAGCCTGAAGGCTGCTCTCCATAGCTACCACTAGGATAGCTTTCAATAAAGGTTGTCTTTAAACCTATCATCAATAAGGGTCATTTGGACTGGTGCAAGGTGCCCACTATAACTAGTGGACAGCATATGCCAAGCCAACTTCTCACATTGGTGTGCAGCGGTTGGATTCAAGCTTGCTATTGCTTTACCAGATAATCTCTTTGAAGTGACTAACTGAAAACCACTATAGGTACATAGGTACATATAAATCAAGTTTAGAATACAGTAAGTTCTACAGAACTTAGAGTTGTGTGTCAAGGGTTTAGCACACCCTTTCTACAACTCAAGAGAGTTTCAGTTCCCACTAGAGTAGGTAGGTGCATACACCACACCACACTAGAATGTCTGCAAGGCCTGAAGTAAGTGACTCCTTGCCCACTAGGTATGACAATCTCTTATTCCAGGAATTGAGAAATATGTGTACCTCTAGGAGACTGAAAACAGGGAGACATGCAAGCACTCAACACCTCATAGAGGCTTTGCTGTTAGATGACCTCAGAAAGACACCAGGGTCTGATGAGGAAGGCAGGTTGGGTGGGGCAGTAGAAGAGGAAAGGCCAGGTAGTGAAAACTACTATGACCCAGACTCTGATGCTGGCCAGGGGGATCAACATGATTCCCACCTGGAAAATCCAATTCTTCCTGAAGGAGAGGAAGGCCTCAGTGGCCCCCTCTTCACTCCCCCAGGAAGGGTTAATAGTCTACCAAGAAGATCAAGATCTCCTTCTCAGGAATCTAATCATTCTGGTACGTCTATAGGGTCCCTGCTTCTCATAAAAAGGCATCCTCTTATGAGAAGAAATGCCAACTGCTTAATTTTGAGAAAGCTAAGCTGAGAATCAAGAGAGAGCAATTGGCCTTAGACAGGGCATCCCTGGAGCTTCAGAAAGCTTCACAAAAGTTGGGGCTAGAGCCCCATGGTGGCAGCAACAGTGTCCCTAGAGGTAGAGATCATACTCATGGCCATAGGAACCTGAACAAGATTGTCCCTCCCTACCAGAGTGGGGATGACATCCACAAATGGATAACTGCACTGGAAAGGTCCTGTAAGGTACAGAGGGTCCCTCAGGAGCAGTGGGCAGCAATCTTGTGGCTCTCCTTTGCAGACAAAGGTAGAGACAAGCTCCTCACTGTAAGAGAAGAGGATGCTGACAATTACAAAGTCCTGACGAGTGCTCTGATTGAAGGGTTTGGCCTAACCACTGAACAATACAGGTTAAAGTTCAGAGATACCCAAAAGGCACAGACTCAGGACTGGGTTGACTTTGTTAATTGTGCTACTAAGGCTCTGGAAGGCTGGTTACTTGGCAGTAAGGTGTGTGATTTCAAAGGATTGTATAATTTGATCATGAGAGAGCAGATCCTTAACAACTGTCAAAATCAACTGTTGCATCAGTACCTGGTGGACTTTGATCTGACCTCTCCCCAAGAACTGGGTCAGAAGGCAGACAAGTGGGTCAGAACCAGGGTGAGGCAGAAGGTTCAGAACCAAGGTGGTGACTCTAAGAAGCAAGATTCTAAGAACTCTGATAAGGGTGGGGAGAAGGGTAAAGACCAGAAGTCTTCTCAAGGGCCCCAAAAATCTGCATCTGGTGGGGAGTCCCAATCTAACAAAGTAAAAGGCCAAAAGAAACCATGGTGTAAAATCTGTAAGCAGAAAACCCATTGGACTAGTGATTGTACAAAGACCAAAGACTCAACTCCAGCCACCATTGCCCCTAAGGCGACTGTTCCCCCTAGTTCAGCTCCAAGTGGTGGTGTTCCTAATAAGGGTGTAGTAGGGTTAACCCTGGGATTTGAGATGGACTCTGGCCTAGTCAGAGTTCCAACTCAGGCTGTACTGATCTGTGATGGAGACATAGATATGTCCTCCTATGTGAGTCCCAGTAATCTGGGCAAATACAGACAGCAGCCCTTAATTAATGGAAGAGAGGCTTTGACATACAGGGACACAGGAGCAAGTGTCACAATGGTGACAAAAGATCTTGTGGCCCTGAGCAGATCATTCTTGGTGAAATGTACCAAGTGACCAATGCTAGCAATGTCAGGACAGACCATTTCCTGGCAGTTAATTTCTCCTGGGGAGGGGTAACTGGCCCTAAGAAAGTTGTGGTAAGTGCAGACCTCCCTGTTGAATGCTTGCTTGGAAATGATTTGGAAAGTTCAGCTTGGGCTGAAGTTTAACAAATACAGACAGCAGCCCTTAATTAATGGAAGAGAGGCTTTGGCATACAGGGACACAGGAGCAAGTGTCACAATGGTGACAAAAGATCTTGTAGCCCCTGAGCAGATCATACTTGGTGAAATGTACCAAGTGACCAAGGCTAGCAATGTCAGGACAGACCATTTCCTGGCAGTTGTTAATTTCTCCTGGGGAGGGGTAACTGGCCCTAAGAAGGTTGTGGTAAGTGCAGACCTCCCTGTTGAATGCTTGCTTGGAAATGATTTGGAAAGTTCAGCTTAGGCTGAAGTTTAACTCAGGACCCATGCAGAAATGTTGGGCATCCCTGCAGATGTGTTTGCTATGACCAGGTCACAGGCAAAAATGTCTAAAACTGAACAGGCCCTGGATTCTGGAAGAATGGACCAGGTGCCTCCCAAGAGGAGGAGCAGTAGGGTTAAGGCAGTGTCTTCCCCCCTGCCTCAGAAAGCAGATCAGTCTCTTGAGGGAGATGATCTCAGTCCTGAAGAAGGAACTGTCCCAGAGGAGCTTGAGCCTGATCAGGTTGAGTTCTTGGGGACAGGGGGCCATTCCAGGGCAGATCTGAGCCAGGAGCAACTGAGCTGCCCCTCTCTTGAACCCCTCAGACAGCAAGCTGCTGCTGAGGCTGCTGGGAGTGCTAGTGGTACCCATAGGATCTATTGGGATGATGGACTCCTTTACTCAGAGTGTAGAGACCCCAAGCCTGGAGCCACCAGGAGGTTGGTTATACCTCTGAAGTTTAGGAGCTTCCTATTGACCCTAGCACATGATATCCCATTGGCAGGTCACCTAGGCCAAAACAAGACTTGGGACAGAATTGTCCCTCACTTTCATTGGCCTCATATGTCTGAAGACACCAAGGAGTTTTGTCGCTCCTGTGTTACCTGTCAAGCCAGTGGTAAGGCAGGTAGCACCACAAAGGCCCCCTGATACCACTACCTGTGGTGGGGGTTCCCTTTGAGAGGGTAGGGATTGACATTGTTGGTCCCCTAGACCCCCAAACAGCATCTGGGCACAGATTTATCCTGGTGGTGGTGGACCATGCCACTAGGTACCCAGAAGCAATTCCCCTCAGGACCACCACAGCTCCTGTGGTGGCAAGGGCCCTCCTGGGAATCTTTTCCAGGGTGGGTTTTCCTAAGGAGGTAGTATCAGACAGAGGACAAACTTCATGTCTAGTTACTTGACTGCTATGTGGAAGGAGTGTGGAGTAAATTATAAATTTACCATCCCTTATCACCCACAATGCAATGGCTTAGTTGAAAGGTTCAACAAAACCTTGAAGGGCATGATTAAAGGTCTCCCAGAAAAGCTTAGGCGCAGATGGGACATACTTTTGCCCTGCCTTCTCTTTGCCTACAGAGAGGTTCCACAGAAGGGGGTTGGTTACAGCCCATTTGAGCTTCTGTTTGGACATCCAGTTAGGGGTCCATTGTGTCTAGTGAAGGAGGGATGGGAGTTACCTCTCAAACCCCCTAAACAGGATATTGTGGAATATGTACTTGGTCTCCGCTCCCGGATGGCTGAGTACATGAAGAAGGCAACTAAAAACCTTGAGGCTAGCCAGGAATTACAAAAAGCCTGGCATGACCAAAAGGCTGTGATGACTGTTTATCAGCCAGGACAGAAAGTATGGGTGTTGGAGCCAGTGGCCCCAGCAGCCCTCCAAGATAAGTGGAGTGGCCCCCATACCATTGTTGAACAGAAGGGAGAGGTTACCTATCTGGTAGACCTTGGAACTCCCAGGAGCCCCCATAGGGTGCTCCATGTCAACAGACTGAAACCATATGTTGACAGGGCAGACATGGGCTTGCTCATGGCTACTGATGAGGGACAGGAGGAAGAGAGTGATCCACTCCCTGACCTGCTCTCTCAGAACCCTGATGATGGATCAGTAGATGGTGTAGCCTTGGCAGGCAGCCTCACTGACCAGCAGCAAACTGATTGCAGAAGAGTTCTCAATCAGTTCAGACATATGTTTTCTCTGACTCCAAGTCAGACTACCTGGTGCACTCATGAAGTGGATACTGGGGACAATCTGCCTGTTAAAAATAAGATTTACAGGCAACCTGACCATGTCAGGGACTGCATCAGGACTGAAGTCCAGAAGATGTGCGATTTGGGTGTGATTGAACCCTCAGATAGCCCTTGGGCTAGTCCAGTAGTCTTAGTGCCTAAACCTCACACCCAGGGTGGTAAGAGAGATATGAGGTTTTGTGTAGACTACAGAGGTCTCAATGCAGTTACTAGGACTGATGCCCATCCCATACCCAGGGCAGATGAGCTCATAGACACTTTGGCCTCAGCCAAGTTTCTCAGCACATTTGACCTAACAGCTGGCTACTAGCAAATCAGACTAGCTGAGGATGCAAAAGCCAAAACAGCATTTTCTACCCCTAGTGGGCACTACCAATTTATGGTGATGCCCTTTGGTTTGAAAAATGCACCTGCCACTTTTCAAAGGTTGGTGAACAAAGTCCTTACAGGCCTGGAAGCCTATAGTGCAGCATATCTAGATGATATTGCTGTCTTTAGATCCACCTGGGAGGAACACCTGGTCCACCTGAGAAATGTTTTGGAGGCCCTGCAGTAAGCAGGCCTAACTATCGAGGCCAGCAAGTGCCAGATAGGGCAGAGTCAGGTTGTGTACCTGGGCCACCTTGTGGGTGGAGGCCAGGTTCAACCATTGCAGAGCAAAATCCAGACCATCATGGACTGGGTTGCTCCAACCACCCAGACTCAGGTCAGAGCTTTCTTGGGCCTGACTGGGTACTATTGAAGATTTGTCAAAGGATATGGATCCATAGTGACCCCTTTGAATGACTTAACTTCTAAAAGAATGCCAAAGAAAGTTCAGTGGACAGTTAGCTGTCAAAAGGCATTTGATGACCTGAAGCAGGCCATGTGCACTGCTCCCATTCTGCAAAGTCCTGATTACTCCAAGCAATTCATTGTCCAAACAGATGCATCTGAGTTGGGGGTAGGGGCTGTGTTATCACAATTGAATGATGGTCAGGATCAGCCAGTAGCTTTTATTAGCAGAAGGTTGACCCCCAGAGAGAAACGTTGGTCAGCCATTGAGAGGGAGGCCTTTGCTGTGGTTTGGGCCTTGAAGAAGCTGAGGCCATACTGATTTGGCACTCACTTCATTGTTCAGACAGACCACAAGCCCCTCTTATGGCTAAAACAGATGAAGGGTGAAAACCCCAAACTTTTGAGGTGGTCCATTTCCCTACAGGGGATGGACTATACAGTGGAACATAGACCTGGGAGTAACCATGCCAATGCAGATGGACTCTCCAGATATTTCCACTTAGAACATGAAGACTCAACTGGTCAAGGTTAGTTTAATGTCCTGACGTTTGGGGGGGGGGGGTTGTGTAGGAGAGTAGGATCTGCTTCTTATAGTTACCCCCACTTTTTGCTGATGTTTCACTGTTTTTCGACTTAGCCAGACTGTAGCCCTGCTAATCAGGACCCCAGTCTATCTGCTTTCTACTCTAAATTGATTGTATGTACTTTAGGTTCACTCCAGATTGGATTCTGGGGTACCCTTGTGAGTCCCTAGTATATGGTATACTATGTACCCAGGGCATAGGTACCCCAGAGGCCTACCAGGGGCTGCAGCATGTATTATGCCACCCCTGGGAAGCTTTGTAAAATGACACAACAGGTCTGCTACAGCAGCCTGTGTAAGGTGGTGTATCCACCCCTTACTGAGATATAGGTTCCCTATATCTCTCTGTTAGACTTGGCATCGTTTGGCGTGTTTCCCCTGAGTTTTTGCTTTCTGACCTCCCGGTTTTGACTCTGTTTTGTGGTGGTTTAGTGTTTCTGCGCACTTTACGCACTGCTGATCAGTGGTAAAGTGCAAGTGCTCCTGTAAGAAATGTGTTATGGATTGGTATTTCCATGTTTGGCTATTTGATTTATGTGTCAGTCCCTAGTAACATGCACTGAGTGTGCCAGGGCCTGTAAATCAAATGCTGCTGGTGGGCTTGCAGCACTGGTTGTGCCACCCACCAAAGCAGCCTCCAAAATGTGTCTCAGGCCTGCCACCGCAGAGCCTGTGTGCAGTCTGTGACTGCCATGTCGACTTGGCAAGTGCACCCACTTGCCAGTCCCTAAACCTTCCCTTTTGTACATATTAGTCACCCCTATGGTAGGCCCAAGGTACCTCTGTGGGCAGGGTGCATTGTAGGTAAAGGTAGGGCATGCCCTGGTTTGCGTGGCATGCCCTGGTAGTGAATTACAGCCTATTTCATTTTTCACTATTGAAAGGCTACCTGTCCCCCATAGGCCAGAATGGGCAGTTTTGATTATTACATCTTATAATCCTAACTGACTCCGGGAACATGGTAGAAATTTGAGTTTAGTATGCCTGAACTCAGAATGATAAAATACATCTTTTAGTGAAGTTGGTTTTAACATTCTGTGTTTGAAAATACCACTTTTAGAAAGTAGGTATTTTCCTGTCTAACTATCCAGGCCTGCCTCTGCTAGGTTGTGTATTCCTTGTCTGGAGTTTGAGTGACAGGGCTGGGGGATTCCAGGAGACAGAATGAGTCCGCCCAGTGGTGAATAGAGAGATCTGCATCTAGATGGGAGGGAGGAGTTGCACCTGGGACCTGAATAGGACTGTGCCGGCCCCCACAGTGCTGGCTCCACCCCTGTAGTGCGTCTGATGTCTCTGCCCTGCACTGTGAAAGAAGAGAAGGAATCATTTCAACAAAGTGCTCCAGGGCTGTGCTTTCCCTCCACAATGCTGGCTCCACCTCCTGTGGGGCGTCTGATGTTTCTGCCCTGCACTGTGAAAGGAAAGAAGGAGTCTTGTCAACAGAGTGCTCCAGAACTGGTTTGGACTAGGCAAAGGCTTCTCTGCCTCCAGAGAACAAAGGAATTTGGGATATAAATATTGGGGCCCTGACCCCATGAATTTAGATCTCGCTGGAATCAAGGAACCTGCCAAGAAGAAGAGCTGGAGAGCTGCTAGGAGGAGTACTGCCCCTTTGCTGAGTTATTGCCTTGTTGGGTTGGCCTGCAGTTGCTGCTTCTGTCTTGGGCAGTGAAAGGACTGGACTGAACTTTCTACTCTTTGTACTGAGAATCTCCAAGGGCCTGAAACCGAGCTGGCCTCCTGTTAAGAAGTCTCAGGGACTGCAAAGACTTCACAACCCTCTGGGTACCGCTCCTGGAACCGCTGTTTCAGTTGCCACAGAGGAAGGGAACCGCAACCGACTCCGTCAACCGACTCCATCGCTGGCCCGGTGTCCTGTTTGCACCGCAGACCGCATCGCCCCGCTTCGCACCGCAACCCTGGTCTCACCGACGACGACGTCCGACGCCGTCAACATCGAGCCGCTGTTTGCATCGTGACCTGTGGGCACCGCAGTTCGCATCGCATCGCTTCACTGTACCGGCCGAACCAGACCGACGCTGTCGCTGCATCTGGCTCAACCATTGTGACCGCATCGCAGTTGGGGCACCGCTCGCACGCTTCGCGATGCACCGCTCCGACTCGCACCGCTGTCCGACGCCAGCTCCCGCACTCCGGCTTGGTCGCCTGCATCGCAACCTGCCAGCACCGCATCGAGCACCGTCTAATCCTGCATCGCCCGCCTTGGTCTCACCGACTCCGTCTGCACGACTGTTATCGAGCCGCTGCCTGCACCGCATCGAGAGGACACCGCACCTTGCATCGCTCCGTCTTGCACCGCAACCGCGACGAACGCCGACCGGCTCGTACACTCCGTACCAGCCACAACGAGAAAGGTACTGTGACCAAGTCTGTGCATGACTCTGCCGGCCCGTATCGACGCGGTCGGCTGGAACTGTTGGACTTTGTTTGTTTTCAGCATCGCGGTAGACTCAGACGGAGCTACCGACTCGCACGAACTTTGTTTTGCACGATTTCTGCAAAGAAGAAGTTATCTTGCAACGTATTCATTTTTAAAGTATTTGTATTGTGGATTTCTATCGTATTTGGTCTTGTCTTGAGTATATAAAAATATTGGTTATTTTTCTAAACTGGTGTGGTGTCCTTTTGTATTGCTTACACTATATTACTGTTGGTTATGTGCAAATGCTTTACACACTGCCTTTAGAATAAGCCTGACTGCTCGTGCCAAGCTACCAAGGGGGTGAGCAAGGGTTATTTTAGGAGTGTAACTCCCTTACCCTGACTAGGAAGAAGGGTCCCTACTTGGACAGAGGCGCAAGCCGTGGCCAACTAGAGACTCCCATTTCTAACATTGGTTGTCAGCGGTGAGGATAGGACTTGTGTTTGCACTTGACTTTCAGTGATTGGTGTGCACTACAACCATATCGCAGACCATTACGTACCACATACTGTCTCTTTTTCTTTTGGCCTATTTTTGATCGTGCCAGTTTTCAACTCACTACTTTCATCATGCCTGAATCAACTGCATCATCCGTTGCATCTCTGGAAGTTATCTTTGAGGAGGATAGGTTGGAATCCTACGCCGTAAAGGAGCTACGAGCGATTTGTAAAAACCTGAAAGTCCAAATTAAAGGCCTCACAAGGAAGGAGGAGCTACAGAAGGCGCTGAGGGCCTGGGTAGCAGCCAGACATGCCAGTGGGCAGCCTGGTAATCTCAGTGAGGAGGTGGAGGAGCCTATTTCCAGGGTGGATGTGCTTTTGGGTGAGGGGGAACCCGCCAGGTCAGGCAGCAGCAGTCTGTCCCCAGAGGAGCTGGAGGACAGGCGGGAGGCAAGGCAGTTTGAGCTGCAGAAGCTCAGGCTGGAGAGTGAGCGGGAGGAGAAGAGGGAGGAGAGGAGATTGGCCATGGAGGAGAAGAAGATGCTCTTAGAGCATGAGAGAGAACTGAAGGAGCTAGAACTTAGGAGTAAGTCAGGCTCAGATGGTGGCAGCAATTCGTCCAGAAAGGCAGACAGGATTGTGCACATTCCCAAGAATGTAGGCAAGGAGTTCAAGAAGGGGGATGACATACAAAGGTGGTTTCAGGGTTATGAGGCAGCCATACACATGAATGGGGTCCCTGAGGAGAATTGGGGAGCAGGATTGTGGCCACTTTTCCCTGAAGAAGCAAGGGATGCTCTGATAGCTTTGGGTAAGGGGTATCACCTCACCTATGCTGACATGAAGGATGCCCTTCTCACTAAGTATGGTCTTACTCCTGAAAAGTACAGGGATCAGTTCAGGTCCAGTAAGAAGTCTGATGCCAACACTTGGTTGGAATATGTGGATGTGTTCTGCAGGTCTCTGGATGGCTGGGTAAAGGGCAGTAATGTGACAGATTTTCAGGGGCTCTACAACTTGATTGCATGGGAGCACTTGTCTAGTCTATGTTTTGCAGATCTGCGCCAGCACCTAGTGGATAGTAAGCTAACTGACCCCAGGAAGCTTGCTATGGAGGCGGACCGCTGGGTGAGTACCAGGGTCCACAAGAAAGCGTTTGGGGGAGACTCAGCCAAAGGTGGGCAGGGTCCCCAGCAAAAAGTGGGGGGACAAGGGTAAAGCACAGGAGTTCTCTAAAGGGCCCCAAACTAGTACCCAGGGTAAAGGTTCCCAGCCCCCAGGTAAGAAAGCAGTGGTCTCTTCAGGAAGCCTGCTGAGACCGGCCCCCGCAGAGTGTTATGCATGTGACCAGGTAGGCCACAATGGGGGGGACCCCAAGTGCCCGAAGGGGCCACAGCCACCCACCGGTGGACAGTCCAAGGTGTTGGCTAGTGTAGCGCTTGGGGAGGAGGGGTACCCACTGGAGGGTGGGGATCCCGCAGAAATGACCCTTGTCTCACTAGGGGACAGTGAGATGGTCCCAGGAAACCAGGTGCCCCCTAACACAAAGAAATACAGCACCTGGGTGACCATTAATGGGAATAGGGTAGAGGCTCTCAGAGACACTGGAGCCAGTGTGACCCCAGTCCGGTGTCACCTGGTGTCTGAGAAGCAAGTAGTCCCAGGAGCATTCCACCAAGTAGTTGCTGTAGACAACTCAGAACGCCAATGTATGGTGGCGCAGGTTCCCTTTGAATGGGGGGTCTCAAGTCCCTTGAGGGTGGTTGTGAGCCCTACCATGCCTGTGGATTGTCTGCTAGGAAACGACCTGGAGCAGTCCTTGTGGAAGGATGTTGAGCTCAGGTCTCACTTGGAGATGCTTGGGTTGCCAGAGTGGGCATGCGTGTCCACTCGGTCAATGGCAGCCAGGAATGGTAGTCAAGAGGACTTGGAGCCTGAAACAGTGGCCCAAGTCCCTGCCAAGAGAAAGGGCCGGGGGCACGGGAAACCGGCCCCTGATGTTCCCACGGACCCGGAGGAGGCGGACCTTGAGGGGGACGCCCCGGTGCCTACAGGGGAGCAGGTAGCCGAACTGGGAGACATCTCTGAGCTGACCATTGGCAGCAAGAAGGGGGTCCCACCAGGGAGGAGTTCTGCAGGGAGCAGAAAGAGTGCCCTTCTCTAGAGGGTCTGCGGCGGCAGGCTGCAGACCAGGCAGCTGGTAACCAGTCTGGATCTCACCTGATCTATTGGGAGAATGATCTCCTGTACAGCGAGCCTAAGGTCACTGAGCCTGGGTCAGCCCGTGTGCTGGTGGTACCCCAGCGCTTCAGGACCTTCCTACTGGGTCTGGCTCATGACGTGCTTTTAGCAGGACATTTGGGGCGGGACAAGACCTTTGACAGGCTTGTCACCCACTTCTTTTGGCCCCAAATGAGAAGGCAGTCAGATGGACATTGTAGGTCTTGCCAATCTTGCCAGGCAAGCGGTAAGAGTGGGAGGAGGGTCAAAGCTCCTCTCCAACCCTTTCCAGTTGTTGGAACACCCTTTGAAAGGGTAGGGATGGATATTGTGGGGCCACTGGATCCCAAGACAGCCATGGGCAACAGGTACATCCTGGTCTTGGTGGACCATGCCACCCGGTACCCTGAAGCAATCCCTCTCAGGACAACGACGTCGCCAGTGGTGGGCCGGGCGTTAATGGGGATCTTTTCCCGTGTGGGATTCCCCAGAGAGGTGGTTTCTGACGGAGGGACCAATTTCATATCCAAGTATATGACATCCCTGTGGAAGGAATGTGGTGTAACCTACAAGTTCACCACCCCTTACCACCCCCAAGGTAATGGTCTGGTGGAGAGATTCAACCAGACCTTAAAAGGCATGATAAAGGGGTTGACAGAACCCATGAGGCGTAAGTGGGACGTCCTCTTACCATGCCTGCTGTTTGCCTACAGGGAGGTGCCACAGAAATCTCTAGGGTTCAGCCCCTTTGAGCTTCTCTATGGCCACCCTGTGCGAGGACCTCTCAGTTTGGTGAAGGAAGGCTGGGAGGCAGCTCCCAGGAAATCTCCCCAGGATGTGTTTAGTTACATGCTGGCCTTCAGAAACCAGACTGCACGCTTCAGGAAACTCGCTCAGGCGAACCTAGAAGCAAGCCAGGAAGAAATGAAGAAATGGTATGACCAGAATGCCACTCTGGTCGAATTTCAACCTGGGCAGAAAGTGTGGGTGATGGCCCCAGTGGAACCTTGTGCCTTGCAGGACAAGTGGACTGGGCCATTTGAGGTGGTGGAGCGCAAAAGTGACGTCACCTACCTGGTGAATTTGCAGTCTCCAAGGAACCCTTTGAGGGTCCTCCACGTGAACCGCCTCAAGCCTCACTTTGAGAGGTCTGAAGTAAGCATGCTCTTGGCGACAGATGATGGGGTGGAAGAGGAGAGTGAACCTCTCCCTGACCTCCTGTCCACCAAGGAGCACGACGGGTCAGTGGAAGGTGTGATCCTCTCCCCTGCACTGACCCCTGAGCAGCAGAGCGACTGTCACCAGTTGTTGGGACAGTTTGCCCCACTGTTCTCTCTGACCCCAGGTGTTACTCACTGGTGTACCCATGACGTGGACACCGGTGACAGCCCTCCTGTGAAGCACAAGATTTACAGGTTGACTGACCGGGTCAGGGCCAGCATCAAGGAGGAGGTCTCCAAGATGTTGGCGTTAGGGGTGATCGAGCCCTCCAACAGTCCTTGGTCCAGCCCAGTGGTTTTGGTCCCAAAGGCTGCTGCACCCGGTGCCACTCCAGAACTCCGGTTTTGTGTGGACTACCGTGGGCTCAATGCCATCACCAAGACTGACGCGCACCCCATCCCCAGAGCTGATGAGCTCATTGATCGGTTGGGAGCTGCCAAGTTCCTCAGCACGTTTGATTTGACGTCTGGGTACTGGCAGATTGCCTTAACTGATGGGGCCAAGGAAAGGTCAGCATTCTCTTTTTTTTTTTAAATTCTTTATTGATTTTTTCCCCTTTAATGAAAGGAATATAGTGATCATATTTCACAAATCAGGTCTTTCAGTCAAAATATTACAGACACAGCAGCAGATACAGACAGAACTTATATATAAAAAAAAATATATAAGCATACTGAAATAAAGAAAATCTGACATAAACAGTGGTTATCCATTATTCGACATTAAATCCAATCAGTAACGGGGGCCCAGATCTTAGCTCCCATTACACTCTTCCTTCTCCCTTTAGTCTTGTATATAGCTGATTCCAAATTGTACATTGCAAGCAGTCTTGCCCGCCAACTCAGAAAGGATGGAGGGTCAGAATTTATCCAATCCTGTGCAATACAAGCACGGAGAACAGCCATGCAAATAAACAGAAAAAAAACCATTGCTTTAGATCTTGTGATGACGGAAGTATCTGAGTAAAAACCAATCAAAACCAGTTCCCCAGTAATAGACACTGGTATCCCCATTATTACTGCTAAAAATCGTTCAATGGACAGGAATAGTTCAGCTAATTTAGGACAGGCAAAAAACATATGAACTATGTCGGCTGCATATAAACCACATCTGTTACATTTGGAACCAGCAGATGTCCCCCATTTAGAAATCTTCTTTGGAGTATAATACAGATCATTAACAACCATATAATGCTGAGTACGCATCCTTCCAGACATCAAAACTTGATTAGCAAAACTTAAGGATTTGATAATATCGATTCCCCCATGACCTAACTTAATTTCCCACTTGTTTTGACAAATCTCTACATCATCTGAGAGTACATTAATCAATTGAGAATAAAATTCACCAATTGCCGTTATTTTACACATCCTTTCAATAAGGGGGACTTTTCGAAATTGATATTCCGCATCAGGGGCAAGCGAATTCAGATAGCTCCGAATTTGAAGGTATTTAAAAAATAATGTTTAGGAAGATCATATTTTATTTGTAGCTCAGCAAATGATATCAACTGTCCATCCTCATAAAAATCCCCTAAACACTGAATTCCTTTTAAGCGCCAGCTATTTACCGTATGATCACGAAAAATCAATGGGAGTACCCCAATAGTTGATAATGGGGTATATGCATTTAAATTCAAGACCCCTAGATGTCGTTTAATTGATCTCCAAACACAATATGCTGCTTTAAGAATTTTAAATTTTGTTTTCTTAAAGTAACTAGGTTCTAGTATTTTAACCAAGCTACCATTAGCCTCTTCACCCAAGCCAAACTCATAGATAGAAGGACTATGACATGGCAAAAGCTTGACCCGATCCCCCACTACCAGAGGGCTAATAAATTGAAGGGCGGCTGCCCAGTAATAGAACATAAAATAAGGCATGCCCCAACCTCCACGGTTCTTTGGTAATACCATCTTTTTATAAGCCCTTCTCTGGCGCCGGTAACCCCACAAAAACCTAGAGCTGATCCTCTCTAATCTCTTAAAACACGAGAGCGGAAATTCGAGTGGGATTGTTCTAAACATATAAAGAAATTTCGGCAAAACTAGCATTTTTAAAACATTAACTCTTCCATAAAGAGATAAATGTAAGTGATCCATCCTCTCCAGCATAGAACTTACTTTAATAAGCACAGGATCCATATTTAGTTCTGGAATTTTATTAATTGGTAAGGAAATTTTAATCCCTAAATACGTAACTTCAGAGACAGTTGTTATGTTAACAGGAGGTTCCTCACCAATAAATAAAATCTGAGTTTTAGAGGTATTTAGTTTGTACCCCGGGAAGGACCCAAACTTAGATGCCAATCCCTCAATCACCGGTATTGCAGTGACAATATCTCTAGTGGCAACAACAATATCATCGGCATATGCCAAAGCTCTATAATCGATATGCCGTAGTTGGATCGGTTTAATATCAATAGCTTGATTTAGCTTTATCAAAAAAAAATCAATATATAAAGCAAATAATAGCGGTGAACACGGGCATCCTTGCCGTGTACCACGGCTAATTAAAAACAAGCCTGATTCTTGGCCAGCTATTCGAATAGAGGCGACTGGAAGAAAATATAATGATTTCAATGCCTGCCGAACACCGGACCAAAACCCTTCAGCCTCAGAACCTCCCACATATAAGGCCAGGAAACCCTGTCGAATGCCTTCTCGGCATCCAACAGGGTTAACCCCATTGTAGATTTGGTTGCTAATGCCCAATCCACGAATGAAATGAGACGCCGGACATGGTCTGCCGTATCACGCCCTGGAATAAATCCATGTTGAAATCGTGAGACCAATTTAGTGATAACACAAGATAAACGTGCTGCTAATATTTTGGCATATACTTTACTGTCAGAATTGATTAGTGAAATAGGTCTGTAAGATGCCGGCAGTAAGGCAGGTTTGCCTTTTTTTTTAAAAACCGTAATGATAGATTTCCGCCAAGATAATGGTGCGGTCCCCTGTTGTGCGGACAAGAAAATCGACAAAATCTCATCTTTCAACACGTGCCGAAAAGTTCTGTAAAACTCAAGAGGTATACCATCCGGCCCCCCCGCCTTACCGGTTGCCAAAGAGGTAATTGCTACCTCAACTTCCCCCCAGGTAATATCAAGATCTAAGTCTTCCATTTGCTCATATGTCAGCTTAGAGATTTCAATGTCTCCACAAAACTCCTCTACTTTATCCTCAACTCCAAGAGTATCTTCATCGGTATACAGCTGACGATAAAATTTGCTAAATACCTCTAACACTTCGGCTGGTTTATCCCTTATTACCCCTTGCTCATCCGAGATGTTCTTAATCCGTTTAGCAACCTCTTTTTGATATAATCTTTTGGCCAGTATACGACCAGAATTCTCACCCACCTCGTATATCTCAGAAGTGTATACTGCAATTTGCGCTGCCAGCTTTGTAGAAAAATTCTGATAAAGCCTCATTTTTTGAATAGCCAGATTATTTGAGATCTGCTCAGAGTCCTGGCCATTACTAATGGCCACCATAAAATCGTTTTCTAACAGAGAGGTCAGCATTCTCAACCCCAGAAGGACATTACCAGTTCCGTGTGATGCCCTTTGGGTTGAAAAATGCCCCTGCCACTTTCCAGAGGTTGGTCAACCAGGTGTTGGTTGGACTGGAGGATTTCAGTGCCGCCTACCTGGATGACATTGCTGTGTTCAGTTCCAGCTGGGAAGAACACAGGCAGCACCTTGGAGAAGTGTTGAGGGCTCTGCAGAAGGCAGGCCTCACGATCAAGGCCAGTAAGTGCCAGATCGGGCAGGGTTCTGTGGTGTACTTGGGACACCAGGTAGGAAGCGGCCAGGTGGCGCCCCTACAACCCAAGATTGACACCATTCTGGCTTGGGAGCCCCCCAAGACCCAGACAGAGGTGAGAGCCTTTTTAGGGCTCACCGGCTATTACAGGAAATTTGTTAAGGGCTATGGCGCCATTGTGACCCCCTTAACGGAGCTGACTTCCAAGAAGCAGCCCAGGAAGGTGATCTGGAGTGAGTCCTGCCAGAAGGCCTTTGATGCCCTGAAGGCTGCCATGTGCACGGCGCCCGTGCTCAATGCACCCGACTTCTCCAAGGAATTCATCGTGCAGACTGACGCTTCAGAGCATGGTGTGGGAGCAGTGCTCTCACAACTGAACGAAGAGGGCCTAGACCAGCCTGTAGTCTTCCTTAGCAGGAGACTACTCCCCAGGGAACAGAGGTGGAGTGCCATAGAAAGGGAAGCTTTCGCTGTGGTCTGGGCACTGAAGAAGTTGAGACCATACCTGTTTGGGTCTCACTTCCGGATTCAGACAGACCACAGGCCCCTCAGATGGTTGATGCAAATGAGGGGTGAGAATCCAAAACTGTTGAGGTGGTCCATCTCCCTACAGGGAATGGACTTTACGGTGGAACACCGCCCTGGTACAGAACACGCCAACGCAGATGGTCTGTGCAGGTTCTTCCGCCTTAGTGAAGAGAACTCCCATGGGGTTGGGTAGTTCTCCCTACTTTCAGCTGGAGGGGACATGTGTTAGACTTGGCATCTTTTGGCGTGTTTCCCCTGAGTTTTTGCTTTCTGACCTCCCGGTTTTGACTCTGTTTTGTGGTGGTTTAGTGTTTCTGCGCACTTTACGCACTGCTGATCAGTGGTAAAGTGCAAGTGCTCCTGTAAGAAATGTGTTATGGATTGGTATTTCCATGTTTGGCTATTTGATTTATGTGTCAGTCCCTAGTAACGTGCACTGAGTGTGCCAGGGCCTGTAAATCAAATGCTGCTGGTGGGCTTGCAGCACTGGTTGTGCCACCCACCAAAGCAGCCTGCAAAATGTGTCTCAGGCCTGCCACCGCAGAGCCTGTGTGCAGTCTGTGACTGCCATGTCGACTTGGCAAGTGCACCCACTTGCCAGTCCCTAAACCTTCCCTTTTGTACATATTAGTCACCCCTATGGTAGGCCCAAGGTACCTCTGTGGGCAGGGTGCATTGTAGGTAAAGGTAGGGCATGCCCTGGTGTGCGTGGCATGCCCTGGTAGTGAATTACAGCCTATTTCGTTTTTCACTATTGAAAGGCTACCTGTCCTCCATAGGCCAGAATGGGCAGTTTTGATTATTACATCTTATAATCCTAACTGACTCCGGGAACATGGTAGAAATTTGAGTTTAGTATGCCTGTACTCAGAATGATAAAATACATCTTTTAGTGAAGTTGGTTTTAACATTCTGTGTTTGAAAATACCACTTTTAGAAAGTAGGTATTTTCTTGTCTAACTATCCAGGCCTGCCTCTGCTAGGTTGTGTATTCCTTGTCTGGAGTTTGAGTGACAGGGCTGGGGGATTCCAGGAGACAGAATGAGTCCGCCCAGTGGTGAATAGAGAGATCTGCATCTAGATGGGAGGGAGGAGTTGCACCTGGGACCTGAATAGGACTGTGCCGGCCCCCCACAGTGCTGGCTCCACCCCCTGTGGTGCGTCTGATGTCTCTGCCCTGCACTGTGAAAGAAGAGAAGGAATCATGTCAACAAAGTGCTCCAGGGCTGTGCTTTCCTTCCACAATGCTGGCTCCACCTCCTGTGGGGCGTCTGATGTTTCTGCCCTGCACTGTGAAAGGAAAGAAGGAGTCTTGTCAACAGAGTGCTCCAGAACTGGTTTGGACTAGGCAAAGGCTTCTCTGCCTCCAGAGAACAAAGGAATTTGGGATATAAATATTGGGGCCCTGACCCCATGAATTTAGATCTCGCTGGAATCAAGGAACCTGCCAAGAAGAAGAGCTGGAGAGCTGCTAGGAGGAGTACTGCCCCTTTGCTGAGTTATTGCCTTGTTGGGTTGGCCTGCAGTTGCTGCTTCTGTCTTGGGCAGTGAAAGGACTGGACTGAACTTTCTACTCTTTGTACTGAGAATCTCCAAGGGCCTGAAACCGAGCTGGCCTCCTGTTAAGAAGTCTCGGGGACTGCAAAGACTTCACAACCCTCTGGGTACCGCTTCTGGAACCGCTGTTTCAGTTGCCACAGAGGAAGGGAACCGCAACCGACTCCGTCAACCGCCTCCATCGCTGGCCCGGTGTCCTGTTTGCACCGCAGACCGCATCGCCCCACTTCGCACCGCAACCCTGGTCTCACCGACGACGACGTCCGACGCCGTCAACATCGAGCCGCTGTTTGCATCGTGACCTGTGGGCACAGCAGTTCGCATCGCATCGCTTCACTGTACCGGCCGGACCAGACCGGCGCTGTCGCTGCATCTGGCTCAACCATCATGACCGCGATCGCAGTTGGGGCACCGCTCGCACGCTTCGCGACGCACCGCTCCGACTCGCACCGCTGTCCGACGCCAGCTCCCGCACTCCGGCTTGGTCGCCTGCATCGCAACCTGCCAGCACCGCATCGAGCACCGTCTCACCCTGCATCGCCCGCCTTGGTCTCACCGACTCCGTCTGCACGACTGTCATCGAGCCGATGCCTGCACCGCATCGAGAGGACACCACACCTTGCATCGCTCCGTCTTGCACCGCAACCGCGACGAACGCCGACCGGCTCGTACACTCCGTACCAGCCACAACGAGAAAGGTACTGTGACCAAGTCTGTGCGCGACTCTGCCGGCCCGTATCGACGCGGTCGGCTGGAACTGTTGGACTTTGTTTGTTTTCAGCATCGCGGTAGACTCGGACGGAGTTACCGACTCGCACGAACTTTGTTTTTCACGATTTCTGCAAAGAAGAAGTTATCTTGCAACGTATTCATTTTTAAAGTATTTGTATTGTGGATTTCTATCATATTTGGTCTTGTCTTGAGTATATAAAAATATTGGTTATTTTTCTAAACTGGTGTGGTGTCCTTTTGTAGTGCTTACACTATATTACTGTTGGTTATGTGCAAATGCTTTACACACTGCCTCTAGAATAAGCCTGACTGCTCGTGCCAAGCTACCAAGGGGGTGAGCAGGGGTTATTTTAGGAGTGTAACTCCCTTACCCTGACTAGGAAGAAGGGTCCCTACTTGGACAGAGGCGCAAGCCCTGGCCAACTAGAGACTCCCATTTCTAACACTCTCCATATCACTGCACATGTAAACCTATCAGTCACCCCTATGGCAGGCCTTAACAATCCTGAAGGCAGGGTGCTGGGTTTCATGTGAGAGGGTGCCCATGCATGAGCAGAGCCCCTCTGCAGCTTTCGGAATCTTCATTCCGGGGTTGTTTGTGATGCAGCCAGACCATATACTCTTAAGTGCATTATAACCAAAAGGTAAATGCTAACTTTGGAGTGGCTGCATGGAAAACTGTCGTGTTTGGTGTCAAACACCTTGGAATCATACCCCCACACCAGTAACTGGTGTGGGAGTATGATCCCACCTTTCTAGATGGAGAGACATGACAGCACCGGTATACCCGTTACTAGCTAACAGAGCCCTGGCATCACAAAATGGATGCTGCAGCCACAGACACGAGTCTGCCCTCCTGCTGCTGGACGAAACTCCGGCAGGGGAGGCCCGGACAATAGGTTTCCTGTCACAGGGAGGTGTGACCACCTCCCAGACAGGCTTTAGTGTATTGGGGCTGGGTGGGTGCACTCTCAGAGTGCTTTGAAGTCTGCACTGGGGGCACATTTGGTGTCCCTGTGCATAGTCCAGCTCAAACCGGTTGCAAGGGCACACAGCCCCTGCTCTGGCGCGAAACTGGACAAAGGAAATGGGTGTAGCCACCCCTCTTCCTGACCCTCCCATAGGTGGGTCCCCAGAGTTTGTCCCACCCCTTCCTTGGGTATAAAGTAGGAAACCCTGACTACAGGACTTTAGATTACACCTGGACTAAACTCTGATACCAGAAACCAAGTACTTCGACGATCTACACTACGCTGGATGACTGAAGAATCTCCCTTGGAGTAAAGGAGTTACTCCCCTGCAAGGCAGGCACCTTTAACGCAACTGACCGGTTGGCATCTCCGAGCTCTGATGGACTCCGAAGAGTATTGCCACACAGGAGGTGGGTTTTCCGAGGTCTCTGAGGTCGATCTGTGCCCACAGCAAGTCTGAGGCCCGTATCCCTCGTGGAGACCGTGCAACCCGAACCCCTGGACACCGCGACCATTTGCAGAAGCATCAGCTTTCCAGCGACCCCTGAGGCTGAGCTTTGGGTTACTTGTAGCCCTGACCCCGAGCAGTAATTGCACCGAAGATTGTCGGCCTACACTCAACGAGTGTTCCGTGGGCCGCCATTTTGTGATTCCTCTCGAGGTCCCTTTGCGATCCCTGGTCCGTTGACCTGTGGGTCCCCAAGAAGGCAACTCTAACTTTTATTGGGCTTCCCTGGTTGCTCCAGACGTGCCCTGACTCTCCATCACGTGGGGAGTCCCCAGGACCTTGCTGGTCCGCACAGAAGCATCTTTTCTCTTCCTGCGTGGGTTGCTGTTGCATGCAGGCCAACTTCTCACACTCACCAGATGGTCTTTGATGTTTTTGTTTTTTCTGAAGGCGAAGAGGGGACATTCTAATTCCATGTTGCCTGCATTCAGTATAGGCCAGTGTTTTATGATACATTTCCTCACTTGATTGGAAATTGGGGAGAAAGTGGTTACACACACCATGCGCCGCTGTTAGTCTTAGACTTGGGGGTCAAAAGAACTTCCCGAGAGCAATACCACGCGCGTTTAAGAGATTTCTTAGCAAGTTGACGGGGATAGCCTCTACTGATGAGTTTGTTAGATAGAGTTTGCGCTTCATGGAAGTAGTCCTGCTTGAGAGAGCAATTCCTTCTGATGCGTAGGAATTGTGAAAAAGGTAGGGAGTTTCGCAGTGCACGAGGGTGATGGCTGTTGTATGCAAGTAAGGTATTCCTCTCAGTAGGCTTGCGGAAGAATGTAGTGTATAACTTGCCTTCATGGGGTATTATCAAAAGGTCCAGAAAGGCAATCTGGGTCTTGCTATGTGTTAATGTGAACTTAAGTCCATTGCAATGAGCATTGAGCCATTCAAGGAACTAGAGCAAGGAGGTCTCACACCCCTTCCAAATCAAGAAGATATCATCATATATCTTCCCCATTCTAAAATGTTGGATACAAAGGGATTGGCCATGGACAAAATTGTATTAGTTTCAAGCCAGTCCATGTATAGAATGGCGAAATTGGGAGCGAAATCCGCTCCCATTGATGTCTCCTTGACTTGTTGGTAGAATATACCATCGAATGAGAAGAAATTACGGGATATGCAAATCTTAAGCAGGTACAAAATAAAAGAAGAAGGGACCGAGTGAGGGTGGGTTCTTGATTCAAGAATGATTTGGATAACATCAAGTCCCTCAACCTGCGGAATGTTAGTGTATAATGATTCGACACCCAGGGTACATAGAATACAGTTAGTGGAGTCGAATGGAAGATCTTCAACTAAATTGATCATGTCCATGGTATCCTTTATGTAACAAGGTGTGCTTGGGATAAAATCTCTGATAAAGTGATCTACGTAACGTCCAAGGCGTTCTAAGATGGACCCACATCCTGATACAATGGGGCGCCCTGGCGGTGCATCAGTATTTTTGTGTACCTTGGGGAGAGTATAAATTACCGGTGTCCTGGGTGATTTGGTGTTAAGATATAGATATTCGTTCTGGCTAAGAAACACTTCTGCCTTGCCTGCATCAGTAATGTCGTGAATCAGTGTCTGTATTTCTTTCGTGGGGTCAGAAGTACGCTTTTTGTAATGATCTGTGTTAGAAAGTTGTCTCAGAATTTCAGTTTTGTAAGTGTCGGTGTCTTGGAGAACAATCCCCCCACCCTTATCCGCGGGTTTGATAACTACTTTTTTTTTACAGTTTGAGATTGGTCAATGCATTCTTCTCCTGTAGAGGTAAGTTATAAGGGATGAATCTGTGTTTCTATTCTAGTCCTAGATCCTCCTTTAGGACGACTTTCTCAAAAATCAGTTCTTCCGTAGGTATGCTACTCTGTGGAGGTGAAAACGTAGAGGGTGGGCGAAATGAAGGGATTGTTCTCCAAGACACCGACACTTACAAAACTGAAATTCTGAGACAACTTTCTAACACAGATCCTTACAAAAAGCTTACTTCTGACCCCACGAAAGAAATACAGACACTGATTCACGACATTACTGATGCAGGCAAGGCAGAAGAATATTCTACACATAAAACTAAAAGATACATAGGGGAAACCAAAAGTCTCTATGACCCTCTGTGCCAGAGTTCTCACCCCAAAGAGCGTTATAGCTGTATAAAAATATTTAACATTGCATTAATTATGCTAATCATATTGCTCAGGGTTAGTCTTCAAAGCTACATCAATGGAACCAATACTAGCATGGTACTGATGTGGCATCAGCAGTGGATATGGCCTTTGGGCTAGCTGTAGTCGTCAGTTCACCCTGATACCCTCAGATTACACAAAAGGGGGTGGGGCCCTGCACCTCACAGCCCACTAGTGGCAGTCTAGAATTTCTAATAGTAGGGCACCCATGGGTATGGTCTTCTTGCTACTACTGCTGGACAAGCAAGGACAAAGTTGGAAACTATGCAAGTCCTGGGGCAGGGACCAATGCAACTTTCGAGAAGGCATGGAAGCCGTCGCCAAATGGATGAAAAACAGCTGCCTACAACTAAACACCAACAAAACAGAAGTACTCATCATGGGCCCAAACCCCGATGCCTGGAGCGACACCTGGTGGCCCCCCGCCCTCGGAAACCCGCCAACCCCCACGGACCACGCACGCAACCTGGGAATCATCCTGGACTCCGAGCTCAAAATGGACCGCCAGATCAACTCTGTCTCGTCTTCCTGCTTCCACACCCTCCGCCTCCTTCGTAAGACCTTCAAATGGATCCCCCTCGAACACCGAAAGACCGTCACTCACGCCCTGGTCACCAGCAGACTCGACTACGGCAACGCACTCTACGCCGGAATAAACAAAAACCTCACACGCAAGCTACAGAACATCCAGAACGCCGCCGCAAGACTGGTCCTCAACCTGCCAAAACACTGCCACATCTCCCAGCACCCGCGCACACTCCACTGGCTCCCTGTCGAGGCGAGAATCACCTTCAAGATGCTCACCCACGCACACAAGGCCCTCCACGGCACCGGACCAGCATACCTGAACAGCCGACTCAAATTCCACGCACCCCAAAGGACCCTACGATCAGCCCAGCTCTCCTACGCAGTGGTCCCCCGCACCAGAAAGACCAGATCGGGAGGCCGCTCCTTCTCCTTCCTCGCAGCCAAAGCATGGAACGCCCTTCCGCTCCACCTCATACAGACAACATCGCTCCCCATCTTCGCAAGAAACCTCAAAACCTGGCTCTTCGACAGACCCCCTCCTTGATGGATGGAACCTGCACCCCCCCACCCCACCCCTAGCGTCTTCAGACCCTTACGGGTGAGTAGTCGCGCTTTAACAAACCCCTGATTGATTGATTGAATGTTTCAAATGGTAAGTCATTCAACAGGGCACTCTTCCTCCAGTTACAGATGGTAATTGGTAGCACCCACAGGCTCCCCACAGCACAGGGAATGGGGCAGGGGTGAAGCAGCCTCACTTTCAATAACAGTATGGAGCTTCCCTTGTTTCCCTCAATGTTAAGGTCCAACAAGTTTACTTATTTTGTGAGTTGTCTTCAGTCTCCTTGTGTTTCAAAGCACCAATTGCCTCTACAAGCTAACAGATAGCTTGTTCTAGGATTCCGCTTGATGAGCTGAAGCCCAGCTCGTCCATCAGACTGCAAAATCCTTTCACAGGTAATCCATCACAGAGACACCTTCTCAAGTAGAAACCCTATTCCCAATTCAACAACTGGCTGATGAGTCCAGGCTTTTATCATTCCTTGATGGGCAGGCCAATTCAATCTAGGGGTCTGCTACTTCTGAATCCTGCCCCCCCCAATCCTAGGGCATATTTCCTGCATGTACACTGCATGATTAGTGCGAGAGGTGAGCCTGCTTCCCTCCTTCCCAGTCTCTTGCTTCCCTCCTTCGCAGTCACTTGGTACCTGCCCATCCTATCCTCCTGAGAGGAATTTTAATTAACTCCGGACCAGGAGGTCCTGACCATCACCCAGCAGAAAGGGAGGGGTCCTCCCAGTAGAGGGAGTTTGAGCCAAACAGATAAGAGCTAGTGCCTACCCCAACCCACCAAGCTTCTGCAAGGAATAGAGAGGGGCACTGGGAACTGCAATGTTCAACAGGACAGATACTAGCTTGCCTCACATTAAACACAATGGCTCACCATCCTCACCCAGTGAACCATCCGGCTCTCACACAGGGGAGTAGCCAGAAAATTAAACCCCCCCCCCCCTGAACCATACTAATAATCATACTAATAATCATACGCGAAGCACACAAACCTGGTGTGGCCAAGATGCCAAGCATGGCGGACGCAACTTAGTTTGGCCCGCACTGCCACCTATCATCCTCCATAACCCTGCAATATACCAGCAAGGATTCCACTAATTCAGGACACTGCAGGCCTGCAGAACCCCAGCGGCATCGTACGGGTGAGCCCAGACGCTCCAACATCACACTGGGCTGCTTTAGGGGAAATGGGGCCCACCGCCCCAGCTGGCTGAGACCTGGAGAGGGTCTTGTCTGGCTGAAGTTCTGCGGCCGAAGTTGGAGGGGAGAGCGGCTTGAGCGACCCTGGGCTGGGAGACTGGTGGACCAAGAGCCATGAGCGACCCCGATCCCGGGACGAGCGCACCGGGCCCAGCTGGGGAGGGCTCCGGAGTGCCAGGGCCATAGCGGTGTGTTAGCTGCAGGCCGGTGGTCGCCTGGGGAGGCCGGCATATGCCCAGGAACTGCACCACAGATTTCACCGGGTGGAGTGGCACCAGCAATTACCGCATCCATCTGCTAAGCACCGCTGTATATTTTGCCGCGGGGAACGACCTACCTGGACGGGCCTGAAATACATAGGGGGCTGGGAGAGGTGACATTGCCAACTGCACAGGATCGCTGGGCACGCAATAAGCCCCTACATATAGAGGTACCTGTGCTCTCTTGTCTGGGACCACCTCTTTCATTGGAGACTGGGATGCGCTGTCCTGTGGCATATGGGCCCCCTACTATTCTGCCAGCCATAATCCTGCTTGCCCATGGAGGCAGAGGTGGGAAAAACTGGGGGACAGGCGCCAGCTCCATAGGGACGCAAGTGCCCCAGAGTTAGTCAGCAAACAGATTGTGGGTGCAGCCACATGGAGGATTGAGGGGGTGCCCGACGCGGCCCAGGAGCAAGCACACACGTGTCCTGAATCCCACTAGGGGGTCGTAGAGAGGGTGGACACATCGTTGTGGAGATGGTTGGACTAGGTTTCGGTGCGGTTTGTGACATGGTGTGTCCCCCTTGTTAATAGTGGACTCAGGCCTCCCCTAGTGGCGGTTCCCCATCACAGTGACCACGAGGGTTTGTGGCCTCAGCTGGCAGCGGACCGGACTGCTCGTGCCAGCCCAGATGGACGCAGTGGGGGTCAGGTGAGTCAGAGGAAGATCGGACCTGTCAGGATCTAGAGACAGTGGCAAAGATCACCAGTGCAACATGCCAAAAGATAAGGGACTACAGACATCCAAACAAGGTACGCTAGATAAGTACACCCAGCCTGGTGGACCACTGCCACAGACGGCGCCAGAAAGCCAGCCCGGAGTTGTCCCAGACAATGCAGCTGTGAAAAGACCTTCGCAAAGCAGTAAAAAGGATCACGGAGGCCCGGGTCTCTGGGGTAGAGGACTCAGTTGCAACCCTGCAGGCTACCGTGTTCAAACTTACCTCTGTGACCAGGGAACTAGCAGCCCGCATCAAAGATACCGAAAGAAGGCAATAACTTGCGCTTTGTTGGATTCCCAGAGGGCTGCGAGGGTGCTTCAATGGAGCATTTCTTGGAACAATGGCTGCGCGACCTGCTGCCAACATGAGCCCTGTCTCCATGTTTGGTGGTCGAGCGGGCCTATAGTGTTTTGGTGTGCCGGCCTGCTCCGGTGGCTAGACTTCGCCAAGTTATTGGGAAACTTCTAAATTATCTGGACCAAGACACAATCCTAAAACAGGCTCGCAAGCAGGAAAAGTGTGTTTACCAGTCGCACACTGTTTTGATATTTCCAGACTACACTAGGCTGGTGCAGCAACAGCATCAATGCTTTCAAGCTGCAAAACAGCATCTCTGTAAATTGACTGTCAGAGGCATGCTTCAATTTACTTCAAAACTCAAGCTAATGTATCAATTTCAGACACTCTTTTTCAACTCCCCAGAGGAAATATTCCAGTGAACAGATGAACGGATCCAGATTAAACCTCATACACCTTCGCGCATGGAGTCTGACGAGCAGAATAAGACTATAAAGGCATCGACTACTCGTCGCGACAGATCCTGATCAACATGGTCGAGCTCTAGAATGACGAGTGACGTGCCTGTGACTGCTGGGAGCTCCCCGTCTTCTCAAGCATCTGGCACTGGATCACCTAAGAAAAACTGGGGCGTACCATTGGACGATGTTATCCTTGATCCTCATGGTCCATGATGCTATGGGTGCCCAACACAACACTGTAACCAGGAACCTACGCCCTCCTGCGATCATGTTTTTGTTGGGTATGGGGATCCATTGGGATGGGCCGGGTCAGAACCCCAGTTGGGGTCTGCTGGTGTCCCATTGCACAACAGATACTTTGGGTTTTTGGAGTGTGGGGGGAGTCACATGCATGGTGTCCTTGTGGTAAATATTGCACAAGAATAATGGTTTATTATTCTGTAATGTTGCAACTATTGTTATGTTTCAATATTTATTTATTTTTCTCCATTGGTGCCTGCAAGATGTCCACCCCCTCACATACCCAAAAGATAGACATAGCAACAAGATTCAATCATGTGTTCCCAGCAGCAGACATGTTCATCAGATTTATTCTGATTAGTGTTGTGGAATGTAAATGGCCTGCTAGATAAGGTGAAGAGGGGGGCAGTTCTGAGGCAGCCCAAGATGATGGGCGCAGGAGATTCACCTCATAGGCAACAAGGTCGCATGCTTGATCAGGTGGGGATACACACAAGTTTATCACTCAGGGTTCACGTGGGGTTCCAAGGGCACTGGGATCCTGATTAAACAGACAGTCCCCTTCCGGCATCTCAAGACCTGGGTTGATAATTATGGGAGATACACTGCAGTTTCAGGGATGCTTTACTGATAAACTATCGCACTGCTGAGTGTCTGTGCCCCCCACCAGATATTCCTTTATCGAATTATTGATGGGGCAGTGTGGTGAACTACCAGATGGGCTGGTTATGATGGGCGGAGGATTGGAACAGAGTTGTTGCCCCAGCAGTAGATATATGGCGTCCACAAGGCCAGCCTCTGGCGCTGAGCCAGATGCCCCTTTCCTCTTTTGTCTCAGCGATAAGCCTGGGAGATGTATGGCGGGCTCACAACCCCTTCCCAGGTGGCTGTACCTTTTATTCAGTGGCACATGGCTCCTACTCACGTCTAGACTATTTTTTGGTCCCTGGCAATCACATACACCGGGTGAGGGATATAACGGTGCTCACAGAGGCCTCTGAGATCATTCTCCATTTGCACCGGGTCTTCAGATGGGTCACTTAAGCCCGGCGTTGCGTTGGCACCTATTGACATGGCATCTTCAAAGCCCGTAATACTGCAAACATATGGAAGATTGCATAGATGGATATTTTGCACACAATATAGGCACAGTGCAGTCCCCCTATACCCTATGGAAGGCCCTGAAGCCCACACTTCGGGGAGGGAGATATCAGTTACTGTACAGGGGAACGCAGGCGTAGATTGCGGAAGATACTTGTTCTAGAGATGGAAATCATGGAGTTGGACTGCCGTGGCCGCCTTCCGGATGTCCAGCGAGCACGTAGACAACTAAGCCTGGTGCAGCTGCATATCACCAGGCCCTGATAGGGGAGGCATGGTTGGCATGGCAGGCTTCTCAGAGCCGTATCTATCAGTGGGGGAATAAATCAAATCAGTTACTCAATAGGTTATGCCAGGATATCCCCAGAGCGCCCCCTTTTTCTCTAATTAAAAATACGGCAGGTACCCCACTTATGGTTCCAAGAGGTATAGCGAATATGTTTGCGTCCCATCTCAAGGGGGTATACGCCAGGAAGGAGGTAATCTCAGAGACACATATTGAGGAGTTTGTAGAGGCGCTGCAGCTTAGATCACTGTCCCTGGAGACCCGCGAAGTCCTGGATGCTAAGCTCACAGGGGAGGAAGTTCTCGCAGATGTAGCAGATATAACCCGGGCAGGGCTCCCAGGCCAAACGACTTCCCTAGTGAATTTTCCAAAGTATACATGCCTAAGCTTCAAACTCACCTTCTAGAGGCGATGTTGTCCGCAGCTGCCTTGGGGGTCATGCCACCAGATTGGCGACACACGGAGATTGTGGTGTTTCCTAAGCCGGGCGCCCAGCAGATGATCCCGCATCATACCGCCTGATTTCCCTCTTGAACCTAGAGGTCAAGATATTAGCCAATGCTTTGGCAAATACACTGATCACCCAAATTCAGGATTTGGTCCACCCAGCCCAATCTGGGTTCCTGCCCACGGTGCGACCCGCCACAATATACGAAATGTTTATAATGTGGTGGCGATGGTCGATGGGTTGAAGGAGCTGACATAGATAAGGCATTTGATTCCGTGAGTTGGACATATCTGTTCCTCCTCCTGCAGCGCCTCAACTTTGGCCCATGGTTCCTCTCTTATCTCCAATTATTATATACAGACCTAATGTTGTCGGTGCGGGTGGCGGGGGCTAGGATGAACATCTTCCCCATACAACGGGGAATGAGGCAAGGTTGTCCCTTTCCCCCCTGACTGTTTGCCATCAGCATGGAGTCTTGGCGGTTTGGGTCTGGAGTGATGCGCAGGTGCAGGGTTTTGAATGGGGTAGCGGGTTGTCAGACAGGATCACATTGTGCCCAGATGATGTTTTTGTTCTTCATTACAGCGCCAGACATGACGGGACCCCAGCTGCTGCAAATAATGCACGTATGTGGGAAAACTTCGGGCCTCTGCCTCAACCCCTCAAAATCCACGTTGTATGCTGTGGGCTAAGGCCCACGTAAACTAGATTGGGCCGCAGGTATACGGGTAGCCACCGAAGGGTTCAAGTATTTAGGTGTTCACATATCCCCAGATGCAACAGTTGCAAGGAATGCCAATTTAGAACTTGTGTCAGCTCGTCTAAACGATGATATAAAGATATGGTCTGGGCTCACGCTGTCATTGACAGGACGGTCTGCGATCTTCAAGATGGCCCAGGTTCCTTTACCAACTGCAAAATTTCCCGTTTGATGTCCCACAACAGTGGTTCCGCAAACTGAATTCCATTCTAAGTGCCTTCTAGTGGGATGGGGGTGCTCCAAGCGTGGCCCTCGCAAATGCTTCCAGTCGACATACTGTGGGGGAATTGCGGCAGCTGATATTGAGTCCTACTGTCTAGCGGGCCACCTCCAGATTATAAACGATTGATGGTATGATACACAGGGGGACCCAGCTTATGCACTTGATAAAATGGCGATGGGCACAACATTGCTGCAAGCCTACTTATATGGGGGGGGGACCATGGCTCTTTCCCCGGTGACGAGGGTGGTCCTGAATTTGTGGCAGTCAACCCTTAAATGGATGAAATGGTGGGGCAGACTGACGGAGCAGACGCCATTATGGTGTGGGGCTATGCTCTCACAGGTGGCTACATTGAAGGGAATCCGGAAATGGGATCTTCGGATTGGGGGATGTCATGCAAGGTACAGTCCTGAAGTCATATGAGACACTCCGGACTGAATTCCAATTACACCGCAGCCAGTTCCATAAATTCATGCAGCTCCGCCATGCACTGATCACGCACATAGGGGCATTGCCGGACCTTCCAGAATTTAACCCACTGAAGAGCAATCTTCTCATGGGAAATCTGGGCAATCATAAAATTGCCAAGATTTATCAGACCCTAATTTCTAACCAGCCGGATACATTTGGAGCCCTATGTGCTGTGTGGGAGACTGATGTAGGATAATTAGAAAATGAAGACTGGACAGAAATTCTATGCTCACTTAGAGGAGCTCAACTCCAGCTGATTCAATTCAAGTATCTGCATCGAGTGTATCTAACCCACCACAGGCTCTGGCTTATGAGGGTAATTGCTTACACCAAATATGTCTCAGATGCGGTGCTGAGGAAGGCACTTTCCTTCACACAGTGTGGAGCGCCCCAGAGTTAGAGAGGTTTTGGCGGGGGTGGTTACATGTTTTGGGGAGGTCTTGTCGTGGCAGATCCCACGTAGTCCGTGGTTGGCCCTCCTTCACCTCATGGATGAGGTGGGTGGGAATAAGTATAAATTATCCCTGCTTAGTCTGGGGCTGATGCTTTCTAAACATGACATAGCCAAGGGGTGGAAGGCGGCATCCCCTCCAACATTAACGGTGTTGAAAAAGGGAATGGACCATTGCATGGGAATGGAGATTGCGGTATATAAAGCAAGGGGCTGCCCCAAAAATATGGAAATGGTGGGCAGAATACAGAGGAATTGAATTAGCACCAGTTTGTCAGATACACCAACTCATAGATGAAGAAATTAAGACATTCTGTGGCCAAAAAGAGACTGACTAGCACTGAACTGAAGAACATCATGGGCTAGGCAGCTGTGAACGTGTTTTCTATATTTTCTCTCAATGTAACAATAGATGGGGGTGGGGTAGAATGGCAGATCTATTGTGTTTTTTGTATATGATATATTCAGTGAATCATACTGTGGGCCATCTTAGCTGTGTTGTAATCTTTACATATAAATCAATAAAATGAGTTTAAAAAAAACGTAACCCTCAAGATAGTTCCCTTTACTCTTTTACTCTCCTTCCATCCATCCCCATTCTATTTATTACTCCATTTGGCCACCGTTCGCCTTTGCATCTACCAATCGGTCCATCCTTTCACCCTTCCATGTGTACTTTCTTCCTTTCATGCAATTATCTATCAATACCTCTATGTATCCATATTTTCACCCACCAATCCTTTCACTATTCCCTAGGTGTCCATTCTTCATCCTTTGATGCATTCACCATTACACCTATATATGCTTTTACTATTCTATCAATCCTTTCTCCCCTCCATCCATTCTCACACTTCCATTCAACCTTCCATGCAACCTTTCACCTTTTCTTCCCTATTCCAATAATTTCTCCATCTTTATTTTCTTTCCACCCATCTTTTGTCTTTCACCTTCTTTTTGCTTTGCTTTCTCTCTTATGCTAATTTTTTTCTATTTGTCCTTTTTCTGTTTTTCCCCTACTGTCATATCTTCATAATGTCTTGTTCTGTTTTCTTTATTTTGCATGTACACCTACCTACCACACCCCTCTGTCAGGTACTCCCTTACAATATTGTGGTAAACAGTCTAAATATCGAGTTTTTAATTTCGACCTACAATAATATCGAGTTTGAAATATCGTAGGGACACAATATCGAAGTCAAGAATATTGACGACCAGAATATCGACCTGAAGGTAAGAAATATCGTTTTTGTTAATATCGAAGTTAGTAATATCGATAGTAAATAATCGATGTTACTAATATCGATATTTATATTAGTGTTATGTATTTTATTATGTATTTTATATGTTTGTGTTTATATTTTTTGTTAATTATTGTACTAGTTTTAGAATATATGTATAACATTTTAGAAGTTAGTAATTTTTTTTAAAGTAAATTATGTGTTTTAGTACCGTAGCGGGTTGTGGGTTTATAGGGGAATAGGGTGGGAAGTAATTTAATTATATTAAATTAATTTAAACATTTTAGGAATTAGTAATTATTTTTAAGTAAATTTTGCGTTTTAGTTCCGTAGCGGGTTGTGGATTTATAGGGGAATAGGGTGGGAAGTAATTTAATTGTAATTAAGGGGCTCATTACGATGGCGGGCGGAAGCACAACCGCCGTGCTGGCGGATGCAAAAACCACCAGTTACCGCCGGCACGCAGCAGTCCACACGCCCGCCCAATTACGATGCGAAAAGTAGGCCAAACACCGCCGGCAAGCCAGCAACACCGTCCGCCATCAAAGTGCGCCCGTACACGTAGCGGCGCAGCTCAACTGACACACACCGTCCGACGAAATCACGTCCCGCCCGGCGTATAAATTACGATGCCGCAAACAAACGGCTCCCACGGCAAAGAGATACCGTACGACAAACCGAAGCGGTAACACGGACGCCGAGCACGGACAACGAAGAAGCGGCTCCCCCGAGCATGAATCCAGCACTGCAGGCCCTCCCCATGCTCCTGCTGATGCACCACCAAGGACGCAACGTACCGCGGAGACGCAGGTAGGCACACACACAACAAGTGCACGCAAACAGCGCACACAGTGCAAGGGCGGAAAAAGCGGACAACCCCCCACCAGCGCGTGTACACTACACATCCACCATTGCATCCACATATGACACACAGGCCAAATCGTAACATCGCGTAACACATGTGTACACACCACCTGGGACTAGGAACCAACAACCCCGTCACGGCCCCAAAGCGGCGATGACGCCGCCACACATGCGCACAACGCAGAGGCCAACCGCAGCGCCATGCATGCGTCGCACACAGACACAGGGACACAACCAAGCAGCACACACATCAGCCCCACCCCGAACGCACATGACACGTGACAGGCCTGCCACAGACATGTCCCCAACGCCCAATTCACGGACAACACCCAACGCCACACAACCGACGCACACATGTCAGTGAAGACACGCAACAGCAGGACACACCCCAGTGTAACAAACATGGCGTAGCACACAGCGGCGGCAACACCAACTAGGAGAAGCAGGGCCCCTTCGGGAAGAGGAACGCCAGTACCACACTGAAACACCCATACCACCCTGCACATATGAACAAGACATATAAAACGGAACACCAAAGAGCCCGGGGACCGACAACAGGTGGCCCAAGAATAACATTCACACACAAGGCCCAACGCAGAGCGGAAAGGCAGCCTGCCGCCCACACAAGGGAGAGCAGACAGCACTGAATGACCTTCCATTCCAACTCCGAAACCACAGCCCTACGACAGAAGCCGGTGAATACAGCCATTGTCCAAGAATAGACCAACACAGGCTTGCCGAGGAGACCGACCACAGGGCAGATAGCGCATATCACAGAAGCACACAACGGACGGGGAAGAAAGAAGAAAACACTCCCCCATGTCGGCCACATGCAAGTTAATTGGAAGGAGTCACACATCACTGACCTTGAACTGTCTGAGAAGCATGTGGGAAGAGGGCCCGTGTCCTCCAAACAAGCCAACAGAACACAAGTCCTGTCTCCCTACGACTACACAGAGCTCACAGCAACCTCGGAGCGTGCACATTGCAGACTGCACACACAGCCGGAGCACGCCACCACAACGCACCGCTGCGAAATGGCAACCGCAACACACCTACCCAACTACGCCGAACAGCTCAAGCTGTACAAAACCAACCTGTTTCATACATTGGGATGCGATCTCCTGTCCCTGCTGAACGTAAGTTACCGACTGACTTACCGCATCACATTGTTCAGCTGCGTCATGCCCGTCTTCTACTGTCGGAGGTGTCCCTACCAGCATCCCGTGGAGATATGCCTCTCCAACCCGGCATGTCTGAAGGCGGACCTGCTACCACTACTCCTCCCTCTGGACGCACACGACAGGGCCTGCTCTGCCTATGGGGGCATGGCGTATGTGGCCAACATCGCACCCGCACTGAAATGGGACCACTGTGCCTCCACACGACGGATCATCGAGAACAGCTACATCGAATGTCACCCAGCATGCCCCATCATGGTCCTCCAAGGGACAACTTACGAACAACACCTTGACAGCCACCATCCGCTACATTGGCTGGCAAACATGTACACCACCAATGACATGGAAGCCCTGCTGGACGGCATCGCATACCTGACAACCTGTAAATTCGTCGGACCACAACGCAGGTTCCCCGATTGACCTATGAAGTCCAACCCCGCACCCATGCTTAGCTTCCGCACGGACTGGCCAGTCACCACCACAACAGCCATACCAAACGACCGGCAACTGTAACCACACCATCAACGACATCGCCATGACATCGGATATGACCGGGACATGCACACTGTTCCCCATCACATCCAGGAACACCGCATGCATCGTGGGAGGCAGTGGCATGGGCTCTGTGTATCGCACCCACATGGACGGAACTGCACGAACAACCAGGACACGACATGGATCCAGCGCACATGGACACACACACCGCTCAGTGGACATGAATAGGTCGCCTGGAGTCTGTGGGTGCTGCACCCCTCCCACCCCCGCCCCGGGAATCCCATACCAGGACCTTTGCATGGACGACAAGTGCATACAACAACAACACGACCCCAGTGACTGTGACATGTCCAGTAACCACCACAGTGCAACAACAAGTGGCACGCCGCTGCATGCACGCAAGCACATGCCCTGATGTCATCTCACATGCACGCGTGCATGAGGAACAACCGCAGCAAACCTGTCACATGGAACTGAGATGGACTGTGCCCATGATGCCAAGCGGTCTGGTAGGCTACATGTATACCGTCTGTGTCAAAGTCCGCAGCTCCGCAGCTATACGTAAATGTACATTAGCACAGCCTTGGCCAAGCAGATGTAACTCTGAAGCCCACATCCCACATGCAACAGCCAGTCACATGTAACCCCACACCCTATCCCATTTGAAATCATGCTCAGTATATCCTCAACATGTATTCCGCTGCCAGTAGTGTCCACTATACTGCATCACAGAGGACAGAAGACTCAATATAATGTTTGAAACCAAAACTGTCTCCGCTGACTCATTTCACAAGTACGAATGAGAGAGGATGAGAGAATGTGAAGTACACGGCAGTCGTGACATGACCATGTAGTCCACTGGTATTGGATGTCAACGCAAATGAGTAGCACAACTGTGGAAGACACACATGTGTCGTGTGAAGTCGTATGGACGCAGTGCTCAGGTGGGTGGGTGTGACGGGTAGATGCGCACATGCCAAGTTGGAGCACGCCGTGTTGGGAGGGGTCATGAACAGTACACCACCGCTTCCCTGGGCATTGTGAGAGGACACCTGTCGGGGGGAGTGAACACGTGTGTGCACAGCAGCCGGGCACACGTACAAAGCGGTACCAGGCGCACCTCAGCCCACCCTCTGTGGACAAGCTGGATCCTGTTGTGCGCCCGCCATGCCCCTTGACAAGGCACACACAGCCCCAGTCGACCAGGTGTAACCCCAACATAGTCAATCCGCACAGGCGATACAGGGCACGGGATGGCAGTGGAGCATGGTGTGTGAGAGGTCTCCTCGCGCTCCTCCTGGTCATATCACGCAGGCAATAGAACCTCAACGTCTAGCATGGCACAAGTCAAATGGAAGTGTAGGGGGACGCACCACAGCACGAGCAGCACTGACGTCACGGGAGGTGGCTCGCACCATCCCATCCATTGCCCATTATACCAACCACGCCACATGCCATTGCGACTAAGTGCAAGCGCGTGCGCCACCACCCCCGAGCCCTCCCCAGAGAGGCCAAAGAGTGAATGTGTGGGCCATCAGTCACAGACGGACGCGGCCTGGCCGCAAGGGCAGCCACAGCCACTGGGTGTCGCAGGTGGCGGATCCGGAAGGCGAAGACTGTGATGCATAGTCCATGCAGGCCGGGTCTCCATTTGGGGCACCACGCAGGTGGACGGCGTCCCGCAACACATCATACCCTGAGACAGCCCACTCGTGCAACTGGACCCACACATACACTCCTTGCCCTCTCTGGTGCGAGCTTGGGGCTGCCTGTGCAAGCGCTAGCCTCGCAGGTGCACATGCATATTGGGGGAGCGAGGGGAGGACATGAGGGCTGGGGCGAAGATGACTGTATCACTGTCAGTGAGCACAAGGGATGACCCAGATGTGGAAAGGAAGAGACGTGTCCCGTGTGTACTGCAACTAGTCGCCAATCCAACTACCCCCATGTCCGGAATGTAGGCCCGCACCTAGGCCCGCCCATCCGCCACATCGAATATACCACCAGCACGACAACCTTCCCATTCGAAACACTGACTGGGGGTGGCGACCAGTGAACAATCATGTGTAGCCTACCCACGCGTACATGTGGGCCCTCCATGATCCATGTCACCTGCGGCAAAGTCATGACATGCGCAATGAGGGAAGTGAGGAGAGCTGTCCGCCCCACGCACAGTAGGTGCATCAGCTCCACAGACCCAGCAGCGAGTCCAGCAGGGGTCACATGTGCAGGGGCAGCTGTGCCTGGTGTGAGGGCACATGCATATAGACAGCACATCGACCAATGTGTAGTCTGCCCACATCTACAGTCCATCATCATGCGGACATAGGAATTGAACACAGGGCAACACATCTTAGTGGGTGCACCCACCGTGACCAACAATGCGCACTCATCGACGTACCCGCCCTGTGCATGGCCCCCCACCCAACGGAGGCACATCCAGTGCCACCATCCCACACACAAGCCTTCCACGGAACATGCTGTGTCCAATGGTCAGTACAGAGTCAGCGCCCATCTGGTGGATCCTGAACAGGAGACACATGCACACACATGCCAGCTCCCACTATGTACGTCTGCCACCTGGCACGTGCAATGTAACCTCTCACCTGTGACGTGTGACTGCAAGCACACAGCCGTCTTGGCATGGGGCTGTCAATGTGGACACCTGTCAATGTTTCGGGAGGTGTGATCCGTACAGTGCTGTACATAGGGTGCAGTGCTGACACCTACTACTGTCTCATATCCCCTCGTGCCACCGGTCCCACCTGTTTTGGCCGCTCAGCCTGTGCCCACATCGTCGTCGTCGTGTGCCATACTCATCCAGCCTCGGAAGCAGTTCCATGCTCAGCAGACATTCATGTTGCCGTGGCGTTGCCGCTTGACGAATATGCAGTCAGTCCCCATCAGCACGCCCCGCAAGTCATTGGGGCCTAGATCCCCATGTGCATGCACATGGCAGTGGTATGTCTCACTAGCCATTGCCATTGTTGGGAGACCTGTGTAAGTGTATTGTGGCCGTGCCGTCCCAGCTTTACAGCTGGGCTGTGGCTCATGTGCTTGCTCAGTCATGTCAGTGATGTGTATGCGAAATTGCTATGTGTTGTGTTGCTTTGACATGTGTCCTCTGCCATTTTCCCTAGGCGGAGACCGAACATTGACCGCCCATACCAATTGCTGGTGGACATGGACGATACAGAGGTTATTAGGAAGTTTCGGCTGGACAGGCCAACCCTGCATCGACTGTGTGCCATGTTAGAACCCCATCTCCGTCCCCGCAGGGTGTATCCGACTGCTGTCACCCCCACGGCTAAGGTGATGGCCGCCATGCATTTCTTCGCCACTGGGTCATTCCAGCACACAGTGGGCAGTGGAGGAGGGATGTCCCAGCCCATGTTCAGCAAGGTGCTGAGGGATGTACTGGCAGCCATGATGCTGTACCGAAACAGGTACATCCGCTTCCCCAGGGCTCGTGAATTGGCGGCAGTGAAGGGTGCATTCTATGCCCTTGGCAGAATCCCACACGTCGTTGGAGCCATTGACTGCACACATGTTGGCCTTGTTCCACCACAGGCCACTGAGCACCTGTACCGCAACAGGAAGCACACGCACTCCCTGAATGTGCAAGTGGTGTGCCTTGCGGACATGGTGATCACCCACGTGTGTGCAAAGTTCCCAGGCTCGGCCCATGACGCACACATAATGCGCAACAGCATCTTGCCACGACTGATGGCCAATCTGCAACAGGATCGTGGCTGTATTGTCGGTGAGTATGTGGAGTGGTGTAGCGTGCTGGTTGTGCGATGCTGTCCCCTGTCCAGTTGGAATAGCAACGGTTCTCTGTGTCCCTCACACCCAGGTGACTCTGCGTACCCGAATGGGGCATGGCTGCTCAGTCCATTGAGGAATCCTCGCACCCCAGCAGACGATCGATACAATGAGGCACATGGGAGGACCAGACGTGTGGTCGAGCGTACCTTTGGCCTCCTCAAGTCCAGGTTCAGGTGCCTGGACCGCACCGGGGGTGCACTGGCGTACTCCCCACAGAAGGTGTGCCAGATAGTGGTGGCGTGCTGCATGCTGCACAATCTGGCCATTCGGAAGCAGATCCCCCTCATTGTGGATGACGGAGATCAACCAGGGCCCCAGCCCGCAGACCAGGACAGCTCGAGTGAGGAGGACAGCGGAGAGGAGGAAGCTGGGAATGTGCGGCAGCAGCTCATCGCCCGCTACTTCACTTGACGGTGAGTGTCCATGTACGACGGCTGATGTGGCTGTATCTGTGCAGGTGTGTGTGTGCTGTGTCAGGGTGGCCGTTTGTTCACTGCGTGCTGTGTGTCAACGCTCCATGGCCAGGGTAGTATGCCACTGTTGGTGGCTGTGGCATTGTGCCCTATTGCTCTGTGCGATGTGTGTACATTGCTTGTAGTTGTTGACATGTACTGTGTGATGGGTGTGTGACACACTCATTGAATGTGCTCCTGTTCTGTCTCCCACCCCTAGGTCCCTACAGGCCCTCCGGATTCCATTGCCATGCCACGCATCAGGTGCCTTTCCGCCCAAGGTGGCCGTTGTATTCCGTACAAATAAAACACAGGGCACAAACAGCAGTTTGTGTAAGAGGTGCATTTATTTCAAACTGTGACATGTGATTGTGTGTAAGGTGATGACAAAAGTGGTGCGTGCAATGACAATGAGCTGTCGGTCATGGCTGCGTGATGCTCAGGGTGTACCCACTGGTTCTATGTCCATAGTCCAACACACACATGCCATCCAGATGGCTGTGTGGAGTGGGATCGTAGTCCAAGTCAATGCAGTGGGTGGTCAAGGAAGGCTGGCTGGCTGCCTCACTTGCGTTTGGAGCGTGCGAAGTCCTCCCGGGAGATCGGTTTCCACTTCGGACGGCCCCTTCCACGTTTGCGAGGGGGTGCCTGCTTGCGACATGCTGGTGGTTGAGGTGTGCTCACTGGCTGTGGACGCAGGGGAACTGGACACTGCTGCTCGACCCTGCGCCCCGGCAGGTGGTGGCGGAGGGGGAGCTGCTGTCCCTGGCTGTGACCTCACCGCCACCACCAGCTGGCCCATGAGGTCCACGAGTTGACCTATACGGGCGTCCATGGACCTCAGCACCCCCAGCACCTCCCGCGTGTCTGAAGCAGACCTGACCCATTGTTCTTGGGCCTCTTCATAGGCCCCAAGGACTCTGGCCATTTGAGGCAGGGCATGGCTCCCAGGGGAGACTTGCGTTTCCCTGACCCTGCTCCTCCTACCAGTTCTGCTGCCACCGGCCTGCCCACTAGCCACATTGCTCACCACGGTCCTCGCTGTGGCTCCCAGGGTGGATCCAGTCGGCCGGGCCACCACCTGCGCTGGGGCTGGTGCCAGCGAAGACGTGGTGGTGGTGGCGGCGGTGGTGGTCGGTGCGGCGATGGTGGCGGTTGCGGCAGTGGTAGTGGCCGCAATGACCGTGGGTGTGGCCGCAATGACCGTGGGTGTGGCCGCAACGACAGTGGCAGCAGGGGGCTGGGAATGTTCAGCAGCCCTGGATGATGGGTTGGTGGGTAGGAGGGGTCCTGGGGAGCGGCTGGGCCCTGCCACACCAGATGGGCCTGCTTGGTGGTCCGTGTCCGAAGAGGAGGTGAGATCCTCCACATCCGTGTGTCCTCGTTGGGGGCTTGTGGGCTGGCTGTGCTGGCTGCTGTCTCCATCCCCAGCATCCGGCAGTTCGTCACCTGTGGAGAGAATGAGATTTGTTATTGTGTTGCACCTGGCGAAGTATGTATTTGTCGTCTGACATTAACAGTTCGTGCAATCTCGTACATGGGTTTCCCGGAGGCGTGTGTGTGGCTGTAGCATTTGTAGTTGTGTGTGCTTGGCAATGGGACTGTGTGCTGTGCACATGTGGCATGGGACGGATTGGCCATGCCGATGGGTGTGTTGCTGTGCCCCTACTTATTGTGACTCTGGTGTATGCGGGCTCCTGGCCCATCCTGGGTCTGGTTTGTACTTTGCTTTTGGTGTTCAGATGGGACGCTTAGGAACGCATATGGCAACATGGGGGCCATGCCCCAGATTCGCATTTGGGAGGGAATATGCTTTTGGGGTTCAAATGGAACGCTTAGGAACGCATATGGCAACATGGGGGCCATGCCCCAGATTCGCATGTGGGAGGGAATATGCTTTTGGGGTTCAAATGGAACGCTTAGGAACGCATATGGCAACATGGGGGCCATGCCCCAGATTCGCATTTGGGAGGGAATATGCTTTTGGGGTTCAAATGGAACGCTTAGGAACGCATATGGCAACATGGGGGCCATGCCCCAGATTCGCATTTGGGAGGGAATATGCTTTTGGGGTTCAAATGGAACGCTTAGGAACGCATATGGCAACATGGGGGCCATGCCCCAGATTCGCATTTGGGAGGGAATATGCTTTTGGGGTTCAAATGGAACGCTTAGGAACGCATATGGCAACATGGGGGCCATGCCCCAGATTCGCATTTGGGAGGGAATATGCTTTTGGGGTTCAAATGGAACGCTTAGGAACGCATATGGCAACATGGGGGCCATGCCCCAGATTCGCATTTGGGAGGGAATATGCTTTTGGGGTTCAAATGGAACGCTTAGGAACGCATATGGCAACATGGGGGCCATGCCCCAGATTCGCATTTGGGAGGGAATATGCTTTTGGGGTTCAAATGGAACGCTTAGGAACGCATATGGCAACATGGGGGCCATGCCCCAGATTCGCATTTGGGAGGGAATATGCTTTTGTGGTACATGCTGTGAGCCATGTGTGCCGAACGTGACATGTGTTGTGGCAGCATGACAGTGCATGGTTTGAGGTGTGTGCATGCTTGACATGGCCTGCATATTTGCTGTCTGTTGTGATTACTGGACATGGCATTGGACGCGTCGTTATGAGTGAGTGATGGTTGTGTGCCACCCGACGTATTGCAGTTGTCCCATCTCCTTGGTGTGCGTGCTGCCCTGTGCCATGTGCATCACTGCAGTGCTCGGGGGGTGTGGCCCATGTTGTGTGTTGTTGCTCACAGTGTGGCGTGCGCTTCATTGACTTCTGGCACATGGTTGGTCATGGGCATGTCTCTTAGCGTGACTGCTGTATGTGTGGCAGCTGTGCGGATGACATGCCTTTCATGAGACTGGGGCTGACGGATGGGATGGATGGTATGTTGTATGTGCATGGTGTGTCTGTGTGTTTGATGGGTTCAGTGGTGTTCGTGTGCATTTATGTTGTTCCGCTCTGTTGCGTCTAGTGTTGTTTGTCTTACATAGGCGTAGTTGTGGGGTGTGTGGTTGACAGGCAGTAGGGGCTACATGGACTGGACTTCAATGGTGTTTCGGTTGTGTGTGATGAGTTGCACAGTGGCTGCCGTGTGGTACTATATTCAGTGTGGCTTGTGCATGCAGACGTGGCTCCTTGGGTGTTGCTATGTCTGTGATGGGTCATGTGGGGTGTGAGTCTGTTGTTCATGTCCGTGTGCACATTGTTCACTTGTTCGTGACGGTGGGCGGTGCTGCGTGTTCGTCTGCTACGTGACATGTCCCATGTGTTGGTCGTGTACCGGTCCTCATGCCTCCAGTAATCCAGCCCTGTCCAGTTTCCCACCTGCAGGTTGTTCGTGCGTGCACTGTACTGGATGCCACATGGCTCTAAGCGGGGGGTGCTCCATGTTGCAGGTCTGTGGGGGTGGGGGGTGTTGTGGGTCGTGGGGGTGGCTGGACACCCACTGACACCGATTGCTGTGGACCGTGATGTCTGCCTTTCGGCTGTCGTTGTGCACTGCGGTGGCTGACACGTGGCTGTGGGGTGTGGGGGATGCTCCTCCTTGCTGTGCTGTGGGACTAGGGGCCTGGTGTGTGTTGTACTTGGGCTGTCCACCGTCCCACCCACTGCACTTTGTGTTCCTGCCACTTACCTGTTACTTGTCGGTTAGTGCAGCTGTGGCGGACACATGGGTGTGGTGGGTGCTCGTTGTGGCGCTTCTGGCATATTTGGGGACCTGTTGGTGGTTACGTGGCTGGCTGAGTGTACACATGTCCCCACGCATCTTACAGTTGTTCTGTTTGGGCTGTGTGTGGTGGTGTCTGTTGCATGTGTGTGTTGTGTATTGTGTGCTGGACATGGGGGTGTTTGTCCCTGGGAGCTGTGGCATGGTGGTAGTGCATGTGAGTACATAGCGGTGTGCTGGTATACATTAGTTTGTACTTACCAGCCTCCACTCCCCCTGCTAATCCGGCGAGGATCTCGGGATGGATGATGACTCGCACCTTCTCCTCCCACGCTTTGAAGGTCTTGAAGAGCGCGGGATTCCCTCCGCCAGTGACGGCAGCCAGCTCTCTGTTTTTGCCCTCCTTCTTCTTGACCAGGCTCTTGACGTCATTCCACCGTTTGTTAATTTCGACTCTGTTCCTGGGCAGGGTCCCGACTGCATTGACCTGGTCTACGATCCGGTTCCACATTCTGTTTCTGGTGGCTAGTGGTGTGTGCTGGACCATGTTCCCATAGATTTGTGGGTGCACCTTGATGATCTCGTCGACCATGACCGTCAGCTCAATGGGCGTGAACTTGGGCATTCTTTGTGGTGCCATGGTGTTTGTGGTGCTGGTGCGGTGTGTGTTGTGTAATGTGCAGGGGGTTTGTGGTGCCGGTGTTTGGTGGTGGTGGTGGTGGTGGTGGTGGTTGTGATGTGTGCGTTTCTGTGGTGTGCTGTTGTCCTTGCTGTGTCACTGTGTCCTCTCCTCTCCTCTCTGGTTTGCAATGTTGCAAGGGGTTGTGGTCTGTGGGAGTGCTGCTTTTGTACTTACCTATGTGGGTGTGTCCTCATGGTCTGTTGTTTTCAGGTGTGTTGTGTCTGGGGTTCTGGCCTTTGTAGTTTTTGTTTGTCCGGGGGGTGTTTTCGGGATGTGTACTGTGCTTGTGTATTTGTGCGTGCCTTGCTGTGTGGACTTGTTGGCCATGTTGTGTGCTATTGGTTTTGTGAGCGGATGGTTTCTGTGCAGGGACGTGGGCGCCATGGCTTCTGCCGTGTCGATTCTCATCGGCGTTGTTTGCGCTGGCGGGCGGTATATTTGTAGTTTTCCCGCGCTCATGGCGGTGCGATCGTAATTTCACGTGCGGTGTGTCGGCCGTGAGGGCGGGCGGTTTTGTGTTGTCGGGCGTGTTTCCGTCCGTGGCGGGCGGTTTGACTCCGACTCGGACGATGGCGGGCGGTATTTTGTGTGATTTTTCCGCCGATGGCGGTTTTCGGTTTGTGTCATCGTAATGGCGTGGTCGGTGTTCAGACGGTGTGTGCGGGCGGATTTTTGCCGCTTCTATGCCTGGCGGATTTATTTACGCCGGGTATCGTAATGGGCCCCTAAGTAATTATTTATTTTTATTTATTGGTATTGATAAATAATTTTATGTTAATTAATTATTAATTGGTAATTAATTTTTATGAATTGGTAATTACTTTTTATTAATTGATTAATTGGTAATTATATTAAGTGTATTAATTTATTATTGAAGTGTGTTGTCAGTTTATAGGGCAATAGGGTGGGAAGTAATTTAATTGTAATTAAGTAATTATTTATTTTTATTTATTGGTATTGATAGTTAATTTTATATTAAATAATTATTAATTGGTAATTAATTTTTATTAATTGGTAATTAATTTTTATTAATTCATTATTTGGGGGCCGATTATGATGGCGGGCGGACTTTGTCCGCCCGCCATCGCCCCGGTAAATGGGACCGCCCGCTATGTGTGCGGCGGTCCCGCACATGTGATTATGATGCCACCGCCACGGTGGCGGTGGCATCCCCATTTCCAGCATTGTGGCGGGCGGTGCTCACAACACCGCCCGCCACAGTGCTGGAAATGCATGTTGTGCATCTGTATGCACAACGTGACAGGCACCGCGCGGTGCCTGCCATGTTGTATATGCAAATGCAGGGGGGTACCATAGGTACCCCCCATGTGCACCCCCCACCCCCCAAAATCCCTGGGGGCCCGCTACGGGCCCCCAATGTCAGGGACCGTGAGCCTTTCCATGGCGGCGATGCCGCCATGGAAAGGCTCATCACCGCCGGCATCATAATGTGGATGGCGGTGTCTTGCAGACACCGCCACCATATTAATCCCTTTTCTGCCCGGTCGACTGATCGGCCGGGCGGAAAACATGCGGACGGTCTTTCCGTTCACCGGGGTCCCCTCCGCCATGGTAATATGGCAGGGGGGAATTTGGTGGCGGATGGACGAAAATGGCGGGCGGATCGCCACCGCCATGCGGGCGGTGGCGATCCGCCCGACATCGTAATCGACCCCTTGGTAATTATATTAAGTGTATTAATTTACTATTGAAGTGTGTTGTGAGTTTATAGGGCAATAGGGTGGGAAGTAATTTAATTGTAATTAAGTTATTATTTATTTTACTGTTTAGTATTGATAATTAATTTATTGTTAATTAATTATTAATTGGTAATAACTTTTTAATAATAGATATTTTTATGTTTTGGAAATTAATTTGTTCATGAATTAATAATTGGTAATTAATTGTCATTTATTATTATTTATTGGTATTTATCAATAATTTATTGTTAATTAATTATGAATTGCTAAAATTCTTTAATAAATATTGTTTTTTGGTATTGAAAATTAATTATTTTTTAAAATTATTATTTGGTAATTAATTGTTAATAATTATTATTTAATTGTATTTATCATCTATTTAATTGTTAATTAATTATTAATTGGTAATTATTTGTAAGTACTTATTTATTGGTATTGTTAATTAATTTATTGTTATTTAATAATTCAATTATTATTTATTTAAAAAAATTATTTTATTTATTAGTATGTTATTTTTACCCCTACGCTATCCAACACTTTCCCTACTGTTGCACTCTCTGGAGTTGGAATAGTAATTTTTACCCCTACGCTATCCAACACTTTCCCTACTGTTGCACTCTCTGGAGTTGGAATAGTAATTTTAACCCCTACGCTATCCAACACTTTCCCTACTGTTGCACTCTCTGCAGTTGGAATAGTAATTTTAACCTCTACGCTATCCAACACTTTCGCTACTGTTGCACTCTCTGGAGTTGGAATAGTAATTTTAATCCCTACGCTATCCAACACATTCCCTACTGTTGCACTCTCTGGAGTTGGAATAGTAATTTTTACCCCTACGCTATCCAACACTTTCCCTATTTTTGCACTCTCTGGAGTGGGAATAGTAATTTTTACCCCTACGCTATCCAATATTTACTGTTTAAGTTAATGTAGTGTATAATTTATTTAACAATTTTTTTTTTTAATTTGTTATATATATTTTTTATATTTTTATTTATAATATTGTTGTATGTGTATGTATGTATTTATAATGTATAAAATGTTTTTTAACAGTTTATAAGTTATTACAATAATTAATTGTAAATATTATTAAGTAAGTATATATATTATATTTTATATGTATATGTTTAATTTTTTTTTACATTATATGTATTACTTATAATTTTAAACATATGTTTAACTATGTTTATTTTAAATATATGTATCATTTACTTTATTTTACATTATTTTTTAACATAAAAAAAACAATATTTTTAATAACGATATTTTTGACAACGATATTTTTTTCTCGATATTTTTGTACTTACCATAATGTAGATAGGACTTCCATATTCTTGACATCGATATTTCGGCTCCGATATTTTTGACGTCGATATTTTTGACGTAGATATTCTGTCAGTGATTCCAATATTGTGTATAAGCACTTTGTCTGCATGCCTGCGGTCAGAAAATGCCCATAAACGACGTTTAGTGGACCCAGTACATCAGCCTATGAGGCCCCATGGCAGACCCCGCTTAAGCTGCTTAAGTGGGGGCTTCACTACGCCACTGCTCTCACACCACACATCTCAGATATAACAGAGGCAAAAAGAACTTAGGTTCCTGGAGGGAGCCGGTAGGCACCCTATCCTAATGGATACAAGTACCCCTCTGTACAAATTAAATTTGAACCATTGTCAGACTACCATGGTTAGGTCGAGAGGGCTTTAAGCCACTCTCTGTTATAGTTGGGTGTACTATGCATGCCCCTTGACCTCAGAGCTAAGCTCTAGACTTTTAATCCAACAGCTGTTCCCTGGTGGAGGTCCCAGGGCGGTCTGACCGCCCAAGGTATAATGGGGCAGTCGGACCACCAGTGCGGCGGCGACTGCATTGCCACCACCGCGCCACCATGAGCTTTGGCTGTCTCTGCAGATGGGCTGGGGAAGAAGGATTAGAGATAAGGCCATCCAAAAATGCAGTTCATTAAGCGATGGGGGAAGGGAGATTAAGGTGAGAGGAGTGAAGATGGAGACTGGCGCATCGTCACGCAGGAGAGGCTCTTCCAATGGCAATCTGCAGAAACACATTCAATAGCTGATGGGAGGGAGCAGATAGACTTGTGCCTTATATCTGCAATAATGACACATGTAGGAGACTATTTTACTTCGACATGTGCATTTCAGAAATCTAAAAAGTAACACATGATTATACACTTACTATGGCCCAGATTACGAATCTGGCGGTCCACGTACTGCCAGACTTGCAGGGACACAGCGGTGTCGGGCTCCTGACTGCCCTATTATGATATGGGTGGTGAGACCTCCACAGCCCGCCGCAGCCGCCAGGGAACCATCGTTCCCTGGCAGTGTTGCGGCGGCCACGAGGCAGTAATATGCTTGGTGGGACTGCCACGGTCTCGCCAAGCATATTACAAGTTTCCTTTCCACCATGGTTTTTTATGGCGATTCCACCACCATGAAAACCATGGCGGAGAGGAAACAAAGGGCCCCCTGGTGCCCCGCGCCCTGTGGATGCACACAGGGGGGCACAATATGTGCCCCCCTGTGTGCATGCACACCAGTTCCTGCACAGCATGGACTTTTCAGGGCACTGCCATGGGAACATATAAAACAAAGCCAGCCAGACAGGAGGAAACTCCTAATCTGGCAGGAGGTCTGTCCACGGCTTTGGCGCTGCGGTGGCAGGGCGGACTCTGCACCGCACCATCAAAGTCATAACCGGGATCTTTATGTAATACAATGCTGTATTAAATATGACAAAGAATAAATACAAAAACCTACAAAATACAACAGCCACACCAAAACAAAAAACTATACTGTGCAGAATTTACTAATACTTGTGACTGTGTCATAATAAATACTCTTTTCACTAGACTGGCTGTCCTGGGCAAAGGTAGTGGTCCCCTGCAGGATTCTGAGTGTCGGACTATATTGCGTGATAATCTGTACCCAGTAAATACCCCATAATACGGTACTTACCCCTGGTGCGGTTTTACCCACCAATTCCAAGTTCCACAGATCAGAATAAGGCGTAATGTATGGTATTGGGAGTTTGTGTCCATCAATACCACATTTTGCCTCTTTTCAACCATTTTTCCTGTGACAGATTTACTCAGCTTTTTCCTGGCAAAAGATGTCCAGAGGAAATTGTACATGTGCAGTAATTATTGCAAAACTGAATTTTGATGCAGGAGCAAACATCTCCTTGCTATTGAATCTGGATTTGCACCGCACTCTGAATAATGGCTATAGTCCCTTAGTAGAAAATAAAACCCTTCAAATAATGGGTGCAGGTGCATAGCTAATACTTTGGTTCAAGCACAAAGGAATTGTGATTCAAGAATATTTAAAACATTGTTACACGCGTATGGTATTTTTATTTACTTTCTATTTTTCAAATCTCCCCTGCAATTTCAAGCACACATACCTTCACCAATTGTTAAACGTTCCAGCAAAAATGAAAGCTTCAAATATCCCTACCCACCCGTCTGCAGCCAAGTGTATTGGAGTGTTTCCAAAAAACAACACTTACAGTTACAGAAATTATTAATGCCTCCATATTACAAGAAACTGTACCTGTTTTATTGTGAAACAAGTAATAATCATTCCCTTATTAAAAAAACATCAGCAGGCCCCACTCTATTATCCAATTTCAGACCATTCTACATTCTTCCATTCATCAGTAAGAGTTTTGAAAAATAAACCACCAGACAATTGCATGGCCATCTAGAAATCAACAGCCTTCTACATTACCATCAACCAGGTTCCAAGCCAGGAAGAGGAACAGAATCTGTGCTCTCCTACCACACCTCTGCTGAATCTTCATTGACACAGGATCAAATTTAAGATTATCTGGCACATGCATCAAGGTAGGCTTTTGCGATTCCTTAATTGCGATTATTAAGGAATCGCAATTAAAGAATCGCAAAAGCCTATGCATGTAGGAATCGATATAAAAATAGCGATTCCTAAACATTCCTTAATTGCGACTCGCTAATTGCGAGTCGCAATTAAGAATACCTCCCCATTAATTCCTATGGGCCTAGAGGCCCATAGGAATGAATGGGAAGACATTCTCAATTTGCGATTCGCAATTAGAGAATCGCAAATTGAGAATGCAATTTCAAGGGTGCCAGGGTGTCAAAAGGACCCCCTGTTGCACCCTGAAATCTGCATATGAGTACATCTTGCACACACACATGCCCCAAGGGCATGTGTGTGTGTAAATGGAACTTTGAAAAATGCACTTTAGTGCATTTTTCAAAGTTTTGCAAATTACCATGAAGTTCAACTTCATGGTAATTTGCGCCCTATTAGCGAAATCGCAATTTTTTTTACTTTAATGCATTGCATTTAAGGAATCTCAATTTGCGATTCCTTAAATGCAATCGCAATTTGAGAATTCGCAATTAATTGCGAATTCTCAAATTGCGAGGGCCTTGACCCTTGATGCATCGCAAAAGGTAATTTTGCGATCGCAAACGGCCGATTTTTGCGAATCGCACCGTTTGCGATCGCAAAAACCTTTGATGCATGTGCCCCTATATGCATTATGCATAAAGCATCACATCAATGTAGCCCCAAGTACTTTCAAAGATTGGCTTCTCCATAGCATCCAGTAAGACATTTGTGATTAACCAGTGCATTCCAACTCAATCAACAAATGCCAAAGAAATTGAAATTGAAATTCAGAGGAAAGGCATTAGAAGTCCTGAGGCCATGTCTCTGGAGTACTCTGTCACTCACATTTAGAAACAAGAGGACTTTTGCCAATTCCGAAAAGATTTGAAAACCCTCTTCTTCACAGATGTGATTTTTATTGCCACTGCTGAAGCCCAGGAGTTAAAACTATTTTTATACCTTGTCTACGATCTGGTTACAGAGCCTATTAATATGTTTTTACGTACCTTCTCTAGTCTTTATGCTTGCTGGCTTGCCTCTTGTCTATGCTTTATTGTCAGACAAGCAATCATCAACTCACACTAATGTTGTATCAGTCGGAAAAAAAAACATGAGTAAACGTCCTACGAAAATAATTGACTTTGAACTTGCCGTGATAACCACTTTTAATAAATGTTGTCCTGAAACACAGATTCAAGGATTTTTTTCATTTTTCCTAGGGTTTTTGGGAAAAAAAATCAAAAAACAATCTTAACAGGAGACTACGTCTGCAAGTAAAGTACAGCAAGTAAATTACAGTATAAGGTAAAAGAAACTTAACACCTTCATGTTTTTTATCTCCTGAACATATAGATGAATACTATACTGCTACTGTTCAATCTGACTACTCTACACAAAACTAGGATAATTTGCACCATTTCTTAAATGTTTTGAAGAAACATGGATTGGCCATCAAAATAGGTCGGGTCACAGAAGAAAACCATGTTATCCTATTGAATGCTGTAGCTCTTACTCAATCTTTTGAGAGATAGGTGTAAACCAAACAGTGCTATTGAGGGTTGGCATAACTCGTTCTCTAGTTCAATAGTAAAACATCACCCTATTTGTTCCCATAACCTGGACATTTTAAAAAAGGAGCAATGTCTCCAGAAAGTGGGATAGCCACAATCTTTTAGAGGTAGTCTGCAACTCAAACTCTGTAAAAAAACCAAAAGAAATGAACGACAGACTCCTTTCTCAAGTACAAGAATTTGGAACGTTCGCGGGACAGAATATCTACAAAACAGTGCAGACATATTACATTACTAATACATTTAAAAAAAAATAAAATTTAAAAAACGTACTGTACATTAATCTTCTGTCTTATAAAACACATCATGAGGGGCATAGCCAGCCATCATGGCCGCTCGGACGTGAATCCGAACGGCTCCGTCCCATGCCCCGGTTAAATCAGCGTTTACAGGGTACTAACTACTCCGCCGATCCCAGCCGAGGCGGTGCAAGAGGAGAGGGAAGCCCCGGCATGGTGTAGGGTAACCCAGTGACGAGCAGCCTGCCTAACAGCGAGCAGGGAGAGAAGCGGTTCCAGCAGCGGTGCAGCGCCTCGCAAAATGGCGGCTGCGAGTGGAAGATGTTAATGGCTGAAGCGGACTGGCCATTACACCGCAGAAGAGGCAGAGCGGAGTCCGGGGGACTGTGTCGGGGGCGTACAACAGGGGCTCCCCCCAGGTGAGGCCTGCACCGAACCCGGAGCGCGTACCCATCAAGTCGGGGGAGAGAGGGAGCGCGGTCCGAGGCAGAGGCATGGAGGTTGCCGGTCGCCTCCCGTTCTAAGGAGGGGGGGGCCCTGCACGAAGGATGTAAGCAACGCCTGACCTCCCGGAGGTGACTGCCTGACCCCAACATGGCACCTTCTCCCAGCAGAGCGCTACCATTCGTGAGGCGTGAAAACACAGGCGTCCCCCAGAAGCAGCATAAGTTGACCCCGAAACCGGAGAGCAGCCAGAGAGGCGCGGAGTCCCAAAAGAAGCCTGCGATACAAAAAAAGAGTCCCGAGGCCCGGTAGGGTCACAGAGCCCAGCAAGCACGTAGGCCCAGAGGAGACGCCCCACAGGAGGAGGGCTCTTGGCCTGCGTAGAGTGTTGACTTTAATCAGGCGACATCTCGCAGGAGCGCTCGGCCATTTGAGCGCGGAGGCGAGAAAAAGCTCCCTAACACGGCCCACGTCTTAGGTGACTTCCAGAAATAGCACGTGTGATGTCTCTACTGGTGCCCCCGACACTTGAATGATGCTAGAGAGGAGGTGAAACCGTAAAGAGGCCAGTGATACGGAAAAGAACCCAGAGGCCAGACAGGTTCACAGAGCCAAGGGAGCACGAGGGTCCAGACGAGGCGAATCACGGGTGGAAGAATCTTGGTCTTAGCAACGCCTTCAAGTGGGGGGGGGGGCTCGGTGTGTCCGATCCGTCTGTCCCCATATGCCACCCAAAAAAGTAGCCGCAAACAAAGTCTCTATCTATTTTGCCCAGCAGGGCACAATTCCAGCCAAGGAAGGGGATACGCAGCAGGGGGGCAGCATGGCGCTCACCCGCGAGGATCTGTTGGCATCCCTTAGGGATTTCAAAAAGGAACTGAGAGAGGACATCAAAGCAGACATGGACGCCTCCTTTGAAATCTTCAGAGCCGAGATGAGAGGGAAGTTGGTGGGCCTACAAGCGGACGTAGATTCGGTGGGCTCGCGCACACTGGATTTGGAAGCGAAATGTCAAGAATTGGAAGGTCGTTTGGGGCCACTGGAGGAATGCACAACGGAACTTCGCGAACAGCTAAAGGCATCCGCCCTCAAGTACAAGGATTTGGAGAATCGCTCGCGGCGAGACAACATAAGGGTCAGAGGCCTGGAAGAAGGTTGCGAAGGCCCTGACCTGGAGGCGTTCCTCGTGGGCCTCTTCTCCACAGTCATCGGGGAGGGAGGCCCAGAGGTGAAGCTTGAGCGCACCCATAGAGTGGGGCCGAAGGTATCCGGAGCCAACAGGAGGCCTCGAGACATCCTTGCGAAATTTAGCTCCTTCAAAACGAAAGAACTGGTGCTCCAAAAGGCGAGAGGCTCCGATAAAGTTTCATTCCAAAATGCCATCTGCTCTTTGTTTCAAGATGTGGCGCAAGCCACTCTGGCTAGGCGGCAGCAGTTCCGCCCGATCACAGAAGCCCTTTGAGAAAGACACATAAAGTATCGCTGGACCTACCCCTTTGGTATTGTCTTCCACATGGACAATAAGCAATTCCACTTCGCAGAGATGGAGGAAGCAGCGGAACTTTTGGGTCTCAGACCCCCCCTACATCAAGAGGGCCCACGTCGAAGAACGGTGAAGGAGGGCAGCCGAAAGAACAGCAAAGCGCAGGCTCGTGGAGGGCGGCTGGATGTGGGAGCAAGAAATCAGCAGTCTGAGGGTGGGGGTCCAGGGTATTTCAGGCTCAATTCAACACTGACAGTCTACCCAAAGAACATCCGGCCTAGGGTGCAAGGTAATAGGGGGTTAATGCGGGGGAACGATGGGATGGTGCTCGCCTAAAGACACAACACAAACTGAGATCATCAGGCGAGCGGTCACCTTGTGCCCGGGGGCCCCGACAAGGAGACGAGTTGGGGGTATATGTTTTCTTGCATAGAAGATATAGCATTAGTACCATAGCAACAAGGTAGAAGGGGTTTATGGGAGCGGAAGTGGGCTCGCTCCTAGAGTTGGACACGCAGAGGCCCTCCTCTGGGATGGAGGTCCCCACAACTCACAGTTTGAATTCTTCTTTGTTGTGTATCATGGTGTTCTTAAATTATGATTTGGCGGGAGGTGTGGGGGGAGGAGCGGAGCGGGGGGCAAGCGGTCGAAGACAAGTCTTATAGAAGGGGGGGGGCCCATACCTTGAAACATGGCAGTTCAATCAATCAATCTGGAAATTGTAAGTGCGCTACTCACCCGTGAGGGTCTCAAGGCGCTGGGGGAGGGGGGGGGGTCCGCAGATCTGTTTAGCTGAAGAGCCAGGTCTTGAGGGTCTTCCTGAAGGTGTTCAGGGAGGGGGCGCGTCTGATGTCTGCCGGTAGCTCGTTCCTGGTCTTGGCTGCAGTTAATTGCCTTTCTTGGAACGTGAGGGGGCTTAACTCCCCCAACAAGAGACACTCCCTATGGAAATACCTAACGGACCACCAGATTCTGATAGCCACGCTTCAGGAAACCCATCTGAAGAAGAGCGAAGAGAGTAGGCTGAAACATAGGTGATATCCCCAGATCTTTCTGTCATCGGCCTCCACGAAGCAGAATGGGGTGGCTCTCCAGTTCCACTCTTCGATCCCCTTTAATCACCAAGCTACTAAATTCGACATGTCAGGACGCTTTTTAATGGTTCGGGGGGAAATCAGGGGGCGAGCTTGCACCATTGCCACCATTTACGCACCTAACAAGGGGCAATTGGACTTCCTAGAATCTTTTTTAGCAGCCTTGGAGGGGTTTGCCTCGGGAGACATTCTCCTTTCGGGGGACTTCAATCTTATCTGGGACCCAACATTAGACACGATACACCCTCAGCAGGCAGCGGGAGGGACATTCAGTAGGGCCCTCAAAGTGGCCCTTTAGCGTATGGGTCTACTGGACGCCTAGAGGGAAACCCACCCTACGGAGAGGAATTATTCCTTTTTTTCCCACTCCCATAGAACTCATTCCAGAATAGACTATGTTTTTCTCAGTCAATCCTTACTATTCACAGTGGCGGACGCACAGTTTCACCCGATCTGTCTCTCCGACCATGCCCCCCTGGAGTTGGTATTAAATTGGCCGGCGCCAAGCCCAAAACATAGGAGATGGTTTTTCCCCAACATCCTCAGCAGGGATAGACTCCTCAGGGACGACCTACAAGTAGCAATCACAGAGTATTTTAAGAACAATTTTTTTTTTTCAAATTTATAGAGCGCGCTGTTACCCAAGGGTGTCCTGGCGCTATGCACTGCCTGCTAAGAGAAGTGGCCAGAAAGCATTATTGGTTAAAAAGCCAGGTTTTGAGCCCCTTCCTAAAGGAGAGGAGGTCTGTAGCATTCCTCAGTTGAAAAGGAAGCTCATTCCAGGATTTGGACGCACTGTTAAATAAGCTTCTGCCTCCCCAGCCTGCCTTTTTAACAACGCTGATTGTGACTTTCTTCGCCCCTATTGATCGTAGTGGTCTCCTTGAAATGTACCACTGAATTTTTCGTTGCAAGTAATCCGGGCCTTTGCCATTAAGAGCTTTAAAAACAGTGCACAGCGCTTTGAAGCGTATTCTGTGTCTAACAGGGAGCCAGTGCAACTGTTTGATCTCTTCCTTTACAGAGGCAAACTTTGAGGTCCCTGACAGCAGTCTGGCTGCCGCATTCTGAACCATCTGAAGCTTGTTGATAAATTGTTTTTGAGCGTTCATGTAGAGTCCGTTGCAGTAATCCAGCCGAGACATAATGAGTGCCGAGATTACTGTTTTGAGGCCATTATCGTTAAGATAGAACTTAATCATGTTTATGATCTTTAGTACATAAAAACAGGCCGAGGTAACTGAACTTATTTGGTCACCTAGTACCAGTTTGTTGTCCATTAACACTCCCAGATTTCTGGCTTTCTCAGTGGGTATGGGGCATGAGCCTAGGTCAGCCGGCCACCAGTCTGGAGTCCACACTAGCGGATTCTTCCCAAATTTTATGACCTCCGTTTTATTAGAATTGAGTTTTAAGCAGTTTGCTGACATCCATCTGGAGATAGCAGCCATGCAGTCATGGAATCGAGCCCCAGTTTCCTTTTCAGAGCCCTCCCTTAGTGACAACACTATCTGGGTGTCGTCAGCATAAGAGGTCAGCTGGAAGCCAAAAGACCTAATCACACCAGCTAGGGGAGCCACGTACACATTAAAAAGTGTCGGGCTGAGGGAAGAACCCTGTGGGACCCCACAAGGAAGGGTGAAAGGTTTAGACTGGCAGTTGTCCATATCCACAGTTTGTATTCTGTCAGAGAGAAATGACTGCAGAAGCTTCCAGGCAGACCCCTTTAGCCCGGCCCCAGACAAACGGTCCATCAAGACTTTGTGACCCAGCCCTCACCCAGCCCTCACCTCCTTTGCCACTAACTGGGACACCTTCAAGGCGGTAATTAGGGATAAATGCATAGAATTGGCCACCACAATTAGAAACCAACAGAAGAGGGAGAGGGTTCTACTGGAAGAGGAACTACAAAGAGTGGAAAAACACCACCAGGAGTCCCCTTCGAGCCAAACGCTTCGCACAGTCACCTCCCTGAAGGGTAAATTGAAAGCCATATATACTAATAGGGCAGAGCACACCATATTGAGGCTACAGGCGCGAGGATATGATGGTGGCAATAAGATAGGCACACTACTGGCGCGACAACTAAGGGTAAAACAAGAAAAAGAATACATTAAGCAGATAGTGGACGACGCGGGCGTCGCCCACTTCACCGAGGACAGTAAAGCGAACACCTTTGGCCAATTCTATAGACATCTATACTCCGCGGACCCAGTCGATGCCCAAGCACAGGAACGCTACTTAAGTGGCATAACTTTACCTCAGGTAGCGGCACACACCAATGAGGAATTGAGCAGGCCCTTTACCAGGGGGGAGGTTCAAAAAGCGATAGATACTCTAAAACTACAGAAGGCACTAGGACCAGAGGGGCTTAACGCCCACTTCTATGGTATGTTTGCTCCCGAATTGACACCTCATCTGGTGACCCTGTTTAACGAAATAGCGAGGGCCCACAGGGTGACAAACACAATGGGGGAAGCTCTGGTCACAGTCATTCCCAAACCGGGAAAAGATCCCAAAGCATGCGCCTCTTATACGCCTATCGCACTTTTGAACCTGGACGCCAAATTATACTCTAAAATCCTGGCCACGCGTCTAGAAAACCTCCTCCCTGCACTGATCGACCCCGACCAGTCGGGGTTTATTAAAGGACGGCAGACTCATGACAATTTACGTAGAATAGTGCACATAATAGAAAAAGTTCAGAGGAAAGGCATCCCCGCGGCCCTCCTTTCATTGGACGCGGAGAAGGCCTTTGATCGGGTGGACTGGGCCTTTCTATCAAGAACTCTGAAAAGATTCGGTTTTAACGACACTTTCATCGGTATGGTGCAGGCCAACTACCACTTTCCCAGCTGAAGAGTCCTTGTGAACGGGGTGGCTTCCGAGGCCTTTACGCTCTCTAGGGGGACAAGGCAGGGATGTCCTCTGTCCCCCATGCTATTTGCGCTTAGTTTTGAGCCCCTAGCAGAGAAGATCAGGGCGAATCCTGACATTAGGGGGGTTACCTTCGGCACCGACGCCCATAAGATATCCCTCTTTGCGGATGACGTGCTCCTTCCTATCACCGACCTGCAATCCTGGAGGAGCTCGAGAGCTTCGAACGAGTAGCAGGGTTCAAGGTGAATAGCGCCAAGCCATTTCTGTTTAATCTGACCCTTTCGGGAGAGGAGTGGGAACGAATCAAAGAGACTTCCCCCTTCTGTTGTACGGGCAAAGACATAACTTATCTAGGGGTCAAACTCACTCCAAAAATCGCAGGTCTCTACAAGGCCAATTTCCCGCCTTTAGTAAGACAGATTAAGGTGGACCTGAGTCGGTGGAAAACAGCCTACACCTCCTGGATAGGGAGAATCAATGCAGTGAAGATGAATATCCTCCCTAGACTCCTTTACCTATTCCAGGGCCTCCCGATCCCAGTGGAAAGGGATTTATTCACGGACCTAAAACAGGCGGTCACCAAATTCATATGGCAGGGAAAAAGAGCCCGACTCTCGTATCGGGTTCTAACCAGGCCCAGAACAGAGGGAGGGCTGGCTCTCCCAGACTTCAGAAGCTACTACCGAGCGGCACAGCTTTGAGTCATAACGGAATGGTCTCTTAGAAAGTCCGAATAACATTGGCTCCATATGGATCGACAAATTACGGGTAGGACCATATGGGACCTCTTATGGTTAAAAAAGCAACATAGGTCACCAAACGCATACATTAGTACCCCCACGGCCACTACTCTGCAAGCTTGGGACCTGCTAACTAAAACACTATCCCTGATGACCTTCCCCTCACCCTACACCTCCATACACTTTAACCCTGACTTTCCACCGGCACTGAGGGAGGGGCCATTCACGCAGTGGAAAGAGTGGGGGTGCCTAACGATCTCCCACCTATACAGAAAAGGGGAACTACTGACTTTTTCAGAGTGCGTTAAAGAGTTTCAGCTAGCGCCTTCCGAAGGCTTCCACTACACACAACTCAAACATTGGGTGCAGCAACCCCAGGAGCGGCTGGCCGCTACCAAGGACCTGCTCCCTATTGAGAAATTTGCACAATCAGGGGCATCCACCAAGGGAACTGTCTCCTTCCTTTATTCCCTCATTCGAGCACTGAGTCCTCAGGCGCGGCCGAGACACAGGGCCTTCTGGGAATCTATTCTAACTAGACCAGTGGAGGAGAAGCAATGGTGCCGTCTATACAAGGACATAACCAAATATAATCGTTCTATGCATCTCCGAGAGGCACACTACAAAATTATGTATGATTGGTACTTGCACCCCCAGAAACTACACAAAATGTTCCCTAACACTTCAGACAGATGCTGGCGAGGCTGTGGTCTGCTGGGAGACTTCCGACATATCTGGTGGGACTGTCCCTCCATTAAGCCATTCTGGAAAGAAATCCTCTCACAGATCAAACTGATTTTAGGTTACCCCGTTCCGGAGACCATTGAACATACCCTCTTGAGGCTTCGAGACCCGATATTGAAAAGGCAAACAACTAGTGACCGAGACATTATGTGGCTGTGTCTCGGCGCAGCCAAGATGGCGGTCGCAGCGGCCTGGAAAAAGGCTGAGGCCCCGTCCATTACCCAGTGGCATGCTAGACTATGGCGAGCATTGGCACTAGAACGCCTGACGGATATAACAGAGGGCACCAGGAAGGGATTTGAATATATCTGGTCTCCGCTGGTGGAATATCTGTCAGAGGGCCTACCCTTATTTGCTTGCAGCCCCAGACTGAGAGCCCTCCATCTCTTTCACATCTAAGGAAGCTGAGAGACCCCCAGAGTTTTTCTAGTTTGAGAGCCCCCTGACACGCACCCGCCGGATCACCCCACAAAGGTCGCCACTCAGGAACCCTCCCACCATGATACACCGGTTCACCTTGTTTTTCGTTTTCCTCTCTTTCTCTCTCCCATTTTTCATCTTTCTTTTTTTTTTTTTTTTTCTTTGTTGTCTTTATTTTCTGATCTTTTCTCTAGGCCCCGCTAGGGGTATACAGTTCGAACAGATCACATCTGTATACTTGCACAATGTCCCTACAACAGGGTTATGGAACTAAGGACACGCTATGCGGAGCTGACAGTTTAGTAAGGCACGTATAAGCAAGGGTTCCCTTTGGGCCGAGTCCTCGTTAACAAGCTGTGTTCATCAGGAAGCAATCTGTAGCACTTGACCCGTATAATGTACTAGATGTATCTGTCATGTACTTTCTTGTATTGTGACACAATTCAATAAAAAGAGTTTGACAAAAAAAATCCACATCATTAGAAGCAATATTATTATTTACACCCTCAGTAAAATTAATTTTCTAGCAACTAATATTGTTACAAAAAAATGAAACATAATTGGTTGAAAACGCCCCAAAACATTTGAGACATGTCACTTTTAAAAAAGTTGCAAAACATATCAGCAAATGGTATTTAGATTAAAAAAAGGAGAAAAAAATAATTCAAAAACAAATGACATGGAATGACACCAACTCTGGAAACCAGTATAAGGATGAAAACTTTCAAAACAAGCAAACAGTAGCAAAATTAAAATATAACAACCCCTATATACCAACACTAGCTTTAAAATATTAGAAAATGAAGTTCCTACCTGACTAATGCAGCTGCAAGCCTCCGTCCCCAATTGCAAACATCCACTGACTGCAAAAACATATGTAGAAACCTGGAATAAGTAAAGAAAATTTCAGAGGGAAAAATAGAAACAGGACAATTTATCCCACATGAAACATTTAACACTATGGAGAATACATTTGTAAATATGTTTAAATCTATGTTAAGGTGTCTAATTGTATTTACAAAAATGTGCAAATATAATATATCTATCTATATATATCTATATTCACTGAAAAAACCATAGGTTTTAGGGACAGTTATAGTTAGTTGGACATTTCACTCGTACAAAACCATAGAAATTCCCCCGTTATAGTTAGTTCAGCTAACTATAACTCGCGCCCCCGCAATGCACAGCTGATGACGTCACATATTACATCACTCATGACATGGTCAGTGACATCACAGATGACATCACTGATGACATCTCAAATGACATCACTGATGACATCACTGATGACATCATCCAGTGACTGTGTGTTTCTGTAAAGTTTAAATATGTTTAATATATATAGGGAAAGGCGTATTGAAGAATGAGTGGGTGTATAAGTGTCTGAATGGATGATTTAGTACGTGAGTGACTGACTCTACAAGTGAGTGATTAAATGCATCTTACTGAATGCATGGGTTAGTGACTAAACTGTGTGAATGTCTGTATCCGTCTGTCTGTTGGTTTGTAAGCGGCTGCATGGCTTTCTGAATAGCTACATGAGTGTCTACATGGGTTATTGATTGATTGTCTGAGTATCTGTATGGGTGCCTGAGTGTTTGTGTGGGTGGGGTGTGTGTGACTCTGTGCATAGATGTGTGAGTTGGTGATTCACTGGGTGCATGGTTTCAAGAGTGCATCTGTGATGGACTGTATGGGTGGGTGAGTGTGTGTATGGGTGTGTTAGTGATTGAATGTATATCTCAGTGGTACATGTGTGAGTAACTACATATGTGAAAGGCAGTATATATGTGTGTTGGAGTATATAAATGGCTATAAGTGAGAGTGTGTGATTGTGAGAGTGGCTGTATGGATGAGTGTGTACTTGTATCAGTGATTGTATAAGAGCGTAAGAATGTGCTAGTATTTGTATGAGTAAGTGAGCTGGTGTGTGTATAAGTGTATAGGTGAGTAAATGGGTGTGTGATTAAGTTTTTTGCATGACTGACTAGGTGTGTGAGTACCTCTATGGATGAGTGGCGGTGTGTGAGTGTTTATATAGGTGTATGAGTGCATATGATAGTCCTGTACTGAGTGACTAAGTATGAGTGACTGTACGGGTGAGTGAGTGGATGTGTGTGTAGACCTAAGAATCAGTGGGTGGGTATGTAGTTTTTGGTGTTGGAGTGTCTATGGTTTTGAGAATGGCAGTCTGTAATTTAGAGTGGGTGTATCAAAAGTTATATTAGGGTGTGAGAAGATGCATGAAATTATCACATGGATGATGTCATCAGTGATGTCATTTGAGATGTCATCAGTGATGTCATCAGTGATGTCACTGACCATGTCATGAGTGATGTAATATGTGACGTCATCAGCAGTGCATTACGGGGCGCGAGTTATAGTTAGCTGAACTAACTATAACGGGGGAATTTCTATGGTTTTGTACGAGTGAAATGTCCAACTAACTATAACTGTCCCTAAAACCTATGGTTTTTTCAGTGAATTTCAAAGGTTTTTTAAATGCTAATTTCTAACTGTAACGTGTCTGAAACCTATGGTTTTTTCAGTGAATTTCAAAGGTTTTTAAATGCTAATTTCTAACTATAACGTGCCTGAAACCTATGATTTTTAAGTGAATTTCAAAGTTTTTTTTAAATGCTAGTTTCTAACTATGCCTACAGAGGTAGGACATGTGAAGAAAGAAGAAAAAACGCACAGAAAGAAGCAAAAGATGTGCAGAAAGAACCAACAGAGGAGCAGAAAGAGGCCTTGTTGCAAAATCATCCTGTGCCCACAACTTTTTCAGACGGGTACTGGTGGTAACTGACTCTGACTAACCAGAGCCAGTGCTATGCTAAAAGACACTTAGAATACAGTGAAAACACCTACATACACTAGGGAACACTATGCGTTGGGGTACCCCTGTGATTAGCATGACCTCCTCTGCAAGTCCCTAGTACATAATAGGGCAGGGGGATTAAAACTACCTCTTAAAAGCGCTACAGGGTGCGTTTGCACAGTGGTGAAGGGGGGCCTGAGGTGACATGTGTGCAAACACACCCCGTGGCGCGTTTTAAGTTACGGGATTAAGTCCCCTTGAATTCTGTGGGTCCCTGGGGCCCAACTAGCCCCCCAGGTACCTACAGTTAGGACCACAGAGCTGAGTTGCAGAGAGGCGTTCCGAGGCCACGCACCTTTTTCACCTCTCTGCAACGCAACTCTGTTGTGCTTACTGAAGGTACCTGGTGGGCTAGTTGGCCCCAGGGTCCCTCAGGATTCAAAGGGAATTAATTCCCCAACTTAAAATGCACCGCAGGGCGTGTTTGCGCACATGTCACCTGAGGCCCCGCCCCTCCCTTCACCACTGTGCAAACGCGCCCCGTGGTGCGTTTTAAGTTGGGGGATTAGGTCACCTTGAATCCTGAGGGTCCCTGGGGCCCAACTAGCCCACTAGGTACTTCCAGTAAGCACCACAGGCCTGCGTTGCAACGCCTGTAACAAATTGTGCAGTTGTGTTTAGGTAGTGAAGAGGGTTGTGCTGGGGGTAGTGTTTTAGGGTTTAGGGTAGTGCAGTGGTGTTTGTGTAGTGTAGGGGTCATGCTGGGGGTAGATTTAGGGTTTAGGGTAGTGCAGTGGTGTTTGGGTAGTGTAGGGAGTTGTGCTGGGGGGAGTGTTTTAGGGTTTAGGGTAGTGCAGTGGTGTTTGGGTAGTGTAGGGGGTCGTGCTGGGGGTAGTGTTTTAGGGTTTAGGGTAGTGCAGTGGTGTTTGGGTAGTGTAGGGGGTTGTGCTGGGGGTAGTGATTTAGGGTAGTGCAGTGGTGTTTGGGTAGTGTAGGGGGTACTGCTGGGGGTAGTGTTTTAGGGTTTAGGTTAGTGCAGTGGTGTTTGGGTAGTGTAGGGGTACTGCTGGGGGTAGTGTTTTAGGGTTTAGGGTAGTGCAGTGGTGTTTGTGTAGTGTACGGGGTAGTGTTTTAGGGTTTAGGGTAGTGCAGTGGTGTTTGTGTAGTGTAGGAGGTCGTGTTTTAGGGTTTAGGGTAGTGCAGTGGTCTTTGGGTAGTGTAGGGAGTCGTGCGGGGGTAGTGTTTTAGGGTTTAGGGTAGTGTAGGGGGTCATGCGGGGGTAGTGTTTTAGGGATTAGGGTAGTGCATTGGTGTTTGGGTAGTGTAGGGGGTCATGCGGGGGGTAGTGTTTTAGGGTTTAGGGCAGTGCAGTGGTGTTTGGGTAGTGTAGGGGGTCGTGCTTGGGGGAGTGTTTTAGTGTTTAGGGCAGTGCAGTGGTGTTCGGGTAGTGTAGGGGGTCGTGCTGGGGGGAGTGTTTTAGGGTTTAGGGCAGTGCAGTGGTGTTCGGGTAGTGTAGGGGGTCATGCTGGGGGAGTGTTTGAGGGTTTAGGGCAGTGCAGTCGTGTTCGGGTAGTGTAGGGGGTTGTGCTGGGGGTAGTATTTTAGGGTTTAGGGTAGTGCAGTGGTGTTCGGGTAGTGTAGGGGGTCGTGCTGGGGTAGTGTTCTAGGGTTTAGGGCAGTGCAGTGGTGTTTGGGCAGTGTAGGGGGTCGTGCTGGGGGTGGTGTTTCAGGGTTTAGGGCAGTGCAGTGGTGTTCGGGCAGTGTAGGGGGTGTTGTTTCAGGGTTTAGGGCAGTGCAGTGGTGTTCGGGCAGTGTAGGGGGTCGTGCAGGGGTGGTGTTTCAGGGTTTAGGGCAGTGGTGTTCGGGCAGTGTAGGGGGTCGTGCTGGGGGTGGTGTTTCAGGGTTTGGGGCAGTGCAGTGGTGTTCGAGCAGTAAAGTGGGTCGTGCTGGGGGTGGTGTTTCAGAGTTTAGGGCAGTGAAGTGGTGTTTGGGCAGTGTAGGGGGCGGTGCAGGGGGTGGTGTTTCAGGGTTTAAGACAGCGGTGGGTGGGGGGTACAGTGGTGTTTGATGGGAGAGTGAAAAAAAAAGAGCATGTGGCTTTGTGTGTGGCCTTGCCTTGCCTTAGCCAGCCAGCCCAGCGACCAGCGCCACAGCCTTTGTGCTAGAGAGAAGGCGAGGAGGAGGAGGAGGAGGAGGAGGAGGAGGAGGAGGAGGAGGAGGAGGAGGAGGAGGAGGAGGAGGAGGAGGAGGAGGAGGAGAGGAGGAGGAGGGGAGGAGGAGAGGAGGAGGAGGAGAGGAG